>CM077464.1:24120189-25320189 GCA_039654755.1 Calcarius lapponicus
CCTGAAATCACTTAACTTGTGAAAATTGAGAAAATTGGTTTAGGTAATTCTAGAAATTTGTATAGCTTCTTTATACTTTAGGAGACAAAGTAGTTTGACCACTTCAGATGGGGGAGGAAAAAAAATAGTCACATCATTTTTTTTTAGAAGTCCCTCAAAAAACCTGAGGAGCATATAAAGCCACATTAACTATGTGACACTTTTCCGTTATAAATACATTCCATTTGACACCATGGCAATCTCTCCTGACATCACCACACAGAAAAGCAGCTAGAACACTTTTAAAAGACAGAACAATTACATATGCTCCCCAATTCTCCCCAAAAATATTGGGAGAATTTGTGATGAAAAGGTGATCTTGCATTGAATACTGTTCAGTAGAAGAATGATAAACCAGCACATTTAATCACAGAGCCAAATGTCAGGGTACTGCAGAAATCTCTTTTCTACCTTCACCCTGAATGTGAGGCTTGCATATTTATCTGGCCAAAGGACCCAGTGCCCCTCAGCCCCTCCTTGGGAACAGCACAGTTATCAGAGCCTGACGGGAATTTAAAGATCCAGAGATCTTCAGGAACAGGCAACCAAGGCTTCACTTCTCCCTCCCAAAAGTGAAACCTATTGCATGTAAAGTGAGACAATAAATGCCCTTGGAACCTGGGAGGGTTGTTACAGCTGCCTAAATATCAGGGAAAAGGGAAGAGGAAGGAGAAAAGGAAAGGAGAAAGGAAAGGAGAAGGAAAGGAAAGGAAAGGAAAGGAAAGAAAGGAAAGGAAAGGAAAGGAAAGGAAGAGGAAAGGAAATGGAAAGAAAGGAAAGGAAAGGAAAGGAAAGGAAAGGAAAGGAAAGGAAAGGAAAGGAAAGGAAAAGGAAAGTGAAAGGAAAGGAGAAGGAAAGGAAAGGAAAGGAAAGGAAAGGAAAAGGAAAGGAAAAGGAAAGGAAAGGAAAGGAAAGGAAAGGAAAGGCACAAATATTACAAAAACAAAAAATGAAGTGAAATAGTGCACATATGAACCTTATAATGTGATGTGATTTTTCACATCTTTTAAGAACAAATATTTGATCTGAGTATTTGAAGTTTGTGACACTTTCACATTTAAATATTATGGGGTTTGCTGTTTTAACTTCAGCATATTTTTCAGAGAAATCGTGGACTTCAGAAGTTGATGAGGAATTTCTGTGACTTAAGCTAAAAGTTTTTTAAACCTAAAACTAACCAGTTTTCCCCTCGCTGGCCCTCCAGGTGCTTGCTGCTTCTAAACCTCTTAGAAGTAGGAAGGGCATGAGGAATTGCTGGAGGTCAGTTTTGAAGTCAGTTTTTATGTAACCTATACAATTTCATATTTGCTGGGTTAGCCCTGTGGAGCCCAGCTGGAGTAATTATATGCATCTTTTATGATATGGATTATTTTCATTTGTACTGTATTTTATATATATATATATATTTAGTAATTCTAAATCAGTGTAGAGCGCCAAGTTCTAGACATACACTTTTTGTGGTTATAAAACCACTTAGTTAAATTACACTTCTCACTGTAAAAGGGGATTTGGGTCCACTCCTTCCCAGTTAAACCAGTGTATGAGGCGGTTCAGGAGCTGGATCATAATCATCCTTGAGGTCCAGAAGAGCATGTGCTACAGGGTAGGGTACCAGCTGGGAGAACTGGGAACTAGGCCATATGATTTTTCCCCATGGAGATGGAGTTGATTGGTATTTGTTTTGATTTTTTTTTTTTTCTCTGCAGTGAATTTCAGTATTTGCAGGAATTGGCTCCATACAGAATATTCTCTGCATCAGAAAACATGCTGCCGGTGCAACCTACTCCTCGCACACCCTGCTCTCCTTGGCCTCCTCCCCCGTGCATCTCCAGCAGCAATTCTGTCGGGGCAAAGACTTTGCTGTGATTGGGGGTTCTTCAGCAACGAAGTTTTTTGATGCTTCCCGAAAGCATTCACGGGTGCTTACTTCCTGCTCTCTGCGCTGTGAATGGAAAGTAGCAAATAATTTTAAAAAAATTAAAAAAATAAAAAGAAGGAGGGGAAAAAAGAAACAAAAAAGCACAGAAGAATTCGCGTTTTTCTGGAGGGGAAAAAAAATTTAAATATTTCTTTCCCATGATGAGGGCGGCCAGGGGGAGGGGGAAACAGAAACCCCAAAAGGGTTATTTCCCAGCGCCTCGCACGCTGAGCTCTAGGAATGAGTCAGGGCTCTCAGTGCTGCCGCAGCCGGCGGAGCCCGCGCCCGTGCAGCGCCGAGCGCGGCGGGGCCGGGCCGGGGCCGGGGCCGGGCCGGGCCCTGCCGGGACCCCCTGGGGCGCTCGCCCCGGGCCGTGCCGGGCCGCGGCGCTCGCGGCGACCCTTGCGGTATGCGGCTGCCTTTGGCAGGGGCACATGAAGGATTTCATTGAGTGTGAAGACAGAGAGCAGAGACAGAAAGCAGAAGGAGGCGGCTGCAGCCTTTGTAGTCGGGGAGGAATGCGGAAATGTTGAAGCACTATGTCAAACTTTTTTGAAACGGGGTCAAGTCACATTCAGCCAGCGTGGGAAAGCAAGGGAAAAAAAAAGTTGAGGAGAGGGAAAAAAAAAAAAAAAAAAAAGGCAGCAAGCTGCTGCTGCTCCCAGGCAGAACAGAGGCCGGGGGAGCGAGCGAGCAGCGGCAGCGCAGCGCCGGGGCAGCGGCGGAGCGGCGGCGGCGCCGAGGGCCGGTGCCCGAGCCCCGCACCGCAGGCTGCGGCCGGCGGGGCTGCGATCGTGGCGCTGCAGCTCCCCGGGGGCCGCCGGCCGCGATTTTTATTTCGCGTTTTCCTTTTCCCCGGGCAGGGTGGGGGCGGGAGGAGCGGGCTGGGGGACGAGTGCGAGCTCCTTCTGCGCCAAGGTGCAGCCCGGCGGCGGCGGCGGCAGGAGGATGCGAGCCGAGGGCGGCCGAGCCGCGGATCAGCTACCTGTGTGGCCCGGGCGGCCGCTGCCGGGACCTGCCAGAGACATCGCCATGTGAAGGGGCAGACCCCAGGCCGGCTCTCCACCCCGCCTCGCTCAATGGGAGGTTTGTGTTAGAGAGGACTCACCCCCTCCCTCCCCCCCCCCCCTCCACCCCCCGGGGCTGAGGATTATTTGGGGAACTGGTGGCGGTGCAGGCGGCCGTGGCGTACACCAGGTAACGCGGGGCGCCCATGTGCTCCGCGCACCCGGCCCCCGCGGCGTGGCCCACACGCCGTCCCCTCCCCGCCCGGCCCGGGAGCCCACGCCGCTCACCCCCCTCTCCCCGCGGGCGGCACCGCGGACGCGTCCCTTCGGCGGCCGGGCCGGGGCAGCGCGCCCCGCGGTGCCGCCGCAGCCGCCTCGGGGTCGGTGCGGGGGCGCGGAGGGGCCCGCGAGGGAAGGGGTGCCCTCAGGGGGAGCCGCCGGGGGGGTCCTCTCTGCGTCCTGCCGAGCAGCGGAGCCGGGCCCCCCTCCCCGCCCCGTCCGCTGAGAGGAAGCGCGGGGACGCGGCTCCCCGCGTGTCCCCAGCCGCCACCCCCCGCCGCCTGCGGGGCGCCCGCGGAGGGGAGCGCGGCGGGGGCAGCGGCGGCCGGGGGCGGCCCCGGTGCCCCGCCGTGCCCGGGGAGGGCGAGCACGGGTAAGTTTCCACGCGGCCGCGCCGGGGCAGAGGCCCGCCGGCCCCGCCGCCACGCACGCGCGGCGCCGCTGCCCGCCGCTCGGGGGCGCCCTGCCCGCGGCGCGGGGCCGGGGGGCGCGGGCGGCCGCGGGAGGGGCGCGGGGCGGGCCGGGCTGTCCCCGCACACCGGGCTCGGGCCGGGCTACTCCGCACACCGGGCTCGGGCCGGGCTGCCCCCGCACACCGCGCTCCGGGGGGGCCCCCCACGGCGGCCCGCTCTCGGTGTCGCCCGGTGATGCTGCAGGCGGGGCACGCCGGGCTGCCCGGTGGCTGGGGCGATGCGGTGCCGTGGCAGCTGTGCTGGGAACTGAAGCCGGTGAGGCAAGGAGCCGCCTCCGGCTGCAGCCGAGAAGGGTTGAGCAGTGGGCACAGGTTTCCTTCAGATTGCGCTTTTTATCTCCCGCTAAGGTGTAAGATCAGCGTAAGTGTGGGGAATGGCCCTCGCGCTTTGAGCTTGAATTCCACATAAGGGATCCCCGACTCACCTATCTGGGACTCATTCATTCTAGCGCGGTAAAAATGCGGTGTAGGACAGGGCTACAATCCTGGAGGTCACTGTATCGCTGTGTTAAAAAGGGTCAGGGAGGAATTGATCAGGAGCTTTGTGGGGGTAGAGGGTTTGCGCAGTCCTGCAGAAAGTGGATAAAACTGGATGCAGAAGTGCTTCTGCTCTCCAGCCTCATGCACTCTGCAGCAGAGCATGCTGTCCCTGAAGACATCTTTCACCGTGCTGCTTTGCCAAGAGCTGCCGGTGACACATGTAGCGGTATCCCCAGCCAATACTCGTGCTTGTTAGTAAATTTGCTAAAGTGCATATTTCTGAATCTACTTCAGCACACAATGCTTCATAGTGTATTATTGCCATCTAAGTATGCATGTATTTTGCCTCTCCACAGGTGCTTTGTTTCTTGCGATGTGTTCATGATCTCTCCATGAAGGCCTTAGCACAGGAGAGAGCAGACCAAGGCAGAAACCTCCAAATGCTATTATTTACTGGCAAGTGTCAGTAATATACCAAAATACATACCCAGGACTCCACCTCATTAAATGAAGAAAACTTGGAGTCCTGAAATCCTGGCATAAGTTCTTGGAGGAACACTTCCTCTCACACATGCCACACTAGCTCTGCCATCCCCATCACCCATGTGTCACGGGGTCATCATCTTTAGCCCATTCTCAGTAAAACCCCTCAGGATGCTGTTGCTCTGTAGCCGAATGCCTACCTAGCCTTCTGCGCAGACCGTGATAACTTTGTAGTGTATCAGCCACTCCGGGACATTGATACATATGTCACCCTCATGGTTCGCATCTTCCTTTCCACCATGATTTTGCTTTGCATATCTGTATTAGCTTAATTTTAGCAGGTTTTTTAACAATGCAAAATCGTGAAGTAAACTAAACTAAACTCATTTTTTTTGCTTGGTTTGTCCTCCAGATTTGTTTGGCTTTACACAGGCAATGCTCCCAAAGACTGTATGATAATTCCTGGTGGCCAAAAGCGGAGGCGCATTGTGGCCAGTACAGAAAAGGAGCAAGAACAGGAGGGCAGGAGCTTCCTACTGCCTCTCTGGCAGGGGTACCAAGTGCGTGGCCTGTCTGCATTCCAGCAAAGTACTGGTTTTCGAAAAGTAAGTGAGACTGAGAGCCACCTCGGGCCACTTGGAGAGGAGGAAGAGGACTGGTGCCAGCATGGATAAGGACAGCACAAACCTGGCTGACCAGCAGTATGAATGTGTGGCTGTGATTGGGGAAGGAGCCTACGGGAAGGTGTTCAAGGCCCGAGATTTGAAGAACGGAGGTCGCTTTGTTGCGCTGAAGCGGGTGCGGATGCAGACCAGCGAGGAGGGGATGCCGCTGTCCACTATCCGAGAGGTGGCAGTTCTGAGGCACCTGGAGACGTTCGAACACCCCAACGTGGTCAGGTGAGAAATGTGGGACCCCTGTCCTGATCAGTGAGGTCCTGGGTACAGTCTGTGAATTGGGTGAGCGGGAGTTTGGGGGCATAAATGGAATGGACACTAGTTTGGGTTTGTGGCTGAAGTGAGCACTAAACTGTGTGCATGAAGTGTGGTTTGAGGTTTCAGCAGGCCATGGTGCTGCCTGCCAGACCTCACCTCATCCCTGTGCATTGCCTCCCACACGCACAAACACCCATCTCCAGAGGCATAGGTGTGTGATTTAAGTGTTGGAATGGATGGGCAAGGAGCCATATATATACTGTTTCCTCAGGCATGAGAGAAAATGAAAAAAGCCCCAACCTCTCCCTGGTTTTGTCTGACCTATTAGTACTGCCAGCTGCAGCTGATTTTTACCAGCTCTGTTCATTATAGAAATTGCAAGAATGAGAGTAGTAGTGGAATGTACATTCTGCCTTTTTAGGTGCTTTTATAGAGAGCTGTAGATTACTGTGTTAAAAAGAAGCAACAGCTTAGGACTTCAAGCTTTTCAAGCAGCCTTAGGGTTGAGTACTGTTTGGTACTATTTTTCACCACGAGCTGTTGATTCTGCTACCAAGAGGGCAAAAGTACAGGTGTCAGACCTTTCTCACAAAATGGTGGCAGTGGCCCCAGGATGTCCTTTCTGTTGTGTCAGTAGCATAAATCCTGGATAAGTGGCCTGTGCTCTCAATGATCAAGCTAGCCCTACTGTAACCTCTTACATTTTTCTGTAGCTAGAAAGCTTCAGCAGCCTGTGAGCATCTTTTATTAAAATTATGAACTTTAAGAAGTAAGTTTCACTTTGCAGATACTCACAATGAAACCGGTCAGCATCTTGCTGGTGGTGCTATATTAGCAAGAGTATTTCCATTCTTTGTGTTACTTACATGCATATTACACAGTAAAAGGAAAACATTTTTGTACTTCACTAACACCAAAACTCTTTCAGTCTTAGAGAAATAGATACTCTGAACTCACAGGTGAATTTCAAAATGCCTTGCATGTGTCATCATCATTTTTTGTAGGGTCTGAGATCGGGGTGTTCATTAGGTGCAAGAGGAAAGATGAGACAGAGATTAATATTTAAGTTACGAAAGTCAGTTGCTAGAGATGAATTCACTTTTGTTCATTTCAAGGCAGCGTAATGTGACAGTCTCCTTTATGTCATAACTGACTAGGCAGAGTGTGTGTGTGCTGAAATGATGATCATGGAGTGCATGTCATCAGTCTCACTTTAGTGAGCAATGGGACACATGCGGGCTGCAGCTCACACTTCCATTGCTCCTCAAGGAAATCCACAATTCAGTTAATAACCATTATCTTGGCTGGCACCTAGTAATGCCAGAGGCTTAGTCAGTATACTTCAAAAGTGGGCATCCTGTGTTTGATCACTGAATCAAGTGACTTAGTTTAGAGGAGCACACACAAAGTTGGTCCTCGGCAGTAGAGGAATAACTGGGAGTTGTCAAAATCTTTGAAATCTTTCTCCCGTCAATTTATGGGAGAAAATGAGGATTTAGTTGTTCAGATTTAGGCATTTATATATTTGAAAGCTAAATCTTGCTTGGGAATAACTGAACATAATACTTAAGAATTTTTCTACCATTAACATCTTTCCATATGATGTAAAAGATCTTTTTAAGAGCTTTCTAATCTCGAATGCAGCTAAATGATTGAAATAGAGTTCTTGTTTTCCAAAGAGCTATTTGATGAACTGACTATGCAGCTGCAGGCTTCTTTTGCTTGATTTAAGTGCAGTTGAATCTCAAGAGAGCATTGCATAAATACATTGAAGCTTCAAATATTTTTACAAGGTTGAATGAAAACTAATTCTCTGCAAAGCAGTGAGTATTTCAACCAGCAATATGAGAATGTAATTTTAATATAAAAATATGTGAAAGTGTGTTTCAGGTCCTCACAGTGGTGTTGTGAAGCCTGTACCCTTTGCCATAAGCAGCATTTGAGACACAAGGGGCTGGCTGGTAATGTATCAGGGTGCTTGGGACATTGGTTGCACACCTTTTTCCACAAAAAGGCAGAAGATAAGCAATTTCAAACATTATCTCTTCTAAAATGTGAGGAATGCTGTTCCTCACATTTATTACTCGTGTTCTTTGTTCATTTTTTTAACCTGTAGGGCAGATAAGGAGCTCTCTGGAGAGAACAGAATCATACCTTTCAAATGGAAAAATTATTTGAAAACATTTAAATGGCCCAGTTCTGTTACAAAATATGGTAGAAGAGTTTGCAATTTATTGAAATTAAACGTCTATTTTTGTATTATGTAAATATACTCAGAGAAGGAAATACTATAAAAAAGTTCTGCAATTTTAAGCAGCTGATCTAACTGTACTTACTTATTGAACATATTATGATCAAAATATTTTAATTGTTTGGGCATGCATTCTGGAAACTGTTATCATGGCCAGGCTAATAAACACAAACAATTCTAAATGCATTGTCTGCATACTGGTTTAAAATGTACCTTCTTTTCACAGCACTGAGATAACAGCACAAAAATTTTAAACCAAATATTTTTGATTTTTAGAGGACCTCTAGTTTTTTTCTAAATAGAGCTATTCTGGAACTGCAAATACTCTGTTGTATCTGTTACCTCTGAGTAGTGGCATGTGTGATCCATGAGTTGCTCAATGCGAACCAGCAGCCATTCAGTGAGTCAAGATTCAGACAGACTTTGTACAGATGAGCTGCACAGGCCCTGTGGTCTGCTGAGGTGCTCTGGCATCAGCTGACAGCAGAGATCACAGGCCACATGAACTCAGGCTGAGTGTCATTTTCAACTCAGATGGCACCTCTGGGCTTCTCCAGAGAGTGCAGTAGGGATTTCAGCAGCCCAGGGCTTCTCTGTTGCCATGAAGTGGAGCTGAACGTGAAGAACAGTTTGGTAAGGAAAGGCCCAGTATTTTGTAGGCATAGGTAGAGCTCCATGGCTTTGCTGGTCAAAGAACCAGGATTCAGGACTAGAAGTGCTCCTCCAGCCCAGGTTTGTCCTAACAGTTGTAAAATCACATCCTCTGAGAAATAGTTAGAGCCAAAACTGGTTTCCAGGGCTTGGTACAAGGACTGGAAGAGAATTTTCTCCATAAGGAAGAGATGTCTAAATAGCCCAGAATAATTTTAAACACAGTATTTACCATATTTTTCCATGCTACTGCTTGCTAATTTTGAGAGCTTTGTTTTGTGTTTCTTTGTTCCAAGTGCAAGAAAAGCATCAAAGGGAAACATAATCTTCATCAGAACAGTGATGGTAATGAAAATCTCTGTACTGTAATGGAAATAAGGAGGAGTGATCTAAAATTTTTAAAGACTGTTAAGAGTAGTGTATAGAAAGGCATGGGGAAAAGGCAGTTAAGATAATCGCCATGTGCTTAAAATCCTTTCCTGTTCACATTTACGCTTTTTATAGAGCTTCTCTCTGACGGGACACCTTACTCTGTTCTATTTATTTTCACAAAACAAAGTTAAAAATAGAATCTTCAAGAGTAAAGCTTACTGTAAATCAGTCTGAAAATAGCTATGTCATGGGCTTGGAAAAGTCCCTTGTAGCTGGTAGGATGATCAAGGTGCTCCTCTAGCTCACCTTTCAGATGTAATGCTTGAATAAAGCTTTATTATATACAGTAGGTAAGTCTGGCAAAAGTTGGTCCAGCAGTTCCACAGCTTACTGCTGTTCTAGTTGGGAAAAATGAAATACATGTCGATAAAGAACAGACTTTGCCAGGAATAAATGACATACTAGATTCAGGAAATTCCTGTGTGTAAAACCCCGCTGCAAGATATCTTTAAAAAGTCTTCTTGCGATTATAATGCTGAATTCACCTGTATCTTGCATTCATTTTATCTCTCTCCTGCTGGTAATCAGATGAATAATTTCCCCCATATCTTAGTCATCGCCAAACTGTGAATTTGCACTCTGGGAAGGTGATATGCAAGACAGACTACTGTAGTTCTTGGCATGCTTGTTTTCTATCATATTTATATTTCTATTTAACAGTTTTAATAGCATTAAACCATAAGCAAATTGAACAAAAATGCAAAGCTGTATATTTTTGCTTCCTATCTCTTAACTTTTCTTGTATAAATACAACTTCTTCATTATTTTCATGGTTTAATAACTTTCAGTTTTTAAATAGCTGAAATTATATTGAATATGACCTATTAAAATATAGTCTAGTCTGGGTTGTTATTTCAAAGGTAAGTGTCAGAGTAAGTAAGTGCCATTCAAAGTGATCATAACCATGTAAGAAATAAAAGTCCTGATTCTCTTTTTCCTGATACTTTGCAGAATATGTGCCCTAGCTAATTGACTTAGGTTCAACAGAATGATCCACCTGGAAGTCTGAAACTATTCCTCATTCCTTTTTGTGTACAGATCAATGCAGTAAATTATGACTATTTGCACAGTTATGCCATGTTCAAGTTTTTATGCTGTTTTATATCCACTGAACTGTAAATGGCACTGTAAACTGCTGTCTGTAGTACAGCAGTCATGTCATGCTGCTTTTTCCCTGCTTTGCAGTCCCATGGTCCATGCTGTTGTCTCTTGGTTTGTGCTTGAGTGCTTGGTGGAGCCCTTCAGCTGATTGCCGTGGCAAGGCCCCCTGAGTGTTGGGAGAGAGGCTGGCACACATGTCACTCCCCATTCCTACATATACTGACATAAAGACCAGCAATTGACCTTGCTCAGAGGTCCCAGAAGTGTATAAATGGCTTGGGGCTTAAAATTTCCTTGTACTTAGAAGGTATTTTTGTAAGTGTCTTGAAGTTCCCTGTCTGACCTGGTAGAGCATTCAGGACATATCAACAGCAGATCATCAATACCTAGTTAACCTTTTGCATGACAATTTGAACATGTATTTGTTTTGCTTTTTTTCTGTTTTTAAGATGAAATTATGGGCAAGCATACAGAGGGAGAAAATTTCAGAAGGCAGTAGCTAATTTTATTTCTCTTTCTAATTTTTGATGATGCTGATTTTATTTATTTTGGCTTTATTACTGTACTGTTAATAAGTTGAAAGGATGATCTTCTCAAAATCATTGAGATGTTCCATCCTGTCAAGTGAAACATTTCTATTTTAGGGGGTGTTTGTCTCTAGTGAATTCTGCTTCCTTCCTTCTTCTTTCTGCCAAGCTAATGTTAAACTTCTAGTCTGTGAGGTCATTCTTGCACATCAGTAGTGTGCTGTATTGTGTGATACAATTTATTTTTGTGTAGCATCACTCAATATGACATCTGGCAAGCCCCTGGAGACAAAGAAATGGTGATCTTTGCATTGCTAGTTAGAAAGATTGTCTTGCAAACAGAAGGAGTAAAATAAGATGCAGGGATGGAGTGGAGCAGAAGAAACTGAATTTGAAACTTGCCAAGTATTTGTGTGGTAGATGAATCTCAGCTGAGGTAGAAATGGTGGATGAGTAATGGGAAGGAAAAACTGAATGAGCTTCAGAGTCAGTTTTAGTCTCACACAAACAGGATCATCTTCAAGGCAGATGTGACGACGGGAAGTGCCTTGGCATTTCCAGGCTGGAGAGCAGTTCTGGTCAGAAGGCAAGGGAGATCATCCCTGCACTGACTGGCCACTGCAAGGGACCCTGCAAAGGTCTTAGGGAGGAAGGGACTGGAAATACTAGCTTCCCTGATGGCTGGAGGGCAAAGGGGAATGATATGGTTGCCCCTGAACAGGGCACACAGGTCTTGGAGGAATTTGTTGTCAGAGGACGTGAGAGTGAACATGAATGCTGGCCTGTCATCATCTGCTTGCAGCCTTACAGTACACAGAATGAACATGTACATCCTTGTCTTCAAGGATATTCTTGCCAATCATATGAATTGTTTGTTAGTTATGGATGTGATTATTTAATTTTAATACATGATCTGGCAGAAACAGGACAAGATAAGAGTCTGTCAGGAAGGAAGGGTTGAGTATGGAATGGACTTCTGAGCCTTAGGAAGTTCAGTTTCTGGAATGAGTACAAGATCATTTTAAAAAAGTATTTTATCTCATTCTAAATCTAAGGTTTTGACAAAAAAACATGTTTCCAGTCTTTGTATGAGTAAATGTTAGTAATTTTAGATTATGTCCAGTGCTCTCTTCCTTCTTTGAATCTGTGAATGATTATGTCTGTGCTCTTCTTGAAGAGATTCAGCCTTGCTGGGTCCTGCCTGGAAGGGAAAACCAACTTCTTCCACCATAACCATTGCTGATGGCAGGCTGTGACTTCCAGGGAATGGAGTGGGGTCTAGGATTCAAAACTGAGCCTTGAAAAGGTTTAGATGCCAGGAGAGAGGATAGTCCACACTTACAGACAAGGGCCAGGGTAGATTCATTGGGTCTTTTTCAGTTTGCGTCATGGTACTCACTTTTGGCTGAAGTGTGGACTGAGCTGGGAGAAGAAAAGTTGCTTGCTCTCCTAGGGTTTAAAAGAGAGCAGGCTGCTTAAATCTGTGACTCAGCAAAGCACTGACTAAGTCACTCAGGTGGGCTTGGTGGGATTTAAGCTGTTGTTTGAAGCTTAGATCTAAGTGCATTATCAAATAGAAATAGCTATGATGCTAAGAATGTGCTGAATTTTAAAACATCTTTCTGGATAGAGTTCAGGGACAATATACATCAGAATACAAATCACAGATGCTGATTCTTATTCATGTATTAGATTAAACCCTTATTTCTAGAGAATATTTCTATTAAATGTTAAAATGAATCATGCAGAATAAGTAATATAATTACCCTGACAGAGTAGTAACATGAATTTGACATCAAGAGTGATTCTTTGTCATTGTAATAATTCTTAGGTGGTGTAATTTAGTTCTGAAGCTTTAAAATTACTCTATGAAGTTTTGTAACAGTAAAGAAAATAGAGGTTGCAGTTCATTCCAAAACTTCTCTATATAGAGGATTTAGTTTGCTTGGTATGAAATCTAGTTATTTTCCAGTATTGCTGAACAAGTTAATTCTTAATGATCTAAGAAATTATAAGAAGGTAAGTGTGCCCATATACATCTATAAGCTGTGTTTTTTCTTTTAAAAGAGAAAATATTCCTCCACTTATACCTGTTCTTCATATCTTGTTATAATCTGAAAAATACTTCTAATTATGCAGGCACAATTATTTAACAGCTATACCTTTAAACGCTAAAGAATTGGTATTTAATAAATAAACCTCTTCAGAATTTTCCAAGGAGTGTTTTTTCCCGTCATGTCCTTTGACATTTGCTATTTGGGAAACTGCTGTTTGGGAAGCTGTTGATGAGATGATTGTCAAAGTATAGAAATGCAACTGTTGATTTCCGAACTCTTTTCAAAATACGTCATTGCATTCAAATTATTTGTATTGATTTCTATATTTATTTACTTACCCTTTACCTTTGAAAATTTGCCCCATCATTAGAAAAAAAAGGAAACAGTCTCCTAAATAATCCCTTTAAAATCAGATGTTAAGTTTCTAACAACACAGTTGTGTTTTCTTTAGGCAGCATAAAAAATGTTTTATATGAGTAGTAAGAAGCTCTTTCATATGATGCTTTAGATGTCTTTTTAGGGTTTCAGAAGAAGATGGGTTCTATTATCTGAAGTATCTCTGATACTTTTTAGGATGAGGTGAATGTTTCTCACACCTAAATACAGGATGTGCCAATTTGCTGGTATTGGTGGAGTTGTCCTTGGGTGGGTTTCCCATGGCATACCTAGCAAACAGTCTATGAGCTTAGCAAAAAGTTCTGTACTGTTTTAAAATGGTTCATACCAACACTGACTGCTTATTACTCTGGATTATCATTAACCAGTGACTGATCTTCTCTTAATAAAAGAAAATAAAAAACTAACTCAGACATGAATTCATCTTTACAGGAGTTTCCCGTGTTTAATGACTGAAAACTCAGTTCTAGTGTAAATGAATCATACCGAGTTTAAGTGAAACCAATTGAATTTAGACTTTTGAAATATTAGTCTGTGCCGAATATTACATATTTTGATAGAAACAGAGAAATGAAGTGAGAAATAGAGTGGAAAAGCCTGCATGATTTTTTTTTTTCTCTCTTTTATGTGAAGCTTTGGCTAGTCTTTTAATATCTATTTGAAGTGTGGTCAGTGTGATAAATTGCTGTTTAACAATGCCAGAGAACTCCCTTTTTCCCTGAAATCAATTAATTATAAACTGGAAATTTCAGTACTTTGTTCAGTGTTTCTTAAGTTAGCATATTTCTGGGAGCTTTCTGTGATCGTAATTCCTAGCTGCACTGGTGCTTTTGTTTCTCTTCATCTGTGGAGCCAGGGCTCTACTGTAAGGATAGAATTCTATCACTTTTTTTTTTCCACATTTGATGTGGTATTTTGCATACAGCTGCAGAGTAGACAGTTACCTTTGAAAAGAACATTTGGCTGGTTTAATTTGATTAGAGCAAACCACCTCAATCATTACTGAACTAAGACCGTTTTCACTTTAACTTGGCTGTAGGAGTTGGGAATGTACTGACTGTGCTTAGATGTTTGGGGGAGGACTCGTTTGGCTACACAGCTCCTGCTGAAGTGAAACAACCTCAGAGGACCTTGCATACTCTGCTCTTTCCCAATAAAAAGGGAGGGCTTTGAAGCCATTGAATGTCACATTTAACTTTCCCTCATTGTGACAAGGAATTGAATTCCTTTTCTCCAAAAAAATTTGGAAATATTTAATGCACAGAAATACAGAATCATACATTTTGTAAAAACACCATGATACTAAAAACATACATAGGATATGAAAGTCTTAGATTTACAACATATTTAAAACATGCCTAGCAACAGTATTTTGAATAAAGTTGTAATAAAATCCAACAAATAAATAGAAATATGGTGGGATTCTCATAAATACATTATATCCATGTTAAAATTTAATCCCTTTTAGTAAGTCTAAGTAAGATTCCCACTTTTTTTCATGGTGTTTTCATTTTCTGCCTCTTCCCATATCGTATAAACATGTTGGGGTAGTTTTTATGTTGCATATTAAAGATCAAATTAGATACTTAAGATTCACAGTACTATATATATTCTATATGATTTTTGCTTTTCAGTTTCCCTCACTGATGATCATATCATTTTCCTAGAAAAACTCTCGTGGCTGTCTAGAATATAAATATGTCTCATAATAAATGACAGACCTTCAATAAATTGTAGTCAGCTGGTATTCTCTAGTAAATACAGTTCTGATCTTTAAGTGCCCTGCCTTTGTGATAGTGCATCATCATACAATATTTTAACTAGAAGATTACTGCTGAAGGAAGAGTTTCTGCTTCTTCTTGCATTATGTTCCGAAAAGCAATAGGCATAGTTAGCTGTTCATCTGTGTCATCAGCCTAACACTTGCTGCTAATGGCAGAATTGCATACACATCTTCCAGCTAATCCAAGAAGCAAGCTGCACATTTAGGGCTCGAGTTTCCACTGAGGAATTGAAAGAGCTACACTGCTTCAAACAGCTTTGATTGTTCAAATCGTAAAGTCCTAATGTTAAGTTGAACAGAAATGCACAGTACAGGTAGACTGTGCAGAGGTGTCCCATCAAGCATGCATGTTTGAGACTTCACCATTTAGAGTTTCAACTATTGAGTTCACCAAACTGGGGTATAACAATTCGTTAGGTTTTTCACTGAAGTAGATTTAGCATTTCTGTTTCACTCCTAATTACACTCCCTTTTTTGAGCCACAAATAATTCCTCTCTAACTCAGTATGTATCCTCTTAAATACTTGATGTCTGCTTCTGTGTTGTCACCTGAGCATCTTGTACAATGTTATTTCTCAAATTCCAGGTTGCATCACAGGTACAGTGATTTCAGTGCAGTGTACATGTCCTTTCTTCAAGGGCAAATGCTTCTAGTGCAAATGCTTCTAGAGTTACAGTTAGAGACTTTGCTGTACTGTAGTGAAGTTTATGTCTAATATTACTCACTAACACAGCTCTAGAACCTTTATTACTGATTTCCAGGTTCTTTCAGGACAGTAAAAGTCAATGACCTGTATTCCTTCTCCGTGTTAGGAAGTAGATTATAAAGTGAATCTCGTTTTGCCGACTTTATCTATCAGCATAGTTTGTATTTGTGAACTTTATGACATAGAGATTAGGCAACATCTGCACTTTAATTAGTGTGTTGTTTATCCTTAGATAACCTTCTAGATTGTTAATGGAGATAGGCCTACCCACTGATCTTTGTGGTTTCCTCACAGACATCTTTAATCAATTTGTTGCCTCACTGTTTATCTCTGCTTTTTATAAAATGCTGAGCAACAAGTTTTGATCAAAGCAGTAATACCCATATCCAGACAGGTTGGAATCAATGACTATGGTCTGAAAATTAGAATGATATGTCTCATTAAATTTAAGGCAGAGCCCAGACAAGTTAATACTACTGCAGAACTGAGCACCTATCTCTCCTCATTGCATAGAATCCCATTCATCCTACTGACTTTATGTTTGTAGCATAGTTTAAAAAAAAAAAGGTTACCGGGAATTTCTCAATTCTTTGTTGCTTATTATTCATATTGTCTCTATTCTTAAGAACTCAAGAAGGTTTTGCTACTTTTAAATTTTATTTGGTCAAATTAAAACATTGCTTAGAGATGTCAGTTATTTCAGAAGCAAATACTTGTACAGAAGTGAAAAAATACAGCAGTGAGACTAGAACTGAGGATCACGGCAGTACAGGAACAGTTAGGATTTGCACAGAAGAGGCAGGTAATCCGTTTGACTAAAGATGAAAGGTATTTGTGGATATAGATAAATGGCAGACAGGTGAATGACAGTGATAAGGGAGTTTTCCTAGAAGACATTTAAAGACATTTCAGGTATATTGGAATATCCCAAATCAAAAGAATATTGTGATGTCTGTAAGAAAATGCAGTTCAAAGAGTGCTTGGTTTCCAGTAACCCAAAGTTGAGCGTGAACAAGACAATTCTGCAGAAGCAAAGCTTAAGTCGTGAAAAGCAAATAATCTTTTGCTGTCCTGCACATCAACGAAAGGATATTGAACCTGTGATTCTTGAAGAAGCAGTAAAGTAAACTAAGTTCATAAAAATACTCATAAAGCACAATTTAATCACTGTTTATAGTAGACAAATTTTAAAGACAAATAGATAAGATTTGAGGGCAACACTTAGAGATATAATCAATGAAGTAGCTCTTCCTGGAGTACAAAAAAAGAGAGATCACTCTCTGCATAGCCTGAAGTAACTTTCAATAGCTGATTTAAGAAATTCTAATAGTCAAGACACACAGTCATAGTGCCCACAATAATTAAGTCTGACATTTTTTGGAAAAGGGATGGTTCCCAAACTTGACATAGTAACAATAGGCTTTAGAATGGAGAGATTAAGAAACAAGAAGTAATTCAAAAATTCAGCAGTCAAGAGGAATGATATGAAAAGTCATAGATTTGTAATGGTGGGTACTTAAATAGAGAGTTACAGCAGCGCAGTTTTTGTCATACACCATTCCCTGACATCCACGTTCTCTCCAGTCACTGAAATCCTGGCTGCTGTTTTGATCTATATCCTCCTCCTGCGTGCTAGATACAGCAGGACAGTTTAAGGGTATTGGATTCTTAAACTCTCCGGAGGAATAGGCGATGTTCGAGGGGGACAAATTACTTTCTTCACTCTTTATGGCCATCCCCAGTGTATCATGATGGACTCACAAAAGGTACACATAGCCATGCATCACTAGGTAGGGATGTGAGATAATTGTAATTTGACACTTTATTCATCTGAATATTAGTCATTTAGGGTCTCCTCATAGTGAGTGCAGAGTGAGCATGTGCTGCAGGAGAATAATTCATCCAACTCACCCTTGGTGCCCTTTCTGGAGTACAATGAATTGCTCTCTAGAAACGCTCATTTTGACTCTAGAGGGAGCCCAGGTGGACAGGCTTGAGAAGTGGGGCCACGGGGATCTCTTGAGGTTTAGCAAGACCAAGTACTGGTGCTGTACCTGGTTCGGGGCAACCACCAGTATCAACACAGACTGGGGATGAAGGGATTGAGGGCACCCCTTTGGAGAAGGACCTGGGGGTGCTGGTAGATGAAAGGCTGGACATGACCCATCCATGTGCTCTCACAGCCCAGAAGGTCAGAGGTATCCTGGACTGCATCCAAAGCAGTGTGGCCATCTGGGTGAGAGAGGGGATTCTGCCCCTCTGCTCTGCTCTGCTCTGCTCTGGT
Organism: Calcarius lapponicus; assembly: GCA_039654755.1. Classification (NCBI taxonomy): domain Eukaryota; kingdom Metazoa; phylum Chordata; class Aves; order Passeriformes; family Fringillidae; genus Calcarius; species Calcarius lapponicus. The sequence continues at coordinate 24,137,992 of CM077464.1, forward strand.
GAGAGAGACCCCACCTGAACACTGCATCCAGCTTCGGGCCCCAGCTCAGGAAGGATATGGACCTGTTGGAGCAAGTCCAGAGAAGGATGGAGCACCTCTCCTGTGAGAGAAGGCTGAGAAATTTGTGTTTGCTCAGCCTAGGAAAAAGAAGGCTTTGGGATGATCTACTTGTGTCCCTCCAGTACCTGAAGGGAGCCTACAAAAATGAAAGAGGGGGGACTTTTCACAAGGGCTTGTAGCGACAGAACAAGAGGGAGTGGCTTCAAACTGAAAAAGGGTGGGTTTAGATTAGTTATTAGGAATTTCTTTACTGTGAGGGTAGGTAACCCACTCAGCAGGTTGCCCAGAAAAGTAGTGGGTGCCCTGTCCATGGATGTGTTCAAGGGCAGACTGGATGGAGCTGAGCAACCTGGTCTAGTGAAGGGTGCATGGTGGGGGGGTTGGAAGTAGATGATTTAAGTTCCCTTCTATCCCAAACCAGTTTATCATTCCAGTGTAGGGTGGCCACCCAACTGTAGCTTGCTCGATCTCATTGAGAATCATAATGCCAGTCAGTAAAGTTTGAAGGTGAAAAATGGAATTGCTAGTAGAGAGTTTGTGCTGTAAGTAACAGATGTTACAAAATCAAATAGGAAACTGTTTTGGGTGTTGGGGAAAAAAATGTTAGTATAGAAATCAGAGGGTAACTTGGACTACAAGAATTTAAATGGAAGACAAAATAAGAATTATAGGGGAATTTTTTTTTAACCAAAGTCTATTATACGTGGATTGTTGGTAAGAACTTGTACAAGGCACTATTTTTTATCACTTGGCAAAATCTATGCACTTTCTGTAATAGGGGAGTGTGGGTCTCTGTGAAATTTACTAGTTTCAGACAGTCTGCTTCTAGTTTGTGTTGGGCATTAAAGTGCTAAAGGAAGCTGATAGTAGCTGGGATGGATGGGCATTGCCTGCTTACCCTGCACCCAGGTTTAAGCTCCAGCAGAAGCCATTTTGGTCAAAAATCAGTAATGCTTTGCAAGAGAAAAAGTGACTGATGATCTGTGTTGGAGATGGCTGCTCATGCGGTCTACAAGTAGTTTAGGCACCTTTCAAAGCTTTCTCAGTTGTGGTTTCTCTGTTTGTCATTGCTCTTCACTCTGCCATACTGATCTCATACAGCATTTGCCACTAAGTGGGTTTATTATGTCATTATTGAAAAAATTTTGATGCTGCACATAGTTTCATTGCCTCAATTTAATTTTGGGCAAATTGCACAATTGTACAGTTGCAAATAGTTGGAAAACTCTGGTGTCTAACTTACATTCCAGTCTGAATTATCCAAGACCTGAGTTTTTGTAAAGCAGTGGTGCTATACCTTTATCTCTTGGAATAATTTTGGGGGGATTTCTATTTTTCCATAAACTCAAAACATGTCAGCCCACATTGCTCAGTAGTAGCTTTCAAAATTAAAATTAGTCAGTCAATACTGCTAAAAGATTCTGCTCCATGATTTTTTATGTGAAGCGTCTGTTTTATAATTTGACATAACTTGACATAGGCTTGAAAACAGTTTTGTTTATTATGGATCTACTAAAACAATACAGTAGTAGTAAAGTAAATAATCTACTCTATTAAGCTGTTTGGATATGCGTATTACACATGTGAGTATATGTGGAAAAGGAAAGCCATGAAAATGTCCAGATTTTACTCAATTTAACTTGAGAATTATTATTTTGTAACATGGATTAAGACTGTTAGACATTTATTGCCTGCACTATAAAAATGTGTGAACAGTTTTCTTTTTTAAAGTTTAGAAAAAATGGAAAGGGGATAAGGGCAAGTCAGGGAAAAATGATCCCAAAAGCTAATGGTTTTTAAAAAGTTGCATGACATTGAAAATTGGAGCATGGAACTGAAATGCCATCTCACTCTTAAGTATAATAAAATAATACATTTTATTTAATGTGTTCTGGAAAGAGTAAATATAAATCTTAATATCAGTGGCAAAGAGCCCAGGCATCTTTTGGCATCTATTAGCTTAACCTCACCTGGGCAGCAGCAAAACCGAACAGGGAATGTCAATGTTTAAAAGCAGCACAATTTGGTTTTTTTCATAGATGACTTTTAATCTCCTCTTGTTCACAGTGCAAATACATATTTTTAGGGGCTTTAGAGAATACTTAGATTATGTGATTATGTATCTCCTTTAATACTCTTAAAAAGTTTTCAGATCTTGCAGAATTCAAGATCACTTTAATCTATCTTCTTTCAAGCATGAAGTTGCCATCCCTTATCAGGATTAGTCACTCAGTTCGAGAACTCAGTCATCCCAGAGCACATCCTTTATACAAAAATACTGAAGTAACATTTGTCAGCTTTTAATTGGAGGCTTTTTTGAAAAGTCTGTTGATTTCTTGAAATAAAACTAAAATTTTCTGAATGGACGTGGATTATCATGGCTTTTCTAGTGTATTGATTGCTGTTATTTTCACAAACCTGAAGAAATGTTCTTTGCTTTGAAAGATCTAAATCCATGTCACTTCCCCGCCTTCTGTGGTGAAATTGTGTGAACTGCACTGTGTTCAGATCCGTAGTCATACAGCATAAGTGCTTGCATGCAGAGGCATCCGTAGAAATGAAGACTACTGTGTCTACCTGGATTTAGCAAAAAATAAAGCTTTACTTTGTATGGTTCTTCCAATGGATTTGAGACAGCTATTTGTCAGTCAAATATTTTCATAGTCAAGACACAGATTCTTACATCAGAACATCTAGATGCCAGTTGTGATGTTTGAAAACTGAGATATGCCTGCATGAAAAGTAGGTAAGGGAAATCACCGGATAGTTTGTTTTTCTTCACAGAAAGTCACTTCAATTCTAAGATAACTCAGAAGGCAGCTGAATGGACCTTTATAAAACACGTGAACTAAGTCACTTCTAAGTGGAGACAGCTGGGGTCTATTTAATATCCTGTGTAAAATGGTAGAGGTCAGCTTCCTGGAATAACTTAGGAGTTTTATTTCATGAATATCCTACTGCTTCAGGGACCTGGGGTGATGGAAAGGCTCTCAAACTGAAGTGTGCCATAAGGAAAAGCTCCAGGGCTGGATCTTTCCTAGCTCTGCATTTGCTGTTGCAAGACTGGGAAACATCTTGTGGCCTGCAGTATCTACACATTCTCAATGTAAATGTCTTTTGTGTGAGTGCTTATTAATGCAGGCAACTAGTCTCAGTTTTTTCTTCCAATCTTATATTGTGATTTAGGCTTTAGGACATTAATTGAAAATTATTGAGAAGTCATTGAGAATCTCTGAGACTGTGGATAACAGGTGATTCCCAAATGTACTGATTACCCTAAATACATAGATTATTTTGTAATTTGGGACATTTGTTCCTAAATCACTTAAATTATCTTGACAGTTTTATGATTTTTTTTTCTCCATTAAATTGATGGAGCCACATCTTTACTGTCTATGGTCATACATTCCCTTAATGTGTTCCCTGTATCTATTCAATTTAATTAGTCCTTGAGTGTAGAATCTTACTTTATTTCCTGCCTCTTTCTATTCCATCATGTGTTGGACATGTCAGTGAAAAAAAAATTATCTTTGTAGGCTAATATCACTGGTAACTGTTCACTCACACAAAAGCTCAGAAGTTATATGATATAGCAATTGATAAAATTGGTAGTTCGGTGACATCATAATTAAGTACCTGTGGTGCAGTGAGCCTGAAAATTCACATTAAAAAATTCTTGTTTTCTGATGATGTCTAGTATGATTACATACTTTTCATATTTGTGGCAATTTGATTTTTCTTTGACTGGCTTTTAAAGTTAAAGAGAAGCACTAAAGTAGAACTAAGAGGAGTGTTTCTGTTAGATGGGAAAAAGGTGAAGATTAGGGAAAAAAAAGTAGTGTGTCACTGGAATAGGCAGGCTGACCACAGAAAAGGCTTTTGTAGACTGTGGTGGTTCTGTGGGGCCTGTGTGGTGTGCACCATTGCCTGTTTAGTTAACTCTACAAAGGCTTACGACCATCAACTGTGGTATTTTTGTGCTGTTTCTCCCAACAGAGGTAAATTGTGGGGTTTAGGGATGGAATATAGAAAATAATGAGGAGCAACTCCTTCAGCCCTCATTGTCTCTTGACTCATTCTTGAAATTAAAATAATTACATTAATAAAACAATTCACATATGGGTTAGAACAATTTCTGTCTCAGCCAGTATTTATACTCTGAAGTGAGAAAGGTGGTTCCTGGTGTAAGGAATAGTGTAAGAGCGGGACAGATGTGAAGCGATGATTCCTGGCAGATTGAGGTTCTCACTGACTTCTCTACGATCTTAAGTAATCCACGATCACTGCTTTGTAAGTCCTTGCATCATTTGCAAGCACATGGGAGCCAGCCCTCCCTCACTCCCAGCAGATGCCTCCCAGCTCACTGGTGCTGGGAGCTGGCTGGTGGCCACCAAGCCGTGCTGGCCATGCGAGCCCCAAGCCTGAGCCAGGGGCTCTGCTGTGCTCAGCCCTCCCTCAGCCCAGCCCAGCCCCACGCGGTCTGCCTGGGCATCGCGGAGCACACCCTGCTTTGCTGGCACCACCTGGCTACATGGGCCTTGTTTGCATTTGCCTTCGTGTAAAAATGTTTGAGTGCTCCAGGAACCAGACCTTGTTTTGCGAGATTTATTACAGTTTGCTCATTTCTTTCAGAAATGTGAAAGATGATGTATGCAAAACAATCAAAAAGCAGTTTTGCCATGTGTTTACATCTGATGTAAACTGTAATTTACAAAATGCCGAATTTATTTCAAAACTACCTATACATTAAAATGTAAACCTTCATCTCATGCTGCTGAAAGACACCCCAAAAGAAATAGTTGCCTTTGCCCTGCAGTAATAAAACAGTCGAATAAAATTTATTGCCAGCTCAAAATGCTACTAACACCTCATTTTCATTGCCGAACTCTTCAAATAATCTTTAATTTGTTTTCTTTTACATATGTGTGCAAGAGTTTAAAGGAAATGCTTAAAGAGCTGTGTAGTCTGTAGAATACTTCACTCCATGTGCGTTAATCTTTAAATGGTTGCCTCACTGTGCCATGTAAATGGTCTAGAAAGGGAGGAAACACATATCAGACATCTACCTTAAGAACTGGAGGATGACAGCACCTGAGAATCTTACAAAAATAGATATTTTTGGTTCACTTTACATGTGCTATGAATTAATTTAAAAAAAAAAGCTTCATAGAAAAAATGACAAGGAGCTTGCATGGGCACACTTGAATGGCCACAAATGGGAAAAAGACCACAATGGTGTCCAACTCTTAAAACACTTGCAAGATGTAGTTCAGATGAAACGTGTAAGGAATTTACATGCTAATGGAAAAAAGGATCCCTTTTTATGTATTGAGTGTTTAAGAGCAATTGCCCCAAGCTAAATTTATTAAGCCAGAAGAATCTTGTGAATTTCTATTGAAGATTTATTAGTCCCATTTGCTTCTGTTCTTCAGAACATGAATATTAAACTCAATCCTGCAAGTTTGTCACAGGTGAAAGTCCCTTTCAGATTAAAGGAAATTCTGGACCTGTGCCAAAGCCAGTTAAATAAATGTACCAACTTCATGAGGCCTAGGTAAAGGGTCTTGTATGTTGAGCTGTTTAGGATTGATGCTGGTCTTTGAGGGCTGAGTGAATAGGGTTTAGGTGGTTTTAGTGTCTTTTTTTTTTCTTTTGACTTGTCTTCCATTTTGTTTTAACTTCTACATGGAAGAAATATTTTAAAATAACTTCAGAAATGAACTGAACAGAAACTGCATTCCCACCAAGTAAAAATGATCGGTTACATTCTTTCTGGGAAATAATATCTTCTAAATTCAGTTAAATTAAAGCATCTTTTCTAAGTTAGTCACTAGGCATCTTCCATAGCAAGCAGGGAGAAACAGTACCCTCCCCAGAATAATTCAGTCAACTTACTTCTTTCTCCTGAATAAATGAAGACCTACATGACCTGTTCAGACTAACCCCCAGTTGCTGAGAAGCTCCATCACAGGAGTTGTATCTCTTCCATGGAAGCTGAGAGGAGAACCCATTGCTTCATAGGCTGCGCAGGGCTGTGGTGTAGGTGGATGGTGTTCGACCTGTCTGATGATGGCTAGCTAAAGACAGCTATGTTAATGAAGTTGACAGTTTTCTTACCAGCCTTAAATCTGCCTTCTGCTAAATCTAAGTACTTTCTAGTCCCATAGTTTTGATACTTTAATTTTAGCATAAATATCCTCTCACACTTCGCTTTTTCTCATAAAGTTGTCTGTTGCTCTGCCACTCCATTTTTTGGTTACATCTGCAACTTAAAAAGAAGAGGGCAATGTTTTTGTGTGTAGATCTAGTTTCCTCACAAAACCTGGCCAGATCCTCTTTGTTCTTCTTACCCATGTGAGCAATTGCCTTAGTATTTTGATTTTTGGAAATCAGCTGAGTGCTGTTTACTTTTGGGCAGATGGGATGTTATTCGTAGTATGTGAAGTAGTGGTGACAGGACGCAGTGCAGTGCCACTGGAAGGTTGCTTGAGTTCACTGTGCTCCCTTCCAGGTTTTGCTGAAGTGAATGAGTAATTCCCTTTGTCTGACGTTCATGGTGCTGCTGTCATCATGGCACACAGGAGTATTACTGGGAATACATTTGGCATCAAAGCCTGATGGAAGTCACTCTCCTTACCATGTGTATACGAGAAGCACTCTGAATTGCATTTCTGTTTCTATGTGATACAACCTCATGCAGGACAAATTTGTGGGAAGCAACACACAAAGTGTAAGACACCTTTTGGATTTTCACTTGACTTAATCCTGAATGTGGCAACTGCATTCGCCACTTAACCGCTTGTGTTGAAAGTGGGCAGATCCATTTCAGGAAATTTTAAGCAGTTCTAGTGAATCCATAAACAGGTTCTTTCAACAGATGTAGACATTTTTTAAAAGTTGTTTCCATGCCGTTTTAATATCTATTGTTAAATTGCTGTTTCCATTTTTAAGATAACAATAACAATTCACATCTATCACTGTTTTCTAGTCCCCCAGGTTAAGACTGGGAAAACAACAGTTCACAGTTTCAGAATTTAAGGACAAACAAATACTGTGATGAATGCCTTAGAATACATCATGACCATAGTTTTCAGAGATGAATGCCCATATTCATGAATTTAGTACTAAAGGGTAACTAAAAACTTTAGGGAGCAGAGATTGTGGTACAGATAAGGATGCTTAAGTGCAGGAGGGGACCATGCATGTTGGGCCCCAAGTTGTGGAGTTCTCACTGCATGGGTAAAAATCAGATAGGGGTTGAAATGGCAGACAGGGGTTTACTTTTCTCTATCCAGGTGATGACTGGCTGAGTATAAGAAAGAGGAAAGATGCCTGGCAGAGAAGGCAGATGAAGCTTTAGGTGATGTGTATATTAAAAAATGACCCAGGTGTTTTGCATGCTGCAGATTAAGTGCAGCATAAGTTCTTTGGTAGTTCAGGGCTGGTGGATCATGCAAGGCCAAGATCTATGACAGGTTTGCTCTGCATGCTGGTACTCTGGCTTCAGAAATGCATTTTTCTACTGACAGGTCTAAAAAATTTAATACAATACTACTCAAAGCTTGCATTGTCATGTCAACTGACCATGCTGTCATAGCAATAAACAGATTGGTAGAAGTTTGAACCCTATTTCCCAGTGATGTTGATTTCATTCTCTTACCAAGGATTTCCTTTTTATAATGTCATTTAGAGAGACAATAACTTTTTATTTAAGAAATGATACATAATAATAAACCCAAATATAAACAAATGAGCATAAGAGTGAACCATGCACTGTTTTACTGTGGTTTACTCCTTTGTCTGCTAATTGCTTTCTGTTTAATACACGGATATATAGCTTTTAACATTAAAAGGTCTATAGAATCCCTTAGTAATAGTATTCCCTGAATACATCAGAGCAACACAATCCAAACAATTTAAAAGAATTAATTTTGTTTTCTTATTAACATCTCTTTTTACTAACATATATGCTGCTTATTTATGTTGTGCATATATAGTATTGCCAAGTTTAGCCAGTTTAGCCTTTTGTTCTTCTTAAGTCTTTTTTTTTCTTCTGTTTTGTGCTCTTTTGCTTTAGCAATAGACTTCATGGTATTGTTAAACTGTGGAAGTTTTCCCCTTCTAAAAGTCATCTCTTGATCCTTCTTTGAGAAAGACAAACTGTTTGGTCCCAACTCTACCTATGAAAAATAGAAATTAATTTTCTTACAAGGCTTTAATGTGTCAGTGTCTCACAGATAATTGCAATATTTGACGCCAGTAACAGAACCACAGCAAAATATTTTGCATCTATTTTTCTGTCTCCCCTGCTCTTCACCATCACAACATGGCTTTGGACTCCTTTCAAGTGGTGCCACTACTGGTCCATCCTGGGAAGTGGCAGCAACATCATCAGCACTCAGGTGTATTGGCAGCCCTTGGCAAGGCCCCTTAGCTTGCTTTTCAGTGTCTGACAGCTAGGCCCTTCAGAATTACTCTCAATCAGACTGCTTTTCTCAGGTTGCTTGTATTCCCGAGGGCTTAGCCTGTGCTGGGTGGTTAATTAGGGCTCAAGCAGCACATGAGTTTTCAGTGCATCCTCCATCATCCAGAATAATTGTGGCCATGGAGTAACCTGGAGGTCTTTCAGGAACAGCAGCCCCTGGATTGATGATAAGCATCAAAACAGAGGACCTCTTCTGTCACCTTCTACAGTAGCTGCTCTATTATTCTTAGGTTCTTCTATGAATCTGTAAGAAGCAAGAGTTTGTACTCAAATTTGCATTGGAATTATATACAATTTTTAAAAAACTGAATTTAATACCTCAGGAACTGCTGTAATATTACAAGCTTTTAAAAAACTATATGAGATTGTACAGAGTGTCAAACAGTACTTCAAATTTGACTTTTTGCAATGAATATTTTTTTTGTGGAGTGAAGGGTTATTATTTCCTTTGTTATTTTTGATATATTGGCATCATGATTAAATCTCATGTGTACATAGATTAGATTATTAAGCCACTGAAGAATTAATGATAATTTATAGTGTTGTGAAATATAAATTTTGAAGATGAGTTGTTTTCATTTAAACCTAGAAGAGAGATGTTCTTAGATTTAGATCCTGTAGGTCTGGCGCAAGAACGAATTCAAAATATAAACTGAAATGTGGAGTCTGTAACAAGCAGTTTGTGAGCTACAGTAAAGACTGGATTTTGTTGTATCTCATCTTACACCATGTACAGCTGGAAGTCCAGAATAACAACTGGGCTCATTTCATTTGAATGAAACAAAGTCAATATTCAGGCATAAGTTTTACTTACATGTTGAGCAAATTAGGGAATCTAAAAGGGAATACAGGTATTCCCTGAGGAAGGTATTAAAAAGAAAATTTTAAAACAACAGATGCAAAGACATTGGCAATGAATGGGAGCATCTTTAGTTTGTACTCTGAACTGGAAGCTTACGGAAGGTCGCTGGAAGCTCTCAGCACTGTATAGCAGCAGTGTACATGACTTGGAAAGGCAGTGTACATTTGCTTGTTGAAGGATCACATGAGAGCACTATGAATAGGTCAGACAGCTATTGCTGATCCTAAACAATCTGTCAACGACTGTCTTCATAACAGGCCATGTTATTTTTCTGATTCGAGGGTGACTTGGCGTGTCCCTGGCCTGCCCTGGGACAGAGTGTTTGGTAGGGCAGCGCACAGGCGTGTGTTCAGGCACCACCCAGCTGGGATTTTCCTCTGTATTGTCAAGGGCTCCGTGTGTGGCCAGTTTGGATAAAATCATTGCAGTGAGATTGTTCACGGACTGGTGAGGAATTAAGCATTTTAAACACTGGTGAACTGTCAGATAAGTCCTGAAGAGGAGTTCTGCAAGGCAGGATATAGTTTGAATTACGGAGTCTTACAAGACCCTTTTCTGGTTCTTGTCTGTTAAAGATAATCTCCCTCTGTGAAGAAGGTGAAAGAGAAATGGCAGTGTGAGGGCTGAAATAGACAGCATGCTGCTATAAACAAAGAAAGGTGCAGAGAACATCTTGTCAGGCCTATTTTTCCTTGAAGTAAAACTCTTTTTTACAACTGCATCTTTTAGTGGCTTGGGTGGCACGCTGAGAAAATGTCCTTAGCCTTTTCATCTTCTGGGCACAAATCTTGGTTTTTGTTGAAAATGAAAACTGGTTTTGGTGGTTTCATCGGAGCAGACATTTGTCTGCATCACAAAACCATTCAGTCTGGCACCAGAGCTCGTCATTGCTTGAGTGGGGCCCAGTGCAGGAGAGCAGGGGTGTTGCAGGTCAGGGCTGCAGTCGGGACTGAGCGTTGAACGTTTGCCCAGTCAGCCCACTCTATCGGACTTTAGCCAGTGCTATTTACTTCGCTTTCACGAGCATCTATTTCTCTCTTGTCACTTTCTCTGTCTCTCTTGCTCACGCACACTTAAAGAACAAAAACCTCTTTTATACAGCTAAGCATTTTAAATAATTTTTCCAAGTTAGAAAGGGAGAGAGACTGGAAAAAATTACAGCACAAAGCTCAGCTTGCAGATGAACGATTGCCTTGTCATCCTAATGTCCCCCTTCCTTTCCTTAAACCTCACTGGTGAGCGGGCTGTGAGCAGCAGTGTTGGCTGGGCTCTGCTGGAGTGGGTGTCCGGAACAGGACTCTCTGCTGCCTTTCTTTTCCTTGTACAGTTGCTTCTCTGCAGTAGCTCTTTCTGCTCTGTGCACAGCAGATCATGAATAAGTGACTTCAGAATTGAAAACATCTATCTACAGAACATCTACTTGTCCTAGATAAATTAATTGATTTTACCTGATGTTAAGTCTGCCTTTACTGTTGTTTGCCTGAAAGAGATTTCTCCTGGAGAAAAAAGGTGATCCTGCTACTCTTCCCTGGAAGGGTAGCAAAGCAGGAGAAATGTTCACAAACTCAGAGAACCCAGTAGAAAGTAGAGAATAAGGATTTAAGACATAAAGTTGCCGTGAACACTGTAGACATACCCAGGATTATTTAATCAGGTTTGGCTCTGGGCATCTGACTTGTTTCTGGATGGAGCTGACTCAGGTCTTGCTGCTGTGCTGCAGACAGTGCTGTGCCCTCATGCTGTGTGTTTCCAGTGCTGAGGTGGTTCTGTTGGTGCAGAGTCTTTGTTATGTTGCAGTCTGCTGTGGAGCCGTACCTTAAGCACTGATACACATTGGGGCAGCTGCAGCTGGAGTTAAAAGTACATTGTGAAGCTCTTGAAGACCCCATGTACCTCTGAAAATGGAACTTAGGTCTTGTATTGCTGTGTGGTTCTACAGATGTCATATCAGGAAAAATGCCATTTAAATACTTTGAATTTAGCAGCCTCTTCCTCTGCATGTGCACTTTTTTCCCCATCTAAAAGTGTTTTACTAAAGCTCCTTCAAACAAGAAAACTCTATACATTTGAAATACCAGAATTCAGAGGCCTGGAGAAGTGGGTGATTGCTGATTAAAATGAGACAAAGCAGTATGTCCTGAACAGAGGGAAAGAACTCCGTCATATGTTTCAGAGTAGGAAACTCTATTTCCTGTTTTGCTACATGGGACTTGGTTCTCCTAATGCACATGTTCCAGTCCAGTTGCCCAGCTATTGTCTTCTTCATCTGAAAGATGACACCTTTGTTCCAATACATTGGGTATTTGTGATTCCAAGTAGAGACTAGTTTCTGTCACCAGTCTTTTTTTTTTGCATCAAAATCAAGAAAGGAAAAGGTAGCTAATATTAAAAGTAGGGATAAAACTGTTTCTTTTTAAGGAGTACCTAGTTTATAAGGTTGGGCTGTACAAAGGGCTTGCTGCTGAGTGACTTCTTGAGAGCACAGTAGTCTGAGGCTGCTGCTGAAATTTGGACTAAAAGGACGACCAACTGTTGTTCTTCAATACTTCTACGTACGAGAGGCAGAAATTTTCTGTGCTTATGAACTTCCAGGATTAACCTAAGCCAAAGGCAGTAAAAGCAGAAGTTGTTCAGGTCCTCCTCCCCTTATTTGTCAATAAACCTCAGTCATGGCTTGTGATAGTCTTGGTATCCCAGTCTTTTGGTGTTTGCATAAACAGTGTCAATACATAAGTTCTGTGCTGGTTTTCTGTCATGCAGATAAATAGCTTTCAGAGTTAGGTTGAGGCCATCAATTCCTTTCATCTGTGTATTTGCTCAGACTTGTGAAATCTTAAAACTGTAGCATATTATTATACCACTGTTTATGTAACCACAGTCTTCTAAAGCATTTCTCCTACACATAAATCAAAGCTCCAATTCTCTTCCTCTGTTATGCATAAGCTAGGAAGTAACTCTTTTGAGGAAGACACTGTTCCAAAGAAAATTAAAGTAAATCCATGTTATTAGAAATCTTCATGAGGTGAGGACTGGTTTTGTTCAGCGCTGTGAGTGACCATACAGGGATACATACTCTTCACATTGGCTTAGTCCTACTGCAGAAAAATAACAGTAAGCCCTGGATGCATTGGCAGCAACTATCTAACTCTTGGTCTTTTGACTATGATCCAGTTAATTTTCCAGATGTACCTACTCATCTGTTTGACAATAGCCAAGAGAAATTATGTTCTACTTTTTTTTCAGGTCTTACAGTCAGATCTGTCTTTCAGTATTTCTTGCAGGTGTCTTGGGCTGATCTCCATCGCTGTTATCTCAGTTTGCTCTGGAAAAAATGTTTATGCTACTTGAAAGCGGGAAATTTCATAGAAATTCTCAGATCATCTCAAAAGCAAATCTAGTAACATTTAGGGACTTTCTGGGATCAGTTACAATCTACCACTCAGTAGATGCAATAGTTTTCAAAGTTATAACTGTCTTTCTTTTAAAAGCATTAGGTATTCATATTGTAAAATGAAAGTGAACTGAGGTTGCATTTGTCAGATTTTGTGTTGTAAGAAGCTATGAAGACTTCAAGGAGCATCATCTGGTTTACTGCACGCAAAAAATCCCAAAGTATTTTTGTAGGAAGGCAGGTATCCTGCTGGATTATAGGAAGATCCACTAGACACTAAACACATAAAACAGAGACAGAGATTTGTAGCTGATAAGCTCCTGCTTTAGTACAATTAACTTGAAAAAAATGTGTGCATTAAAACGCAGGTTCTCCGTTAGTGTCTCCTCAACAGTGTTCCAGTTCAGATGGACATGTTGGGCAGTGTATGACTCCCAGCCAAACATCTTGTTAAATACTTGCAGGATTTCCCATAGCGGATCTTACTTTAATCAAATAATTCAAACATTTCTTTTGTAAGTACAATAGAAGGGCAGGGCTTGTGTTTACAAAGTATTCAGTATGGAAATCCTGTATTAATTGAGGTACATTTACTTCACTTAGGACAGTGTCCACATAGTAACTCTTTAATAAAAGGCCTTTTGCTGTTGCCTATTCCAGAGAGGCAGTCACGTGCAATGTTAATGTGTCACATACAGAAAATCATGAGGAAATGGCTTCAGAGATGAGCGATACAGGCAGCAGAGATGTTCCTAATTAACAAAGACAATTTTATTTTAGACAATTTTTAGGTGATGTTCTCACAATGAATGTAAGAGAGTATAATTTATAAAAAGTAGTTTTATCCCTGTGGAAACTGCTAAATAAAGAGGCTGTGTCTTTCTCAATCTATTTCAAGAATGATTAGCAGGAGCAATGCCAGATGTTGTTTTTTTGTAATATCATGGATTAATATAACCTGTGATTTAAATTATTATCTTTCTAAAGTAGCAGCTATGTCTTCTGTGAGTAAACACAATGTATTTGTACCCAGCCCAGTGCAGAATCCGGAGCTCTTATGATTAGCAGTAAAGCATTTAGAGTTTCACATAAAGAGTATACGGAAAGAAAAGATAGTAAGAATACTTGGTGATAATATTATTACTCAGTAAAAGGTAACCAAAATTGTGCTTCTCTGAGTTCCTTATTTTGCTGTGCCAGAAAATGACAGAATCAAAATAACCTATGTACAGAAGAATTAACAGAGTCAACATTTTCCTCTTCAGTGAGTTGGAAATTACATGTTGCTTCTAAGTTTAATACAGTGAAATCTTTTTTCCTTTTTTTCTTTAATTATAACTCAGCTATAGTTGAAAATATGGGGGTTTTGCCAGTGTATTAAATACCTGGCAAAAGGGGCATTCTAGAACATTTTAGGTGAATGTAGGTCAGCACAAAGGAATCATACAGTTGGAAATATTTTCCAGTGTTTATGTTCAGATGTTGAGACCTGTCTGGCTCCTCTCTATTTGCATGTGTTGGGGTTATAGGCAGTCCGGCTACATTCCACGTTGATTTATATAAATATATTGCAGATTATTAACCTCCAGCCAAATACCAGTAAATTTCACTTTTCAGGAAGGTTTGTGACTTTTCACAAAACTTGTTTACCCTGTACAGGACATGTACACCCCATTGAGGGAATCTTAGAGAACGGTATCTGTCATTACAAGAAATGTGGCAACACATTTTCTTTTACAGTCACTGTGTTACCATAATAATTGATGTTTGTTTGTTCAGATTATGATTACAGATTAAGTACAGATTAGTCTGCAAGCAGAGGTAGGGTGACAGTCTTATTATCATATTCTGGAACTCTGTTTCCTAATTTATTACTCACTGAAAAGCATCCTTAAGCTAAAATGAATGTGCATGTATACATTTTCAAAATATGGTGGCTAATAAACATTTTTTCAGTGTCAAACTAAAGATTATTTAGGAAATGCTGTCAAATGAGAGAACAGCCTCACTATGGTAAATGCCAAGTTAAAAATACTGCTCTCTTAAACCCAAATTACATCCTTCCCAAGTGGTTATGCCAATTCTAGTGTTTCCTTCTCTTGTGCAATACATTGAGATTTAAGGTAAGAAGTAAAATCTCAGTCCAGGATCTCACGTACATCTTGTCCTTGTCTGTCAGGTGTCCTCTTGGAAAAGAAGGGACTCCCAAGGCTTTGTGTGTGATCAGTTGTTTTCACATCCTGCATATAAAGCCTTTAGTCCTTGAACAAACAACAAAAATACTACTTGATAACATTACCAGAAGTCCTGTACTTCTTAATTCTAATAAAGTAATTCTAAGGAGGAGTATGAAAGATAAAAGTAATACACCAGGATCACTGATATGATGTTGGAAAAAATAAGCCATAGTATTAACACTAGTTTGGTCTGTTATCAATGAGAGATTCTTCAGTTTAACTGTCTAGACCTTTTTCTTAGTAACTTCATTCATTTTTTAAAACTACTGTCACCTGGTAAAAGTAGTGATTCATTTTTCTGCCTCACCTCAGAGAGAAATGCAATCTGATCTTGTAATATAATGAATAAGCACATGAGTAGAGTATGTGAGCAGGGAAGAAATGCCCTTCTGGCTGTTTAGATGGTTTCCTATTAGGATTTTGTAGAAGTGGGACCTGAAGAAGGATAGTGAAAATCACTGGTATGAATATAGATGTGAAGCACAGAATGATGAGCAAATGTTTTTGAAAAAGCTAAAACAGTGATTAAAGCTGGCATGGTAGATGGAGAGCATGAGAGAAATCCTACATAAAACCAGAAAACAATAGAAAGTAGAGTAATCAGATAGGAATGTGGTATTATGAAGAGCTTTGTCGATTAGTTCGGTGTTGTGCAACAAGGTGAAATGATAAAGAAGTTGCAGTAAAAGAATGACCAAAAATGATGAAAGAAGTAGTGACATCTTGTGCACAAAGCTTTTTTTTTCAAACAGTATGCTGATTCTGGAGGTATTCCTTGTGTCCAGGAATTTGCAAGAGGAATCGGCGAAAAAATTCTGTTTCTGCTGAAGGAGATCTAATTATAAAGTTGTGTAGTGGTATATGTGAGAATTCTGTGGAAAGAAACTGAAGGTGCATGCAAACACTGTTATGTATTTTTCAAAAATAATTCTGGCTTTTTTTTTTTAATTATTGTAAATACCGGAGCCTAGAATGTGTACATATGTCACGTCATTTTCTGTAGTAACTCAGGTTTCTGTGTCAAAAAAATAAATTATTTTCATATAATTATTTTACATTTAACAGCTGATGAGTTCTTAATAATTAATCCTACTTCAGAATTCACAAATGAGAGACTGAGATGGTAATTTTGATATATCAGCTGTTATATGATGAATCAAGAGCTCAAAGATTGGTCTGCCTTTGGAAGGCTCTTTTCCATTCTGTATACTGTAAGAAATTTAAATGGACATGCTTGAGTTGCAAGTTACATCTGTACTGGTTCCTGTATACTTACCTCTTCTTTTCCTCTTCTCAGATTGTTTGATGTGTGCACCATGTCACGAACAGACAGAGAGACCAAGTTAACATTAGTGTTTGAACATGTGGATCAAGACTTGACTACTTACTTGGATAAAGTTCCAGAGCCTGGAGTGCCTACTGAAACTATAAAGGTATTTAAGCAGAAAGATTTTAGGAGATAGTATTTCAGAGATAAATCAGACAAACTGTATTGTGATCCCAAGTGTTTCAGAGATAAATCAGACAAACTGTGTTGTGATCCCGTAGGATTTTGTTGCATCAAAATTGAGTAGTGCCCAGTTTGGGACATGAACTGCAGCACAAAGTAACAGATAAAATCTCTTTGTGAAAAATGCTGCACTTGTGATTTTATTCCTCTTTCAGAGTTCTAAATTTACTGAATCTCTACTGTTGTACCAAATGTAGCATTCAAGCGCAGGAAGGACAGGGACCTGCTGGAGCAGGTCCAGAGCAGGGTCACCAGGTTGACTAGAGGGATGGAGCACTTATTTTATGAGGAAAGGCTGAGAGAATTGGGATTGTTCAGCCTAAAAAAGAGAAGGCTAAGAGGTGACTTGATTGCAGCCTTCCGGTACCTGAAGGGAGCCTACAAGAAATATGGAGACTATTTACAGGAGCATGTAGTGACAGGAAAAGGGGGAGTGGTTTAAAACTGAAAGGGTATGTTTAGATTAGACATTAGGGAAGAATTCTTTACTGTGAGGGTGGTGAGGCACTGGAACAAGTTGCCCAGGGAAGTCATGGCTGCCCCACCCCTGGTAGTGTTCAGGGACAGGTTGGATGGAGCTCTGAGCTACCTGGTCTAGTGAAAGGGGTCCCTGTGCATGGCAGTGGGATTTTAAGGTGTTTCCCAATACCAGTAATGCCATTTTGTGATTCTGTGAAATCATTAAGAATGACCTTTGCTTCCAGCTGCAGGCAAATGATTCTGTTATTGTTTCGGCAGAGACTACTTGAACCTTCCCTTAAAGGTGAAGTGCTGGATATTGCTAGAATGGATAAAATAAATCCTGTGCTCCTTATCCCTTTTCCTTTGCCTTTTATTTCCCCAAGAGACTACTTTTGGTTTATGTCCTTCTTGCCAGGAGAGTTTGTGTACATTCTGAGAGCAAGAAATTGTTCATTGTGGGCCTGTGGTGCACTCTGAAGAGGATGGGCTGAAGGGTGGGAGAGTCATGACCACTTGTTACAGAAGCTGGGAGGGTTCTCAGTAACTGGGAGGACAATAATGAAGTTTTGTTGTCATGTTGTCTCATATTCTGCATCTGTAAGGGAGGACCCCTACGTAGGGTAGGATGTGCCTGCGTTATTGTTATTAAAATGCATATACCAACTCCTCTGCTTTTCTGGGAATTTCACAGCAAAGTGCCACGTTGAGGATTGTAGATTGAGGTGTTTCACAAAAGGTTTATACCTGGGAAGAGAAGCAGAGGGGTTGATGTTGCTACATTTTGCCTGTCTCTGCTTAACATTTATTTTGATTTTTTTTTTCATTTTTGTGAGGAGAAATAATTTATGCTTCCAGACATGCATTATCTATTATCTTTCACTTGTATAAGTACTTTCTGGAAGTATGTTGTGTCATCTTAGTCTGGCAAAAGTTCCCAGGGAGGAAAAGAAAACATTAAAACTATTGAAAACTTAGTTATTTTAATAACTCTTTTAACAGCTTCAAGCTGAGGAGGTATTTGATCTTCCAGTATAAAATCAGAATTAAAGTGGATAAAGATCTATTCACTGGTGTCAAAGTCACATATGTATAATATCAGTCAGTTCCAGCAACCATGTTTTTAATGAAACGTAGCAGATAAATTTTTTGGAAAATGGATACAGCTTTGATTCAGTCAGAAGAAGACTGGAATGTACCTATTATATTGTAAGACTATTTTATTATAATGCTGTTAAGGTTCTATTTTCCTCTTAGGACTTTGAAGCTACTTACATGAATTGTATTTCAGCTTAACTAACATTGTGAAAATAAGATACAAGGTGACTGGCATATTATTTAACTAAATATATTGAAATTGATGGGATCTGAAAGACCAAGCCTCTGAAATCTCAGTTTGAAGTACCTTTTGATCTATGTTTCATTTAAAGGAAATACAAGACATGAGCACTGTACTTAGGTATTTATGATTTCCAAAAATTCTGTTCTGAAATTGCACTATGACACTGTCAAATATATGTTTGGATATACATTTCATGGACATTTTATAGTGATGAAGGAAATCATTGTACTTACATTTGAAAAGCACTATTCTGCATAAATGGTTTACCCAGTTAATCCAGTTAAAAAGTTAACCCAGTTGCTATATCTGATAGTTTGGTAGAATAAAGTAGAAAAGCCACACAGAAACAAGGAGGAGCAATTTTGGTCTTTTATGTACAGTGCAAGTTCCACTGCAACCAGTGAAATTAGTGACCGTAAAATTCAGCTTGTGGTACATAATCACTTTTTAAATGAGTGAGGAAAAATGTAAAATTGCTGTTTATTTGGTCATCACTGTTGATTTCAACATTTTCACAGTAGCTGATGTGTTTTTTCTTGAATCCTGTTTGGCACAGGAAAAGAGAGAGATTCAGTTAACTTAAGTCGTACCCTGCTCCTTCATGTTTATGTCAAAATATCCAGTTTATGGAGGTACTTCACTGATAGTCAGGGCTGATCACATGAGGAAGTGTCTCAAGGCTTATTTTTAGTATATTTCAATACCTTTGTAATTATAAAATCTTTATGGATATTCCTGACAGAAACTGAAGCAAAACATACTTCTCCTGGCTGCAGGGAAATAGTACGATTTTGTAGCAGCTGAGCATTTAACCCAGAGCCCATACATCGTTAAATGACTAATCTGACTTTTTATAGTTTGGCTTTTGAGGTTAATATGGATTTGTACTTCATTTATTTTCCAGAATTGCAGACAATTTGTGTAGAGTATTTCCCCTCACCGCCAGCACAGTACAAAACAACTGCTAGTATTGTAAGACCATCTGTTAAAGTTCTGTGTGTGTCAGCAGCACAGAAGTGCCAAATGAGCCAAGCTCTGGATAGCTTGAAGGATCTAATATACCTCTTTGGCACCCTGGTGTAAAATCAACAGTTGTTAGTGGACCTTGAATGACATAAAATGACTATGAGAGAAGTATCAGCCCCAAAAGATCTTTTTTGTGTGAATTGACTACCATCATTGCATAACATTTAGGGAAGGGAGGCTCAGCTTCTGCTGGTTTAGGGCATGCTGGGGTTTTTGGTTACCACCTGTCAAGAAATAAAAGTGACACTGGTACCATTTTAAGAACGTTCTTTGTGTTTTGCAGGCAATTGTAAGACTGTAGCAGTTCAGAGAAATGAGCCATATTGATAATTCAAACACAGCTAGAGCTTTTGTCTTAATGCTGCTCAACAATGCCTTTCTAATGCCTAAGTCCCTGCAGTAGGAGTCACCCCAGAGGGTGTTTTAGGAAGATAGAGACAGGTGTCCATAACATGATAGAAGAGAGGCAGTTTTCCTGTGAGACATTGCCTGGTAGTGGGAATACACACCCAGGATCTAGAGCAGACATGCTGTCTTCCCCTCTCTGTCACCAGGAGTGTGAATGCTCTCGTCCATTTCTGTGGCTCTGGCTTCTGAGTTCTAGGTTATTCTGGACAGAGCAGTTTTAAATCTTTTCTGCTGAAGCCCTTCCATTATTATTTAACTGAGTCTACTTTGAGCTAGAGGAATGGTGAGCAGTACTCCAAATATTTGTGGACACAGTGTTCACTTTTGGAAGAGAGCTATAGTCAGCCTTTGTAACTGCTGGGTTGTAGTCACGCTCACACTTTCTGGCTTCCTCTGTCAGACCTGATTAATATATGTTCCATATGGCATGAATCAGAATCAGCAGTGACAACATCTTCTTTCCTCTTTACCCATCGTCTCCTCCCTTCTTTTCTTCCTGGGATACTCTTTTACTTTAGGGCAGTTTTTGTGGAAATGCAAGGTATGAGTTCAGCTTCCTTTGGACACAGCTGTTAGTCATGCACAGGTCTTTGGTAATGTTAATGGTCTTAGCAGTTGAGCCTCCAAGAGCCTTGGCTCATTAGGAACTTTTGTTAGCTAACATAAGGGTAGTGGAAGTGGGAATGACACATATGCCACAGAACCATGATTTTTTTTTAAATGGTTAACAGACCACTAAAGCATTTTGATGTCTTAGCCTTTGGGACTGAAGCATGTTTAAACTGCGTGGTCACATTTCATACTGATGCTTGTGCTGGCATGGTTTTTTTGATCCTAATTAATTTTGATATGGATATGGTTGTTTATAACACTAACTACATTTTTCATGTAGAAATCATTCATATGCAACCAAGATGGTGTTTATTGCTTTAATACTGCATTGTATTTAATAATACTTAGCTTTAAATTAATCTATGCATGTAATGGCTTTGTATATAAAGCTGTACATTAAGCGGTTGCAGAATGGTTCTTTGGAGTTCCTTCCAGTCATCTTGTGCTGCCAGACCAAAGAGTCTCTAAAAGTGGGAGGGGACAACAAACTTTTACTGGAGTTCTTTAATTTTAGTAATGAATAAAGTTAACCTTGTGAGGTAATGTCATTATAAGTAGACTTGTGGCTTCTTGCAATAGTTTTCTTATAGAAATGTAGAATTTAGGCTACATGTGCTAAGTGGGCTGTGCATGTTTCAGTCTGACAGTCAGCTCAGGAGGGAACAAAACAAAGGTTTCCAGTACAGCAGGTGCATATGTTATCTATCACAGAATGTTGCAAAAGCTGGGAATCTTTTTCTGCTCAGGCCTGTGATTTGTGAATCTTCATGGTATTCCCTCCAACCTTGAACAGGGCAGCCAAATCACAGAGTGAGCAGGGTTCACTGTATATGCTTTTCTCTGCTGTGTCCTGGTTCCTCACCCAAGTGAATGGCTTCTGTGAACATTTTTTGGATATTTACTTCTTTGCATAGAAAGCTGATACACCCATCTGATTCGGGTATACAGATTCTGGTATTTAGATGCCTAAAATTAAGAAAGTACAGCAATGAACCTAATTCTCTTTTGTGGGCTTATCAGATAGTGGCCCACAAATTGAATTTTTAAATATTTGCCTCAGTCGTGGCATACATGTTATTGTTGCATCCCTGTTAGCTTATATTACATGCTGTTAAACCAGCACATCTTTGCAAGACTCTTAGAAAATTAATATGAAGAAGCTGTTTCTCAGAAAGCAGACCAGTGTTCAGTGTTGTGAGGTAACTCAGCCGTATGCCATGGTTTGTACCTACTCAGTTGATCACATATGAGATGTGAAGCAGATGTCACACAATCGTGCAGTTCTTAAAATAAAGCAAGATATTCCAGGAAAACAGATTCACCAGTACTGAGTTTTCAGAGGGCGGCTGCACTTAACAACATCAAAGTTAAAAGTCACTAAAAAAAAGAACCTGCTTGAATTATTAAGAAAGATACTAACCGAAGAGCTGTTATTATTGTTTTCCTGTCAGTACTTTTATGGTAAAGAAAGAAGCAAAACTTAGTGAGGAATTTGGAGTCTACAATAATGGATCAGATCCCCAGCTGATACTAACAAGTGTAAATCCATTAGCTTCAGTGAAATGGTGCCCGTTTACAGCTGCTAAGGGTTTCATTTTTGTGGATTATTTTGCAACAGATTTTGTTCTGAATCTGTATTATAAATTAGAGTTGCCAGTACAAATAAATGAAAAACAAAAGGGCTGAACTGATATATCATTGTGGGATAAATATTTTTTTTTTCTTTCTCTGTTATCTGTGTTGAAAGGGTAGCAGGAGAGAGTAGGTGTCCTGCACAAGCTCTGAAGGAGCTAAACATTAAAAAATGGATATTCTCGAGAGTATCCACTCTCCAGAGTGGCTGTTCCCTGTGTTGTAGGTGGTGCAATTTCTTTCCCATCCTGTGCTGCATGTAGAGGCACACCCACACATCTGGCTGCTAGCAGGTAGCAATGTAGAAGCTGACCAAGGTGTTAGGAGGAGTCACCATTCTGTGAATAAAGAGACTGCAGCTCACAGGATGTCACACAATGTAGTCTGGTATCCTCGCAGTTACTTCTTTAGCTTGGGTCTTTTTACTGTTTGTGTACAATCACTGATTTTAATTATGGTGGTGTTAAATGTCTTTGAATTCCTACCATTTCCAAATTCAAATGCAAACCTTTTCAGTCTGATGATAATGTATAGTTGTTTTTTGCAGTGCTGTAGCCTGCGACTGCTAGGACGTCCATTGCTTGCAAACTGAGAGCTCATAAAAATGTGAGGCACTCCAATAATTTTAAATCACTCTGTCCTGACTAGAGTGATTTAAAATCATTGGAGCGCTTCACATTTTTTCAGTTGTTCCACTTTGGAAAGCAGTCAAGCAACACTGGAGCATAATGCATGAAAGCAACCTGCCTGAAATAATAATTTTAGTCTTTCAAAACAATGACACTGAATTAGAAATGTCACTGTGAAATGATGTCTATCAAGGGTTCTGTAAATAGGCATCTCAACCTACTTTTCTTTTGTGGTCTCTACTCTCAAGGCAGCCTGCAGTCCAGTAGGGCCCTAAGGGACACATCCTTTTTGAAGTCAGAAGGAAGCTATTGTTTTCAGTAGATGGAGGGCCAGAAATCATCTTTATTCAGAAAGTCAGAGGAAATTAAGAAACTGAAGAGATTCTGAATTGTGGGCAGGGAAGGTGATTTAGCCTTGGTAGAATGGATTTATGATCAAGTCATTGCAAAATTGCAGTATTACAAACACTGGAAGTGAAATGTTGCTATCAGTTCATTTAATTTCTGTTAGTTCAGCAGAGCTGGACATGGGTGTGATGCATAAAGAAGTTTATGGATCCTGCTGCTCTGCATTGCCTTGAGACGCTCTCAGATTATTAATGACATTGGGTTTTTGCTACTGGAACATGAGTACAGTACCAATTGCTATTTGAAATGCTTTGGTGACACTGAAAGAAAGGGAGCATGTGGTAGGAATAATTGTCAGTCAGGTACAGGAGTGGGACTGAGCTGCCAGGCAGCATCTCAGAGACAGTGCCGCACTGTTCTGCATCCAGCCAGTGACAGTTCCTCCAAGTGGGAAGTGTTTTTGAGGTGCCTTCTTTTGTCTCACGGTGGTGGTGCTCAGGCGCGACTTGCTCTGCAAGCACATCCTGCCTCAGTGATCAGCACAAGTGTCACTCCTGTTTCCAGAGTCTTTCTCTTCATCACACACGACATGCCACATTTAAAGTAATTAAGAGAAAGTTTGCAGCTGATGGTGTACATAAAGCAGTGGCAGAAAAATACACTGAAGCATTTGGATTTACCCATGTTCAAAATTTGCTTACAAGCCATATGCTGTTTTTGACAAGTAATTTGATGGTTGGACTGCATCAGATGTGAGGTAAAGAGAAGTTCAAATAACCATTCTTGATTTTTGTTAGGACAGATAAGAATCACTTCTTGTAGTTTCTGCATTAGGAAGGAAATCAGTCCCCTGTGCAGTAACGCCAAAATTGTCCTTCATCCCAAAACAAGCACACAGAGATGGGGAAGAGTAGACAATAGCACAAATTGTGACGAAGGTAGATGCTTGGGAAAACTGGACAACATAATTTTTTTTTATTAAACTCAGGATTCTAAGGGTTGAACTCAGCTGATGTGGGACAAGAAGCATTGTAGCAGAATACATTCACCATCTCAGTCAACCCAAGTTAATGCAGCTCAGATTCTCTAAACTAGAATATTTACCAAGTGTCTATATTTTCTCACAGCAATTATAAAGCCATAGTGTAAAACAATTCAAAAGACAACTCATAGCTAGTAAAAGGCAATATAATAATCAAGTAAGTTATTTTCCCATAAAGCTGTTTTCTCTATTCCACCCCAAGAGAAATTTAATACTTTTGGACTAGCTGTATACACTGTTTTTATGCCAGTGAATAGGCAGGTTATTGTATCCCACAGTAAAAATTAATTTGAAGCGTGTTACTTTAGTGGCATACTGATTTAATCAAGCTATGTTTTGTTTGTTTCTTTTCCTCCATAGCAGATGTATTTAGCTTATGCCAGAAAACAAAGTTCCATACAAATGGGCAGAGATGGAATTTTTTTGTGTTACATGTTTTCATATGTAGAACATAAAGTCAGCTTGAAGAATTTTATGTTATTTATGAATACATAAGCACATAACATATATACATGCGCATGCATATATAAGTGTATTTTGCAAAAGTCCTCTAACATATTTGCAAAAAAAAATACTGCTATTTGTGAAAGGGAAACTATGATCATCAGTCTACAGTCTCTAGAGTTCATTTTCTCAAAATAGGTGTGGCCCAGAAAGGCCAAGAACTGGCAATGCAGATGCTTAAAGAGTACACAGATACATGAGGGGTATCACCAGTTCTCCTGCTGTGCCTGGAGAGTGGTCTGGTCTGTATTGCCTTCAGGTGTGTGCACATGAAAGCACACCACACATACTTGTATGCACCTGTACACGTGTGTGTGTGTGTGTGTATGTGTGTGTGTGTGTAGGTAGATACCTACATTCATACATATACACACACGTGTACATGTGCGTACAAGTATGTGTAGTGTGCTTTCATGTGCGCATACATATATATATATATGTATGTGTGTGTGTGTGTGTGTGTATTTACAGACGTGGATGTGCTCATCAGACTCTCCCCAGAGTCCATCCAATAGCTCATCACCCAAGACAGCTGAGCAGTTACACTCACAAGGAAGGAATAAAATGACACCCAGCTCAAGTTGTGCCTCTCCCTCCTATTCAGTGTGTCAGATGAGAGACACATGGAGAGCCCCCGTCCCACCCACCTCTGTGGATACCAGAGCTCCTCCCTGCTTCCTGTCCTCAGGCCATCAGGCATGAAACTGCAGAGAAGTACCAGCCTGGGGCATCAGCCAGCTACGCTCAGCTGCTAGAGCAACCAAAGCCAAAACCTCTTGACACCCAGAGCTGCTTACAACTCAATGTTCTCTGCCGGTACAACTCCTATTTTTTGATCCCTTTTTTCTTCCATCCTTCTCTTTCTCCTTGACGTTTTCACTTCTCTTTCACTTCCTATTTACACAGTCTTCTGTTCTTTCCCTTCCTCCAGAACTTTTCTCTCCATCACTTCTCTTTCTCTTTTTCCTGTGTCCTCCTGACTCTACTCCCATAGAAATGTAGCATCATGGAACTGTCTCACAATTTCTCCACCTGGGGTCTGTCTTGTCCATTTTATTTGTGAACTTTTAATGGAGGAGGCTGTGTGAAAAGTCTTGACTTTGGTTCTCACCATAATACGTCCTCATTTTTGACTGATCTTTACACAATACCCTGTTAAACATGAGTTGTGATAGTGAGATCCTACCGCAGCATTATTTGTGTGAACTTCATCACTGCATTGCTGTTTCCCCACCACAGTCACTTCACACATTTACACAACTGCTTCCTTTACATATCAGTGCTCTGTAATCAGCATATGTTTCATGTTACAGGTTTCTCAGGTTTCAAAGTGAAATAAAATGAGCTTCCTTCCATTTTGAGAATATCTCTTTTAAGAAGTCCTAACAAAAGACACGCGTTATTAGTAAATCCACAGGCAGCTGCCAGAAGACAGAAAATTCAGAGTGGAAATGCGAGTGAAATAACAGAAATACTGCTTGTTGTTTGTTCTTGGTGCAACAAGGAAAAATATTTAGACATTTAAATGATTAATTTATTTTTAGTTTTAATAAATCAGATGTGGTTTGGTAGCATTTGCCGATGTTGGTACTCCAGAGCACCAGTCCTTCACAGAAGGTCAAATCCTTCTGGGATGTAACTGGGATTCTCGGGGTTCTGCTAGGAGTGGATGTGAGGCAATGGTGCTAGCAGCAGTGGGCAAGCAGCCTTTCATTTCTTTTACTGCTAAGCCTAAATAGTTTGCCACTAGGAAAGAGCAAATTACAAAGGTTCAAGCTCCTGCATCAAATGTGTCCTTCATTTTTGGATTGGGAACCTTATCCAAAGACTTATAAACATCACTATTTCAGGTTCTTTTTACTTCTCCTTTACTGTTACAGCTATACAATACCAACGCTTAAGTCTATACACATAAAACATTTAAACTCATGCTGGAATATGTGCTTGCACTTTCTGATTCAACTTCAATCCCAAAGGGAGCAGAGGCTCTGCCTCAGCAAAGCTCTTAAACTTATGTTTAATTTTATGTCAACAGATTGCTCCAGTATTAAAAATGAGGTTGAAAGACTGAATTAGAGGAGATATCAGAGGAGAATCAGTTGTTATCCTGTGCTATTGACCTGATGAATTCGAAGGTTAGAACAAAGAAGAATTGAAACCATTGTTTCCTTAGTCTCAGATTAGTCATAAAACATGTGTTTTGCTTGTGTTTAAATGCTTTGTCAGAGTGAAGAAGTGGTCTTCCCTCAAAACTTATGTGTAAGCAGTGTCTGTGCATTTGGAACCAGACTCATGACTATTCACAAAAATGTGTCATAGCTGGTCAGCATGGTAAATTGACTCAGTAATGGCAAAGGGCTCCAAGGATCACAGGGTTTGGTGGATCATTTTGTTTATATCTGGTTTTCATTAATATCATAGCTGTTGTGGCCACAGAATATCCTATTTGCCTTCTTTGAAAATAATGACCCTTGAGAATACCCATTTCCAAGAAGATGCTGTATTTTACCATTGTGACCAATTCAACAAATGCCATTGCATTCTGTCTTTATTAATGTTGAGCAGTGTCTTATACCTTAAAGGGCCCTTTGAAATTAGTGCCTTAATTGTAAATGAAGTGCTCAACAGTTTTCACTGTTGCTAAATATGTCACTTTACAAACAATGCCGTAAAAATTATGAGTATTCTAAAATGTTCCACTTCTTTTGTCTATATAGAGTAGGAAGCATTACACTGTAACTTTAAAATACCAAAAATAATCAAGAGGACATGTTAACCATCTCTTAAGAGTGCTTAATTTCAAGGCCAATAAACTAAGCTGCCGAATTTTTGTCCTTTGTTTTAGGCTGTGATAGTTCTGTTGCATAACTACAATTAGGAAACTTCAGAACACTCCAAAATGTTACAGTATTCTGTGGATGGAAATGCAGGGTTGTTTTTAATTTAGTTTTACAACAGGGAAGGGGCACTGGAATGGCAGCATGTTACCTTTTTTAACATCTAGTTTATGATTCATTCTAAAATATTCTTTCATTTGGAATTAACTTCAGATATTCCTGTTCTGACTAGCAGGGTAAATATTTTAGCAAGGACTTTTTAGAGAGAAATTTTGACAGTAACATACTCCTCCCTTAGTGTTACAAAGGAAATACATGCTATCCAAACACAGAGTTGGCATTTTAATGGAAATGGTTCCAAAAGAATACGTAGAACATTACAAATGTAGAATGCAGTTAATGAAAGAGTATACAGATGTTTTTCATGCATTTAAATAAAAATGTCTGAATTGAATTCTGAAAATGTCAACAGTGATCTCTGAGCCATATGCTTGTTATTGCAATAGTATGTTGTGTATAGCTGTCATTCAGTGAGAAACAACACAGACTGAAAGGGAAAATATATATAAAAACATTAAGTTAGAGGAGAGACCATGTTACAAAGCATTTGTATTGTTTTTGCCTTGCTTAGAAGATAACACTTTTTCTTGCTTTTTGTTTGCTCACATAATTCCTGCTGATGTCTAAAACACTTACTGAAGACATAGGAAAAGGAGAATAGAGGCCAAGCTGCGTGGGCTATAGTGAACCAAAACTGCAGAGAGATGCATGCTTCACAGAGAGTTTAATATGAAAATAAACCACAGTTTCTTTGCTGGGTTTCTGGAGCAGAAAGTCGCAAAACAAGCAGAAAACTTCTGGTACTTGATGAAATGGTTAGTTTAGCTTCCTTACATCTACTCTGAGTGTGTCAGCCCTTAACTTCTGTTTCAATGAAAGGAATTTAGACCTAGCTTGACTTAGGTTTATCTCTGTGAAGCTGGGGCCTTGGAAAATATTTCAGAAGTAGTTTTAGCCTTATGTTTGCATTTTGTTCTTTTGCAAATGTGGTAGAGGTAACCTTGATTTCCTAATTAGTGAAGTCACGCTTTATTGTGACAGAAAACTAAGAACAGTCCTTCAGTGAAAATAACAAAGACCTACCCCATGGTGATTGATGAGAACGTTGTACAAGTGAAATGAGCTGGAAAGTCATCATCTTGTCTTTTCCTTTGCCACAGGAAAAGCATAACAGAGAGATTTCTTTTCTTCTAGTTCTGATAAGGAATCTAACGAAGCATAAGGAGAGGTTACAGAGCATGGAAATGTGTCACACCCAGCTGCTCACTAGCTTGCAAAGCTGCAGTAAATAATACAGTTGCTATTTAATAAACAAAGGAAAACAGAAGTCCTTTGATAGTGATCCCTAGCCTCTCTCATTTGTCCTTCTGATGATACAGTTTGTTTCTACTTAATTGACTGTAGTTTTGGAGTAACATAGAATTTGATATTGGATTGTATGATGTGTAATTACTTTGTTGTTGTTGGTAAGGAAAACAAAAGACTTAGGTTTCTGGGACCTGTTTCAGCAAAGTACAGATATATGTGGTCCAGGTTGTCTGGATCATTGCTACTTTTTTTCTCATAGGTTCTCCTTGAATAGTTACAGTAAAGACACAGAGGAATACAAGTAGTTTTAATTTCCAGGTTTCATAATTAATAGCATACTTTTCTGCTTTTGAGAAGCAATGTTTTGTTTGCCACAAGATGCATTTCTCATGTGCATCATTTATGACACTTCATTTTCAAAAGACATATCTTCATGGAAGGAGTTTGTTCCAGTGATTGGCTCTTTTTGCACACTAACTTCTAACATAGCAATGTCTTTTTATTTAAAATGTTGTAGAGTTTGTTTTGTTTAATATTTGGGGAGGTGAAGGGAGGAAATATCCTCTGCCTGTGAAACATTGAAGGCCATCTTCTCTCCCAAGAAAGATTGTCAGCTCTCACCCCCAAAGTAGAGCTGATTCTTGTCTGCTGTGATAACATTAGGAAATAAGTAGGCTCATTGCTCATTGTGTCACTGTAAGTTGAAGATACCTATGTTTTTTTAGAATCAGTCAAGTGCTCAAGAGAAAACAAGGCAAGGTTTACACTAATGTGTGCTAATGTAAATCAGTGTCATTTTGCTCAGAACTGCAGGGGCTGTGGCACATGTCACTTTGGAGAGACTCAGCAGGTGTGTGGGACCATCTCCCACCCCTGCAGCCACAGCAGAGATCACAGTCATGTCACTGCCTGCTGCAGTTTGTTCTGTCTGAAATCCAGAGAGGGGCTGCTGAGGAATGCTGGGAGCTGGCATCTTCCAGTGACCTGCTTTGCCTGGTTGTCACCTGGGCTGTGGAGGCAGCAACCCAAAGAGACTTGAGTAGGGCCACAGGCCCTGGGAGTGAGTGTGAAGTGGAGCAGGGTGCAATGCAGGTACGACAAGAAGGGTCAGAAATGGGAATGGGGAAGGAAGGGGCAGCAGGACTCATGGAGAGAGGAAAGAGAGATGTAAAGGAAAATGTGAGAAGTAAGAAAAGAAAAGAGAAAGTGATAGACCATGCAAGTGCAATGGTAGCCATTCCCCTAGTCTGGTGCTAACAGCAAACTTCTCATTCTTTCAGTGAAAACAAAAGTCTTCATGTGTATGCTCTACTCCTCTTGCAAAATTTCTTCTCTTTGCCTGTCTGTAGGATGAGGGGCTTGCCTGTTCCCTTTTTAAAGCTGTTGGTTCAGGAGCCATTGTTTTTTTAATTCAAGTTAATGGAATTGCAAATTAATTGCTGCTGTAAACATGGAGAGCAACTTGATCTGCTGAGCGCTTCCAAGAAGCTATTCTCTTGTTTCCTACTTTTAATTTAGGGGTAGGAAGGCATCAGTAAGATGGTTATCCTGAAGACTATTTTGAGAGCTCAGACAATGCTCTAACAGTATCACACAACTATATGTAAAGTTCTTAGATGGGAGATTCTGG
The DNA here is from genome assembly GCA_039654755.1 of Calcarius lapponicus. Classification (NCBI taxonomy): domain Eukaryota; kingdom Metazoa; phylum Chordata; class Aves; order Passeriformes; family Fringillidae; genus Calcarius; species Calcarius lapponicus. The sequence continues at coordinate 24,168,374 of CM077464.1, forward strand.
GCAAGCTGATTCCAGTAGGCCACTGACCCCTCTCAGGTTTTTCTTTGAAGCCTATTTTTTCCTGTGAATGGTATAAAAAGCAAATCTTTCCTCTTCTGTATATCTTTGATTTTCTTCAAGCTTGTTCAGCCTTTATAACTGAAAGCAAAATCTAATTCTTTGGAGTATTTAACAAACATTAACTAGTTAATCTTAGCAACACTCATGAATTAGTTAACCATTATCCCTGAATTTATAATATAGAGCAAGAGAGGCAGCAAAGTTAAATGTAGTCCGGTGACTAGACCCCAGTGTTGGGCCATTTTACAGCACTTAGGAGCATCATGATTCTTCTGCTGTGCCAAGTACACTACAAACAGAAAAATACAATATTGAAGTGACTTTTAAAAAGTACACAGTTGAGCTTTACTTATTATGCACTCCCTGGAGAGATGAGGAAGGGATTGTCTTCTTACTGCCTTCTGTGTTTGTATCTTTAATAAAAGCTGTTAACTATTTATTAAAGGAGCATCTAACTTTGGAGAATAGTAGTATTTTGATGCCTGGTATCATGCTGACATTTTTGTCTCAGTGGAGGTTGGTTACATCTTTCTGAAGGTGCTGTTGGTTCCAGTGACTGTGGGAAAAAAATGGGAATAATAAAAAGCAGTGGGACCAGCTTAGGTCTTTGAAAATTGATGGGTAGAGTCCCAGTAACTTCACTGGACTTCATTGTGCCTAACATGAAGCCATCTTTTTCCTCAGCGTGCAAGTGCCATTCATGACTGTGCTGAATTCCTCAAAGTTTCTACGATGGAAGCTCTCAAAGTTAGGTCCAAGCTCTACAGTAACGTTAATTTCTAATCTGAGAAAGTGACTCTGCTGTCCAGCCACCTCCTTTTACAGTGCCTTGAGCCTGATGTATCTGTATAAGCCACAGATATATTTCCTTGTGTATCAGGAAATCTCCGGATCAGGACTGTGTAGTGATAAGTTTAAACATACAAAAATTGCTTGAATGAGTTTATAACTGTGAAGGAGCCCTAGGAATTAAGCAATTAAGTCGTACTGATTTTAAATTACGGTTGTGTTCCAAATCCCTAGGATCCTATTGACTGCTTTTTTCTCAGTTAAAAAAAAAAAAAAGGCATAACTTGTTTTCTTGTTGCCATCAGGTGTTTCGTCAAGAGTCTATGCACTTTCACTGGCTACTATTTAAAAAGGCAACTGAAGAGAGAAATTAGAGGAACAATCTTGAGCCTTTTGTGTCTAGCCAAGAATCTGACAGTTTTCAAAAAAAGTCTGGGCTGAAAAGCATAAAGCTGCCTTGGGTGTATGAGATCTGATCATCCAAATCCCTTGGAATGCCTCTAAAGGCTCATCCTTTGTTGTCTTGTATCAGCCTATAAACAAGTCTGTATAAACACTGCAGACAGATTCAATGAGACTTTCTGTAGAAATGTCAGTAATGTTGCCAAGGTGTTGATAGACCATTAGGAGGAGTAGTCTGTCATAAATCTCTGTATATTTACATGATTTGAGTGCTCCTTTGGACCAGAATCCATGTGGTCTGAGCTGTTTGCACATGATTTTGAACACATCAAGATGTTAGTCTTTGTTCTGAAGTTAGTCCTTCTTGCACTTAGGTGGCAACATAGGCCATCATCTTCCAGGGTCTTCTGCCTTATTTCTAGTGTTAGCTTAAGTTAACAGTCCCTAAGATAAATTTACAGATCTACTCTTCTAAGATGTTTCACCACCTAAGTCCAAAGCTGCTTGTAAAGCATTCTTGATGTATGTGCACAGCGTTGTTTCAGCTTTCTAATCACTGACCAGCTGGCTTGTTAGTGAATAGAGCTGTGGGCCCCTTGCCACATTTCATGTGAGGTCTTGGCTGGGTGGCCAAGCAGGCAGCCTGCAGCCAGTGTCAAAGCAATTCAAGAGGTATTGGCACAGCAGTGTCCCCATTAATTTCTGCTTGTCACATGCTGTCATGCAAGTTACACCAGAGAGGAAATGACCGTTAAAAAAAAAGTACGCTTGTGGCACTTGGTCCCCTCCAGACGTTATCCCGAGGTTAAACAAGTGGATACAATTAGCTGCTGTCCACAGACAGCTGCGGGGAAGGAGAAGCCGAGATCTGGGCCCCACAGCAACGTGTCCTTCCTGTTAGCAAGGAGCATATGCCATATTATACCCCTTCCTGGAGTTTGAGGAAATTAGGAAGAGCTGTTATGGCTAATGGCATCAGGAGGGTGCTGGTAAAGAGCTGTAGTGCTGCTGGAGCAGCATTCTTCCTAGAGAGGAGGGTTTGTTTGTTGATACCTTTCCTCATAAGGACTGGTGTGAGAGGCACAGGAGGACAATCAACTCATCAGTGACTGATAATTTACTGTAGTTTGTGGCAGGGAGTGTGACAGTGATTTCTGTGCACTCCTCCCCAAAGCATACTGAAGTAGAATAGGGGGGTCATGTCCAGCTTTGTGGATGGTTGGGGTGGACTGATTTCTCTGATTACATCAGGAGAGCTTCCACAAGGGTTGCAAGTGATGATGTCCCAAAATACAAATGGGTAGTAATGCAGAAACAAAGACTCCGAAGAGGAAGGGGCAATGATAGCCCACAATGAGAAAAGGAAATATGTACACTTAGGAGCAATTTCAAATCTGTTTTTAAAAACTGAAAGCTCTAAGGTGATAGAGATAGGGGTGCTATCACAGTGCTCCAGAATATGATGCTCCAGAACAGATTGATTTAGTCAAGCTAAAGTCTGGATTTCATCTCACAAGAAAGAGGCTCACAGCATCAGCTGAAGGAAAAATGTGACTTACCCTGTTGAGAAACATAATTAAAGAAGCTGTAATTATATGAAAAGTGTGCTCCAGAATTCAGACTGCAGTGTGACCTGCTGAGATGCTTATATACCAAATTTATGCTGGTGTCAATCCCTAGACATGCTAGGAGAGTCTTCACAGCCGATGCATACAAATCACAGGTGCTATTTCAAGTCATTTGTATGGAACTTTACCAACTGGGTGAGGCAGTGAAGAATTTGGGGGATTTCATGATACATTTTAGTCCTCATCTCTTTTTCAGATTGTATGAGAAATAAAAGAACAGAGTAGTAACAACTTGTCAAACCAGGAAGCTCTGTGAGAAACTGCTGTTTCCAATACAGTTATAAAAAGCTCGTAATAAAAGAAAGGAAGTTTCCCAGAAGGTATTTGGGGATGTCTAAAACTGTGATATCATCATCCAGAGATACAAGAAAGAAACATGAGTGGTTTGCTTCTCTAGGCTCAGATCCATAAAATCTGTAAAAGTTGTGCCTTGTGTTTTTTCTGCAGGGAACAACGAGCTGAAGGGTTTGAGCACTGAAAAAGACTGTTAATCACAAAGTTATATTTACCTGGTGTAAAATTTTCCCATACGGGACAAGTCTTGCTAACAGTGCCAATTTCTGTCAGAATGTTAAAACAAACTTCCTCTCTGTTCAATTCTCATGTATTTTATCTGACAAATACCAGTAGCCACATGGGAAATGCTGTGTATTTCATTTGCATGTCTGGTAATTCCACTTTAACAGGAATTTTTTGTACACTGAATGACTGAACATAAGTAGAACAATAATTATGTAGGTTTCTTTTCAGTCATGCATGTTCTTCTCATCAAATATGAAAAATAGCAGATAAGAAGTAAAACTTGAAAGATCTAGATTGTAAACTGACTTGACAAGTGTGGAACTATAAAGTTAGAAATTGATGTGGAAGGACTTACATCAACTTAAATAAAATGCATCCACGTGTGTGCCCAAGCATGTGTATGTACATATGTCCCCCAGAAATGTTAAGTAGACATGTTATATACTGAATCTTTGGTCTGGTACTGGTCTTTGTTTCACAGCTACTGAGATCAACATGGGGATCTATCAGCATTAAGGTTCTGGTAAAACAGACATCTGCTTAGGTTGAAACTTTTACCAACCCATAAGATATGAATCCAGGTGCTTAAATTAAGGAGGGTAAACAGAAGGTTACTCAGAGCAGTTCCTTCAGCACAGTCAGGTGCATCAATTGTTGTAATCCAGTCCTACTTACGTTGCCTTTGCTGCTGCTGAGCTCTGGTATTTGAGGAGTGTTTGGAGCACTCCAAAATATGTTTGGACAGTTTCTCCTGTGGCAGTGGCAGTTCTTTTCTACCTCAGAAGGAGTAGTTGGCAAGTTTAAGCAAAGGGACTAGGAACATGTTAAGCCCGCTGTGGTGGCTTGGATTGAGTTCAGTCTATGTATAGGTGCACAACAAGGGAAAACAGTATACTGAAAGCTAGGATATACATTCATGGAATTCAGTCATAAGTTTACTGCAATGCAATAGCATCAGTGAGCCTCAAAGCTTTTCAGATACTACTGTGGACCTTTGTAGTTCAGTTAAAATTTTGCATTTTTCCTGAATCTTGTGCACAGTTGCAGTACTTTTGATTGGGACTGATATATAATGGTGATAATATACAGGCAGGTCTGTGCGTAATAGTGATTTGCTATTTTTACTAGGCTGGCTCTGAACTAATTGATCAATTATTGTATTTCAGAGTAATTTATTTAGGACTTTCTAATCTTGATTACCTTGCTACTTCCAATAGCAGCCAAAGCAGTCTTCAGAACAGTAGTTCTATAGACTCCACTCCTTCAGGTATTTTATCTTTTGAATTGCTACACAAGTAATTCTAGCCATTAAAAAAGCCAAACACAGAAAACCAACAAAACACCAAACCAAACAACACAACTATATTCATTTCAGTGTTTATTGCAGTGGACTACTGTAGATAGCGTTGTCTTCAATGGGATTGTTCAAAACATGATAATGTGTGTGTACATACATGCATACTTTTGTGAGTGTGCATGTCTGTAGGGTTCTTCATCCTAACAATTGGATAATCCAAGATCCCTTTATGAGCTGTGCTTGCTTTCTTACAAAAGCAGTTTAAAATAAATTAGAGGCTGATAATCGGAATATATTTTAACATATCTTTTAATCTACTCTCAAGTGCATAAAAGTACCTTTTGTATGTTTAAAATAGTTTTACAATTCAAAGATAATTACACAAGTATTTTACTTCATGTTTAAAAGTATATGTAACTTAATTATTTTTCAAAAAATTATTTACTTTTAGGGTATCAGCACAGAAAACACAACCAATTATTAGACCGATTCCTTCCATGTGCTTATCAAACATTAATAATACGCTAAATAAATTGACAGTATCTTTCTCTGTGCAGTATCTTACTCTATGAACAGAAAATGAATATGTTATCTTGTATAGTAAGGTTGATTAATAGGGCTAAGTGAATAGATCATTTGGATTTATTGTTCTCTTATCAAAACAGTAAACATATTTAAACTGAACATGCTGTGAAGTTCACATTCTCTTGGTACTTCCTAGTTAATTGACAGCAGTATCACAGCAGTCCTCTCTTATGAGGAATGACCCTTACCCTGTGAATACTTTTATGGAAAGCAATAGGATTACTCTGAGATAAAAGTTAAGCAATGTAAGGAAGATGAAGAGCTCTGTATCCCATGTATGTGGTTGGATCGTGGATGAGTCCTGAGAAGCTCTGATGTGGCTAGGAGAAGGAAAAGACAGCCTCCTCATCCCCTTTCTGAATGCCCTGCAGGGAGACTGATCAGAATAGCTTTCTTCTGAGAAAAGGAACAGGGCATGAGGGCAGGGATCTGTCTGTCTCTTACTGTGCCCCAGCCACTGCATCAAGCCAGCTGCATGGAGAAGAGTATCCTGCAGCTCCACAGACAGTGGCAAATTGCATCTGCCCCCACCATCACAGTCACAGCATTCCAGATAGGTTGATGTGATGGGTTCCCAGCCCAGTGTGAGGACAAAAATTAAAAAAGAGAATCACTGCATTTAACAGGGAATCACTACATTATTGCTAATGCCTTTGGGATTCAGTGTAACAACATTAATCATGTCCTTCGCTATTCATGTATCTGTACTGTGTAATTCCTCAGGAATGCCATTGTTTTTTTGGCATTAATTAATGTTGACTGTTTGTTACAAAGTATCACCATAGAAGGGCTGTAATTATTCTGCTTCAAAAATAGGCTTCAGAGAATGGGACAGCTCTTTAAACTTTCATTCCAGCATGTGTAAAATCACCCTTTAAATTGGAAGCAATTCAGTGATTGGGGATTCTATATAACTGAATAGGATATGAAAGAAGCCTCATCTTCTCCCCTTCTGCTCTGAGAAGGTCCTATTCCAGTGAGAGGCAGTGAGCCTTTTAATGAAACTACCTTGATTGATTCATCACACATTGCTGTCTAAAACTCATCCCCTTTGTTTACACTTGTGGTTGCTTTTACGCAAACACTCCTACAGGAAATGTTCAGGATGAGTATTCCAACACCTGCCATGTAAAATAGGGACATTCCATTCTGCTCAGCAAAAAGAAAAATGAGTTGCAGATAGACAGAAACTTTGGGTGAAGGATGCAACTTGTGAAGGTGCATGAGATACTCCACAGAAGAGTAGGAGAAGCATCAGGAGATGCCAAAGAATTGTTGTGCTTTACAAAATATTAGCATAGAAAGAGAGCAGAAAGAGGAAAATAGGCAGGTTAAAAAAAACCTAAAAATGTATAAAACCTGTGTTAGTACAAATTTAGGGTCTACTGTAGTTTGCAAGGCCTTATACTCTGTTGTTTTTATTTGATGACACAACTGAGTATGTTTGTGGCTTCCACTCTCTTTGGTATTAGGAACTCTTATCACTCTAATGAGGGGCAACCTGCTTAAAGGCCTTTCTTTCTTCACATTGTAGCCAGTGGAGGAAAAGCATGAGCTTTGCAGAATGAACAGCCAGTCGTAAGTGTATGTTACCTCAGGGTGCATGTGTTCTCTGAAGATACATTACTCTTGGTGTTTTCCTTCAGGTTGCATCTCACTTTGTTCCCCTTTACCAAGACAAAACCAGGCATCCATACTTCACCATCGTGGTGGGTTAGCCTACTCCAGCAGTCAAACTCCCATCCTGGCACTCACTGACTTCTTCCACCTCAGCTATAGAAAGTAGAGAGCCACAAGGAGCAAGAAAGCTCATAGGCTGAGATAAGAGAGAAAACAGTCTAATGCCAGCCAAGGTAGATTCTTGCTAGTTCAAGCGGTGGGCAAAAAAAGAACAGATATTCAAATAACACCTCCTCATGCCTTTTTCCAGGCTGTACATCACTTCTGAATCTCCCCAGCCCAAGCAGCACGGGAGCAGCTCCTCTCTCGTAGTCCTTCCTCCTCACTCTTTGTCCCTGCTGTACCCTAGGTCATCTCCACAGGCTGCAGTTCCCTCAGGAGTATCTGCAATGTGGATAACTGCTCCACCATGGACTGCTTTCTCTTTCTCCTCTCACTTCTCTTCCTCCTCTCTCACCTTGCTGTTTCCTGTGCAGTTTCTCATTCTCTTTTCCTCTTTCCCTGCAGCCTTTTCTGCCCTTGAAGCTATTTTTATGGAGGCACCAGGTCCTGGCTGGGTCCATCGGAGCTGGCTGGAGCTGAACGTGTCTGGCAGGGCAAAGCCCCTGGTGTCCCCTGGCTGAGCCCCTGCAGCCCTGGCTGCTGGTCCTAGACACTGAGACCAGCTCCAGTTTCTTTTGTCTTTGAGTAGATACTTGAATGTTTTGGTTGACAGCCATGCCATCCTCTTTTGAGTTAGCCACGCAGAGTCCTCCAGAGAATCTGGCAGGTCTTAAACAAGCAGAAAGTTGCTGCAGATAATGGACAGGTATTTTTATTGGGAGTCAAGATGGTGGGTGACTCTTAAAGGATCAGAGCGGTATTTGAAAGCCAATGGCTTGGAAGGGATTTATGGATTAGAAGAGGTTTAAGAGGGGTCAGTGAAGCATAGAGTCAAGAGAGGGGCTAGGATGAGGTGGAGACGAAAATGTATAGGAAATCAGGGCTTTCTGTTCCTGCTGCCTGAGTCAGGAATCATGAGCCATGAGTACTGCCTTTGGCAGAGGCAGCAGAAGCAGCTGCTCAGCCTAGCCCAAGCCCAGCCCCATCCTCACTGATGACACAGGAAGAGTATGCAGGATATTTTTCTGAGTATTATTGAGACTCATGGCATAATATGGTGTAGCTTGAAAAGTTCATCAGAATTTGGTCCTGGCCTTCAGAGCTGATAAATTCAGTAAATGTCATCATCAATACCTTATATGGTGGAACAAGCAGAGATGCAGCATTTCCATAACAAATTTAACTCCTATTTTCATTATGAGACTTTTACAAAATTAAAACTACATATTTTCCTCTAAAGTTGTACTTGTTCATTGCATCCCAAAATAGTTTACAATTTTCAGTTTTCACTTGAGTTACAGGTGAATATTTTAAATTTGCACATAGATGGCATTGAAAATATAACCTGAAAAAGAAAAAAAAAGTTAACCTGTGGTTGTCTAAAAGTAATTGCAGTGGGATAATATGTGCATGTATCTTCAACTTGAGCAACAGCCAACTATCATAGGTTTTGTGATGGCAGAAATCTCAATCTGAAACAACAGGCACATTCTGTGTCTTTGTTTGCAAACGTACAGTATCCAAAGAGCACTGATAAACATCAGTAAAGGTTTGATCATGACTCATTAGAGCTTGTTCCTTCGATCTCCTAAGATACAAAGGCTTTTGTTTGTTGCATAGAATTGATTGTTTTTCAATTAGCTTTTGAAATATGATTGTCCCTGTAATTCCAAAGTGTGGTATGCCTATTACAACAGAAAATTTCTCAGGGAAAAACAGACATGGAAAAAACAAATCCTTGAGGCACATGAAGACTCTCCTGCAGTTATTTCTAGAACTTGGTAATTGAGATAATACTGGGTATTCGTCACTAATAAAAATGGATGCATTTCCGTTAGATGAGTGAAATTATCCTGATTTAATTAGGTAGTGATCTGGCTTGTGCATGTTTACAGCCTTTATCCAATTTGCTAGCAAAGGTTAGTATCTTCTGATATTAGTTACAGTGTCAAAGAAAGCACAGATCCCAGACCCTGCCTTATGTTTCTTGCAAGTGGCTGACCAAGTGACTGAAATCATTTTCCAAAAGCAAGGCCTGATGGTTTTTGACTAGGCTTGCGTGCATCACGAAATTTTAAGCTGCTGCATTTGTTATTCTTTATTTAAAGTTCATAATAATAAGCCTATGTTGTGATTTTGGCTTCTGCTCTGACTTGCTGAGAATTTAAAAACAGGGAATCACAAACAGCAAACAGTCTTTTTAGATCCAAGTGCCCTTCTTTACACACACAAAACTTTGGGTTGTTCTTCCAGATAATTTTGAACCGAAATCTGTTATTACTGATCATAGAAAGTAATAAGTGTAATCAACAGTCCAACCTGAATACTGGAAAACAGGTTATATGGACTAACCCTGAATTTCCTGGAAGAAGAGATATGGCACTTTTTCCCCTCCAGATGCTCTTCTTCTTTCTAACACCTTTTAAATTTACACTTTCACAATTCGCCTTTCTGCAGCATGTTTTATTTTTTGTGTGTGAAGAGAACTTCTGTAAATGATACTGATTTTTTAGTCCTATGGGTAGAGAGGAAGATATACAAATTTCCATTTTCAGATATTTTCTTTTTTTACCTGTGGCTGCAAGAAGATTCTGAATTTAGAACCTAAAGACATTGCTTGAATCCTGAAATGAACAGAGCAAATTTTGTTATGCTGAGCTTGAGGAAGAAAGTTGAAACAAAACCAGCATCAGTTGTTGGAAAAAATATTCTTGATATGTTTGGTAACTGCCTGAATGAGTTTACAAATGAATGGGATACATAAATGTCACCAGAAAGGGACTTGCCAGGGTCTACTGGCTAATACTTCAGTTCTTTAAATAATTTTCTTATTTGATACTATGTCAACATGGAATAAAAAAGAAAAAAATTGGCCCAAATTCAGTGAAACAACTAAGTTCATATTTAAAATAACTATATGCCTAAATATTGTTGGCATGTTCTTCATGTCTGCAAGATTGATGCAAAGACTTCTGGGATTTGGTAAAAAAATGGCACAGAGTGACCAGATATTACATACATTAATTCTGATGACTGAAACCTGCAGAGCTGTAGCCCAAGTTCTTAAAAATTTCTGAACTGCAAAAAGCCTGTATAAATGCAGGAGGTTTCGATGTAGTTTGTGTATTTCTTTAAGTTCAAACTGTATTATACCAGTTGTCCAAATTATCAGTTCACAATTTTTTCTTCTGGGGAAGCAAAGGAAATAAAAGGCATCAGCTAGTAGGAAGTGGAGTTCACCACCTTCCTTCAGAGGTAGTAATAATTTAATACTGTCACAGCGTCCATAATTTCATGGTAAAATCTCCATAATTGGGGTCTTTAAATAAAAGCTGATTGCTTTATGAGCTGGCTGTATACAGAAATGGCCTTGTTTTATCAGAGGTCAGGTGAGAGCTTCCAAACGTAATATCTATATATTATGTAATATTTTCTATATAAAGGATCAGGAAACATTACAAGAAAGGAATAATTTTATATTAAATTACTTAGCAATATCTCCAAAGCCTACCTTAAAAATGCATCCAACTTAACCAATATTATCAAGCTGAATGTTTTGAGCTATTTTTACACCCATGTTCAGATATAATTCCTTTCAGTAGTATGCTTTGAATGTTTACTTGCAACATCCCTGAGTCCGTAGAGAAGAACAAAAGCAGCCAACCTCAAGTTATCCTTCCTCCCTTTCCTTTTTCATGCCATGCCCTTGTCCAAGATGATTTTGGTTGCTAACAACAGCATTGGAGGACACCCTGCTGCATGGTTTATGGAAAAGACATATGTCACCAGCATACATACATAGAACTGCAGTTTCGTGAGCTCATGTCAATTGCATGCAGAAAATAAACTTCTTTGTCCATTTTTTTTCTTTCTTACTGCAGCATCTTCTTGTAACTGCCTGTTCCACAAATATAATTTTCAAGTTGACAGTATCCTTCTAATTTGGAATGCAGGGGATTTCTAGTATTTGGTTTTGAGTCTGCTGGTTCATTCTTTTCACATTACTAAGACTGTCAAAACATGACTACAGATAAAATAGTTTCTTCAGCTGTGGAAATGTCATGGAAGATTGTATCACTATAACAAAACAGAAAGAAGAATCAGAATTATGATTATTACACTGTTTTAGTGCTAAACTTTTATCTAAAGGTAATTTCTGTCCTGTTCAGTAAATTCTATACAACAAGTTTTGCCAAGTGAACATTTTCCCTCTATAACTATAATTAAATAAAATTAAATTTGCCATTTAAGCAGTTTTTCTGTTTGAAACAGGTCATTGTGCCTGTTAAAATGAATGATAAAAATTCACTTCACCACAGAAGGGCAAAGTATAAGCTGGTGAGAATACAAAGAGCAAAAAACCACTATGTACTTTTCTAACTTGGACAGCATTCTTTTGAAGTTGTCCAGGGATTTTAAAACATACTTTTGCTATTTTTTAAAGTATATTGATTAATCTTTATACTACTGTTAATCAACCTCAGATAATTCAACTAGAAACCATACATTAACTCAATAAGGACATTGTTTCAGTTCCATTCGTTCTAGCAACATCCTGTCCATTTTATATTAATAGTTGTGTTTATCTCCTGTGCACGTATTTAAGTCAATGTTTATTAAATTAGTTTTTCAGATTATGACAGGGGATTTACTTGTTTGCCTGCCACCCTGTCTTGATAACTGCATATTGATTTCTTCTTTATATATAGGATATGATGCTTCAGCTGTTTCGGGGACTGGATTTTCTGCATTCTCATCGTGTGGTACATCGGGATCTGAAGCCCCAGAATATCCTTGTGACCAGCAATGGGCAGATAAAGCTAGCTGACTTTGGCCTTGCACGAATCTACAGTTTTCAGATGGCTCTTACCTCAGTGGTAAGTTTCTGAAGGCTTTTATTTTTCTGTTAGCAAAGCAGTGTGAACCATGTCTAAAACTGAAGTTACTTGTGTCTCTGGAAACAATTGCTTTCCAGCCAGGATTGAACTTGTGGTGATTATGTTGTAATCAAGTAATCAGTTACTGACTACTGGCTCTAATTCTATCATGACTGATTACAGAAGGATAAGTATGTGTTAGTTTTCTGAAACTCCCATCTGTTTAACTTCTGTGGTGATATTGTGTTCCTGTGTAAATTAAGTCAGACAGGTATGGTTAAAGTTTCTGAAGTATCCATTTTAAGATAAAGCTCTTGCTGAATCCCAGGTATTTTGCCTGAAAAAGCCGCACAGATACTTGTGAAAATGCTGCACCATCGTGCTCTGATTTTCCACCTCTGTGAATATGCATTCAGTGCTTCCTTCCATATGTTACTGAGCTCAAGTGAATCTGGGAGCCAAAATCACAGCTGTTTCCCAAGCCAGCTGTTAAAGAGGACCCCCAGTATCACCAGGTCTCCTGCCACTGTTGCCCCTCTCCCACCACCTCTCTTGGTTTTTCTTGGCTCAGACATGACCTCACTTGCAGATTTAGCTCTCTCCTCCATTAGAGCTGGAGAAACCCTGCCAGCTCCTTGCTTTTTGACCCCATTTCCACGCTTGCTGGCCCTGCCCCCAGAATCAGCTGCTGTAGCTTGGCACAGCGTCTCTGGAGCATATTGAGGAGCTGCCATGCTGTGTGCATGTTGGGTATCTTTGGGTTTTGTTGCCTGCTCATGATATTTTTGTTTCTTTTTTTCTATTCTGAGTATCCCAATACCATGACAGTAACTCTCACAATAAAGACAGAAAAGGCAGAACTGCTGAAAAGAGAAACTGAAAGGATCCACTTTGCATTTTACACCATATTGTAAAAATCACCTGGCTTATGTTGATAAGAATCAATTTGTTTTCATTGTTAGTATGTACAAGGGTCTTCCCATTGTCATGTGATGTAACTATGGCCATCTGGCTTCAGGGTGAACGAAGGCAGGAAGCAACAGAAAATTACTTCGTCTTGCTAAACATAGGGAAGTATCCTTGTCACATAAAGCATAAGTAAACCTGTGTTTTAGGGCTAGTTTTTTTCATTGCCTGTAGGATGTCATCTAGTCCAAAGGTGAAAGAATCTGGATGCTGGGAAGATTGGTCATGTAACTCAAAGCAGAAGAAAAGGAGAAAAAGGTTCTTCCTGAATTGCTCTTGTTTCCCACCTACCAGTCAGTAGCAGCTTCGGTGATTGTTTCTGTTGATGCATAAAATCATTTAAGCTAAAATTGCAGAATGCTACAAGGTTTTCAGAAGGACATTTTTGAGAAGTTCTGCACGAAATGAGGAAAAAAATACCTACAGAACTGAGCAGGAATTTTTCCATGACCATGTAGCCTTCTTAGGAAGGAAGTTTAAAACACCCAGAAATCTACCACAGCAAAAGAGAACGCTGCCAGGATTGCTTTGTAAAGTATGTACATTTATCAATATCAAATATCTAATACTTTCCTGCTAGAAACCATGTGTTAAAACCCATGGGCTGGTACTCTTGGTGCTGCTGTGAGCAAGAGATGTTCAGCCTAAGGGATTATCCACATTCAAGTTTGTATTGTGTTCAGATAAGCGTCCAAGTGTCATTGCAGCTGAGGTAAAGAGTATTAAAATAGTTGAATTATTCTGTGATCAGGGATAAATCAAGTATATGGGCATAGATGTAAGTAAAAAAAAGACAAAACCAGCTATGACATTGGTCTTCTTAAGTTAAAAAATTAATAGTTTCAAAGTTAAGTTAAAAGTTAATAAGTATTTTAAAACAGTTTTCAAGATCTTCGAAATAAACTTGTGTCTGAGTGTGTAGGAAACTATAGGGGTGTGTTGCTTAGAATGTGATAAATGTGGTATTGTTTTAAATGTCAGTCTTCACTGCTCCTACAAAGTGATTGCGGGTTAGAGACTTATATTAAATGTGTTTTAGCTGTCAGTTTTCCTTTTCTGATTTTGACTTCCATCTTTGGCTAGCTGCTTAGGTGTGCAAATGCTGCTTTGTTTTTACCTCCATTGAAACTTAGTAGAGGAAACACAGCTAAACAAAACAGCTCCAAACCCCTAAACTTCTGGTTTTTAAACATAAAGACATTCTTGACTTTACTATCCCAAAAATAGTCTAAATTGCAGTTATTCACCAGGCAGGGAGTAAACTTTCATGGACTTCAAAGACCAGCTTGTTTTGAAACATTTGCAGAAAAAAGTATTGCATTATAAAAGACAGAATATACATATATCAGTTAATAAAAGTTAGAGCTTGCAAAGATTTGCTTTGGATAGTGATAGTGCAGACAGCCCAGTGATAAAAGACTATCACTGTGATCAATACAAGGGCTCTGCAGCGTTTCCTTCAGAGGAGAAGCTTACTGCAAGATAAAGTACAAGAATCATCTTTTGAAGTATCAGACGATTCCCAAGATGCATCCTCATTCATTGCTCACAAAGAATCTCTTCAGATGGGACAAAAAGAGCTTGCCGTGAAAGTAACCCAGTAAAAACTGATCCAGCCCAAGTGCTGTGGGTGCAGCAAGTGATAACTTCAAAGCAGTCTCTCTCTAACAGCTGGTTATTTACACAATGCTGAAGAATCTTTCTGGCAGACCGGTAGTCCAGGCATATTGCTGTCATTTAAAGAAACCTCTTGATATTTCTGTCAGTGAATGAATGAATGAATAAAAGATTGAAACTAAGGTTACCCAGGCTGGGAGGGCAGGGTGGAGATCACTGCTCCCAGCTGTGTTCAGACCAAGAGCTGATACGAGGCTGAAATAACAGCACTAGGAAGAATGAGCTTGGGCGGGGGTGTCTGAGCTGGTGGAGGGCTGGGCGTGCTTCTGGTTTTGTGCAAAGTTAGACTCTTTTCCAAGTGTTGGTCTTGGCCCTTGGGGAAATTTTGAATAGCCTTGTGATAACAGAGAAGCTCCATAGGACAGAGGAGGTAGATTGATGTGACTGTAATTTTAGAGTTGGATAGCAAAACCTAATGAACTGTCACATTTTTCCTGGTGCAGAAAAATGGGTGCTCAGTTCTAACTTTCTCTGAGCAAAGGAGCAGTTGGGTATCCGGAAGATCAGAAGTTGTGTTATCAAAAAGGAATAATCCATTTATCTATTTCTGATTACTTTTGACTGCATTAAAGAAAGGAAATGAAGCTGAATCATGGCATACAGGAATGTTAAGTGAGATAAGTGCATGCAGTTGTGATCAGAGCATCTAGGTGGAGCTGGGGCTATCCAGCTCTTAAAACCTGGCGTGTATCAGGATCATGAGTGAAACTGGCAAAATGTTAGTGTTTGTAACGCACTTATAATACTTTCTTTGAAAACATGCATGCTTTACCTTAGATGTCAGCACACTGAAGGGTTTTTTTTCCCCATGAAAAGCCAACAAAATTGGTTTATGTCTTCCTCTTTTAAAAAAAAACACTTGTTTTCAGATTTACCCAGCACCGAAGGGAAAATACACAACTTTTTCTGCTCATGCTGTAAGTTGTTGAGTACTAGACCCAACTAAATAAATTTTGTGAAAAGAGAGGACACAAAATATTCTGCAGTTACTTTCAGTAAATAATTTTAGATTATGCTAGTATTTTATTTGAGTATTTCTTCAGGATAAAAACTTTCCATCCATTTCTGGCAGTCACTTCAGCGCAAATGGTTTACATGTCACATCATGCAAGAACTTGGATTTAATTTTGTTGGTATAGTAGCAAGGGAGCATAAAATAATTTTCACTAACGGAGCTTACTCTGTAAAAACAAATATGTAAGTTAGTTACAGCAACAAACCCAAAAAATGACAGAAAAACTCTCTTCCAAAAAGGAATGAGTACTTCTCTGTTTCCTGCCCACTTTGCATTGTAGTTTTCCAGTAAATGGTCTCTGTTAGGAAATAATGTAAATGCAAATGGTTATCTGAGGCAGTATTATTGATGAGAGCACAGACAAATTTTTTATTGCTTTGCCTTGTTTTTTGTCATTTTTTTCCTCTTTTTTTATGGCCACCTCTTCCAAGTCTCTTGCAGTGCAGCTTTAACCTGAGATCCATTGAGGATCCTTAAATGGACCAGATTTAGCAATCTATTTAAAGCTCCCAGTAACCATCAGACATCGGAGGAGACCTATGGAAATTAAGCAATGGCCTCCCACTGGTTAAACTAAGTATTAAAGAGTGTCCTAATGAAATCAGTACATATCAATACAGTGATACTTGATTTTATCTCATGCATGATTTAATAACATCATAACTCTTCCCCCTCTGACTGGTGGAAGTTGCACTGTTTTGATGTGCCCTTCACTGTCATGGGGAAGCATGTAACCTGAGCTCTGGGTCCTCATCTCCAATTCTTTCATTATGGTGCATTTGTGTACTCCACCCAAATGTCCCTGAAAAGGAAAATGAGACACAGCCAGCCATCCAGTGGATCAAAATAAGTGGGTTTGGGCTTGTCAGTGCTTCTGCTGGGAGTTTGTGGCTATTCAGAAGTGCAGTAAGATCAAAATTGTCTTATTTAAGGAAAATCTGTCTTCCCTACTAATACACAGTTCTGCATGAAAAGTCCATGTGTCTGGCTTTGTGAAAAAATTAGTAAATTTTTCTGATATTTTAACATCTGGTGGGATCTTTATTGCATCCTCCCAACACCCTCTAGGAGGGTTACTTCCATCACATAAAATGAGTCATTTATCTCTGGAGTCATCTTAAGAACAAAAATCATTATCAGCACATTGACTGTAAGGTCTGCAGATAACTAAAAACATTTTAAGATATATTTATGATGCCTTGAATCAGATGAGATTTTCACTAAAAAATCCCAGATTTATTTGAAAATAACGATGACAAAACAGATCATTCAATGTCACAATATTAATCAAAGGGCAGTATGGAAATCCACATTAACAAAGTTAGGACATTAGCAGTTTCTTATTAATCTACATTATGATCATATAAGATTAATTTTCAAAACCAGCTAAATTTTTGTTGCCCATCAAAAGAACCTTTAAATTTTTAAGGCTTGTCTGGAAGAGTTGTTCTAGCTGCTCTCACAGAGACAGACGATTTATGACGAGTTTGTTACTTCTAGAGATGTCTTCCAGAAATAATCTTCAGGTGCTGTTTCACAGTGTAAGTAGATGTAACGTTTCTAGTGCTGCTGAAAGGGTGGCCCTGCTTTTGACTGCACACTTCCATCACTTCCCTTTCTTTGGCATTACTGGCTGCTCCCTTGCGGTCTGACTGAAAATGAACCCTGTATAGAGTAGTTACTAATTTCCAGGTGGCTTAGTAGATGCAAATCACCGCATGGCCACAAGACTGAAAGCCCTGACACACAGGGGAGGGGGGCAGAAAGATGGGGTCATCCACTCCCTAGACACCACCGTCTTAGATTTGGTGGAGCCAGTTATGAAACCACATCTGAAGTGTTCAGCTGAGGCCTTGAATAATTAAAGTAACTCAAAGGTAGAAATGTTTTTCAAAACTTAGCAGCTCATGCTGATTTACCCTGTTCTGAAGGTGTTAGACAAACCAGCCAGCTGGTTCATTTAAGGCTATTATTGTATCTGACTGTAACAAAACTTCTAAGGGCATCTGTATCAGTGTTTGCAGTATTTTTTACCCCCACGGTGCCAAGACCTGCATTCAGCGCTCTGTGCTGTTCCTCTGCAGCTGATGCCAGGACTCACCCCTGAGACCTGTCAGGAATGCAGGGAATGCAGCCCTCTGCTCTGATTCAGACCCAGGTTTATCATGAACCACAAAAAGCCTATCTTTTAATCTTTCAAAGGAAGTAAATTATTTCACAGTAAACAAGCAAATTGGCTTCACATGAGAATATTTTCTGTGCCCTTTTCCAGAAAACCCCTTCCAGAGCTGCAGAGATTAGAATATATGATATGTGAGGACAGAGGTTGTCCACACTGAGCTGAGCTTGTTTTGCAGCCCTGCAGCTGCACCAGTGCAAGCCTGCAGAATAAATTTACCTCATCCTGGTTTTAAAAAAAAAAAAGGAGAATAAGGGCAACTTTGAGCACACTTTATATCAGAATAAAGGAGGTTTCTGCTGGCTGGACCAAAGGTTGACTATGTGCTCTATCAAAAGGTAATGTTTAAGAGAGGATGCTCAGGAGGGAGAGAAGATAAAGCTCTCAACAATCAGAAATGTAGCAATTTCCAGTGCTAGAGCTTGTATCTAGATCACTGTCTATCAAAATTACTGAAGTACCCATCTTTCATAAACTAATTTGCTTACTTTTACAACCATTTCTACTTTGAGATGCAGTTTACTTCGGCACTGTGAGAAAAGTTTTTTATTTTGTTTTAAATCTGACACCTGGTATTACTTAGGTTCCTCTTAATTCTGCTTTTCTGAGGCATTGCCTTTTCACCCCAGGGTGAAATTTGGTGTCATTTTGCAACAGCACAGTTCCATTGGTGCAAGAAAAATGTACTCAGTGGAAATAGGCCTTCACATGGTTGATGTTAAGATAAAATAGCATGCTTCTCTTCTTTCTCTCTCTTCTCTTCTCTTCTCTTCTCTTCTCTTCTCTTCTCTTCTCTTCTCTTCTCTTCTCTTCTCTCTTCTCTTCTCTTCTCTTCTCTCTCTTCTCTTCTCTTCTCTTCTCTTCTCTTCTCTTCTCCTTCTCTTCTCTTCTCTTCTCTTCTCTTCTCTTCTCTTCTCTTCCTTTCTTGCTTTCTCCTTCACTTAATAAGATACAGTAGGTGTTAGCAATGGTACAGTACTGCATTAGAAGTTTCAAAGAAATACCTGATGAACGGACTTTAGGATGTAGAACTGACTTTATAAGGAACAGGGCATTCTCAGTCTGCTAAAAAAATCAGGGCAGAGGTTGTAAAGGAGAGAAAGGAAGGGAGAAAATCACTACTGCCTATTTTCTCTATGTTATAAAAGAGCATCCTGCTTTTGTGTGACCATACTTCTGTCTCCTGTTTCAGATGTAAAAATATGTAGTGCATTTCCCCCACCCCAGTGATTTACATCTTCTTTGTACTATTTTTTCTGTTGATTTAAGTGGCTCTGTTTTTACATCTACTCCCAGAGATAATTGAGTGGGCTGGATTGTAAAAACAATTTGATTGTTTGACAAGGGCTCTCCCTGTGTATTTACAAAACTGTTCCCACATAATTTCAAACCATCCTGAAACACTAAAATACAGCCTCAGGTTATATTCTTATCAGAGCACATAGAATAAGCAGGCATGGGTCTGTTGGGTACTTGAATGTGAGACATCCAAAGCAAGAGGAGCAGACCAAGTAGCAAACTGTCCTTGGAGCTCCTGCTACTCCAGAGTGAAGGCAGGTGTCTGTACAGTGCTGACAGAAATGCTTTTAGGGCTTAATGTATAATAAAAATGAGTTGTTGGCACTTTTTTGCAGTGGCAGGAAAGTAACTGTAAATGTTCTCTTCAGGCTGGCCGAAGTCCTGCTGTAGGAGGCTTTTCTAATTGGGAATTCCCTTGTACAGGTACAGCCCAGGAAATTCCTCTTAGCCTAACAATATTTAGCACTTGTTCAGCACTGCTGGTGTGGAATTCTTGAGCTCAGAAGAAGAGCTGAGAAATCATCTAGTCCAGTGAAACAAGTAAGATTGTTCTCTGTTGCATTTGTAATGCTTTGCCCTTAACTTTAATGTGCCCAGAAATAAGATTTTCATCACTTCCCATGGGAGCCTGGTCAAAAACCTCTATATAATCACTTGCAGATCAGTTTTTCCTTGATGTCCAGCCTTCAATGTCCCATTCTTAATTTAACTCCATTATATTCCTTGTTATTGTAGGCTAAATGGTAGCAGATGACCAGTGCCTTGTATTTGCATTAAAGAGGTCAGTTACCTATAGCTGTAATACATTAATCCTTGCAAAATGTGGTGAGATAAGTAATTTGATAAATAGTGGAAGTATATTAGCCTTAGATTTTCCAGGTTCCAGTAAATTACAGGGCACCAAAGAATTCAACTAGATTTCTCTAGATTTCCCATTTTCAGCATTTCAGTGGGTAAATCCAGAGGAAGATATGTTACACTAAAAGACTTACTGAGCTACAAGATTAATTCCTCAGTTTTGGGATCTTACAAATGGCTTGGTAGCAGGCTGCTACCAAGAGAGATCACATATGGACTATGAGTTATCATTTAGATGCAGGAAAAGAGCATATGAAAATGTAGACTGTTACATGTAGTATGATTTATAAGAAATAATAAAATACTGATGCCACAACACAAATTAGTTGATCAGATCTCATCTGGAATACGGTTTCTCTGTGGCAGAGAGATGGCTTTGGACAGGACCAGTCATGGGGAAGGACAGATTTCTGTGTAACAATCAAGGACACTCTGTAAGACAAGAAGAATCTGAATTACTTTAACAAAATGAATCATAACAGTAAATAAAATTGATGCCTAAAAAAGTCATCAAGGACCCAGATAGGGAGAGCACATTAAAAAAAACAGTGATGTCATGAGAACTAGTTAGTTTAAAGTAACTTACATAACTTCAAATAAATAGCTTTTATCAGGAAGTTAGAAAACAAGTAGTGAGATTCTGAAACATCCTACCGTAGGGCCACTGCAGGAAAGAAATATAAGTAACTTTGAGAGGGAGAAATGGCAAATTTCTGTGATGCAAGTTGACAAATTTTGATAACTGTGGTAGTCTGTTCCAGTTCCATATCTCTGTATTTGCCCCTTCAAGATTTTGATGTGCATTATATAGCCAGCTTTTTCAGAAATGCACTTCATGAGCTCCACTCGTCATGGAAACAGCCATCAGCAGGCCAGAGGGATTGGCATAAATGTCAGAGCCTAATTCATTTTCCAAAGAAAGAACTCATGAAACTTTATTAAGATGAGACAGAGCAAATAATGGAGATGGTCTTCAAAACCAGGGGAGGCTTACAATTTAAATAAGGGCTAAGAAAGAACAAAAAAATTAAAATGAGGTGTAAAAAGAGAGACCCTTCACTAAAGAAGCAAAAATACAACCTTGAAAGTTTCACAGGTAGGGATGAAAGATGATTTAAAGCAAGAATTGAATCCTTGTTGGGACAGCAAATTGAAAAAATTCCACGTGTAGTGGGAAGTCTGGTTACAATGATTCCCATCTGGAAATGGGATGATCCTGGCAAATCACATCAATAAATGACAACCAACCTGGTCAGACCTTCTGTGAAACCAGGGATGCCAGAAAAGCTTGGATGAACTTGGAAGTCATTAAAAAAATAACCTTCAGAAAAGACTTGAGCAGAAAAATCAGCACATACAAGTAAGCAGGAACATACTACTGTGGAAGTAAACACCTGGACCTGAAAATGAACCCATCAGGAGGTTGTTTATAATTTTGATACTTTCTGTGCATCCTGTAGACTTACATTTTCCCAGCTCAAATAATAGAAATATCTAGTGAAGATCCCAGGGAAGCTTATTTCAGCATTGTACACTGTATATATGGTGAGGAAAAGGAATAGAAAGGAGACTTCTGGTTACTTTTCAAAGCAGCCGAGCTCTGTCAGTAATTGAGCATTTATACTTGGCCTCAGCTGCTCAGGTCCACTATAAGGCCATGATATAACATGTCAAGGACAGCCATCAATTCAAGCAGGATTGGGTACTGAAAGCTTCAGTGAGGAAGAAGAGAGAGACACCCAAGGACACTTGGATTCTTACAACACACAGATACCACAGAGGCTGACAGTGATGGGGGGTTTGTAGTCAAAGTAAAGCAAAGAAGCCAAAAGGACTCTGGGGATTTGTAAGATTTGCCATGGAGATGGAACGTTTTCTTATTGAAAGGAATCAGAAGATGATACAGTTAGAATCTGCTTCTCTGAAACTCCAGAACAGTTATATGTTTAAAGGACAATGGAAAAAGAGTTTCTGATCAGATAAACTACATTTCCTTGTAAGTAGTAAAAATACTAGTGTTTATAAAAAAGGAAAAAGTCATGTAAGTGCCAAGAATAAGATATAATTCAGTGAAATATAAGTATAATGAAAGATGGCTGCAGAATGCTTTTCAAAAGTACAAAACCAGCCGTATATATCACAAAACTCCCAATATTGTTCAGTAAATTGCACCTGACTGGAAGCCAGACCTTGGAGGTACAAGCCAGGGTTTGAGTTTTTGTTTAGGTCTGTCAGAGGAGTGGTAATAGTTGAAATTGGTCTAATAAAATGCATAACTGCTTCTATGAAATATGCAAAACTGTCATAGATTAGTTACTGAATGAGACGTGCTAAAAATTGTGAGATTTGTTAAAGGAGATTTGAATAAACAAGGAGATTTGAAGATAAAACTTACGAGGGTTCTAAAATGCACAAAGTTGTTGTCTACTGCAGAAGTCTGTAGAATTCAAGTGTGAATCTGAACAGCTAAAGGAACAGGTAAATTAACCATTGCATTGGATTTTGCTCTTTCTGTAATGAATGCAAGGAAAACTTGTTCTACAGATGCAGTCTATGAAAATACCCATTAAACTTGTGATCAGCATGGAAGAGCTGATCTGTGGATAATTCGTTTGCAGTCAGCAAGCTGTTCTGCTCTCCAGGGCAACTATCGTAATGACATCGGCATCTTGGTAGTAGCTTTCCAGTAAAGAAGAAAAAATAATTAAAAAATGGAATGACTGCATACTATTTGAAGACTCAGTACATTTTTGCTTTTAAAGTTAAGAGTGATTTGAAACAGGCTAAGAGTTTTCATCATTTACTGGGCCTGAGTGACAAAGAACAGATTATAAAAAGCCAAAACAAACTAGCATTAAGAAACATGAGCAATTAATCTACTAAGCACAGAAACAGGAGAAAGCTGATGCAAAAAAAGGAGGGAAAACAACCACCTGCAAGTTCATGCTGATTGAGTTCTGAGGTCATGTTGTGGATTTAAACGAGGAATAACGAGAGTAGGGACTTTCTGCTTAGGAAGCAGGAGCTATTTTTTGATTTAACAGTGATATAGGTTGTGCCCATGTGGGCCCCAAATATAAGATTGTAACCATGGAAACCTGCCATGTAAACAGCTAGTTCATTGTTCACTGTCAGGAAAGAAGAAATAAGTTTTGAAGAAATATGTAGAAAAAGAGATGTGCTTTCAGCTAGTTCTTGGGTTTTACCCTTAGCTATGATTCAGAAATGACTACTCCATATTTTTTATGGCTATTATCATCCAAAATGAATCCCCTTATCTTATAAGAATTGTTTATTACAGTGAATAAATAGTACCCTTAATGCTGTACTACTTCTTTTTCCCCTTAACTGTTCTAAGTATGTAGTGTCAAGCAAGTCCAAAGCATGGGGAAAAAAAGCACACTATCAAAAAAACCTAGGAGGCAATTCAGAGCAAGAGTTCTTTGGCTGGGACAGGAACAATTGAGTAGGTAGTGGGAAAGACAGTCCACAGTATTTCTTTCTCCAGTACTGCACATATTCTTCTGCTATACTTAGGGTAAATGACCTGGGTTTGGAAGAAGCATTTTTAACAGCATTATTCCTAGCACAAAGGATCTGAAAAAGCATGTATTCTGTTCTGTGGAACAGGGGAAAAAATGCTTAGTGGACGATGAAATGCTTCCAAAAGAGATCTTTGACTTAGCACACACAATCTGTGACTGGGGGAATTTCCACTGAAGACAAGAAACTTGCAGCTGTACAGAACTGTTAACTCCACAGCCACTCACCTGTACTGGACATTAGAGAACATTTATTTATGCATTTCAACATTGCAAAATTATTTGAGCTGAAAAACTGTATAAGTTAGCAAGTTTTAATTTTCAGTTTTAGAAATAGTTCTTATGAGTTCTTCTCCGTTCACCTATTACTTACCAAAACCCTTTCAGAGCTGTTTCTGTTCATACTGGTTACAAATCCTAGAGCTTACAGTTCAATGGAAGTATTGACTCAGAAATGCCACAAGTTTGGATGATGATACTATCTTAACACCACTCAGCAAAACCAGACATTTAATTAGTGCTGTGTAAATCTCTACAGTATCTTCCCTGTCATTTGTATGAGAGAAAGTTTGAAGACAGGACAGATTGAGCACCTTGGTGAAGTTCTGATTGCAAGTGCATCATTAAGTGGAACCATGAAAAATACATTGGCAAAAAAAATACACCCTCAAAAGATTTTTATATTCTCTTTTCATGTAGTTTACAGAAGGATGGATGTGTATGGCTTATCCACTGGGGCAGCTGGCATGAACTTCTGCTCTATGAGAAGCTTCCAGACAAGAGCGTTATGATACATGAGATGAAATGTTTTCTGGCATGTGGAATTTAAAATCATCTTTGGATAACACAGTGATGTTAGCAGATGATAGTCTGTTAAAGATGAGATACAGACTACAAGGAGTGTGGAGAAATATCAGGTGATAACTAATCAGGTATCAGTGAAAGAAAAATTCAGCTATGCTTCTTAAACTGTTCCACATTTTTGGACTGGGAAATTCCTTTTTGACCTAGAGGAAGAGTTTCATTCAGGGGAGGGCACAGAGAAAATGGAAAACAAGTGCAGAATATGTACACCATGGTTGTACAGCCACTAAGCAGCTTCCCAAAACACAGATCCAGCTTGCTACTGTATCACTGGGAGCCACAGTGCAGCGCACAGCTACTGATGTGTTTGGAGCTCAGAGTGGGGATGCCCATCATGCTCAGTGGAAGTGGTAGGCAGTTTTTGAGGCAGCTGAAGGTACACAAAGCAAG
This sequence comes from Calcarius lapponicus, assembly GCA_039654755.1. Lineage (NCBI taxonomy): Eukaryota > Metazoa > Chordata > Aves > Passeriformes > Fringillidae > Calcarius > Calcarius lapponicus. Next base: position 24,193,106 of record CM077464.1, read on the forward strand.
GAACCATGAGGTCTATCAGTAGCAGACATTGTAATGAGTTCATTCTTCACTAGTTATGGGATCCCAGGCAAGCTGCACACAAACATAAGGGAAAACTTATGTCAAGAATCTGAAGTTTTGAAGCTTTTCATACAAAACAAGAGCTGTGTACCTTTGTAGACCAGCACAAAAGGGATTGAAATCATTATCTAATACTCATTCTGATAGCACAGAGAAGTCATTGAAACTATAGTGTGCCTCAGCATTCATTTAGTATAGGTATGAGCTAATAATCTGCATTTACATGATTTATACTGCATGGGTCTGCAGTATAAATGATATAAATGTAGGGACCACGATTTGCCTTACAGGAATCATGATGAGCTTTCCTCTTTCTGAGGAAATATTGGTGTAAGGAGCAATGGGAAGCAGTGCACAAATGCAGACACTAAAGTCACAGACATCAACAGGAAAATACACAGCAAAATGCTGAGAAAGCTGAGAGCTTCTGGGTGTAGTACTTGAAATAAGTCCTAGAGGACAACTATATCCTCCTGTTTGATTTTTTTGGGAAAACAGGACTTTCTACACCTTTTTTATTAAATAAAGCATGCATAACTTCCATCATCATTTTACATCTTCTTGTCCCTCCTCATCTATACTGTAAAAATTACTAAGTTCCCTATTTTGATTAAATTTTCAGGCAAAAGATACTATAAATTAATACAGCCTGAGGATGTTGTGTGTTTGGAAAACAGAGAAAGTTTTGTATATGTATACATTATGAAAAGACATATAGGAGAGATTTTGAAATTTTTTTGATTGGTTGGGGGGAGAGGGGTATGAATATTTAAGGTGCTCTGTTGGAATCAAATTATAATCGAGCACACTTTCCTATACTATGTTTTTAACACCTTCAGTGTGAATATTTGAGTTCATTTCTTCTAATATGCTATTAGAATAATATCTATTTCTTATATCCATTTGAGGCAGAGGAGTTTTGGCTACATTGCAAGTGTATTACTGATCACTTCAAAGAATGTGTTTGCACCACTGGTGCTGTAATTCCATTGACAGTACATCTCAGAAAAAAAGATGTAGCTGATGACTTTTAACCCCGTTTTATTTGTATGTACATCTTTCCACACAATTCTTCAAAGTTTGCTTCATACTGTATTTGCAAGGTCAGAAACAATCAGTTAATTTTTAAAATGCAAAAGATTACTGGAAAATTTGAAAATCTTGCTGTGAAGTTTAGTATGCTGGGTTGATCTGGGTGCCATGATACAGTAAGAAAAAAACACATCTCAGAACATGCTCACTGTAGCATCTAAACAGAAGGCATCAGAGGTAAATATGTATCTTCTTAATGTAATTGTCTTTTCCTTAATTTTGTTTACATATTTATATTCCTGCTCCATTAAATGAAAACTAGCTTGAAAACTTAGCTTAAAAGTTGAAAATACCTTACTAGTTTATATTTTCATATGGTTGTTGCAGTAGGTCACATACTTCAGCTGATGTAAATCAGCAAGGCTTCAATGAACTAAGCCAATTTATAAGGCAAATAAGAAGGCCTGTTTTTAAATCAACAGTGAATTTTGCATTTGGTTAAATTTTTTTTAATTTAGAATTTTTACTTACATTTCTTTTAGTTTCTTTTACTGTTTGATGGTACTCAGTCAGTATTGCTTTGAAATTAGTAAAACTATTTAAGTTAATAAAAGCACAGCTGGCATTGTAGATTGATAGATTTAAATTATTTGGGACACTGAGAATATCGTGCACCTTATGCAATTTAATCACTAGAATAATTAAATAAGGAGGGGCCTGTGCATGGTATCAGTTCTTGTGGGAAAATATGCTTCATTGACTTACTGGCACTGTTTTGGAATGTGGAATTTAAAAGTACCTTTTTACAGTGGGAAAGAATTTGGTCAAGAATAAACAGTCTGACCTTGTTAAATGGACCAAAGTCACTACATAACCAAGTTTCAGAAAACTAGTTTTTACCAGTCCATGAAAAACAAATCAGTGTATGAAAAATGCAGCTAGATTTTATAGAGAAAAAATGACATTGATTGAACAGAGTGGGCAAAATCCCCCCTGTTGTTCCAATATGGACTTCCCTAATTTGTTGGAAGTTGGCTTTGAGGTTTAAACATGGTTTGAGCTGTGATTTCAGAGGACATTAGAAGCACTTTACATTGAAAAAAATCATGAATTCAAGTCATTTAGGGGATAAGTGAATAAATTTCAACAGAAATCAAGGCCATTTATATTACTATTGGCCTCCAAAAATGTAAAAACTTGGAGTTTGTAAGAAAACTGTATTTATACTATGAGCTAAGTCTTAAACACAAAGCTTGGTATTTGCAGATATAGTAATTTGACTACTAAGGGCCCTTTGATGCAAATGAAGAAGAAAATTATGCCAGTTTGGTTTTAGCTTCAAATTTTGCTGATGGGAAACTGGCATGGTAAACCAGTACAATAATCCTGAATCTCCATGCTATGAAATCCTAGCTTCCCTGCAGTTGATGGAAAACATCCTTTTAACTTCACTGTGTCCAGAATCTCATTCCAGGTCTTCATATTCTGTTTGAAAAATACAAACACATTCTGTGAACAAATATTCAAGCTGCTTTGGAGGAGTGGAGTATACAAAGAACAGCAAGGACTTTGGGACATGGTATTGGTATAAGTGCTTATCCAGTCCATGATTTTGGCCAGAGAATTCTCATTGGTACTTCATAGGACACAACCCCCTTTTTCTTTTTGACATGGCAGTGACAAGTTAACATATTAAAACTCTTAAAGCCTGGCTAGTGATCAATTTTTTAATGCAAAAGAGAATGAAAAATCTTCCAATGGCTCAAGAATGGGAAATAACATTGAAAGACATTGTTGAATAATACTTTTGAGTGCATCATTTAAAACTGTAGTAGGCAGTTGAGAATTATTGCTGCATAAAAATGAAAATGTATCTATAACTTCAGTTATCAGTGAAACTACTGAGAGCTATATTTCCATGATACAAAAGGAAATTTGATGCAAGCACTAATAGATGCAACTGTTAAAAAGCAGTTTACATAAAATGAGTGAACTTAAGAAATATGTTTGCATCAGGTAAATTCAGATTAAAAATTAGAGTGTGTATGCATTAGGTTTTGACAAGTTTAAATAAAAAACCTGTATTAATCCAGAAAAGAAGAAAGCCTGTCTCAATGTAAAGACCGTTTTCAGTTTTTATAGTCAATGTAAACATCTTCTGAAGTTAGCGTGAGTTTCCTGAATTCTGTCTTGCTCTACTTTGTGTTTACAACATCAGCTATATATTTACCCTGCAGAGATTTCTTGAGGCCCTCGAGGGGGTGGAGTTCCCACCCTGCTGTGAGGAGGCTCTGTGTATTTTCTATGTATAGTCACATGTGACATCGCCTTCTGTACTGCTTCAGTACCGAACTATCAAATTCTGAAAATGGAAGTCATACAGAGCTGAATGTGTGCACAGATTATCCTGCTCTGTAGTTTTGGACATTAACTCAGAAAAGCAAGGACAGAAACTACAGATGTTCTTAGAATTTACAAGCAATGATAGATACTTTCTTCCCCCAACTTGGATTTATTTTTTACTTTATGTGCACATGTTCTTGTTTCCCTTCTGTTCTCAGTGCCTTTTGTCATCCAGATTGGTCTGATAGCTCCAGCCCTCACCTTTTTAAAGAAATTTGGTTCTTGAGAATGGATTCACCAGGAAAGGATTAAGGAGCTGGTTTTTACTCTTGTCTGTGTCATTAGTGTGCAGCATTGGGTGCAAAGACCAGGTTATCTGAGAGGGGAACTGCTGTGCTTATGTAGAACTTACTTTTCCTCCAGCTGATACACTACAACTGTAATCTGACCCTCACACTATTAGCAAGTAAAATGCATAAATCCTTCCAAAACTCTTAGATTCATACTGAACTGAGGAAGCTATTAGACTGACTAGAAATAAAAATGTTTATGATAAGTGGATGCTAATTCTTCTTTGTATTGAGTAACCTTTGTGTACTGTTGCCCTTCATGCTGGCTACTCACTAGTAATTTTTTCTTACTATTTTTCATGCCAAGGGATTAAATAAAATTTTTAGTAAGAGGACTGCTAATATCTTCCCTTATCATAGGCAGTCAGAAATGTACAAAATGCCTGAGGCTTTCTAAGTGATATTAAAAATCAAAGAGTTTTTATTTTCCTCTATGCCTTCAGTAGCTTCAGAAGCAGCGGTAGTAGGCTACAGTACAAGGTAATAGAATTAAAAAGTGGAAGGTTTTTGTCTTGAAGAACAGCTGAAAGTGAAGGAATGGAACTGTACATTTTGTATTTCATATCCATTGAAATAAGCTCTCTGATCACTTGCTGCTTTCTTTGAAGTAAGTCATGGTTTTTATACAGTTGGTATTCAGGTCTTTATTTTTCTTTTTCCATGTTGCTAGTCAAATCATCATGACAGAGAAGCTTTCATCTTCTACCTTGAGAAGATGTCCACATTAGATTTTATTTTGATGCTCTGCTCTGCACTGGTGCGATCTCACTTTGAGTCTTGTATGCAGTTTTGGACGGCACAATATGAAAAAGACCTTAAGCTGTTAAAGAGAGCCTCAGGGGTGCTGAAAGGTCTGGAGGGGCAGTTTTATGAGATGTGACTGAGGTCATTTGGTCTGTTCATCCTGAAGGAGAGAAGACTGAGAGAGACCTCATTGTGGTCTTCAACATCCTCACGAGGGGAAGCAGCAGGGCAGGTTCTGGTATAGATCTCTCACTTGTGAGACCAGTGACAGAACTCAAGGATATGGCATGAAACTGAATCAGGAGAGATCTAAGCTGTATATTACAAAAAGGTTTTTCTCCCAGAGGGTGGTTGAGCACTGGATGAGGCTCCCCAGGGACGTGGTCCAAGCACCAAGCTTGACAGAGTTCAAGAAGGGTTTGCACAATGCTCTCAGGGACTTGGTGTGACTCTTGGGGTGTCCTGCACAGACCCAGGAGCTTTACTCAATGATCTTGATGGGTCCCTTCCAACTGAGCATATTCTGTGATTCTGTGATAAACATGAATAGCTCCATTGACAGTAGATGCAGGTAAGCTCAGAAGTCTGAAAGAACAGCGTGAGTGTTAAGTAGACAACCCTCATTTTCTTCTGAGGATTCCCTAGATACCCCTTAGGCTCTAAACTCATTCAGAGGTACGAACACAAATGTATCAGTAATTCCTGGTGAGGCGCATGCTAAGATGGAGAAGCCCTTTCATCCTGATGGAACATCCATTTCAGGACTGAAATATCCTGCTCTGAACACTGCTTTGGGTATTTCCAAGTATTAGTGGGTCTGTATAGGCACCTGGTCCAGGTGGGAAACTCAGCAGAACTGTTCCTGCATGCTTCCACCACAGTTTTCAGGTAGAACAGGATTTTTATTTTTTTTTAGTTTTACAGTTTTTACACTGTAATGGATTTCAGATTTGATCAGTGGAATGGGAAGTTACAGCACTGTCCTATCAGGCTGTGGTCACTTGGAGAAACTATGGATTTCTGTTCTGACAGTAGGAGAGAACTTGTCTGAAGTTAAGCTTTTGCATCATAATCCCCTCAGCAGAGATGATTCCTTTGAAATTCCGTCATCGTGGAACAGAACATCATTGTGTTACAAGCTGTACAAATTTGAATCAAGATCTGGTTTTCTGTTTGAATCAAGATCTGTTTTCCTTTTTGAAGACATTTTACCATATTATGTATTTATGACCAAGTATTAAATTTTTCCATTATGATAAATTCCCAGCTAAAAGACTAATTTTTTCAATTAGTCAACTTAATTATTATAATCAAGGATTTTAACATTATGTCCTATTCTTCAGAGGAAAGAAGATTTCTTTACAGGAGTGTATTACTCTCCTTTGATATTTGTAAGCATCCAGGTGTGGTTATGCATATTGCTTTCCATTCTTATGGTTTTAACCTCTGACCAATGTCATTAAAATTCATGTAGATTTAATTACTGAGTTTTTACATTAGTATTTAAGCTTATTTGCTCAGGAAGTGAAAATGGGGAAGAATCGGGAGGACCTTGACCTCTGTTATATCTTAAATGATTCATCATAAGTATACTGCAATTTTTTAAAATTGTCGAGTTATAGCTGTCATACAGTCCATCCTAACTCTTCCTTTGAATCCAGCATCCTACTTCTTTCTTTGATTTCAGCTTAGCACAGTTCCTAACATCTTTCTTTCCCACAAAAAAATTGTATATTTTGTGGCACACCCGTAGGAATCTGTACAGTGCACGGAGGGAATTAGGAGAAAAGAGAGCAAAAAGAAATTGAGGAAGTATAAAAAGACAGTCAATGCATTGACAGGAAAAATTAGGCCATACTAAGTACAATGGATTTTTTTGTTGCATTATACTTGGTTGGGTTTTTTAAATTTCTTGTTGCCTTAGGCCAAGGAGTGTTTGAATTCACTTTTATTTCCAGTTGCTGCTTTGCCTTCTGGACAGAAGATGCTACTTTTTTATATGCAAGTAGTTTAATTTGACACATAACTGGAATTCTTTCATAGTGAGTGTGTGAAATATTATACCCTGAATATGCAATTAATATGAAAAATGTCATCTTTTTTGTTATATTTCCTACTAAAGGTACTGAACAGGCAGAATTGTTCCAACAAAATTAAGTGTTATTTTACTACTAAGTGAAAGACTTTTCACTTTTAAGTCATGCCCTCGTCTAAAACATTCATACTTGTTGCATTATTTTTTGCTGAAGTGACCACAACAGAAAATCTCTTCTGCTGCTTTCTATTCCTATGATGGGTTGATGCATGAACTAATCAAACCACTAGCATATATGTTGATCACTTGCAGGCCTAACGTGGCAGTATACCTATTTAATAAAAGAAAAATGAATGAAGTTCAGTAACAGTTCCTCAGTTGCCATAGAAACCATTGCATCTTATACAGGATACTTGAGTGTGTTTGGGCCCCCATCCTTTGACATGCCAAGTGGCTGTGAATCCTTAATGTCCTCATCATCTATTTAAACTGCAATCAAAATCAGGCAATAAGAACTTAAATGCTGCCTTGGAGACAGGCAGCTCCACCTTAGCTTCATTTGCTCAAATTATAACCTACGACAGTTTGATTCCTTAAAATGGGCTATAGCAACTAAAAGGTGAACTACCCACGTGGAATTTAGGGCTCCGGTTCAGTGTGCTGAAATTAAATCATATGATGAGACCTTAAAGTGCATCAGATGCACTTAAAGACCTAAGTGCATCAGATGCACTTGCAATCAAATGCACTTTTTGAATTGTAGGGGCAGACTTTTGCATCATGTTAGCCAGTTCAACATTGGTCTAACCTAAGATAAAAAATGCCACCATTTTCCAGCAAAGCAGAACTGACAAAGCACTGTCTGTACACCTAACCTTGCACAGCCAAAATCCCAGCTGACACAGTATTTTGAGTCATATGCTGACCTTACTATGAAAGGGAACTTCAATTAGATGTCTATTGTGTTTTCAAATACAGAAGAATGGCTTTGTGTTCAATGGATTACCCCACTGATTAAGACAAGGAAGCAGATGCTGCAAGGGCGTACAGAGAAAAGAATTTAATTTCCCCCATTTTATTATAATTCAGAATCTATTCCATGTACCAGACCAATTAATACATGAACTAAAAGGCTGCCAACATGTTCTGGCCATGCAAATTTCCCAATAGACAGAAGTACTGGTACCTATGTGTAATGAAACCAGCACCTTCCATGTCCCAGAAAGCAGATAGAAAGGATGGGGGAGGGAGGAGAATCATGAAGGGAAGTCTTTTTATTTTCTTCTTTTCACGTGAAGGTTTATAATTAAAGGGGAAAGTAAATTAATTACATGAATATTAAAAGGTTACTCTTCTATTCTAACATTTGGTCACAAGTTGTCTAATGAAAAGGAATGCAGGCTGGAGGGCTGCCATGCCTTTGCTTCTTTCTGCAGAGGGCCACAGGCTGAAGCAGTGATTGTGCGTGACAGATTCTGGGAACAATGAGCCTGCGCACAGATCATCCAGATGGAGCTTGCTTTTCTAAATTACACCAACAACAGGGTGGCCCACAGGCAAACAAAATAGTTAAACAATACATAATAAAGTTTTTATTTGGTATTTCCTGTGAGCCTCTGCCAGTTGCCAGGGAGTGTACTGTATTTTTCTTTTGCTGTATTAATTGTTGACCACAACTGGCAAAGACCCAAACTAGCAGGGACAGATAAGGGGGGGAAAATGGCATCTGGACACTAAAGCCTCAAGTGTACTGGGAAAAAAAAGCACAAAAAATTACAGCATATATCTGGAATTTTCCAACTAACGATGTGCGGATGTGGTAGCGCTAGGGAAAAAGAGCCAAACTGAGCCTGCTTTGTTCACTAAGAGAGGCCCCCCTGTAACATTCCTTTTAGCTGTGCATATTTTGGCTTCAGTTCTGCAGTTTTAACTATATACTGTGTATGGAGCAGTTCAGTTGTTGCTTCATGAATCTAATGATTTTGTTACAAGAAATAAAACTGCATCAATGCATATGCATTGCTATTGTTTTGAGGTGTTTGAGCAGAAGCTGGGTTTTAAATGTTAAATCATAGGTGTTAAGTTTTCAGAGGGAGGAGAGAGAAAATGTCATTAAATACAACCCCATCACAGCAACAGCTGCAAGAAGGAGACCCTCAGTAGCAGTGAATGCTGCCTTTTTAAACTCATCAATGAAATCAGACTTTACAGTTATCTGGTTTAGGGAAAAGCCTGCAGTATAGCATTAACACTTGGATAAAAGCAGAAGGCTGCATAAACATGCTAGTTTGATATCATTTTTATATTTTCTTTGTCCTTATAAACAGTTAAGGTGTTGGCATCTTTTTAAGGAAGTTTTATATTCCTGATTTACTATATGCAATGTCGTAAGTCATTTTGCTGTACTAGTACATAGCAGAGAAAAGAAACAAGAGCAGATTGCAGGCATTAGGCCCCCTCTCCAAAGAAGATGCAAGTTGATGTCAAGGCTGTCAGTTTGTATGGGGAGGAGAACCATCTGCGCTAGGCAGTGACAAGGTTTGCAGCTGCAACAGGTTCAATTAATGAGAAATAAGTTATTATTATGAGCTTAAGTTGTCATATATTTATACAGCATTTTAGATGTACTTGGATCATCTTCCAGTGACCAGTGGCCCTTGATGCAAAATTACTTGATTTTTACTAATAATTGTGCTGTTCCCTATGCATGGATACTTCTTCATACCCTTATAACCAACCATTGTATCCTGTCACATGTGGAAACAGATTGCTGCTCTCTTTAAAGACCCTCCACACATTATAGTCCCTAGTGAAATCTGTATATGTAATTTATTCACAGTTAGGGATGTCAGTTGGAAACAAGCTGTCAAAGTGCTATAGAAGCAGTAGATGAAAAAAAAGGATCAGATCTATGGGATAGATAAGTACAGCTTGCTCCTGATCACTGGCAGCCATGAGACTCTCTTAAGTCCCCTAAGTCAGCAGAGTTCAAGAGCAGGCCCATGCTTAGCAACATAAATGTACCGATACCAAAAGCACCTTCCAAATTACAGATTTGCCTTTTTATCTTCATAAAAATAAAAAATCATATATTTGCATGTACTGAGCTGCTACTCATTACAAAATACTTAAAACTTCACAGGAAGTTAGATTAATTAGAATAGGCTTCATTTCTCACAAGTACACTGGTTCCTTCTGTCTGCAGTCAAGGACAATGAAAGTCTTTCAAACATTGAAAAATAAGCTGACTTTAAGATTACTTATTATGGGAGTGGTATGTAATCTATTTTATACTTGCCTGAGATGTAATTGATTAAAATTACACTTGTGCCTGACATGTGAGATACAACACATAGATAGCATTCTTGTGTACAGCATTTCCCAGTCAACTGTTATTCATCCCAGGCCCTACATGTGGGAATGGCAGGATGGTTCAGAGAGGTCATCTCCAGTCCTCTAGGTTGTTTTTCAGCCTGAAGATTACACCCAGACTTGTATTAAGAAATACTGTTAGTCTCTGCATAAGTGATTTCAAGGCATGATGCTAGACTAACACTTCAGTTGTTCAGAAGTGCTAAAAGCCTCTTTTATTGATCCAAATAACACTTTTGCTGTAACTAAAAATCCGTTCTTTTTTTTTTTTATTAGTTGTGCTGTTCATTTCTGTTTTCCTTCTCCTGGATTGTGCTCATGGGTTATTTTGGTCTTGTTCCTACTTCTTTTTCAAAGAAGTTTCATTTTCAAATTTTCGTGCAGTAGCCCAGAACAAAACAAAGTTTATCTGGTGTTTAAAGATGTTTTGTAAATAGAAAAGCTTAAGGAGGGGTCATTTAGACCCATGTTTTGTAAAAGCTTCATATTACAAAAACTAACTTGCTCTAAATTCAGCCTGAGTGTATCCTTCTAAAAACAACAGTACTGGTAGCTCTTAAAAACATTTCGTTTCTGACCCGAGGATCATTAATGATTTTAAATATCAGTAACAAAAAGTCATATTAACAAAAAAGAAAAATATTCCAATCTAAATAAGTTTTTTGCTTGATACTATTAAAAATTCTTTTCCTTGCAGGCTGCAATTTTCCTTGAAAAATATAGTATTTATTAGCTGCAATTATATACTCTTTAGAAAACAGAGTATTTCTAATTTTTTGTTTCTAAGACTACTTTCTAAAGTACTAACAATTAAAAATAAGCATAGATCTAAATATCAGTGATTTCACTGCCTGCAGATGTCTTCCTCTAACCGCCCAGAGCATTGACTGAAATCACTAGGAATTACGTGTGTATTTGGAGTTAGCTTGGAGCTTTTTATAAGATGTCCAGTTGTGTTTTTTGACACAGCCTAACAACATTACGCTTCTCATGCAGAATATTTTTTTGCCTCAGAAGAACAGACTGGTTTGTCTGTTCCTCTTTAAGTTTAGAACATCAGACAATGCAACAGCTTTAGAGACTGCTGACCTGTGTCAGTCTCAGAGCTGCTGACAATTGGGCTTGGTGACTCTGCAGAAGCTCTGGCTTCTGGTGCTGCTTCTCTTCTCTCCTCCTCAGCATCCATGGGGCCACACATGGATGTTACACAAGTATTTCCTGACCACATGAGGATGTTATTTACAGGACTTCCTCTAAAAGTTCAAGGAGAGGATAGATGTTGCTCTCTCTATGTGGCTTTTAACACTGAATGTCTTCTGGAGACGGCAAGTGCTCTTATTCCCTTTCAGGGAATATGTAGAGAATTTTTCACATGCAGTCGTTGTTTCTGAGAGTGGATCTTTGTGGGGAAAGGCTTAGACAAGTGCCAAATATGGGAAAACATCCCAAGGTTAACTGATAGTAAGGTTGATGTTTTCACAAGAGCACTTGACTCCATCTCTGAGACCATTAAAGCATCTACGGTAGTGCTTGAAAATTAGTTTCTGTTGGATTTATTCTCTTACTTTCAAAGATGGATATATATTGCAATAAGCATTTTAGAAGGCCTTTTTTTCTAAGTCCATTTTTATCTTTTTTTTTTAATAAGGACTCTTCCTGATCTGCTAGGAGCCATGGGTGATTTACAGAGCAGGAAAAGGGATATGACACAAGAAGAGATCTCCTAGATACTGTATTTTACATTGTCAGGCAGGAGAGGGCAAACCTTTTAAGGCAGTGCATCTCCTTTCCACTGTGAGTGCTCTGTTGTGTATCTTCACTTCACTGCACAATGGCAGTCTGTAGTTCAGTCTGTCTTCAATTTTTTAGCATCATTCCTCTTTCAAGGAGACCCCAAGAGAAGGTATTGCCACTACCAGCAAACAGCATTGCTATGACTGGCCAGAGAGAATTAAAACGTATCTCTGTAATTTGGGTTTTCCCTTCTGTCCTGGAGACTCATTATGCTCAGTGTTTGGGGAACCCCTGTGCCTGTAAATTGATGTACTTTCCCTGAAGCTGAGAACATTCACTTTGTATCGCGCAGAACAAGGCTAAGCCCAGTTCTGGACTACTAAAATTGCATCTCAATGCCACACTCCAACAGCAGATGCAGAGTACACATATTAGTCCACATTCCCTTAACCACTGCTGAAATTGGAGTCTGTCAAACAGATGCCTCAGAGTAGATTTGGACTCTCAGGGAAAGTGTTTGGTCTCTAAGGCCTCTCTGCACACAGTGTTCAAGGAGTTAACAGGGGAGCTACTTTGAAAATAGAGGCAGAAGGTCATTGTCGGCAAGAGCAAAGACTCCTCCAGCCTGCCATGGAGAGCCTTTCACCCGTCATTTCCCACCCAGGGGATTGTAAACATTGGCTCGCAGCCACGGAGTCCTACAGAATCCTCTTTATTTGCAGCATATACATTTATATGTCTTAATGGAAACTGAAGCACGGCAAGTTATTCCTGCGTGTCCAGAAGGAGAGAGGGAGCTTCTGTTCAAGTTAAAGGGATGGGAGAAAGAGCCATTACTCACGCTGGAATTTGAAAACATAGAGATACGCTTGTTTAGTGGTGCTTCACATGTAACATAGCTGCTGTTCTCAGGCAAACTTTCTCAACTCACAGGAATGTGTAGAATGCTGTCACTTAATCAGAATCCAGAAGAGGTCTTTTATCTGCTATTTGTTAGTAACTAGCAATATTGCTCTTATCTCATTGTCCTTTAGCTTGATGCAGTGCCCTCAGACTTGAGAACTTGTAACATGAAAGCACTCATTACCTTGAACATTCTTGTTTGTATTGTCTTAAGCTATTATCTCTTTGGCTTAAATAATTGATGCTTTGTATCAATTTTGAGAGTGTTATCTATAGAAGTCTGATCTACAACATTATTTTCACAAATAAAACATTTTATATTTTTATAAGTCTGTCACCACTCTGGAGTAGAGTCTTCAGTGATCTAGATTAATTCAGGTCTTGTTTATCCAACTAACACAATATGTTATCCTTAGAATGTGACTTCTTGAAAATAACATAATTATACAATCTTTTATGTTAAAATTGGGAAATAATTTCTATGAAGGTCTAGTATTGGACCAACTGCAACATTCTGGTTTTCTGCTAAATCTTCAGATAGTTAATATCAGTTCAGAAAGTCCTATAACATTTATAAGTGGAAAAAATTCTCTTTTGGTTTCTTTCAAAATCTTGGGCTTCACTTAGTGCTGTGAACCCTAGTTTTGACTACTGAGTAGTGTATCAAGTACCAAGGGAGGAGATGTTGCTTCTTGCTCCCCAGATAAAAGCAGAGTGCTGTCTTCTAGAATTTTTGTGAGTTCCATCCATTAGAAGCAGAGAGGTGGAATACAGTCTGTCTAGATACAAAGGAGAATCCAGCCTGGTTAATGTAATTAATGCCTGCTTTTATTTTTATCCAGTGATGGTCTAACGTAAAATGCATACACATTCCAGAGCAGTATCCAGAAACTCAGCTCCTTGCCCCTTCCAGCTGATTGTTCTTAAGCATTCAGCTGCTTTCAGACACGGTCTTGCCCCATGACTCATATACTCCTGGCAGAATAGTGATTTGGCTTCAGCAAAGGCAAGGAAAGAGCTGTCACCCAAAAAGCCCCTAGCCTAGTGGTCAAAGAATGTGCTTGGGTGTAGGAGGTACCGGTTAAATCCCCTTCGGCTGAGTTTCCACTTCGAGATTAACCTAATAACATTTGCACAAGTTGTTCATGTAGATGCAAACATTTATTGCTTCTACCACCACTCTGGGTTACAGGCTTCACCAGGTAGGGCTCTGTGTGGACTTCTGTTGAAAACATCCATTTACCCAGGATATCTGTCTACCAAAAGTGCATCACGCTCAGTAGTGCTTTAGCTCAAACACATCTGCTTGTTTCTGAGTACAGGTCTTCCTGATGTGTGTGACCATCTACATGTAAGACCTGTAAATGCTTTCAGAGTAAGAAGAAGAATATGATAACTGAAGATGCCTACAAAGAGTTTCAGAACTTCAGTGGCTTTTGCCTGGCATTTTATTGGTCTTAAGCTCACAATGCTATTTAAATGTAAGATTCAGACAGCCTGAAGACCACTCTTACTGTTTTTGACCTTTCTCTCCAGTCCTTGCTTTTGTCTGGAAATTACATGTGTCTTTGTCATGGTGATGTTTATTTCAAGACTCAACTAATTTCTAATGGTCTGTGGTATGTAAACATATATGTAAATATATATGAATGCATACACCTATGCATATATTGTATCAGTACAAATCTCTTTTCAGATTTTTTTTTTTTTTTTAGGAGTTTCATGAGGGTTTTGTATCCCAAATGTAATTTCAAGGAATTCTTGAAAGGTATTTCATAGGAGATTCATCTCTGTGGTATCATTTACAATTTTCCTTACTTCTCTTTAAAGCCATACATTTATGTAAGGCCATAGTAAAATCTACTGCATCCAGCTTCCAATGTGGAACAGATTTGCAGTGTTCAGAGTTGCTTTATGCTGTAGATAGGAAGGCCCAGCTCTGTGATGGTTGTCATGATGATGAGCCAGTTGAACTCTACACATAGTGAGGGCAGGTACATCCCAAGTGAAGCTTCTATTGCAGAGAAGCTGTCTAGTTTGCAACCCTTTTATTAAAAAGTCACAAACCCTGGGAGTTTCTACTCTTAAGCTGTTGCTTCACATGACCATCTCTGACAACATTGATCCACCACCCTTTTATCTACTATACCAGGCTCTCAGTGAAATTGGTACTTTGCCTTCAGACACAACTTTAGTTTCTAGGTTTCATTCTCACCTTAATGAAAATTGTGTCTTGTAGAATTTGTTTGCACCAAGTTTCTGCTATTTAGACTCCCAAGCTGCCCACGGTAAAGCTTTTCACCTGGAGAACTGGTCCAATTTAATCCATTCTTTGTGGTTTCTCTTTGCATCTCCTCCTTTTGTTCAAGATGGCTTGGCAGAAGTGGGCCAAAGTTCTGTGGGAGAGAGGGCTGTAGTGGCCTTTGTGGTTTAGGCTTTTTCTGTTCAGGACTGGAATCCAACACAGCACCCTGGGAAGTGGGAACGCTTTTCTCTGTCGACCAGACTCTGGTTTTCTGGTAGCAGTGAAAAGCTGGTGATCATTATCATGTCCAGCTGTAGGTGGTAAAGCACAGATTCTCTAGACTGGTGAGGAAGAAAAGGCCAGGCAGTCACAAGGGCAGCTTTGGGGGATCTTGGCATGGAGACAACCGTAGTTCGGTCCTTGGCACAATTTAGAGCTGTGTGTTATCCTGCTCCCAGGGACAGGTATCAGTGATGTGAGAGACTGTAAAAGAGGTGGATGGCATCCAGTGGCATCCAACTCATCTAGTGTCCTGCCTCTATGCAGGACACTAGATGAGTTGATTTTGTAGCTTAAAGATGTAGAGGAGAGCAAAGCAACTGTAACAAAGCCCAAGATGGAAGTTAGGACTGTTCCCTGCACTAGCTAATGCCAACAGGTGACCGAGCAAGTGGAAACATGCCAAATTGCTGCAGCCAGACCCAGAACAAGGTCTGTATTCCAAGGCACAATCTCAGGCTGACACCTTTTAGATTTTTTTAGGGTTTTTTACCTTTAGTTTCATTTGGAATTGTGAAAGGAAATGTTTTCTTCATTTCTGTAGGTGTTTGACTTGATCTGCATAAGAAGGCAGTGATGTTTATTTCTGTCTGCCTTTGTGGGTCTTTTTTGTTCTGAGGTAGATAATTAGAATTTGCTGTTTCAGTCTACAGCTTTGATTATGAGTCTTGAAGCATGATTGAAGAATGGCTACTTCTATTTAAAGTCTGTCACTCTAAGTGTTAAGTCTCTCTCTCTGTGAATACATTGCAATATAAGCACAAGTCTCATTGCATTCAAAGCTGACCATTTCTGTAAAGAATTGAGTTGTCCCATATTCCATAGAAGGCTGCACTGTGGCTCAGAGAATAGAGAATCATGGTTTTGATTTCAATACACAACAAGGCCTGGCAGGTCTGACTTCCATGGGATCTGGATGAAGTAGAGTAGTGCTGCTGATACTATTTTTGCTTCTTTCTTTTTGTATAAAGATAAAACACTTTTCACCTGAAGTCTCAGGTAGTCTTTCAGAAATGTTCTCTATATCATCTCTGTAGAGAGTTCTTTGAAATACTCTGGTTAGTAGAAATATATTTCCTTGTATGAATTTTGAGGTACGGTCTGAATCACTAGTGGTTGAAATATTACCTCACGTTAAGAGCCAGGTTTCCTTTCTGGCAGCTGTTCCACAGAGATGTTTAGTGCACAGAGACTTTTAAGGTAAAACCACTGAATGTAGGTAAAGTATCTTCAGCTAGGCACGTGATGTGCAGACACACATGCACACACGTTCATGCTCCTGACAACGGATGTACCTAGAAATGCTCTTCAGCAGCACTGTCACACTGGGTGATGTGGTACTTCCTAGAAATTAAAAAGGGAAAATTCTGGTTAGCTTTGTGTGCATAGAACATCTAAGAAATGAATGGCTTCTTTATTTGTCATGTTATCTTACAGTAGATGCTAAACCATGTTTCCTTCAAATCACAAATGTTTTAGCATCAAAACCAGGGCATCCCATTCTAAAACACCAACTTGATAGTGGGTGGTACATGTGATCAGGATTTGTGGCTTCTATGAATAAATAATCTTTTGCTTGATGATCTAACTCATGGAATGATAACAACATTCATTCTGGTTTTCATAAAGCAGTTCATCAAGTTTATGCCCAAAATGGAGATAAGTGTGAATAAAGAGATAAAATTAGTATTACCATGTGCACTTCATGAGACCCAGAGCACTAGAAAGGATCAAAAAGACTGTTTTGTATGCCAAATCTTTTGTCAAGAAGTGAAGTGCTTTTTGAATGCCACTAGAGTTGTTTGATACACACTTACTTTAAAAGGGAAACTATTTTAATGTTTCTATAAACAGACAAACTATGGTCATCCTTCTCTAAGAAGAAACATTCTCTCCAGTCATACCTGTCTCTGTGATGGAACTGAAAACAGTTAAATAACAATGGAAGAACCACTACTCAAATGAAAGATTAAACAAATGTAATTGTTCAGGCAGATACTATCCCTGGAAACGAAAGTACATCATATAATGTAGTAATTACTACCTTCTCTATCACAGCTAGCAATAATAATAGGTCTTCAGAGATAGGTTAAAGAGAGTCCTAGTTTGCTTTATAAATGGAGAATGCTCAGTGAATGCTCTAAAGATAGTGACAGGAAAACAGTTAGACAGTTGTCACCAAGTAAAGGAGACATACCCTTGTTCCAAACCAGAGATGAAAAATACATCGTTGTACAAAGGCTAAAATTCGGCACATGCTAAAATCCACTATCGTGTCCTCATTACACATGTGGGACAGGTGGGTTTTGAACGTGTTCTCTGTCTCTGCTGGAATTGTTGTGCATGGTGCTGCAGGATGGAATGAGGCATTTTCTCTCCTTTCCTCACTTCTTTTCCCCTTGCTCCTGCCTCCAGCACACCCCAGACTACCTCTTCCCTTATTTCCTGGGGCTCATGCACACAAAAACACACATTAAATCATTTCCCTATGTGGGGTAGGTGTGATGCACTTCCAGAGGTCTTTGGAGTGTTCCTAGGGGGCATGGAAGAGGAGGTGGAGAATATCATCATTGCTGGAGCAGAGCAGGGCATGGTGGATCTGTTACACCAGAGGACTGGAAAGTGGGGCCACCTTGGGCTGTCAGGAGGACTCGGAGCAGAACACAGGACAAGTGTAGGGCCCATGATCCTGCAGAAATGCCATCATGTCACAACCTAGTGTCACCAGCCCTCTGGATTGCCGCTTCTGCCCTGCTCAGTCCTGGCTGTTGGTCCACACTCCAAAATGAAGACAATGAAATGTTATTAAACAAATCCTTTATTTTCCTAAGCAGTTTTTAATATTACATTGGCTTCATTTTAAGCAACGTTACACTGTTAGACCAGCGAGCCCTTTTAGCATATTCAGTTCAGAAACTACATTTCTTCTTTTCCGTCTCTGTGGAGTCTTTTCCACTGTGTTTCTACCAAGTGAGAGGGAGGTGGATTAGGCAGAGACAGCCTCTCTCTGCAGTAGGGATTGAAGCCAGGCTTCAGTCAATATGCTTGTCTGTAATTCTGTCCTCTCCAGCTAGTCTGTGGCAAATGTGTCAAGCTTAGTCATAAAGCTGAGAAGATATT
This sequence comes from Calcarius lapponicus, assembly GCA_039654755.1. Taxonomy (NCBI): domain Eukaryota; kingdom Metazoa; phylum Chordata; class Aves; order Passeriformes; family Fringillidae; genus Calcarius; species Calcarius lapponicus. The sequence goes on from CM077464.1 coordinate 24,211,323, forward strand.
TTTTACAAAGCTTCAAGAAAGTCCTTCAAGTTGTTTTGCAGTCTCAGACCTAAAGAATAAGCCATGAAGTAGCAGGTTCATAGTGAATTTGCTAAGATTCCACTTTCAATCCTTGCGAAGTTTGAAGCAAAAGATTTTTTGTGAAATTGGAAGACCATGAAGCTACACTAAAGAGCTTGACTCTGCATACCGTGCCATATATTCTGTAGGTATGTTCCCTCATTTTACTCAAAAAGAAGGGCAAAAATAAATGAAAAACAGTCAAAAAGATGTCCTGAAGATCATGTGAAAGTTTTTGTTAGTGAGAACTGAACAAAAAACTAAGTTCTTAAACTGAGTTTAAGAACTATTGTAAGGAACATTAAAAAAACAAATCTGCAAGTAATCTTTCATGAGATTTAAATACTTTAAGTAACAAAATGAGCCAGCATCTAATGGCCAATATAATTAACAAAATCAGTACAAAAAGAGCACAGAAGAAACCACAATCACAAATGCAAAATATTTACGGAAATAATTTTACTTGGATTCAAAGATACTTTATGTGAATTTAAGCATCCTGCTGATTTCTTTTGTGGCATGATTTCTGTGAAAGTTAGTGTTTTAAAAGGTTTTACAGGCTTCTTCCAAGCCCCTTCAGAAGTAATTAGTATAGAATTAGTCTCATCCAGCTTTGGATATCTAAAAGGAGGATGTCTACATATGGGCCAGTCAGATTCTCCCCATGGATGGCAGTCAAATGCAGTGTGTGTTCATCTGACCTGTGCAACACATTTAGGATAAAGTAAGACCAATTGCTGAGTGAGATGAGGAGTAGGCCATGCCTCCCCCACCCCATCACTCTTGAGGAGCCACCTCTGAATCAGAGGAGATGAGGGAAGCATAGCAAAATGCCTTCTTTCTGGAGTGAAAGGAAGACCCGGGGCCACAGTGTGACTCACTGGCTGGTAGATTAAACAGTGCCAGAAAACATTCGTGGGCACTGGAGCTCAATTGTCTATACTGTTAAATTATTAAAATGGTTCCTGGCATGAGTTATTCCAACCAGCCCTTCCCCAGACAGTTCCTAGGCGCTGGCAGCTAAGCATGGACTGAAGACCATTCCCAATAAGCAGTTTGCATGCGGTCACCTTTTTTGGGAGGCTGAGAATTTAATAATATGGACATAGGCCACTCTGTACTTTTTGGTCTCAGTGCCAAAGGAACATTTCCTGTCCCATTTAATTTCCTAGCACAGACATAGCTGCTGTGTTACAGTCTGATCCCTGCTTTGTTCGTGTAGCTGTGCAACTGGGCATTGGTCTGTACTTAAAGTCTGTGGCAAACTGAAATGTAGTCTTTTGTGTCTGTGTTACTCAACCCCATCCCTAAACCACTGTTTGTCTTTGTCTTTTTATAACTGAATGCTATTCAGACAGCCACTATATTTGGAAAGGGCTGTATATTGTGAAGATCCATTTAAATTAAGCAGTTATGCAAAAATGAAAATATGTACTGTAAAGTAAATGGAAACTATATGAGACTGACACAATGCCTAGATCTTCTGTTCTGTTGCCAGTGAATAGACACACTAATTTGATTTTTCATCAGAAACAAGTAACATGAGATAAAGGATTGAAACTCCTTGAGCTAGGTGGTACCTGATAGCCACATCTGTCAGGTGGCTGAAAGGCAGAAAGCTTTATTTCAAAATGAAGTTCTCTTTCTTCATCTGACTCTAAATGCGGCTCTGCCCTTGCTTCTCACTGAGCACATTTCCTTCTTCACAGAGTCAGACACAGCCTCAGTAGACTTTTGCAGATGTTCTTTTCCTCTCTACTGCCTCTCAAATACACATCATTTATTTTCATCATGGAGTGCTGCCTAAATCTATTAACTTTACAATAGTATCTGCAGCTGCTTCTTACCTGATACCATCCAGTCTTATCTGGATAATAGAAACATAGAGTGTGCACTGGAAAGGGAACTTATTTAGGTACCTACTTCTTCCAGTGTGTGAATCTTCTCAGTCTTTTCATATATAGCTGGATCTGTTAAATACAAATGTTACAGTGTATCTTCAGGAAGAGTGGGCTAAGAAGCTAAAGGGGGAAAAGGAGATAATTTTGACCAGGAGCAGTTGGAGGCGGCTGGAAGAAGAGAGGACAGGGTGTGAAATTTGGGCGAACTTGGAGGTGCAGAGGAGCTGATAAGGAATGTGGGGAAAGCAGAGCCCATGGGATGTAGCAAGGCAGCAGGCTGTGTTCACCTGGGCGTTTGCACAGGAGCAGCAGGGAATTAGGTATGTTTGGTGATGCTGTCAGGGGACCACTGGTGTGTGTGACAGGAAGGCAGCAGAAAGAAGCCAGGAGGTTATGGGACATGGTAGAAACCTGGTTGGTGTAAGAGAGGAGCTGAAGAGACCAGCCAGGGTGAGCAGAAGCAAGGAGAAGACCATGGAGAGAAGTTGCTTAGGGAAGAGGACTAAAATGCAACATGGTCACTAAAGTCTACAACCTCCAAAGTGTTTTGGAGTCTTGCACAATTTAGGATCTCCATCATGATCATTAATCCTTTCCCCACACAGCAATCATTGCTGCATTTCATATGTGCCAGATTTTCAGGAGAGACATAATTTAAGTGAGATGTACTGATGTGGGTACTGATGCTTTTTTCATCCTAAAAATGGGACTTAATCAAGCATGTCTGTTAAGTGCCCTGTTGCTCAGGGAGACCTTGTTTCCCTGGTAGTGTGACTTACCTAAGCAAAGCATTTTTTCACTCAGAACTATGCTAAAGAGGAAGTGATGACCTGCTTGTTCAGCCTCACCATATCCTGTGTTCAGAATAATTTTCATTTCTACTTCTCTGCAAATGTTAATGGAATGTCCACAAATATTTTCTTGGTTTCTATGGTAAGAGAGAGTGTGAAGCTGTCAAAACCACTGCATCATACTCATCATCCTGTGCTTTTCAGGAGAAGACCCTGACCACAAAAGGAGTCACCCTTTTGTGGCATTACTTGTATGTGAACTGACATTTAGTACATTTTGATCCCTTTCAGGTTCACATTTTGAAACAAAACTTTCATGTTGCAAACCATAAAGGTTATTTGATCACTTTTATAGTGACACATTAATGACAGAACATATCAAAACAGCTCAGCACAGATTCCTTCTCCTCTGACTATAATGCAGTCAGGCATTAGCTGAAATTTAACTTAGTCTTTTGAAAATCTTACCTTTTACAGGTTTAATTTTCCAAATTACTCAAGTAAAATATCCCAGTGCCCTGTATATGCATGGATGGAGCACAGCAGGGTGCAAATGCTTGGGGAACTTGGCAGTGAAGGGTCACGTGGGAGAAGCAGCCACGGCGCTGCACACTTGCACAGCCCTCCAAAAACAGCGCTCTTCCCCTGGGCTCGGGCAGGAGCTGCGGTGCACCTCCCAGGAAGGGAGCAGCTGTCCTGTCCACACTCATCTGGAAGGGACTGCAGTCTGGGGCATATGGTCCACAACCATGCATCCCTTGGTTCATTGCCTATGAGAGTGTAGAGCCTTATTGCTGCAGGGCTTGTGGGATTGGGGAAAATAAATCATCCTTATTATAAATCATCTTATCTCTGTGTGAGAAGAGCCATGTGGACGTTAAACGAGGAATCATGAGGTTTGGTGGTATTCCCACAGATCAGAGGTCACACAGCTCTTCCTCCTGACACTACACCCAGCCATTCACAAACAGTAATGGGTTGAAATTGTTATATCTAATTTCTTAAAGCAATATCATCTCAGTAAGCTTTTCCACAAATGTACTGTGAGAATAAAAGCATAGTTCATTAGGAAAAATAACATGTTTTAGGAGGAATTATATCTGATTCAGACAGGGCATCTCCAGAGAGGATCCCTGACCTACAGATATATTTGTCTTCTTTCCTTGGAGTGAATCTCTGAAGACACATCTCTGGTTTTTGTAAAGAGAAGTGTTTCATAAAAGCATCACTGGTATGGTAGAACATATGTCTTGTCTTCAGGAACAAGACAAATGGAGCTAAGTAAAGCCCAGCTTCCACACAGGAATCTGTTTCTGTGGATCAGTATCTGGAAATGCAGCTTGCCAGCACGGTACTTTGTACTGTGTTATTGAACTGTTTCATCAACAAATTTTATAAAGAAACATCAAAGTGTTTAAAAGAACAGTTAGCAAATATGACCACTCTTGCAAATATCCGTGAACCTCCCTTCCACAGCCATTCAGTGGTTCCAAAGGCTGTCAGGGCATTTAATGATTGTAGTAAATGTTGTATTTGCTTTCATTTCATCTGGCTTTGACCAACAAATTCGGCTGATTGCTTCCATTGTTATTTTTCTTTAGAAGACAATTACATTATTATCATTTAAAAAACCCACTATTCTTACACATTTCTTTGTGTTGGTCTTGAAATTCAGAACTCATTATCCTAGTTAACATAATTTTAAAATTTATTTTCATTCTTATATTTTTCTTTGTTTCTGTTCTTTTTTTTCCCACATGTTTGGTTTGGTTCATGCTCCTCCTGAATGTTACATCTCCCATTTTCATGTTTGTTGAAGAAAACGCCAGTAATTGTAGAGGCCCTGACATCCCCCATATTAATAGTCAGAGGTTTAAATTATAGCACAGAGTAAGAAAATATTGGCACTTAGCTGATGGTGATATGTTGTTATGGCTGGATTTTAACTGTATTCAGGAGGAATACTCCTGTGGCTCTGAGATTATATTCTAGCAAGATAATAGCTCACACAGGACTCTGCAGAAGCTCCTTGCATTCTTCTGCAAAAATCCTGAAGAGACAGTCAGCCTCATCTGTATTTGGTCTACTTGTGGGATACAAAAGGATAAATACAAACTGTTCCATCTCTGTTGTGGGTCCAGTGAGCAAGACTTAACAAAAGTACATTGATGGAGCAGTGCCAGTAAAATTTCCACTGGGTCCCTACAACGTGTTGTGACATAACCACCAGGACAAGAACAGGCTAAAAGCAGGCACTTAACATGGCATACATCCGTGAGAAGGAGTGTGTCATTGAACATACAGTGTTACTGTAGAACAACAACCAGAAGTTACTGCTGGTCTGACCAGCAGCACATGGACAGTCACACAACTTTAAAGGTCAGGAATCTGCCAGAAATCCTTGTGCTGTGTTGCTTAGTTAAAAACTGACAGTTTAGGGTTCCTCTGTGTCTAAGAAAACCACAGTAGACAGAACTGATGCCTTTAGTAAGGGACAGCTTTAAGAGTTTGACTTAATCTGTATCCAACTGATTAAAAAACAGTTATATTTTCTTCAGTTTCTTCTGAGACAACTTTTGAGGCAGGTCAAACATGTTTACCATAATTGGCCCATGCACTTGAGTTAACCCAATTTCTCTTGTAGAAAATAGTACATAAACTATAAAGGGCTGAGAACAGACCTGCTACAGATTCTGATTTGTCCTATGGGTAAACCCACAGTATTCCCTGTTTGTTTATTTCTACTTTGGCTCTGGTGACTACATCTACATCCACAAAAGTTAGGAAAGAACACCTTGTTCAATTGACTAACATTAGCCTTATGGAGAGTCCAAATCTCCACTGGAAAGTGTTTGGGGTCTGTAAGCTGCAAAAGCTTCAAAGAGTTGCTGATAGTGTGTTGTGGTACTGTGATTGTCATACCAATGCTGTACTCTGAAACTGTAGTTTTGTTGTACCCTGAATTGCAATGTTCTTGACAAGAAATGTTCTCATATCCTGAGTCATCATCACTGCAGCTGTGGATACTGGGATTTTCCATGCAGGACCCTTTTCTATGTTCTGGCTAAACCACTTTTCCCTAAAATTTGAGTTTTTACAATATAGATTAAACTAAGTGAGAGCTGTACATAGAGCACTTACAAAGTTGTAATTCTGCAGCTAAGCACTCTCTTTCTGTTCCTTTTTGTTTTGCAGGTTGTTACTTTGTGGTATAGAGCTCCTGAAGTCCTGCTTCAGTCCAGTTATGCAACAGCAGTTGATCTTTGGAGTGTTGGCTGCATATTTGCAGAAATGTTCCGTCGAAAGTAAGAAATACAGTTTTATTTTCTTCATGCTTTTCATTTGAAAAAATTTGCAGTAATGCTGCTACAATACACCAAATCATGTTTTTATTGGAAAGGCCTGATAGGATGTTTTATTTGCAGTGCAAAATATAAATGTCCATTGCAGATTCATACTTGTTGCTATCTTGAAGTCTCTTTTGATGGGAGTCTCAGCTCTTGGTAAAGCTTGCATGAGCATCATGGTCTTCTGCTTGAACCTGAATCCAAATGCAGATAAAACTGGCTGAGAGAGGCTGTTGAGCAATTTGAGTAAAGCTGGGTTCTGGAAGGGATTTACCCTGAGGAAGGCAGGGCACTGTGGTCAGCAGAGTCTTCTTCCTCTGCAGTTTGTGTATTGAAGCATCAGGTGTTTGCTTGTACTCTGCTCTTGGGATATTTGAGATTTTAGAAGTTGCTCTAAAGTTGTTTTTCTAGAGGAGAGATTTTTTAAGAATAACTTATGTAGCCTGATGGTAGGGTAACAGAGATGATAAGTGTAGTCAACCCCATCCTTCAAGATAAATGGCTTTTTTTTAGCTGATTTTATGATACCAGAACTATCTCACTACAAAATATTACAGCTGGATGCTGGTGAGCTGTGAATTCAAGTTCTGGCGTTTGCCTGTGGAAAGACACTGATGTGCAGGTTGTACCATATAGGGTGTGGAGAGGAGCAAACCTGCAAGAGTTTTAACAGGGTAAATCTGTCTTAATACTAACCCAATCACTTGCATTTTGGTTGAGCTAAAGGCAAAAAGTGCATGTTGTCATCACCTGGGTGATCTCCGTGTAGAAACTGTACAGCATTTTTTAACACCTATGGTGAAGCCAAAGGATATACAGAACAAAAATTTGAAATAAATATATATATTGGATCAAACCTAAAACCCCAAATCAGTGAAATTTAGAAGGCGATTCAGTGCTATAAGGGCCTTGAGAAACAACTATGTAATTTATACAATAAGTTCAAATACTAATTGAAGTCTTGCAAAATAACTTTGGGATTTTACTGCTTATTAATGTTATATGGAAAAATGATTTTTCTTGGGCTTCTTGCCTGGTCAAATGGCCTGGGTAGAGTTATCCTCCACCCTCTCTGTCTCTGACTCAGAAATGAAGTCAGAAAATGAGAGAAAAAAGAATGAGTATTTTCGGAATATCACTTAAACTCTCCATTGCAAACTCTTAAAGATTCAGTCTTGGCCCATGTTCACAATATTATTCACATATTCACCTATTCACAATATTTATTTCAACATATTCGACATATTCTATATATTCAGAATAGTATTGAGCTGCTGCTAGTTTTTCTGATTCAAAAAGGAGAGTCAAAAGCTTCATTTTACCATTTGCAATAAGAGTGATACAGGCCAAAAAATGAATGCAGAACTTTAGTACATGCTCAAAACTTTATTTTTCCTCTCATTTAATTTGAAGCATTTTGACGGATAAGAAATACTACCATATACAAACTCCACCAATTTAATTTTAGTTTTTCTTGTAATGGTGTATGAGCTTTTCTGAATCTCCATATTCACACAGTAAATTAAATTTCCTACTTATAAATAAATGCAAATATTACATGAATGCTACAAAACTAGTATGTTTTTGTTATAGAAATGAATCTGATTTGAATCAGAGTTCAATAAAGCCAGGACTTCTATCTTTTCTTGCCAGATAGGGTCAGTCTGACATTCTCAGTTGTATATTTGGGAGACTGTCAAAAAGTGTAGAGGTCAGGAATCTGTCAAATCTGTATGTACTATGTTCTTACATTGCAAACAATATGACTTCTACATGCTTCAGTGTACAAGCATGATTTGGAAGACTTTTCTCAAGGGTCTTTGCCATAAGCCACAGCAAGCAGCCCTGATGGTGGCTCTGTGGGTTAACATTGCTGTACTCTCTGGATGATCTGTGTTGTCTTTTGGATTCTTCTGATGGATTGCAAAAGAAAGCCCATGTTACTGTGACCTTGGTAGCAATAAAATGTAAAATTTTGCAAACTCCATGGAGTATATCCAAAAGATTGAATAAATGCAATAGCAATTTTACTGGGAAATGCCCTTCAATGCCCTTGAGTAATCACCTATCTGTATTTCCACTGGTGTTGGTAGGGTAAGTTATGAGAATGCAGCTAAAACTTTGTGTGATAGATAAGGGTTTGCTATTAAAACAACCTTTTCATTTTGCTGTCCTACTGGGTACTTTTGCCTTTTTTCCTACTCTCTTTTGCTTTCTCATTTAAAGTTCTTAAGGATCTGTCATTTTTAAGAAACATACTGAGACTTCTGCGGGCATTTTTGTATCCCAGGGAGTTCCCTGGAATGGGTTTCCTAATAAAACACTATACAGCATCACAAAACATACCAGAATCCTGTTTATGTCAAGGAGACATTGGACAATCTGAGTTTGCTTGAATGGAATGTTGTAGGCTGTCACAAACACAGGGAGGGTGCTTTAAGCCTGGGTAAGTGCAGGAGAAAAGTGAGCTCTGTGTGAATGGTCCAGTCTGTATGTTACAGGTTACTATGTATCCTAAGTGGATGGCACCTCAGTTTAAATCACCCTTAATCTAAACAATTTAAGACAAATGTAAGCCAAGTATTTATTTAAGAAGTAGATGAGAAATACGCAGGAGTGTGTAAAGGACTTGGACACAAAAAAAAAATATATATCTCTGTCTAGACACACCTAGAGGAAATTTGAACATTTCTCTCATCTTGGCTGATTCAGCTAAACAAATGACACTTTTCAGCTCTTTTCCTCCTGCAGTCTGAGGTTTGTATAAAGTCATAGCTATTTTAAAACTGCACATTTTAATTTTGGTACAGATTTATAGGTTTCTGCAAAGATGAAAGCATAGAGTTTTTATCCTAAAATCCCTCTCTTAGATTCCCAAGGATCCTATTCTATTTACAGATCAGCAGTAAACTGCTCAGTACTCAGGTATATGTGTTATGCACACAGAAACTCTTCTGCTGTGTGTGTCTTTTCTGCCCATTTGCGCTGCTGATGGCAGCACCCCCAAAATAAAGCATTACTTCAAAAATTCCTTGTATGACAGCTCTAGTTTTTAAATTTCCTGTTTAGTTAAGCAGTTTGCAGTGACTTCTAGACATTTGGATGGAGTGTCATTATGGAACGGAAGAGTAAATGTATTTGTCATAGTGCCTGTTTTCTTTGTGATTTAAAAGCTCTGGTGCATGGATAGTAAAAACCAGTAGGGGAAACTGTAAGCTATGCTATGGCTTGCTACCATATCAGAGAGTCCTTCAGAAATACGGCTGCCAGGATTGACAGGGGCCTGAGGGCATGGGGGCATCATTTGGTTTTTTTTTAATGTTTAGATAGAGATATGAATTACTTATAAAAATACTATACTTTGAGGCTGAGCATTTTCCAGGCCAGTAGGAAAGGGTTTTGTACCTTCTACTTGGTGAACACCTCATCAAAGAGAAAGGCAGAAATGGGAGTAGCATGTACTTCTGTCTGGATACATAAAAAAAACTCTTCCAGCTGGCTCAAGGAGTGTGGGAGGCTCCTAAGCAGGAAGCCATGACCAGTGTTTTAGGGAAGAAGAGAATGTCTTCTTGCTTCAGTAAGGTAATACTTAATCCAGGTGAATGAGGGTGAAAGGGGGAGAAGACTGGAATCCCAGGTTCAGATCTGGGTGAAATGCTCTATAAAAGAAAACTCAGATCACCACTCATGGATTCCTTTCTGAGTACTCAGTCTTGAGAAAATATGTCAAAATATTTTGGTGCTTCGTTCTTACTTTATCTATACCTGTCCAGTTTTCAAAACCACACTCCTGTATGATTTCAGTGCTGCACTGACTAGGAGGTTGGTGGGACTCAGGAGTCAGGCTATCTATGTAGCAATTCCAGCTGGGCACATTTAACTATAATATTAAACAATCAACTGGGTTTGTCTCCCTTTGGAGTAAAAACAGAGCTAAAAATCATCAGAAGAGACTATTGGTTTTTGTAGCCTCTGTTATATTCACAGCCTAGTCAAGCTGAAGAAGTCATATTAGAGAGTGGCCATGTGACTGCATGTTTACAGGCACCAATTCAAACCCAAAACTGGAAAGACAGTCCTCTCCCAAAATCCTTTTCCACCTCCCCAAATCAAAAGGAAAACAGTATTATCTTAGTGCAACAAGCTTCATCTATCTAGGAGGGAATTAATTCTGTTCACGTGGGGGGTTTCTTACTGAGACTCTTCATGCACCAGCTCCATGGTGTTTTAATCAGCCTGCTTTTGGTAAAATCATCAGTCCCAGAAATTCGTAAGCTGCAAGATTGGCATGAATAGTATAAGGTTAGTATTTACTAATTTTTAAATATTAAATCATGTTTTTAGCAGTTGTATCATTTTTCAGCCTACTCTGTCAACTCCTGGTATATGTGAGACAGTTATTGCATTACCAACTGTGCTTGAAAATTGTTATAGCAGGTAAGAGATGTGTGACTCTACTGAAATACCTGAGGTGGGCCAAGTTCCCTGGTGGGCACAAGTAGCAAACACAGGGAAACAAGCTATTGGCATCCAAGTCATCTTTCAATGGTATAAATTTGTCCAATTAGAGGAATTACATCACTGTGTGTAGAAAAAGCATGAGCTTGGGACTTTGTTGTTGTAGATAATGTATACAAATGTGATGATATCAAAACTCTGGTGATGTGAACACTGGGTTTGGGACCTGCAGGCTGCCTAGAATCACAAAACATCAGGTTTTAAAAATCCAGCAGTACTCATGTTCATTCTTAGCTACAATATCTTAGGGTATTGAGTAATTGTAGATAATCTAAAGCACTAAAATATAGTAATTTTTTATTCCCCTTTCCAAACAAGTCATAAATTACTAGTACGGTTTGAAGTGCAGTCATCAGATCCATTGCATGTACTTTCCTGGGTCAACTACAGAACCAGGCGGTAGAATGGGTTTGTGGAAGGAGACCATAAAAGGAGTGTGGCCAGCAGGACGGGGGAGGTGATTGTCCCTCTGTACTCAGCACTGGTAAGATCACACCTTGAATGCTGTGTTCCATTCTGGGTCCCTCAATTCAAAAAGGCCATTGAGGTGCTGGAGGGTGTCCAGAAAAGGGAAATGGAGCTGATGAAGAGTCTAGAAAACATGTCCCATGAGAAGCAGCTGAGGGGAACGGGGGTTGTTGTGGAGAAAAGGAGACTTGGGCAGGACCTCACTGCTCTCTACAGCTGCCTGAAAGGAGATTGTAGTGAGGTGGGGCCAGGCTCATCTGCCATGTCTCAAGTGACAGAACAAGAGGAAATGGTGGTAGGCTGAGCCAGGGAAGGTTCAGATTAGGTATTAGAAAAAAAAAAAATCAGTCCAGGAGTGGTCAGACACTGGAATAAGTTGTCCAGGGACATAGTGGAGTCACTGTCTCTGAAAGTGTTCAAGAGATGGATGCGGCACTTGGGGCTATGGCTCAGGAATGATTATGGTGCTGCTGGATTGGTGGTTGGACTGGATGACCTTCAAGGTCTCCTCCAACCCCAGTGTTCCTGTGATTCTGAGGAGGACCCACTCAGAATGTGCCCCTCACTTCTACCTCTTCCAGACTTGTGAGCAAAGGAAGAGCAGCAGGGTCAGCTCTGCAGTTGAAGTTTCAGTTTATACTTTGTAGGATGAAGATGATCAAGTGGTTGCAGAAAGAAATAGCCAAGTGTAACAAGAACACCTTGTTTTTAAGCTGTCTCCAAAACCTGAAGCTGGATGGGGAAGTTTGAACTTCTGCCATTGAGTGAAAAGGCTAACTTTTTAGCAGGATCATACTGTAAAGTTTTGGCTTCACTGAAATCATTGTTGAAATTAACCCTGACTTCAAAGGGGATTGTAACCTCTTCAGAAACAATTCAGTGTGACAGGGTTGCACAAAGAATGGCAAAGCTATTCTCTCTTAATGTGCACAGTACAGCACTTGAAGCAATTTCTGTAAAAGAGTGCAAACTGGCAAGGCAGGAGAGGGTGTTGTGTAGTGGTGTCCCCAGCTTCCTTGCACTTCTTTCTGTGATGCTGTACAAGCTTTCAGCTGCCTCATCTGTGATAGGAACCCAGGACTGTGAGACTTTTGTGCAAAATAAGGGATGCAATATATGTGGGAGTTAGGAGGAACTGTCAGCTGAGAGTTGAGGCTAAGGGTGGAATTCACGTCTCTCTTCTGGGCTTCATGAGGGTTGCGCTTGGCTATTTCTTTCTGCAGCCACTTGATCATCTTCATCCAGCAAATGGCACATGCAAAACAGCATGTATAAATTAAATTTGCCCGAATTAAAGCCGCTCTAGGAGTATGATTATTGTTACCTGTCTGCTAAAATACTACACACACAAACACACACACAAAAAGGTATCTACAAAGGAAGTCAAGCCATGAGTATGTGAGCTACTGTATGCATGTCCTTATCCAGAGAAAGATGTTCAATTCCTGTTTGTTACCAGAGGCAACAAAGTGATAACTTGTAACACAGCCTGCAATTCCCTGGTGCTTTGAATGGGACAGGCAGCTTTTCTCTAGGAAGAGATCTGCAGTCCGGTTTTTCCTGAGTCTGTCCTAACTAGCATCAGTTTCATCAGGCACTCATTTGGTCTGAATTAGCTGTTCTGTAGGTGCTAATCTCTCACAGATACAGGCTTTTAAGCTCAGGCTTTCAAAAAAAAAAAAAAAAAGAAAAAAAATGTATCCATCTGGCAATGTGCCAGAGAGCCACAGGTTCTCAATGGCCTAAGTGTGTTCTTCATCTGGAGATTGAAGTAAAGAGGACAGCGAGCTTTGGGGAAAATTGTTCACAGAAATGCTGCTATTTCAGAGAATTGCTTTGAAATTTAAAAGTACTGTGTCCTCTACTCCTGATGTAATCTGGGTTAGTCATTCCTTACGATGAGTTGTTTTGCTGTCAAATGGTCTTGAGGAACAATCAGTCTGTAACTTTGCAAATGCGTACCCAACGGGGGGGTTGTTTATGAGTGCTAAATGGCCCTCACTTCACATTAAGTAACAGCATGTCATTACTTAAATTTCTATTTTGATTAATATTATTCAATTATCCAAACCTTTATGAAAGCAGAAACATTTGTTTAAAGTCTGTAATCAACAGTAAAGTATCATATACTAAAACATTATCAGCTAAATACTTTGCAATTGAATATAGAGCTTGTTTTTCTGAGTATAGAATGTATTCCTGCTGCAGCCCAGGTGCATCAGGGATGTGACTGCAGATACTTGGGTTTGAATGGGAGCAGAACAGAGAGACTACATATTCATATAAACCACCATAAACAGAACTGTCTTAAACTGAAATCAGTTGATAAACTTCGCCTGATTTCTATAGGAAAGGATTATATTCCTTGTCTTTTTAAAATTATCTTTATTTGCATGCCATTGTGTTCACATTGTGAAGGTATTTTAACTTCTTGCTGTGTGTATGGATATTGCAGATGAAATCTTGGAATTACTGGATGTGAGAAAGAAAGACATCTCTGATTGATAGTAGTGAAAACTTCAGTTTTATTTTACCTTTCTGCACATACAAGAACAGTACCAAGAACACATTCTTTCACAGTCTGAAAAGAGGCTCTGAAGATGATAAGGAGCCTCTAAAATATGAATACTGCCGTGCAACGAATTGTGGGGCATATTTCTATGACATCATTTCAGATGCATCTTAATTCCCTGTCAGTTATTTTCCTGTGCTTCAGCATAACTGATAATTTAGTCCTCACTGTTCTAAGTGGGCACAGTAGCTATGCAGCAGTAGGAATATTTGGCTTTGCCTACTACATCCTGTATTCCTCCATATGGAAAATTTCTTCTTCTTTTGAGTTCTTAGCTTAACTTTTTCTTCTAATGCTGTGTTCTCCTATCTTCGGCACATTTCTGAAATGTCTTCCAAAGGCAGAGAAAAGATTTGTAATATTTTTTCAGTCTTCTTTAGGTTGGACTGAAGAGAAAGCTAGAGAGAGAAGCTGAGGACTCTGTTAACAAAAGAAAAAATAGGATGTATAACTGGATGTTGGAAGGGAAGGTATAATAAAACCAAGACAGTAGAACCATGGCAAAAAGCAACTGAGTAAGTACAGCCATGAATGCTGCTTATAAGTTAGGTTTTCCATATAAACTGACAAACATTTAAAATGCGGTTTAAGAGAGAACTGGTCTCTTTATCATGCAGCAATTTAAACACAGACTTTGCAATCACATTATCTGCTGTTTTCCAGTGAACCTTAAACCAACATATCTGGTGGACCAAGAGCTCCAAAGTGTAATCATTCACTTGTGTGCTTGCTTACAGTTAGATCTTGGTAGCAGAAAGAACTAAAATAACAACTTATTTTTTCTGTTTTGTCTTTTGTTTTAGCAAGCAATGGTGAATGTTGCAGCTTAGAACTGTAAAAGCTACACAGCTTAATTTGAAACCTTTGAACCAAAACACTGTACAATTCTGGCCTGAGTTTGTTTCTGCCATTTTTGGAAATTATCTTGTTTTCTTACAAGAATGATTTAAGTTGCAAGTGCCGTAAAAGTTCACCACAGTCCAGACCAACTGTACTGGGAGAAGGTTTGTTCCTTAGAAAGATCTTGTCAGCATTCAAAATTCTGTGCTTTGCACTTTTTATCCTTTATTCTTCTGCCACTCATGTGCATAGGGGTGTGTGGGAGGCTGATCATTTTTCCAAACTAGACCTAATAAACTGGAATTTTTTCTTCCTCCCCAGATAAGTGGCCAAAGCCACCCTATTAAGAAAATTTTTTCAAGTATTTTTAAAGTTGAATGGACACAAGCCACAGTTTAACTTAGTGACCTTAGTGATCTGATAGAACAACAGTGACATTCTGCTTCACACTTAAGGAAACTTAATATAAAAGGAAGCAGAAGGCTGCACTTGTTCATGTTATTCACAGTTTTTTGGATAATGAGGATTGTTTTCTGTTTAACCTGACCTCCAAGGCAGACCTTGCATTGCTTTAGGCAAAGGACAAACACACCTTAATAGAGAGAAGGCAAACAGTCAGAGTAATGCCATAAGTATTGGGTAAGAAATAGATGTGTTTCCAAGACAGCATCACCTCATTAAAAGAAAATTACCACGTTGGTTTTTAGCTCACATTTTTCCTCAAGCCTTTTCTAGTTGATATCTGTTTGTCTGCAGTTGGGGTGATTGATAGCCGTTAGTTAAATCCAGTAACTGTATGGGTTTGTGGTTGAAGATGGGTGGTAGTGCCAGTGCCACTTGTGGTTTTGCTTCTAGTTTCCAGCTGTGCCAGACTTTCAGTCAGAGGAATAGATCTCTTGGTAAGGGAAACCGTTGATAAACCATAGAAACCAAAAACTGCCACTAGCCATGACAAAAACCCAGAAGGGAACCCTGAAGCAGTGGTACAAAGCCCCACAGAAATGGTGCTAGCTGACCAGGTTTAATTTGACTGTTTGGTTCAGGTGTGGGGTTGTGTCAGGCAAGGCAGTGGCCGAGGGACCAGGACTGGGACCTGGTGGCTCTGGGCTGACAGCAGTGGCTGCACACAGCCCAGATAGCATCTCATGAGAGAGGTCTCCCCCTGGACAGCTTCCCTTAGCTTCTTCATTGCAGGTGGCACAACACTAGTCTGAAATCCCCCTGACCACGTAGTCCTTAAAAATACATGCATTCCTTAGAGGTTCAGTATTCCAGTCTGTGACAATCTGAATTAGTCTTGCCAGAGGTCAGAGGAAAAGAGCTTAAGGTTAAGAGAAAGACCACAACATGTCAGTCATTATGTAAGTCCTTGGTCTTAACATCCTAGTGTTTGCAATGGATATTTGGAAATGCAGCTGGCAGCAGAAACATCTGGATCTGAGCTATGCTGGGCACAGCTTCTGACCAGTTGCTGTGAACACCTTTGTGTCCTCTGGAGCATCTCCAAGACAAGTTCATACCTGCGATAAGCCCGAGCAGCCTGAGGGCTACTTTGATGGGATCCCCAGCTGCAGATTGTTTTCAGCAGTCACTCCACCAGCCAGAGAACAGGAGAGAAGCAGAGCAATGTCGTCCATGCCCATTGCTCTCTAGCCTGAGGAGGGATAGCCAGCTGTACACTGCCCAAAGACTTTCTGTTTGAAAGGGTCTCCTGGCTCTTTCACACAGCTTCCCTCTGCAGGAACTTGGCTGGGAGAGACTTTGCTTTCTGCCTAGAGTTTGGCTGGGGGAACCTCTGTGTACTTTCGTTTGACTCGTAATACAACTAAACATTGTTTTTATTTACTTTTCTCTTTCATAGGAAAATGGCTACAAAACGGTATTTAAATTCCTGGGATCCTTTCCTGGACACTGGTGCACTCTGGAGAGGAGGGAAAAAGACTAGACTTTAACTGATTCATGTTGCTGAGCTCCCCAGTGTGGGAGGTTTTTTTCCAAATAGAGTGTCTAGCCAGACATTTTGATCCAGGCAGCCTTTACTGAATTTTCTGTGTTTGATTGTCCAGAAAAGAAGTCTAATAAGTAGCTACCACTGGTCAGTCATAAAGACAATATGTACTAGTTGAGAACTATATAGGACTAATCTGTCTCATATTTGAGTTTTTCAACAACTTTGGACTAGCACTTCTCCATATATGTTGGTCACCAAGGCTGTTCAATGTTCTTTATATCTAATAAAACCCCATAAATGTGCATGAGAGAAGTGGAAAGCAGACCTAAAGGAACAGACAATCTCTGTAGTTTAAAAACAGCTAACAATAGCAGGGCAAAACAGAACAGCTTTCTGACACTGTTTTGTACCGAGTAAATAATTGGCTGTGAGAGAAGACCTCAAAATGTCAATGAGAAAGCAAGTTTGATATTTAGATTTCTGGTAGGCAATTTCTCCAAGGAAATCATGTTGCCCAAAAGCAGCTCCCCACTGTCTCTGTGGAAAAGCTTACCTATATTGCCGGGCTGAGGCCACTGGAGAAAACTTGCCAGTCTGTGCATTGCAGATGTCAAAAACCTAGACAGATTCCTAACTCAGTGAGGAAGGGAGGTGGCCACAGCTTCTCCTGCTGTATGTGCCACCTGCCACAGAGCAGCACGTGTTACCCACGTGTAGCTGGAGCTGCCTTTGCCATCAGGGCCCTGGTGTTGGCAGGATACAGCTCACCCTGAGTCACAGCAATTCCTGTCGCTTCTTCCTTTGAAGCCATAGTTTGCCCTGTGATATGAAAGCACGTGTTGTTGCCTTGCTTCTGAGTTTTGTTTGCACACAGCCTGTGGCACTGCCATTACATTTGCTTGCTTGCTCTGCCTGACCTGCTGGCCGTGTACAAATGAGTCCATGTGAGACAGGGCCACCATGGTGTGCTGACTGCTAGAGGCAGAACCAGGATTTGACAGGCTCTTGGTGTCAGCCTGTGACGTGCCTGGCTGTTCTCTTGTGCTTGTGGCACACTGAGTTTTGCAGAGTTTTAGGAACCATCCATCTGGCATGGTCAAACCACGTGACTTCTTCCAGAAACTCATACATAATCTGCTCTGCTTTCCTTTTATAGATGCACTGAATGAATTCTGTCCAGATGCAACTCTTAAGACAAACTCTGGGAAAGTATTTCTTCTTTTACTTAAATATTCTCCATATTCATAGCTTCTCTCCTAACATATTGAAGTTTGCCAGTAGTAAGTGCTTTTGGAATATAGACATTTGTCAAATACGAATTTCATCCAAGGGATTACTTCATTTCCACTCATTTATTCAACTGAACTGGAGTAAATTGGCATGAAGATTCAGTTACTATTGATTTTCACTGAGTCTGAATCAGTCACCTAAAGGTACATAACTCAATGAGCTATATCATCCAGAATTTCACCAACTACAGTGAATTATCAGATCTTTTTTATTAGATTATGTCCATGAAACAGGTTTTATGATTATGTCAGTACAGCATACACACTGTTCTACACAATTTAATAATTTTTAAGTGCTCTTTATATCCAAATAATTTGGAAGCAAGCTTTCAGCATCTAAAGAAGTATACGTAGCAGGAGATCTTTGTGTAATGTTTCTATCTGTAGCTGTTAAATTAAGCCGGTTTGGCAGTGATGAATCATACTGTGCTGCTGTAAGAATGAAGGTGCTCAGTTAATCCTAGATCTCATCAGACCATTAGCAGTGAAAGAGTACATGTACAGAGTCAGAACCGTATTCTAGGTGGGTGTCCTGCCCACTCAAGCAGAGAAACAGGCTCACTTGCTTCTCTCCTGCTTTGGAATCATTTTTCCATTCCTGTGAAGTAATTCCAATAGGAGAGGTAGGTGATGCTCATCTCCTGGATCTTTTAAGAGTTTGATTTTGAGGGCATTTTGCTGGAAAATGCGAGCAGAGTTTAAAGAGGGCCTAGACTTTTTAGCAGACCCTTTATTTTTGGCAAACATGCCAGCCACAACTGGATGAAAAGCAAGGCATAAAATGGCTTACCACAGGAGGAGGCTTTTACTTAATTATTCACTTGCTTCAGAAGAGGATTCTGGTTTTTTCTTTAATTCTGAACAAATTAGGTTGGGTTTTTTTCAGAAATGACAGCCATCTCCGTCTGGATCTTGAGGAACTCCTTGTAGTGGACATACAGGTGGTGAACACTGTGGTAATGTGGGGACAGAAGAGTTCAAGATATGGGTGATTCAAGGAGCTGCATGTGCTCAGTATTTCAGAGACTGAGGGAATGTTCATTTTGTAAAGATGGAGTTGTGTGCTTTTCCCATTAAAATGATGTCAAAAACCAGTAGAGCTGTGCCACAGATAACACAAAAGGCTTATAGTTCAATAATGGCAAAGCAGAGATAATAGCATTAAAAAAAAATTGGGGAGCCTGGTAACACACAAGTCTACAGCACAAAATGTGCTGCAGTTGCATAGGGGAGGGTGGCATCTGAGCAGTGTCATCACCTGGGAGTTAGGTTGTCAGTTTTTGCTTTAATAAAAAGAAAATTTAAAATTAACTTACTCTTTCTTTTGGTCAGGATTCAAGTGGGGGGAAAAAATTACATGAAATCACTCAAAGCTGAACAGGATGAATAACCAGAGAGCTCCTCATAGGTGAACTCAGATTACTGTGCCCTGTCACGGGCCAGTGAATGTAAATCTCACAGCTTCTCTGGCCTGAGTGTATTCCATGGGACAAAGTATTGCTTAGGGCAAAGTTGTAGCTAGTTTAACTGGCCTTTGAAAACTGTATCAGTTTTCCTTGCATGGTTGCTGTACATAACTTTCTACCTTAAATATTTATCTCAAGCTTTTCTGCAGGTGTTTGTCAATTCACTGTAAGCCAGCACAGCTGCTAAAAATTTAAGTATTTTCTTCACACCATCCTTCTAATCCACTTTCATGTCTTTTGACACTCAGACTCAGCAGCTGGGGAAAAAGGTTGAAATTGAAATTTAACCTCTGCTCACATAACAGTTAGCCATTTAGTACTGAAATGTTTTCCTTGCCTTTCTTGTCTGAAGGGTTATAATCCATTTACAGATTTTTTTTTCTGACCAAAGGTGTTTTATTACAGCTGAGGGTGATGAGATGTATTAGTTGTGGGTGGGCACAGTTCTGATGTTTCAGGTTTATCTGAAAATTTAGAGAGGCTTAGAGCAACAGGTGCCATTAACACCTAGTATGGGAGCAGATGAAGTGATCTCAGATCAAAACATGTACTTGACACCACACAGGAGCAGCTGAAGCTCAGATGGAGAGAAAACCCAAGGATTCTGTCTCTTAGCCTTTAATGTTTTTCCAGAAGGGAAAAAAAATCATAGGTAGGTAAGAGTTAGTTTCCTTTGGGCAGTAGTTATGTGGGCATAGTCTTTCACCTGATACAAGAATGGTAACAAGGTTAGACATTTGGTTTAAAAGAATTTATTCCAAGAGAAGTCAACCTAATGGCACAAAACCTTTTAGCCTAAAGCTGTACCATGAAAACAATCTGAATGAAAATATATCCAGTTTGTGGAACATTACTGAAGTTTAATGAGGGGGCCTCAGACTTAAAACCTGTTCTGTATCCATCCCCTTGATTAAAACTAGTCCAGCATTAGAGGCACTCTAGAGCAAAGCCCATTTTAAAAGGGGTTTTTACATCAGTAAATATGGTAAATGTCAACAGATGATCTTTCTTGAAGTCATCTTGGCACTGCAAGAAAAATTGTAAAACTACAAAAAAAATTAATTAATTCTGTATCTCTGAAAACTGTGATTTGAAAAGATTTTCACAGTGAAATTTCAGGATACACGATAAATACAGGATAAAGGAGAAGATATTTCATGTAGAGGACTGCTTTCATTTCATTTAATTGCTAAAGACTAGGAACAGACTGAAACTCCTCTTGCTTACCTTGAAGTTTGGTCTTTTGCTGTGATATCAGTGTTCTAAAACCATTTCTTCAAAATACAGGATTTAAAGAGCATCTTCAATCTGGCTAAAATGTGGCATTTTGGAGTGCTGTCTGCTACATTTTTTAAGTGAGGAGTAAATTAAGAGTTAAATTAAAGAAGTGAAAAATGGCTCTGACATGCTTGGAGGGAGGATATAGATCTGTTCAAGGAAAAGATGGACAAATTTGTTCACAGGCATGAGGTTCCTGCACAAACACAAACACACACACACACGCTGCCTGCACAGTGTCCTGCACACTGATTTGCACCATTGCTTGTTTGAATGAACAGGAGAGTGAGGAGCCCTCTTGGCTCCTACCCTTCCGCATAGGACAGCCTTTATCTAATCCATACCTCAGTTATTGCCTTCAAACCCCACAGCTGAGTTGCACAAGAAGGGCAAAGCCTTGTGACAGTTTTAAAGAGTGCACGTTTAAAACGAGGATATGAAATAAGTTCATGAAAGAGAAGAGAATGCATCAAACTAAATAAGTGATTGTGGGAAGACCATGACCATATTGTACGTGTCATATCAGTATTTCTTTCAGGCTGCTTTCAAAAGGCAGAAGCCTGCCTTTTGTCATTAAATGTTATGTCACTAAATTTCGAACTGCTGATGGACAAGTAGATGTAATGTGCACAATGATGAGATGAGTGTTTAATACACAGTTCACTTACTGCTGGTAGAACTGTCAGTAAAAACAAAAGAAATGCTTCTTTTTCCACACTGAGCAGAGACCACACTTTTTTTTTCCCTTCCCTTTTTCCAAGGTCAGTTTTGTATGTATTTACAGAATTTGCTTCAAACGTTGCCGCAGTTTTCAAGGTGCCACTATTCTATCATGCTTCCTGAGCTGAGATAACAGCCCTTAAAGCCCTAGTGAAAAAACCTACAAATCTTGCGGGGAAACAAATGTCCACAGATAAGAGAACTGTGACGTGCGTGATGAGAGAGTAAGTGAAGGACGTTCAACCTATCAAGGCTCTTCTATTTCAAAAATAATGTTCACTGATGAATTCTGAAGCAGTTCTGCCCAGGAACAGATGAGATCTGCCTGTGTTACAGCATATTCTGGTCAAAGATCATATCTACACTTATCTTGCTTTTGGGAACTTCATATGTGTGGGTATGTATATATGTGTGCACATATATATAATCTATGTATCCTTCTCTTGAAGCATGATTTTTTATTTCTTAATAAAGGCTTGAAAGCAGATCTCAGTTGGCTTGAACCTGGGGTCATTGATGTCTGTGGAAAAGCTCCCTTTTATGTCAGTGGTGAGAGATAAGGCCCGTCATTCTGTTCCAAGGCCAGCTGGGACTATGCTTACCTGAAAGGTATCAAGCAAATTTTAAGCGCCCAGAAAAAGATTTCCTTTGCCATTTCTTAAGGAAGCTTCGAAGATGGTTATATTTTCTCTTACTTAGGGAGGTTGTTATGTATATTGGATAGACTTCAATCTACCCAGTAGGCTGGCCCTGCTTTGGTCATAAAGCTGTACATGGTGCCTCTGTTTGATTTCCCTTTTACTAACATTTCCCTTTCAATTATGTGTGCAAAAGGAACATCTGAAGTTGGGTCCTTCCTTACTGGGATGTATCTGCACCCACCTCTGAAAGCTCTTGGTTTGCTTCTTCAAGAATGAGACCCCATTTGTTTCTTACGAACTAGACCAGCAGATGTACGTTTGGGGGTCAGAATATTATCTTTAGTCCTAGAATTAATTTGCTTCATTTTGAATAGCAATAGGGAGCAAATTCAACACACTACAGAGCTAGAAGTTTGCAAAACTACCACTTTTTTATCTGCTTCTGTGTGCTGGGTGACGTGAGAAACTCCAGGGAAAATAATAATTATTGTAGGTTTTGATGCATTAGATCTGGTTCTAATAATAGTTCAGTACTGACATAGCCCCATCTTAGAGCTCTTATTCACAATTTTGATACTATCAAACTTGAAGAATGATAGATTTTTGAATAAAAGAAACTGGGCTTTTAAAGACTAAAATGAGAAACTCAAGATGGCTGATCTGGTTTCTGTCAGATTTTAGCTGAAGAGTATTTCCTTAGTCATAATGTTTATCTATGTCATCTTTCTTCTTAGATATTGGAGGAGAGAAGATAAGTTTTGCACAAGTTTTGAGCAATTTATGATCAAGTATAATAACCTCTACATGAAGTAACTTCTTCCTATGCAGTGTCTGGCACCCACCCACACAGAGATACTATTAAAGGGAAAGGAGAGAGAGAAGTACAAGAAAATGTTAGGTTTAAAATGAGAACTCTGAATTACACAACAGCTGA
Organism: Calcarius lapponicus; assembly: GCA_039654755.1. NCBI lineage: Eukaryota > Metazoa > Chordata > Aves > Passeriformes > Fringillidae > Calcarius > Calcarius lapponicus. Next base: position 24,234,099 of record CM077464.1, read on the forward strand.
GCAAGTCACTTTTGACTGGAAGTGAGTAACTGTCCAGAGTGTGAAATCTTGTCAGCATAGCCTGTTTTCAGACTAAAGTTCCCATATTGCACCTTATTCATCTTACATGCTAGAAGGCCAATGATCTTTGTCTTTAGAAGGTGATACTTTTTTTTCTTTTTTTTTTTTTTTTGCTTTACTTTCTCTTTTCATACCTGTAGTACAGACTTGTGCAGGCATTTTGTCAAAGAGAAACAGTGGTAGCAACAAGAGTGGTTAGGAATCAGCTCAGAAATAATCCCTCTGAATAAAGGTTTCCACAGGACTGTCCAGATCATGTTATTTCTAGTCATCTCATAATTTCAGTTTTAGGTCATGTATGGCTTTAATCCTTAAAATGAAAATATTTTCTTCATAACAAATAACTAAGAATCTGACAAAATTATTTACTAGCTCTTCACATTTTGTAATATGAAAAGAAAAAACCCACCCCATCCTTTTTATAGATCTCTGACTATATAGTTTGGCAGGTTTCCCATGGCATGATGCAGAATTCCTTGGCAAATGTTACTTGGCTGTAGCTTTTTTAGATTCTTCACCATCACTTTATTGCTCTTACACACACAGACTTACAAACTCCTTAGACTTAACTGCTACAACACAGATTCTAAAATTTCATGTACAATTTCCATGTACCCTCATTATACCATTTCTCTTTACTTTTTTTTCTTCACTATGTCAAATAATCATGGACTTTCAACACCTCCCTCATTTTGTATAATGCCTTCAAAGCTGCAGTTACATATTCTGAATTCACTGCTCTTCTTCCCAAAGCAACTTCTCAGCATCTTCTCAACCAGAGTGTCTAAGCCCCGCTTGCCCAAATATGAAGTTGTACCCTTTCCACCCATGATGTTCTTCTCATTTTAGGGAGTTCTTGTAGGACTTCCCTGAGTACACATGGATCACCAGTATACAGGCTTTTCACTAAGAATATTGTATATATTCAAGTCAGTAATTAAGAGATTATCCTTATCCTTTTTCTGTGATAACAAGGAAGGAGGTGGAATCCCTAACTTCTGTTGTCACAATGAACAAATGGACTAGCAGAAAGAATCTAGGTAGTTATTTTGTATGTTATTTCTTACATATCTGGAAACATACTAGGCTTGTCTGGCTTTGGAAGCCCTTGTACTGGCAATTCCAGAACTGTCATGAGAGCTCAGTAATATGTTTTGGTTAGAAAGTGAATTTCTTACCTTTTTTCATTCATCAGTACATTCTTCACATGACCTTTCTTCCGTGTGTCCTTTTTACCAATATCAGAAATGGAAAGATATTTTCCGATCAGAATGTCACTAATTAGTTAAAAATGTCAGTCACTGTCAAGAAACCTGCAGAAGTCTTTTCCTGTGCTGCATTGCATGTGGTTTTATTGGGTTTTTTCCTTGCGTCTGCATTATAGATGTCTGCATTATATATTTGACTAGAACAGTGCTTATCAGTATCTTTAATTCCAATCTTTATGAAAATTCTAACTTTCCTTATGAAAAGCTTTAGATTCTCTTTGCTTTGTAGACCAAAGGCTGAAAAGAAAATCTAGAAGTAATGTGGCTGGTTTACAGTTAAAACTCATTTATCTCTCGCGTGTCATTGCATTGTCATTGTATACAATACTTTAAAAATTGCTTTGGCATGTCTGTAGAGTTGCACCAGGGAAAATTCTTTTGTGGAGACTTGCTTAGGAAATGTTTATATCTCAGTTTTTACTGAGTAGTGCGGACATGAAGCACAATGTCTATGAAATAAAGAACTCAACTTTTCAGACAGTAATATCCAGTTCAGATAGAAAGAATATTCAGTGAAGGCGAAAGTTGGCATGAACATGAGCAAAAGCATGAGCTAAGGCATGGACAAGAGAAAAAGAGCCTGAAGTTGGTAAATGGTTAAATGTAGTTTGTTCAGCTGTATATAAGCATGAGAGCCTTTTGGCCAGAAAACAAATGGTGCAAGCCCTTTTAAACTGTAAGCAGATGGTAACATTTCGGGATTTGTAGGTTTTCCATTGCAACCTTACGTTGTGATCTGTATTTTTATTTCTGTACTGTCACAGAATCACAGAATGGTTGAGATTGGAAGGACCTCTGGGTACATCATCTGGTCCAAGCCCAGGCAGGAACACCTAGAACTGGTTGTCTAAGACCATCTCCAGATGGCTTTTGAATATCTCCAAGGTGGGAGGGTCCACAACCTCTTAGAGGTTGGTCACCCCCACAATAAAAAAAAAAGTTTCTTTATGTTCAGAGGGTGTTCCTGTCCTTCTGCTTTCACAATGCAGACTCATCGCTAATATCCATTTAATTGTGCAACTGCACATTTTGTGCCTGAGGAGCTAAGGTACTTGTTTATTGGCTCAGGAGGGGTTTATTTTAGCAGGACAGTATTAACAATACAATGCCCCCATCATATCGTCCTATCTGTAGGCTAAGGGCATTCTGGTCCTACAGCACACACAAAAAGGCTTTTCCTCCATACAGTGGGCATTATTCCAGAGGCAGTGGATAATGGCCTCACTTCAAAGCCAGGGGGAGGAGTAGCCAAACAAGATGGACACTTGCATGTTCTCTGTAACGTTTTCCTTGCTCTGTTGCCCTGAAAAATCAAAGAAGCCACAACCAACAAATGTGGGAACCATCTGAGACCCCTTGAGCAAACAGGGAACCTAAATGTCACAGGTGCACTCCAAATCTTGTCCTATCTTCCCTACTTGGTGTGTGTTTCATAACAACAAAGGTGTTGGAGCCTTCAGAGCATGGATTTTGTAGCAAGCAAAGTCAGGGATGTTTGAGAGGATTGAGGAACCACACAAAAGGCAAGTACATCTCCATGGATAGTTCTTTCATCCATGGGAATGTCCCTCTTTCCTGAGATACATGTACTCACAGATTTTAGGTGTTTTTTGAAGCCAGCGGGCAGACTCACATCCCCTGCCACAGGACACAAACCCAGCTCCATGCCTTTTCTGAAGAAAAAAAGAAGGAATTCTACAGAATCAGGCTCCAGAGTTTAACCACTGTTACACAGATTATGATCGCAGAGGGGAGAACATATGCTCAAGAAAGAACTTCTGGATCAAGCTTGCATAAATAAACCTCAGGGAGTGAGTGGGTGTATGAATCAAGTGAAAGATACCAAGAACAAAGGTGAAATTTTACTTTTCTGTGGCTGCTGAGTGTTCTCAATTCAAAGGTGGTGGGAGAGCTGATGTCCACCTTTAGGAATCTCTAGGTGTCTTGACGTGAAAGTTTTTATGTGATTTGCAGAGCTGTCAAGTCATTACAAAAGAGTAACTAGTGCCAAAATGTGAAATGAGAGCTTCGTGCAGCTGCTGATTTAGATGACTCTATTTCCCCAATCATGCATCCAATATTCCAATTGAACCTTGAGCCAAAATTTATGAGGCAAATTTCATTATACTAGTGATGCCTAACCTAGAGTTGGCATCCTGTTGTAGTCATGATGCTGGGATGGACAGGAGGCTGAAAGATGAACTAATAACACTTCGTTTTGATGAAATATCAAAGTATGTTGGAAGGTCACCTTGTGTTGTATAATTATACTTTAAAAAGAATTTAAATTCTTGCTTCAGCCCTTAGTGAATTTGAGACAGCAGCAATGATGGGAAAAACCTTCCTTAAAAATCCCAAGAATTGTACTTGTTCTGGCATGACACTGCCTAAGGTGATTTGCAAGCAAGGCTGCCATTGCCAGGCTTTCACATTAATGCAAGGTTCAGCATACATTTTAAAACATTAAATCAGCTTTCCATTTGCATAGATATGATTATTTGAATGTGTAGATTTTGTTAGTTTAAAGGGTCACAATAATCTAATGCTGGAGCTGAAATTAAATATTCAAAATAACTGAATGTTAATTATTTCAAGCAGTAGCTCCAAAAAATGTCTCTGCTTGACTTTGGAAGATACAGAGTGTGTCTGCTGCCACAAGCAATGCTGGGATTGTAGCTATTGAATGTTCTGAAAATCAGGCTCAAAGCTTAGGGGCAGAAGTAGATGCTCCTGTCTAAGCTTTGGGTTTTTGTAGGAGCCAGTATTGCTATCTACCTTAAAGCTTAAACCCAGAAATCCCAAAGTATGAATTGCAGTGGTCTTGTCAAAGTGGCTACAGTTAGTAAATATCATGTGTATCTGGGAAACAAAACATCCCATTATTTATGATTTATTCACAAGCAAAATAAATAAAGCCCTTTATGGACAAGTAGCAGGCTACCACATTTTACTTCATCAGATCAAATCTCATGTCAGATAGTTTCAAATCAGATTTGAGTAATTGTTCTCTCAACGTCCCTGCTCAAAGCAGTTTGGAGTATAAGTTGATATGACATTACTGAATGGCAGGACACAAGAAGGAGGCAGAATGCATGTTTAGTTCATCAAAGAACAGCATGTCTGCCAGTTCACTGCTTTTTCTTGATGGCCCAGATTTCTGCAGAGATTGTTATATGCCTAAGAAATGTCTCAGTGCTCTGTGTCCACTTACTGTATTTGGAATGCACCCACAAGACAGGCAGTGACATGGAGCTCTGGTGCCTTTGTGAGAGCGTCAAGATGGAAATTGCCACTTCTCACCATGAACTCACAGTTAGCAAAAGGAGATCCAGGTCCTACAGCTGCTCCTGCATATGGGCAGTGAGAGGGGAAGGACCATAGCTGACTACTCCTTGTTCTCCTGTCTAGATGGGCGAGATCTTCTCCTGTGAAAAGCAGCAGTGAAATGATGCCTTTGGCTGTCACAGGTGTCAAGGATTGCATCAGACAGGAGTACGTGGAGAGAGGCAGGAGAAGGGGTGTTCCTCCATAACCAGAGGCTGCCCGTGGAAGCAGGGGATTATGCACTGTCTGCCAAATCACTGTGTCTCAGCTGAACAGTTCTAGAGACTGTAACCATGAGTTTACAACATACTCTGTACTTAAGAGAGCTGAGATGCAGAAGAGAGGGGGCAACCTGGCTATCAGTCAACCAAGTTCCTATCTCAGTTTGCAGTGTGTGTGAGTTGTGTTTCTTGGAGTAATCTACCATTTGTTGAACCAAAGGGGTACACAACGTCTGTGGCCTGATCTTCACAGATCACTCATTCTTGGCTGGATCCTTATTCATCTGTCAGTAAAATGTTGGAATATCTTGGGAGCTTCAACATAAAATTGCACTTTGTTCAACACAAAGCTGGCAATACAGCCATATTGCCGTACAAATCAGAATTTCATGTTTGCCTTGGCATTGTGGGGTAATAGCATCTTATACATGATGAGTGAAAATAATTTAAATTGTACTTCGAAAAGAAAAAGTGTGTCTGAAAGTATTTTTAGTCACTGTTTTTTTTTTTTTTATTAAAAGCCTTTGGACATTCAGCCTAACAATTTGTTTCTTTCCTGAATGTATCTTTATTTATGCAGCAGAAGTATTCCTCTACTTCAAGGTAAATTCTGTACCGTTTCACACCCCATTGTTTACAGACCTTCATGAATCCATTGTCATTTATTTGACCCCTTAAGTCTAGGAACACATTTCCAATATGCAGTATGCAAGAAATTTAATTTTCAATATATATTCATAATAATTAATCTCTAATGTTATTATGTTTTTATGAATTGCATGACATTCACTCTGTTTTTGTCTCTCTTAGCAGCTATTTTAGTGTTCTTTGTAATGAAAACGATTTTGTTAATGATACAATTCATAGGAAAGTATTAGTTGAGGGAAAATTATGTCATTCATGCAAAAGGGCACAATTAAAATTTCAAAAGTAGTGTATTCAAAAATAGGTGTCATCTGTCCCCTTTTGTTACCAGTTATAGTAAAAACTTAAAAGGTTCACTTGCAGACTGGATAAAGCATGGAAAGCAGAAGAGAACAGAAGACGAAGTCTCAAAAAACCCCCACGTTTTCACCCTACATTGGCAACTGTCAGTGACATATATAAATTTATATTAATTAAAGCAAATCACATCCTAAAAACATGTTTTTATTTTTTCAGACCACTCTTCCGTGGAAATTCAGATGTTGATCAACTAGGAAAAATCTTTGAGTAAGTAATAACTAATTGCCTTATGCCGTATCTGTTTAACATTGAAACCCTATGAGATTTCTTTGCCGTCTTTTTATGCAATAATGTGACTAGAATTTCCATATTTCCTATTGCTGTGGCATGCAATATGATATTTCTGTGTATTCTGTGTCAGAATGGAAGGAGGAAGCAACATGGAATATAGTTCTGCAAAACTGATAGCCATCATCAGGAAGTTAGGACACTTCTGGGTTTGGGCTTTTTAAGTCTCTTAAACATACTGTGCATGTACCATTCATACATATTCATAAACTGTTAAGTGCAAGAGATTCTCTTCATGTAAACAAACACAGTATTTTTTTTTCTTTGTGCATTGCAGAAAACAACATTAGAATACATTAAAAGTTGAAATCTCTTAAGATCATTACTGACAGCATCTTTGCTGAAAAGACTTCCAAACATTAAAAAATATGTTAGCTTTGAAAATTTATTGTGTAGCCTGTTAATAGTCCCTAATTTGGTCTGGAAGGTAACTGTGAGAACTGAGGAATATCAGCATTTTAACATGTGCTTTCTCAGAGATTATTTTATTGTAAAACCATTTTACAGTTCTAGGCGTTTGTGGTTTTCAGATACATCAAATGTTAAGGAGGCAGGTAGACTCTAAAACTGTCTGAGGTGTAATACTTCTCATCCAAAATTCAGTTATTAATACTACCAATATGATAATTAAGTAGAATTATATTACTTTTTCTTGTAAAAGCTCTTGAGACTAAGGAACATTTTTGTATTTTTAAGAGGCATGTAAATTTAAGATCTGATGTATGTATCATGTAGGTAGGAAATCAAAACCACACAGAGCTGGTACCAGTCCAGAGAGCAAATGCCTGTTTGCCTCTGCACCTCTCTCTTCCCTTTCTGTATGGAGATCCCTGCAGGGATCCAGGGATCTGGATGAAAAAAGAAGTAGATAGCACGGAGAGAGTGAGAGAAGTATTATTCCAAAATGTTATTTTCTTGAAGATATTCCAAAGAGAAGATGGTAACACTTCTAAGAAAAGCTTAAACTGAGCAAATAATGAATTTCTCTGTTTAATCCTGTTTCCAGTTCTCAAATCATAACAGATCTGTTTCTAAACATTTTCATTATTCAGTGTGGGGTTTCCAAATTACAGGTCTTGATTTCACAGAGTTGACTTCCCTTTCCTGCATACCATACCATGAGTATGTGACTCACTTGTGTGGTTAATTTGTCATGCGCTAAATAGCTCTTCCTGCCCAATCCAGAAAAATCAGTCCTTACAGTTTTCTTTTTCTTCTTCTGCCAAAACTACTACTTTAGTCCTACAATATTCTGCTTTATTAAATGAAGACAGCTTTGATACATGCAACATATTTTACAATTAAAAAAGACATAGCTATGATTTCTTTCATTTGTCTCATTTAAGGGGAAAATGAAAATTAACTGGGCTAGGATTAAATGCATAGCTGCTAGTGACAGCCTCCAACAGGGATCTTTCCATCCCTAGGGGCTGAGATTACCTGTGAAGAAAAGAATTCACTAAGAAAAGAAAATGCTGTGCTAAATTTAGAAGAAATTCCTTGTTGCACATCTACTTAAAGAGAAAGTTTGGGTTTGCTTCTTTTATACAGTCCTTCCTAAATAGTTGAGAAGTTTCTGTCTTGGATTCTGAGGGGTTATGCCAAATAGTGTTTATTTTGTGTTTTCACAGCTGGAGAACCCCCCACAGTTAGGCCTAGCTCTTCTTGTAGGAGGGTTGTTTCTTTCTGCAGTTGTGACTCATTCTAGAGATCAGTTTGGACAGAAGGAAGTTTCAGGATTTCTGTGCAGTCTGGACTGATGTATTCTTTCAGATAATGATACTGTGGTCTGCCTTTTCTTTGCATGTGCTTTGTGATTTGTGTCAGTAAAATTCCACTGTGTATGAGGGTAAATCCCTCATACATGGATCGAAATGTTTTCTTACTTTTCCGGGACACCACCAGCTTGTGGCAAATCCTCAGAGATTTCAGGCTGAACTGCAATGGTTTGAACAGGCTTGTCTCCCATTGTGATCAATGGGAGTGGAAAGTACTCAGCATTTCTCAAGACCAGGCCTGAACCTTTGGCAGGAGGTGAAACTTTCCCAAGCTACTCCCGAACTTAGTCACTGAAATGGTGATGCTACCAGACCATTAGAGTGGGAGCAGCTCCTCAGCAGTACTACATGTGTGTAACTAAAAATGTCTCTCCTTTGCGCTCTGTCTTGTCCAGCCCACCCCTCTCTGACAGGCTGCCTCCTGGTTTCTTGCATCAGCTTTGCCTGTACCTGTGCTTATTCTGCCCTGTTCCTGCTCTGCAGTCATACAAAACAGTGGGGCTAACCAAACACAGTTGAATGACAGGTTAAATGCCATTGTTATTTCAAATGCTTTACTCTCCCATCCTTGATGCTATTTGTATTACATTTAATATGGGACCAGATCCTGAAATATCTAATCAAAAGGCTTGAACTGCCGTGGCCAGGGAGGCTTCCCCATAGCCAAACTGCACCTGATTAATGGCAAATGTGGTTTCTCATACAGATTCAGCTTAGTATTTCCCAAGAGCTGTGATATGGCCAGGTGTAGTAGGATTTAATTGTCCTGAGATTGTAATTGCTTTGCCCTTCCAACCATGCTGTTATTTTGAGGACACATTAATTTTCAGAGGTGTTTTAGGTAAGCCAAATTACAGTCTAAAATCCACATAGGTAGAGGTGAGGCAATTCCATTATGTTTGCTGAGGTAACCTATGATTTACCTCCATGTGGTTGTCCCACGGCCTCACCCAGTCTTGTGACAAACTCAGTGAGAAGAAAGGTCGATGCTGCTCCCTAGTGGCGCTGGCCTTTGTGCAAGCCCAAGTATTCAGTGACATCGTTTTTCTGTTCTTTCTTGTCTTACCCTGTAAGTGTTTCCATTCCAATCTCGATTTTACAGGTTATAAAAAATTATTTTCCCTGAAACCAAACAAGTAATGTATGATCTTTTTCATAATTTCCACCAGAAACTGGTTTTCAACCTCACAAATACTAACATCAGACTAAAATGTGAAATGTATGAGACATAATTAATTGTTGATGATTTACCTATTTAATTTATTTGAGTTTTAGAACTCAGCATGATTATTTAATAAGTAAAAAAATCTTATACAATTTAAAGAAGAAATAAAATACTTAAAGAAGTTAAAATATTCTTTTAAAGAGTAAAGAAAAACTAAAATACAGTTGAAAGCAAAACCACAAAGACACTTAAATGCCTTTCCATTTCTAAACTGAGACTTTAAAACCTGTATTGTGAAGCAAATAAATTGTTTAAATTTGGGCAACAATTACTGCACAGAGCTTTGAAGCATTATGAAACATCCCTTTTATTGCCTTACCCTCATCTTGACCCACACTCTTCTCTCAGTCCCTATTCTTGTGAAAAAAGATCCTTGCACGCAATTCCCCTTTGAAACTTCCTGCTTTTAATCATCCTGGAGTGACATATGTTGCACCATCCAGTCAAGAGCTAAACAACCTTTTTCTAAAGCACTCAGCCTTTTTTTCAGTAAAAAGATTCAGAAAACTGAGACTTAGGCCAGAAAACTGTGCTACCCACAAAATTATTTCAACCAAGCACATTGAGGGCCTATGTTTATCAGCTTCTATTCACAGAGATTATTGCACTACTGTACAATTAAACATTTAAGCTCATTTAAACTAAAATACTTAGAAAATGCTACTCATTGTAATCAATATGAAGGGAAAACTGCATAAATGTTCAGACCTAACATTGTTTTTCATTTTGCAGTGTAATTGGACTCCCAGAAGAAGAGGACTGGCCTAATGATGTTGCCCTTCCAAGAAATGCTTTTACTTCCAGACCCGCACAACCTATTGAAAAATTTGTACCAGATATCGATGAAGTAGGCAAAGACTTGCTTCTTGTGAGTTTCCATTTGTTGTTCCCTGCCTCACATGACTGATGGCTCCCACTCTGCATGCAACTTGCCAAGAAAAAATGAAGTTTCCTTTTAATGGAGTTAGTTAAAAAAAGGTCAAAAATAGATAAGACAATTTGTGTTAATCTGTGAAACAACAGCACAAAGACACTGCCTTTGGCTCAAGAGGTGTCAGAGCTGAGAATAGCTCAAGATTAGGAAACTAGGTCAGAGACATATCTGTTTGACCTGTTGTTAGACCTTGTGATTAGATCCTCATTACTGATTCCTGTAGTGCCACTGCAGCAGCCATCCTTACATGGCTGAAAACTTGGAATTCACCAATTATTGCCTCTTGTAAATGGCAAGGCTGAACAGAAGCAAAAGAATCGGGCTGGTACAGCTATTTCCATCATTGTTATAGATACATCAGAAATCCCAGTCCTGAAATTCAATCTTGAAATGGAATATAGGGAATGACCTTTCATCAGTTTGCTTCATGCTGTGCTTGTTGAAATCTAGTTAGATTGTTCTTTGGAAGTCTTGTAAAGATCTTGGTTCATGTGAGATAGGTAGAGTGCAATTTTTGAAAGACTTGATGCATCTCTTCAGGACCTGCTGTCTCTGGCCAAGGTTATCTCAACAGCAGATGGTCCTGTAGTGTCCTCATGACAGCAGCTCCCAGCTGCAGAAAGCTGGACTACATCTGGCCATTTGAAATGACAAGGGAGAAACACTGCTGTGAGAAAAATCTGCTGTGCTTGCAGACAGCCTGGAAGTGGAAACTAGACATGGGACAAGAATTAGATCCTAGGAACAAGAAGGAATAATATATGGCTGAGAGCTCAGTGAGTGTGAGGCATGATGGGAGGGGGGGGAGGGAGGGAGGAGATTAGTATCTGTGTCTAGAAGGTGAGGTAGGAAAGAGATCTGTTCCTGCTAGGCAAAGAGATGATAACTGGGAGCCACAGATAAAAGGGGAGAGTAGGACTGGAAGTCACTGAATTAAATTTCAAGAGTGAAATGCTAGAAATTCTGATACAAGAAAAGAAAGTAGGACTAGGAATTGGTTAGACAAGAACAGTAGGAAGGATAATACATGGAGGTGAATGCCATAAAGAACAAGGTATAAACACTAGGCTAGGGAGAGATTTCAGTGCTGGCTGGACAAAGGCTGGGATACAGATCAGGAAGGTGGGCCATCAAAGTGCAGCTAGGAAGATGAGGGAGAAACTGAACACACAGCATAAGCAGATGAAGACTGTCCTGTGCATGTGAATTAAAGAAAACCTGTATTCTGGGATTTCATAAATTGTGAATACTTGAATTTTCTAGCATGTAATTTTGAGGTGCCCATACTCTTATACTCTGTTTTAATACAGATTGTCATTGTGCACCACCTTCTGAGACCCTGTTGTGTCTCATACCTAAACTGAAGGTGGTATGCATTAATGTATGTATGCAGTGACTGCACTGTTAACTTACATTGTAGTTAAAACTAACTTCTTTTCATACTTTCAGAAATGCTTAGCGTTCAACCCAGCCAAAAGAATATCTGCATATGTTGCCCTTTCTCACCCGTATTTCCATGATCTGGAGAAATTCAAGGAGAATCTGGACTGTCACGTGTCATCCAGCCAAAACTCCAGTGAGGTGAATGCATCATAAGTGCTGACTGAAGATGAACCATACCATAAATGAGCAAGACGTAGCTGCCAAGGCCACTGTCCCAGACAAACCACATAGATGTCCTAGCAAGATCATTATTTGGAGGTTTTATGCACTTATCTTTTATTTTGGGATTGTGATGTGCTTATCCATGGAAATCAATCTAGTTTACTTTTATCAGAGCAATGCAAGGGCCAGGGCTTTGACCTGCTCCTGTTGCAGCTTTATGTTTGTTTTGGTTTTGTTTTGTTTATCTACCTGGGAAAACTCCAGACAAAGAGAAGCTGCTGACCAGTTTTGCTGCCGTTTTATCCTTCTAATATTGAATGCTGCCAGTGTTTCATGATCGAGTCACTGCCATCGATGCAATCTCTCTCTCTCTCTAGCTGCTGAAGCTTGATTTGGTACTTTATTATTGTTATTCTGTGACATTTAAAGAATGGCATTGAAATACCAGATCTCTGCAACCTGTAGTTAACTGATACATGCATTAATACATCCAGCTACTGTTCATTCATAGCAGATATGCAGGTGCTCCCCCACTTGAAAACCTGGATAAATTAATTTATCATTTTGTTGCTCTATAAAAATAACAGTGATGATGATGATCATAATAAATGTCTCAGCTTTTAGGTTTTTTCATACACAAACGAGTTATTATCTAGCTATGTTTGTGTGCATGTTTCAAAAAACTGTCCTGTTCTTACTGTTTCAATTTCCAAATGGTCTTTCTGTGTTGAAATGCAGACATGTTCTAGTCCATCATCTAACCCATCATTCCCCCCTGGAAACAGCTGCAAGCATATTTTCTTCATCTCATTCCAAATAATTTTCTGATGTCCAGCTCAAAAACATGAGCAGAGCCAATGAAAATCAATACAGATTTTCACCTTCAACCTGTTCTCATTGTCAGCCAAAAACAAAAATAGCAAAAATATTTCTGGTTCAGAAGCAGAGAATCCTATACCTGTAATAAGCACAGAGAAGTATTTGTGCTGCATTGTACTCTGTATACTGTGCTGCCTTACCTGCAACACCCCTCAATGCATCACAAGTGCATGAACATTAATGCTCAAAATCCCTCACATGTCACTTACTAAGCAGGCTTGTTTTCTATGCAGAAATGCATGACGTCTCCTAAACCACCATGTGGGGATGCTAGCACATGCCTCTCCACTAAGGTTAATGTGCCATTATTGAATGTCAAAATAATGAAGCAATTTACTTGTCTTTATAGCACAGTTATTTTAAATATTACCTGAAATTTTTATATTTAGTATTTTTGCCTTAACTAAAATATATTTTCAGTATTTCAAAAAGAAACTTTTATTTTTTTTAATACTGTACTGGGGCAAAAGAAGTATTTGAAATCCATAAAAGCTGTTCCCTAGCTGTTCAGTGCATTTACTTGGGAATGACTTGGGGGAAAATATTGGTCCAATGAGTATAAGTGATGCTAAGTGAGGCAGCCAGCTTTGCTTTCTCCTGTGACAGTCTCTAGGCTTCTCTCTTCCTCATCTCTATTTCATCTTGTCTAGGTGGTGAGCCAGCATTATATCCTCATGCTTGGCAGAAGCAGGTCCTTAGCATTGAGTTGGGCAGTGTAACTTTTCCAGCTGTGACAGGGGAGCTTGCAGCTATCTCACGGGCAGGGCTCTCGCTCCTGTGGCGACCTTCACTGTTAACTCCATTTCAGGTATCTGCACTCTCTGGGTCATGGTCCACTGCTAGGATAGTAAGTGGGTCTTATCTGTCTCCTGGATAAAGCTTTTTTAGGTCTACTTTAAACAAGCCAGAGTTTGAAAAGACCACTTGCATGCTTGCATGCAGTGGCCTGTGCTTTTCTTTAAGCCCAAATTGAGCCTATGCAAAAAAACTTAAGCAGCATGAACAGGCAAGTTGCAAATTAGGCCTGGCAAGAGCATGCCCAAAGCATCTGCGCACGGAGATATCACAGATCTGTAACGTCAGAATTTCGGAAGCTCTGTGAGCAGGAAGCTGAAAGCCAGGGAGCTGTCACAGCAGCAAACCTAATCTTGGCCTTGCCTTTGTCATTCTCTTTGTGCCTACACCCAAAGGGAACTGCAGACCTACTGCACTGCTGTTGTCCCAGTCCTATTCCTCTATGGGTTAGTGGACCCAAGTGTGAATAATTTTTGCAATTCACAGAGTAGGATGGGCCAGAATGAATTTTTTGCTAGCAATTTTTAAACACTACGTAGAACAATAAACAGAGACAAAAGTCAGGAGACTCTTGGAACAGTAGTAATTAGAAAAGCTTTTTTACAGAGTTTAGCACTTTTGAAAACATTCCACATTTTACCTAGCACGGAGCTATCTGTCATACATACCTTATCAGGGCATTCAGCTGGTGTGGCTTCCCAGCAACTGCTCAGGGAACTCTCCCAGAGCTCTCCACCAACTAATACAGGGTGCAAATGTAGAGGAGGAGATGGTATTTTCCAAATTAGGCTTAAAACTCTCAGAGAGAAATGTGCATCTGTTCCACATACGAATCTGTTCTATTAAGTTCGGCGAAGCTAAAAAATAGACAATATGGTTGCTGAATGTAGATACATTATTAGGGCAAAAACAGAAAGGAGGGGAGAGAATACTTAAAGCCAAAGGTTAGTGTTGGCCCAAAAACTAATGAGAATGTGGAAATCACCAGGAATTTAACTACTGGAGCAGTATTTCCCAATCGTAGTATCAAAGAGCTAAGCAAGCAGCAGAGAAAAACAGGGGCTGGCTTACGGAGCCAGAGGCAGAGCTTCTGCAACATGGTGCTGTATGTTGTCTAATATAGTAGGATCAGGTTATAAATGAGAGCATTCAGGAGAACAGTTTCAAAGGGCTGCATTAATGGTCACATTCTGGAACATCTTTCCAGTGGGAATGGCAGGAACAAAACCAAGAAATCTAAGAATCTTGGCAGGGTTAGGGAAAATATTTCTCTAATGGGGTCCTTGTGGTAGCAAGGGCCTGGATTCAAAGGACCAACAATTTTTCAAATTACCTCCTTTTCCAAATCTCTTCAGGAAGAAATTCCATTTGACATGCCATAGACTTAATCATATTCCAGTCTTCCCTGCCAAACCATGTGGGGCTTCACTTACACTAGTAAACTGAGAAAGCCTGTTCTCTGGCTGGGCAGAGCACTGTTGTTGGCTAATACCATGCCAGGAATCATATTTATAATTAGACAGCACCGACAGCTGTGGGACTGTGCTCAAACTCATGCCCTTGCTCTTCTTACGTTACTGGTATAGCTCTAATATTTTTGTACCTTTACTCATTTACTGCCATATGGGTAGGATGTAGGAATTGTGTAAGTGAAAAAGAAAGTGCTGTGGTGAAAACTCTTTGAACACCTTTAAAGAAGACTTCAGCAATTCTTCTTAGTGATATCTAAACCTGTATGTGTTCTCTTCTACAGGAGTGGTTCAACAGCAGCTAAAAAATGCTGAATAACAAAAGATGTATTAAGTATAGCTCCTAGAACACCCACAGCCAGGCACTGTGCTCTTCTTAGCAGAGAACAGGGTGTTCTGAGTAATGGAAGGAGAAATTTCTATCTCCCACCAAACTTTTTTTTTTTCTTTTTAATCACTACTACATAACTCTGCAGGAAAAAAACAGACCAAATAGCCAAGGAAAAAAATCACCACAAGCAGCTAGTGAAGTGCTAATTGCTGAACCATAGCAATCCATCTGGTGCAGCCCTTTTCTCTTCCCCCTGTCCATGCTCACACCAGCCTTCCCCTTTGTCTCCTTCAGCTCCCTTATGTAAACAGGTTTCAGTGATGCTCACAGGTGCTATTTCTAGCAAGATTCTTCCAAATTTTCCAGAGCTACACTGTGTCAATGTCCCCTCCATTCCTATTACTAAATCGTGCTTCTTTTAGTCTCACAGCCTAAACTAGTGATGAGACAAGAACTTTGTGCACCTCCTTGCTTAGGCTTAGTTTTGTGTACCCCTGTGTTGCCTTCTGTGTGGTTAGTAAAATTCTAAAAATAGGATTTGTGCATATTTCTGTGTAGGTTGTGTCCACGCTCCAGGTTTCTTTCAGCCTATTAGTCCACAATGGTCAATAATAGAACATCCTTCTCTGTTGTTTCTGTCCTAAAACACACCAAAAAATGAGGGCGTCATGTTTGCAAAAAAATTACATTTAGGGCTATGTGTACAGAGCATTTTTAGTGAAAGGAATCACTAAATTACAGCATTTGAACATCTTCTGCATGGGGGAGGGTTTCCAACATGGTAACTCTTACTTGGTTTTTATACTCAGTGGTTGTTTTGCTGAATAAGAAGAAAATATTGTGCCTTGCTGCTTTTCACAGGTTCGCTCACTGTCTTTGAGTTTTATTATACATATAATTCTTTCTGCTGTTAGGTATTAGATCAACCTTAATATGGAAAATAAAGAGAAAACATGCTGGTTTGGTCTTCTAGCCTCCAAACTAGGAGCACTTACCTGACTCACAACTGAAAACACATCAGTTGTCAAATACATACATGAATCAGAAACCACACAGTTCAGTTTAAAAGGCCACATAAATTAATTATGTTCCACGTATAAGATACATTTGAATAATGAGGAAGTTTATTTTAAGAACTCTGTTTTATAGAACCACTTGGCTAGTTCTTTTCATATACAGTAGGTTCAGGAATAGATTGACTTTTATGTACAATGTGAATTAGAAGTTACTAGGGTATTTGAGTGATTTTGTTGTTTTATGCTTGAAGCTTGAATTGATTGCAAGCTTAGGAACCTAACATATTTATTTTATTGCTTCAAAACTGCTTCTGAATATCAAGATCTCTTTTGATGTTAACAGGATTTCACACTTTTTTTTAATGTGTAAATTATGTTCTTGAAATTAGTATGTTAGAAAAAGCATTTTTCTGAACTGCATTAGTGGGGGAAAATATAAAAAATTTATTTTTACTTTCACAGAGAGATGAACTCTTCAATAACTGACTATCAATAAGCTATACTTTTACTTCATTTTGATTACTAAGCCGTGAGTATACAGGTTACTTTCGATGAAGAAAAAAATCCGGCTTTCTAGAAAATTAAATGGGATTTTATGTTTAAGCTTCCAAGTTTTATTTTCTTATCCATTTTTTTTTGTGCAAGTACAGTTCAGATGTACAAAAACATGACTACAATTTTAGCAGTCTAACAGGCTGTACGACTCAAATTGAGGTTTTATTTGTGAGCTGTTTATTTTATTTTATTATCTATCTGCATCTTGCAAATTATTAGATAATGGCTGTAATACAATTCTAGTTTCTGGACTAGACTCTGTAACCATCAAATCTCAATAATTTATGTAAAGCAGAAAGAGGCTTTCTCATAGATTCTAATTACCTAGGCCATTAAAAGAAGAGAGATGTAGACATACGAACTGACAAATACACTTTTGCCAAGTGTTGTTTCTTCCCTTTAGTTTAAAGCTTAGCAAGTATTGCATACTGATCTGCAATACATATACAATGTAAGAACCATAAAGACCACTTAAGAGTAGTGTGCACAAATAATATGAAAAATGGCTCATTAGACTCTTTGAGAAACCAGCTGAAAAATCATTACTTTAGCTGTAACACTCAAAATCTTGAAACTCATATATTTTTCCATTAAAAAGTATTCCTGAAAAATTATGTGTATGTTTTTAATTCAGTGATAGGCACCCAAACAGAAGGGAATCAAGTGGGAGCTTGTTCTCAAAAGTGAATTTTCCAAGCTGAATAGATACCATCAGTTCTTCATGTACTCATCAGAAACTAAAATTAACCAGCACCATTCTTAGATGAGCCTTTTGCTTTCTGGGCAGATAAACTGTTGATAAAGTTAGTGGAAATTTTGCTTTGACTTAAAAGTCCTGTGGAAGCTTCTGCAATATTCAGTTTTCCAGCCTTCACTGAAAGACTGTGCAAAACAGCAAAGATAAATCAAAACTCCTTAACCTTATGGTCTTTTCCCCTTCACATATTTTATCTGTTTTGGGATGAATTGCTGGGTTTTATCCAGCCCAATGTTAATGAGACTTTTGCAAGGCTAGAGAAAGTAAAAAGAACTTCTGCTGTAGTATTTTGATTGTTGGTGGTTGTAGTAGGGCAGATTTTTTTTGTTTCCAGAAAGGATCAGACAAAATATGCTGCCTTCTTTGAAAAAGAAAAAAAGAAAAAAGAGGGAAAAAAAGCATCCACAAACAGCTGACACTTGGTAAAGATTAGAAAGGAGATTTTTAAGAAACTATTTGGAAAATATTGTCAGGATGAGTGAAAAGGAGCATATTTTTTATGTGAGAGATATAAATGTAATCAATGTGTATTAAATATGCATTGAAACTGATACCTTTTCATTGACTTTGCAAAGTTCATAGGGTTTTATAGAAGAAAAGCATCCAAGTATGAATTTATTCAAACTACCACTTAAATGTTCATTTGCACTAAAGCAACCTGTACTGTTTGAAAGGAGATGGGAAAACACATTATGTTAAACTTGTGATTTACTTCGGTGTCTACAAGGATGTGTTGTAAAGCTCTCAAGCTCAATGTCCATTTTTGAGCAACCCAAATTCTCATTCACACTATTCACCTTCTGTGAATCCATCCATGTGCCTGAAAAAACCACATTTTCTAGTGTTTACATGGATACTTGCTTGCATTGACATGCTCATGTTAAATCCAGACAGGGGAAAGTCTCTGCCACTGAATGGAAAATGAATTTTCACAGACTGACAGATTCCTTTGTACAATTGCTCCTAAAAGGCTTGAAATCAATGTTCAGCTTTCATTTTATTCATGTTTCACACGTATATCATGTTATGCTAATTCTCAGCCTTTAAAAAAAAAAAGTAAAACCCCATTTCTTTAATGTTAGGATCAATTTTGAGTAGCTAGATGAAGGAGGAAAATTGTGATGTGATGGAAAGAGAACAAATGGGCAGAGAGCAGGAGAGTTGGCAAGTGAGTTTGACTACATGGAAAAGTTATTTACAAACATAGGGGGAAGAGTTTTTTCCAGTTGTTTTGTTTCCTCCTGTCACATAAGATGATAAAGCAAGACTCAGGAATGGGATTTTGGTTCCAGATACTTGTGCCAACTCGTCAGTTACAGTGCACTTCTTCAACATAGCAACAGCTCTATTTTTTTAATTTTGCATAAGCTAGAGCTTTTTCTGGGTAGATATTAAAAAAACTCTTATGAGACAGCTTGACAGCAGATTAAGCTGTCCACAGAGACAGTGCCTGTAGTTCAAATGCAGGCACTGGAGAATGTACAGCTCTGCTGCAGGAGAGCCACTGACAGTGTCTATTAGTGCGCAATGTTCTGTGTTAGAAGTTGACTCCTGCTGCAAACTGAAAATCCTTTGGTCGTCCAAAATGGCATGTTTTTGCACACTTGGATTTTGATAAGATTATCCACATGCAAGTTTTGCTGGATCAATCCGTGGTATTAGTCCAGAACCATCCTGTAAGATGGTTCACCATTTTACAGGGGCAAGTCTGAGGGCTTAGCAAGTGTGTCTGACACCCAGTGTAAATAATAATGCAAAATGATCTGCCATGGGAAAAGAAAAGACTTTTTGTAGTTTGTAGAGTAGGAATGATCTTTCTGAGCTGCTCTGCCAACAGAAGAGCTACTGTTAACTATTATTATGCCAGCTCCAAAAATGCAGAATAGGAAGCCTGCATGACACGTTGTTGTGTTCAGTCTATGTGCATGAGTGGCAGGGTAAGTGTTGGCACAGAGTGGCTAATTTTGGTCCTTCCATTAAGCATGAGCAACTGGGCTTGGCACAGAGACAAACTTCACAGTTCCAGGGATGGGAAACCTCTAATTCTCCACAGTTCTCTGGCTCTTGTTAAATACATACGCTGGTAGACCACTCAGCTATTCAAGCAGTCCTTTCCTTATCCCAGACCATCCTTCTGTGACACTGTGAAGGAAGCCTTGAGGAGTCTATTCCTCATCAGTTTTCCAGCTTTCCTGCTTCCTCTCACTGCAGCAGCAATTATCTGTCATTTGTATCTGACTCTGCTGGTGCTTCCACTACCACTGAAATAGCTGTGATCTAAATTACTGCCTTGTGACTCCAAGCTTCCAGTCTTGGCCAGCCAGTGACTTGTGCTCTAGTTTTTCCTTGCTTCTCATTAGAAACAGGGAAGTAGTACAGTAAAATATGGTAAAATGTGTGCTATTTTCACACTTTTTGCTTTAAGCAAAGCAATAAGCTAGAACAGATTAGATTGAACATAATGTCCAGGTGATTAGGAAAAACAATTTTGGATTCAGAAGATCATTTACTAAGTATGGAAGATCCCTGAACAACTGTCTGTGATCACATTTTTACAAGAATACACAATGATGCCTGTTATACAGAAGCTTTTGATGGATACAAGACTAGAAATGCCAGCCTCCAGCTGCTTACCCTGCTTCCCCTCACCTTCCCCAAGATGGCTATTCCCAGGAAGAGGATTCCTCCCAGCATTGGGTGGAGCAATTGGGAAACAGTCTGGAGTTCTCAAGATAGGTTGTGTTCATGTAGATAATCAAGCTCATCCCTTCCCTTTTGGCTATGGCAGTGTAAAGTACAGAGCCCTGCCACAAGTACTAGGCACAAACAGACCTTAAACATCAAAATACAATACTCTCCTGAGGAAAAGTCTTCCCTGGATCTAAAGGGGATAGTATGTTTACTGGTTCTGTGACAGTTGACTTCTTCTACTTTTTGCATTTTAAACAGCAGTGATACAAGAACCCCCCTAAGAAAACTCTCCCACTACACAAAAGGGACAATACTGAATTATGGACATTCTGTGGGAAAAGACAAAATGTTGTATTCCAGGTAGATTATACATATGTCAAACAATCATCCTTCATCTGTGATAGAGAGTAATCCACCAAACTGGGTTTAAAATGTAGCCTGAGTCCGCAGCATGCTAGTTAAATAAGTGTTTTTCTAGCAAGGCCCAAACCCACCATGATTTCTAGCAGGGACTTTATCTTGGAGTCCTTTTAAGAAAGGTGGCTGTAACCATGGGTGCAACAAAATGCACTTCAGAAACTGGATGCTGGCAAGACATTTGTGGATGTGAAGCTGTAGAAGGTGGCTTAATGTAAGCTCAGGAGGGACGTGCTTGTGTGAAAGTGTTGGTTGCCATGCACATTTTGAACTGAAGTTACCTGTCAGGACATAATCGAAGGAGGGCAACATCATGAGATTGGAGGCTTTTTCTCTTTAGATGTCTAGCAACCCTGTGGTGTTCAGCTCTGTTTTGTTTTGATTTGATTTATTTCACCTCCCCACTGCCATTCACCTTTCTATTGTGTGTAGTAAGTTGAAAAGAAAAGCATTTCCTTATAGTTTACCATCTCAAAAAGAGAGAAGGCCAGCAGTTGGAAAATCTTGATCAATATGGTGGTGCTCAATATTAAGGGAATCGTAATGCTGAGTTGGAAGGGACTTATCGGGATCATTGAGTCCAACTCCAAGAATCATACCATGTGCCTAAGAGTGTTGCCCAAACGCGTCTTGAACTCTGTCTGAACCAAGCTTGGTGCTGTGTCCACTTCCCTGGGGAGTCTGTTCCAGTGCCCAATCACCCTGTGGGTGAAAAACCTCTTTCTGATATCCAACTTAAACCCTCTCTGGCTCAGCTTTGAGTCCTGTCACTGGTCATGAGAGTGAAGTTGTCTCTGTTTAGTTCCAATAAACAGAATTCAACATCCATGGCATCTGCCTTTCCATTAAGCACTGTTAAAAACCCGTAATTCTCCACAGTGTTCAAATTCTCTTAGCCAGGAGTTTGAACTCCCTTCCTACAGCCCATTTGGAGTCACAGCAATGTGAGCAAACAAAGTTTACATTATGATGGTGCTTTTCAGTGAGAAGTGAGAGCCAGTTCCAGTTGACACATGGACTGAAAGAGTCTCAAGGACTCTTAGCCAGGCACCATTCATAGGCAAGGCAGTCCCTTCTTCTAGGGAAAGAAATGCATTTTAAAACACTTAAGATAGGGAAAATAAAAAGGTGCCATTTTTTCCAATAGAATCTGTTTTCTGCACAATGCTGTATCATTTTGGCACTGAGGCCGAGACCACAGATGAACATTGATTCATTCTTGCAGTCTTTAATTTCCTTGTAAATTCTTTACAAGCATTCAGATTAATGTATTTGTGGTCCATTTCATTCCAGTTCATTTAAGTGGTCTATATCTGCCCTTGAATTTCATATGAATTTTATTGTTAATACAATATTTTGCTGCGTTACTTTGAACAGCTTTAAAAGCATAATGTCTTTGAATGCTCTAGTTAAAGAAAAATTATACCTTCAAAATGCTGTGTTACAAGTTGGAACTGTATACTTTGGAAGTGATGTTTATAATATAACACCCAAAGGCATCACGGGGTGCTTTCATCTGTATGTCTGTCTTCTACTTTCTGTGTTACAGTGTGTATTTGTACTTCCTCACTAACTTGATACTCTTCAGTCTGAAGGCCTAAATCTGCAAAGACACGAATACTGTACCTCAGCTGAGCAGTCTCACAGAGCAGAGAGGGCTTACTCGTGGGAGTGTAATTGCTCATAAAAAGTATTTGCAGAAAAAGGCTTTCCTCTAGGAACTGACTGTAATTGTGGGGACACATGGTTAATAACAGCACCAAGACACCAGTAAATGGGGTCTGTGTTCATTGAAAATGTGGACACGTTTATCTTCAAGTTATTTGACATTATTCTAAATTATTGCTATTATGATTTAGTATATTATTTTGTATGAAAACACATTAGTCCTGTGAAAGGGTAGTTGCAAAAAAATGTGTTGAGTCTTGCTGCTTTATTGTTTATTTGCATTTAGTATACATTTTGGTTGTTGAAGTGAAGCTAGCTTCTTCGAGAGGCAAGAAGATAGATCAGTCTGAAAAAACCATAAATAAGCATCATACTGTACATTGAGTTTTGCAATTAGAGTAGTATATGTGTTCAGATTTAGCAATTTTTATTTTTTAGTGAATTTTTGTTTGTTTTAATATGTAAAGGAATAACTAGATTACTTTGAAATGCTATTGTAGAGCTAATTTTACACATAGTGGGGAGATGTCTGAAAAATTAAAATTAGAAAACATTACATAGGCTGCCTTTGGCTTTAGTTTGTTTGTAGAAGGCCCAGCAAGTATCTGTTGATTTCAGATGCTTAAGCCAGGGGTCAAGTTTGTGCAGCATCTTGTAACTGAAGAAAGTTTTCTGCAGTGATAAAGTTGCCCATCTGGGCTTTAAGTAAGATTGCTGCCTAAACAAAAGCATAAAGGCAGCAAATATAGGTGCTGGTTTTTTGGGGGGGTTTTTTGTGCATGGACAATTGCATGAATTAGGGTTGGATATTCAAAGTATTTAAAATCATTTAGCATGATTTACTCTTGTTGTAATTCCACTGACTACAGTTAAATTAAACCAAGAATTTGGCCTTGTAAGTCTACAAATTTCAGTGTCAGGCAGCTCAGGTCTATATAAAGATACTTAAGCTTAGTAAATCAGCAAGAATACTATATAAATTGTAATGTGTGATAAAAATCTTAACTCTAGTTACATTATTTCTCTAAAAGTCTCTATTCATTGCTTTTTTATACAAAAGGTCAGAACTGCACTTCTTAGTGGCATTGGGATGTATGGAGAAAAGGAAGATGCTGGTACAGAAATGTATCAGAAATAAGAATCAGTTCTTACTGCTCCATGTGTGCCTACCTTACACGTGACAAATTCCACTGAAGTTAACAGGAGTCATATCAAGTTAAGCCTGTTTGTAACTCTCACGGGATACTGGTTTAAGAATCTTCAAAATAAGTTATGTTCTCAAAAGGCATTATTAAACTTGTGGTTTCAGGTTTACAGAATACTATGAACAGTGACGACAGCTTCTGAGACACATCCAGAGTAATTTTATTAATTGATATTACACCAGACCAACATCCATTAGCAAATCAAAATCTCTCTCAGTACCTTCATTTCTCAGTATAATTTTACTTAAAAGAAAAAAAAAAAGCCAACAAAAAATTTTCAGAAAATTAAAACAGCCTCTATGCTGTTTGGATTATTTCTTTTCTCTCTTTTTCCACCTTTTTGTCATAAAATATCATTTTGCTCTGGAGTTGTCTAGGATTTGATAATTCAAGGAAAGCATGCAAAGCAGTTTGGAATACATTTCTTCATTCACCTTAGGGCATATGTTCAGCTGGTGAAAATCAGCATAGTCCTGTTGACTTCTACAGCATTGTATCAGTCTATACCAGTGCAACAGTTGGCATGTCAGGTTTTAGCATTTCAAGTCACTTTACCTACATATGCAGTAGGATTCTGTTTTGCAAGATGGAAAGTTATACAGTGCAAACTGTACTACCTAGACTACCATTGATATCTACTCACAGGACATGATTTCACTGTATCATTTCATACTTGAAATTCATGACATTCTTTTAATCAGGGTACAAACATGAAAAGGTGCGTGTGTTACTGTTTCTTTTAAAGGTGCATCTTTTTTTTTTTATTCTGTGTGCTTAATAGTTACTAGTCAGTGTTCTTTACATTCTTTGCATTCAGCATTTAAATCACCTATGTGTGAAATACAGTATCACCTGCAGAGGTACAGAAAAATGTAACAGCGATTTCTTGAATTGTTACTCAAATATACTGGTTTACCTTTTAGTCATCAGTATGACATCAAGGGGCTACAGCATGTAAACTGTGGTATATAGAAGTCTTGCACCATTGCTGTACAGGAAATCTTGCAGACTCTCTCCTCTTCTTGCACAGCTGCTGATTACCATACATGCATTGGGAAAAAGTACATTTCTGCTGTACAGAATGGCTGGGAAGTAACACAGACACTTTGGAAACTCTAGAGCTCCCTTTGCAAGCTTTCAAACAAAGCCCTTTGATCTAACTGCATGCCTGTTCTGTGTCCCAAATTTCACCCTATGGGGCTTTCTGCTTTAAGAACTCCCTCAGCTGGGGCTACTTTATGTTGACTGCATTGAAGTTCATCGGAGCATGCACCTTACCGTATTAACATATTCTTTAGCTTTTACAAGTTTGTAAAGATGGTTGACTGCAAAACTAATGTGTCAATACAGCAGAATTAAATTAAGGCACACAGAAAGTTATCAGTAATGTATTATATCAGAATTACAGTCCTTTGGAACTGAACGTTTTGCTGCTGGCAGTGCAAGAAAAGCAAAGTTGTGTATTTATTGTTGGGTGCTGAGGGTTCAGTATGAAAATCAATATAATAAAAATTTTCACAGTGTCTAGTTCTCTTTAGTTCCCAAACTATTGAAAAATAAAAAGGCAAAAAATTAGTTTTGTATTTAAAACTGCTTCACCCTTCTAGCTATATTTTTCTTTTATCTAAAAATGTAAAATGAATACAAATGCAGTAAGTATTGTATATTAAATACAGAAAATTAGCAGTGTTGGTTTCTAGTTTTTGTGTTTCCAAGTGTTTTTCTCAACACCCTGTGTATTCTAGAAAATCAGCAAACACACACAACCAGACACAGAAACATAAGCACATGCACACCCTTTCCAGCACCTTACTATATACCAATTTTATAAAAATCTACCCTCTTTTATCATAATTACTCATTCCTAGGTATTTTGCTTACCTACTATGAATTCCATTGAAAATTATAATCTAAGAGTTTATTTTTTTCTTCCAAAAGCAAAACATTGCTGCAATTGCTGGGGATGCTGTATGATTTAGCACTGATCTGTTTTCACTGAAATCTTTGTTTTGGTGCAGGCAAATTGTGCTTTATTTCAGCTATAATGGCTCTTATTTGTCCATGAAATGCACTATTTTCCCCAAACATTATTTGATCCAACTGTTGTGCTAAATATGCATGGTATTTTTGTATTCCTTAAGATTCTGCTATTTTCATCTTCATCTTTTAAAGAGCTGAGCACACTTTATTGATTGACTGTTTTTTTTCTTGATCGGTTATTGTCATGGTTTGACACTGGCCATAGGCCAGGCACCCACGAAAGCCATTTGCTTACCCTCTTCTGCTGCAGTTGGGCAGAGGAGAGGGAAAAAAATTGACTAAGGGTTCATGAGTTGAGATAATGACTGGGAGAAAACACTCCAAGGGCAAAACAGGTTCATATTTAAAGGTATAAGGTAGATATATTATTAACAGAATCAGAGGAGGATAATGAGAGGCAAAATAAGCCTTTAAACCACCTTTTTTCTCCCCCATCCCTCCCCTCCTTCCTACCAACAGTGCAGGGAGACAGGGCCTGGGGGTTTTCGTCAGTTTGTCACCAGAGATCTTTTTCTGTTCAGTCAGGGAGAGAAGTTTTTCCACTGCTATGCCATGGGGTCCCTCCTGCTGATGCCTTGAGAGGCTATCTAGAACAGAGGCTAGACAGTGTTAAAGGAATAAAGTGGGTATTTGTTAAAAAGGCCTTCAAAGGATACACCGTGGACAGTACAAGAGCCTGGCCAAGGCTACACCCAAGATGGACAATGGATCACATGTTTTTACACTTTTTACATTTTGGTCCATTTACATATTGGGGTTACTTGTCCAATTACAGCTTCAAGTTATGAAGTCCCATTCTCCTAGATTGCTCTCCTCAATTTGCTGTTGTTTATATTTTTTAGGCCTGAAGGTGCAACAGTGTCCTTGGTTTTCAGGCTGGAAAAGGATTGTTTTGTCTAACTAAACTGTGAAGAGAATTTGTTAACACATTATATGAAGTTCAGAGTTATAAACTAATGCAGTACAGAATCTGGAAAATATGAAAGCTAAGACTTAAGGCATCACCGTGGGAGACAATTCTCCGTGAACTTCTCGACATGGCTCCAATCTTCCCAAAACTGTTGCCACGTGAGTCCCTCCCACAGACAAAGAGTCTTTTCCAAACTGTTGTGGCATGGGTCATGTGTCCACAGGGTGCAGTCCTCTAAGGATAGGCTGCTCTAGTTTGGAAGCAAGGGCCCTCTCTCTCTATCTCTGGAAGCAGGGGCTCTCTCTCCATTTGAGTCTCCCACTGGATCACAACTTCCTCTGGCCTCCACCCACTCTGGTGTGAATCCATTCCATAGGCTGAATGGATTTCTGCATCCCCCATGGACCTGATGGGATGCAGGAGAACAGCCTGTGTCACCATGGTCCTCACCAGGGCCCGCAGAGGAATCTCGGCTCCAGCGCTGGGAGCACCTCCTCCCCTTCTTTTCCCACTGACCTTGGTGCGGCCATGTTGTTTTCCCTCACCTATCCTCACTTCCTCATCTTCTCTGACTAGAAGAAAAACTGCTGCCCGTAGGTACCATTGCCAACAACTTCCACCAGTTCAAAGATACCTGCAGGATCCTGCAGTGCCAAGAGGTCGATCTTGCCTAGGTTCTGCACCAGAGTGTTCCTCACTGTGTTTTCGCTGCCACCCACCACAGCACTGGCACCATTTAACGTCTCCCTTTGTGCCCTTGTGTCTGCAGCACAGCTGGCTTGGGGTGACCAGGCACGCCAGGCTCACTGAGGGCCACCCTGAGATGGCCCCGGCAGCAGACTTCACCACCCCTGGGAAAAAACTACCCAGCCCTGTTTTGATTTTCTTCTTAAATATGTAATCACAGAGGTATTACCAACCTCTCTCATTGGGCCAGCAGCATATCCATCTTCAGAGCCATCAGAGATTGGCTCTCTTGGAGATAGTGGAAGCTTTTAGTAGCATCTCAGAGAAGCCACTTCAGTGGCCCTCCCCCACTACCAAAAATCAGTGTATGCCAAATCAACACAACTACAAATATGACTAGTAACACTTCTGGGTATATAGAAATGATAAAAGTGTATGTCTTGAGTGAAACACAAAATGACTTATCAGGCTCCAAAACAAGCTGCATTATTTCTGGTTTTACTTCAACCAAAAAATCCTCATCAAAACACCTTAAATACAGCTTCAGCTGATTGAAAAGTTCATCAAGTTCTCTTTAGAGCAGGATACAAGTATCTTCTACTAATGCAGCCTCCAACAGCCACCAGATCCAGGAATCTAAAAACTATCAGCTCAAGCATTCAATGACATGTCAGCTTCTGAATGAAAGCTGACACGGGGACAGAAATGACTGCAAAGCTAATCAAACCCTAAAGCCTCAAAGGATTTTTAACTTAGAAGCAAAACTTTGTGCTGCCCTTAGAAGCCTGAAGGAACCATGAAAATCTTTTACAAGCATTAGTTACATAAACTGCAGGTGCAACACAGACAAATAAAAAGCTACAGCTACAGCTACAAATAAAAAGCATTTACATTATGTGACATTCCAAATTAGTCTTTAAGCACATTATAAGATTATGAGCAGCAGTCCAGCCAGGGACAGACACAAAGTGAACTGCAGTGAGGCCAGAGTCACAAATACCCATATTAGCCATAGCTAATTGTGGGGGGAAAAGGGGAAAATAATGGAAATACGTAACATTATGTAAAAGCTACTATAGGGAAATAATGGAAATACGTAACATTATGTAAAAGCTACTCTGTCTAGTTCTTTATCTCTGATAGTGCTCACAGCAAGACACCACAGAAGAAAATCCAACAGTCTCTTCACAATTATGGAACAAATTCTTCACATGGGAATTTTCTTCCTGGCCCTCATCTGTGAGAAAGTGAGTTCCTAAGACCCAATTATGGAAAACAAAATTATAGTAAAAAAAAAAATCCCATAAGCAAAATACTAAGGTAGGAAAAAGTATAAATGTTACTCTTCCCATTACCCACATAAAAGTTATTTCACTCTTTGCCTCAAAATTATCTAATGACACTAGATGTCACATCTGATAGCACCATAGAAACAAATGTTCATTTTAAAATAATTTTAAATGCATTGTCTTTGGCTATCATTTGCCTGCCATTTACTGAAAAGGGAAAGTAAGATTTTTACAGTATCTGTATGAGTTCTCATTTTGAACTCATCAGTTGTGTTGCTCCTCCACCTCCCATCCTTTTGATAAACAAGGTCATCTTTTAGTCTCCTAGCACACAGAAGTCCTTTCCCTAAGTATTTGCATCCATTTTTAGAAATCTGGTTTGTCTGGCTGGACTTTCAAGCCTTCCCAGCCCAGGGATGAAAAGCTAATTGGGGTCCAATTAAAATACTATGGAGTGCCTAGCAGAGGACTCCCTCCTCCCTGATGCCTGCATAGGGAGGGACCCTGCATCCCTGATTTCCTGCCATGGCAAGTCTTTCTATTTCCAGGCACCAGGCTCAAAGCCTCACAGCACCAATTGTGGCATGAATAAACTCTCTTAGCTCAACTTTGGCCAAAACATTTCTGAAGAGTCATTCTGTCATGGCAGATTTGACACAGCCCAGGCATTACCTCCAGTGCTTCAGCTGAGCCGAAGCCCCTGGAGTCCTGGAGCCTGACCCCTGTGCCAGCACAGGGACAGACAGACAGCTCTGCTCCAAACCTGGGCCACCCTTGAGCCTCCCAGGGCTGCCACAGCACTGGGGACAGCCTACACGTGTGCAGTGCCATGGGGCAGCCACCTGAAACAGGTAACTCCAGAATGGTTCAAATCTGAACATGCATTTGGGGCAAGGACTTCTCCGTGCTTCACAAAATGGATATTATAATAGACTTAATAATACTCCTAATCTCATTTTGTATGTCTTTTAATGCAATTTATTTCTTTAGCTTTAAATGCATTTCTCCAGCGTTGCAAGGCAGCTCAGGGAGAACTTCTGCCTGGTGTGTTTCCAAAGTAGCCATCCTTGTTTTAGAACACACCAGTTGTTTTCTGAGGAATAAAATTTCCCTTATGCACTACCTTGCAATTTTGAGCACTAAATTTAACTTGCAACTGAACAAATTTTACTTGCAAATCTAGTATAGTCACTTTCTTAGTTTTCTTCTAGTTCCTCACAGGCTGCTCTTGGTTTTACTAAGCAATTTGGTATCACAAATTCCTGTGGGCTCACCAATTTTTCCAGCTCTTCCCAAGTATGAAGACAGCAAAGCTATTTCAGTAACAAAACTAATTTGTGCTTGCTATGATTAACATATTAATATGAGATTACTTTTCTCCCTTTTTACAAAGCTGTGACTAACATGCAGTAATTTTTAATGGTAATGCTTTGAGAAAAGGACATTTGAAATTCTGAGTTAATAGATCCCAGTAACTCCCGGGCTTGGCTTAGCACTTCCATTAACCTAATGTTATATTAACCCTGCCGATATTACAATGCTTTATTTTGCAGTGCAGATGGCTAACAAGGGATGAGTACATACTTTGGCTTTCCTCTCTTTTTCTTATCTGCCCCCTCCCGCCGAAATAGGGTCCCATTCCATGCCAGGACGGGCTGCTATTTCATAATACCTTAGTCTATGCATCTACCGAAGGCAAAAGGAAAAGCGAACACTGCTGTTCCCTCTGTAACTGACCACCAGATAGAACAAGAGACAAACCTCTCACTACGAAATCCTGCCCTCTCCTGGGAGGCAGATTCCAGACGAGAGCCCCAGGACACAAGTGCACCTTTACATTTCAGGGCTCCCCCTTCCAAGGCTGTTCCGGCGCTCGCCCCGCCGGCGGCTCCTCAGCAGAAGGGATTCATGGAGCTCCTGGAGCGGGTCCACCGAAGGGCTACAAAGATGGTGAAGGGACAAGAGCATCTCTCTTAGGAGAAAAGGCTGAGGGAGTTGGACCTATTTAGCCTCAAGAAGATACTTGAGAGGGGACCTCATTAATGTGTTTAAATATCTGAGACGGGGGTGCCAAGAGGATGAATCCAGGCTCTTCTCAGTGGTTCCAAGCAATAGGACAAGAGGCAATGGACAGAAACTGATGCACAGGAAGTTTCTCCTGAACATGAGCGAGAACTTCTTTCCTGTGCAGGTGACCGAGCACTGGAACAGGTTGTCCAGAGAGGGTGTGGAGTCTCCCTCACTGGAGATATTCAAGAACCGTCTGGACACAATCCTCTGTCATGTACTCTAAGACGACCCTGCCTAATGAGGGAGGTTGGGCCAGACGACCCACTGTGGCCCTTCCAACCTGTCCCATATTGTGATTCTGTGTCTCCCCTCCACAGCCACCGGGCCACCCGAAGCCCTGCAGTAAAACTCCGCTGTCCAGCCCTTCACCCGCCCGGTCCCCGCGCTGCGGCCGCGGCCCTCCGGCCCCGCCGGGGCAGCTCAGGGCGGGGCGGGCGCTGGCAGCGAGGGGCCGGCCCGGCGCGGAGGCGCGCGGCCCCGGCAGGCGGCGCTGTGTGGCCGCCGCCATCGCCGCTCCCGCCGCTCCCGCAGCTCCGCGGCCGAGAGGGGCCGAGAGGGGCCGCGGCTTCCCGGGCGCGGGGAAGGGCCCCGGGCTGGGCCAAGGCGGCGGCGGGCGGCGGCGCGGGATCACGGCGGCGCCATGGGGAAGCGGGATAACCGTGTGGTGAGTAACGCGGCAGCCCGGCTGGGCTCCGCCGCAGCCGCGGTACCTCCGGGCGGGCCCCGGCGTGGAGGCCGTGGGGAGCCGGGCGCTTCCTCGGCCCGGGCGGGCCCGTCCGGCCGCCGCCGCGCTCCGACCGTCGGGAGGGGCAGAAGGGGCCGCAGCGGGGGACAGGAGCGGCCCGGTGCCGGCGGGGCAGCCCGCGGCGGGCCGGCGGCTTCCGAGGGCCGGCTGGGTACGCCGGCGCTGGGACCGGGGTCCGGCCGCGCTTGGGGCGACAAAGGCGGGCCGTGCCCTGCGCCTCGCCTCGCCCCGCCCGGCCCGGGGCGCCCCGGGATCTACCGAGCCCCTTGTGGGTGGGTTGTCCCTCTCTCGGCACGTGCTCGAGGCTCCCTGGCAGAAGCTCTGATTGCCTTGTCAAATCCTGCAGCATCGTGACTGACGCCTGCTTTGTGATCTGTCGAGGAACGGTGATTAAGATGCTGGCCTGGTCCGTACAAAAATAAAATGTTCCCAATGGGAGTTGCAGCAGTCGCTGAAGTAGCTCTGATCCTAGCTAAGCCGCATTTCCTTAAACTTGGCGTTCAGCTGTACCTGAGAGATCTGAAATTGAGCTTTGCGCAGCACTCTGCTGCCTTGGGAGCCAGCGCTCAGCAGGCAAAAAATGCGCTTCTGCACACCTGACTGCAGAGCCTGAGTTCATATATAACTGAAACACATTCATCCTTCCTCCTATTTTTCTTTAAATGTTTTTGTACCAGTTAGCCTTTCACCAATTCGTAACCACTTACACATTGTAAGTTTGCTGCTGAATTTTAAGACTAAATACAAATCATAATACTTTAATTTATTCCCTTTCTCTTTTTCTTTCTTGTATATGCTATGAGTTTGTACTCAGATCCATTCACATCTTTGCAAACCTTGGTGGGATAGTATAGTAATAGACACGAAGGACTCAGATATTGTATAGATACATGGCAAAGTCCCTTTTATTGCTTTGTTAACCTGTCAAAAAATGGAGTCTACTAAGAAAGAGCTGACAGTGTATTCGGCTTCAAGAGTGGATCTGTGGTTGAAATATCCTGTAAGGTTTTCAGGTGTGTATTTATTTACTCTTAATTTTCCTTTAATGGGACAGCTGGGATATACCAATGCCAGCAAATCTTTATGTTCCTATATAAGGTTTATTATGCCATCATGGCATAATACATACTACAGACAAGTTATAATATAGGACCCTTTGCTCCTCATGTATGATCATAGAAATTTCTGCTGTTATTCTCTGCATTGTCCCTTCTTAAATACACCATTATTTTTTACTTTCTGCAGATGGAAAATAAACATGCTTTTTGCACATCTGCAGGGTACTTGCAAGGCAGCAATAGTACTGCTTGCCCAGAGAACCCTGCCTGACAGAAGGTGACTTACATTTCTCATGAGCAAGGAAGCTATGCAGCAAACACCTTGGTTAATACCTGCTTGAGCAAACTACCAAAAGACGAAAACAGATGTACAGACACTTTCTTTATTGAGGGTGCATTTCCGTGCTCCTTCTGGCTAGTGACACGCAGTTTCGCAAAGTAGTGTAAATACTTTTCAGAAATGTTTATTGGTGAAGTAATTCTTCATAAACAAACCTGGTTGAAATTATAAGAACATGTCTTAAGACATAAATTTACTAATCCTGGAACACAGTCATTAAGTACTTGTGGTGGTAAAGTTAAAGAAAGGCAATGAAAGGAGAATGCTTCCTAGCCAGTTATCCAGGGGCAGTTTGAGCAAGTAGACAATCAGCATTTGACAGCTGTACCCTCTTCTGCAGGTAAAGAGTTTTGTTAGGAAGAGGTGAGGTATTCATGACTTGTTAGCTCAGGTAGGAAAGTAGCTTATTTTTATTTAAGAGCAGCAAGAGACCTCATTTTTTTGAAAATAATTGCATAAGAGGAGCTCTCAGATACAAATTTTTGAATGGTAGCCAAAAGTCAATGTGCTCACTGGAGTAAACCAAGTTTCAAGTGGATTTAATGCATTGAAACTTGCATTTTCTTTAGTGAAAACAGTGTTCAGATAGTGCTGTCCTGCATTCCTAAAGGAGCTCCTTTTCCACTCAAAGCTGAACTCAATTATTCATTTTTAGATTTGTCATGTGAATGCCTTTCTAAGTGTTGTAACTACTTGAGTGCATACTTCCATCTGCTACTTGTTTCAATTGGCACACCTCTTTATTTGCCATGTTAGTTAGCCTTTTTGTGTGAATTAAAGCAGCAAAGCAAAGCCCCAAGAAATGGCAGTAAATGTCCTCTTAGAGTTGCAAAGTCAACTTGAGTCTCAAAATGCTCTGCTTGAAATTCAGAGTCCTTGGATTGGTTCAGAGTGGTCCAGCTGGTGGATCTGAGCTAAACTTGTGTGGGCAGTGTTTCCTTCCAGCCAGATGCCTCATCCCAGGCAGAGCCTGGAATGCCTCTTCCAGGACCAAACATACCCCAAGAGCTGAAGGCCACCAGCCTGCTTCCAGTCCAGTCCAGAAACTCAGCATTGCTGTGGTCACTGCTGCTGCAGTGGGAGCAGCAGGAGGGGAGGCAGCAGCTGCTGCTTCTGACAGCTTTCACAAATGCTCACTTACGGTGCATGGTGGTTTCTGCATGCCTGATAAAAAGCAGTGTTGGACATGTGAGAGCTACACAGATGGCCAAATCTTTGCTTTGGATCTACAAAATGTACTCTTTAAAAAATTGTCTCAGATTGGGCAACCAAAGCAAGTCTTTTTTTTTTGGCTATTTGATATTTTTCCTCATCTCCAAACTGAACAGTAAGAACAGTGTGTGTTATGTTCTGTAGAAGTAAAGTGTTGGGATGACCTAGTGATAAAAATAAATGAGATAAGGGGGTATATGCACCTCCTTTTCACATGAAAACAATATTGCTGACATAAAAAAACAGGGAAGAGTTTTTCCATTAACTAGTGAGGTAGATTATGAATTCTAAATTTTAATTTAATCTTTTGTAACACAAAGAGGATGCATAGGTTTGAGTTTTTTCCTCCTTTAAATAGCCCAAGACGCAGAATTTTGATACATGTATAATTGTATCAAAGTACCACTGCTTGCTTGTTTTGGTGCAAGAAATTTCATGTAGAATTTAGTGACTCCTGTTAGAAATTTTGAACAGAACTTTAAAGGCATAGGATCAGTTGTCCCAGAGAGGGAGAGCTGAAATTTAATTACATTTTCTATGTCCCAAGGAAGAATATTTCAGAAAACACGATATTATTCTTTATTACAAAATCATTGCTTAAGGGAATTGTTGGAAGGAACATGGTCTTTTTGGGGATCAGTTCTTTCTGCCACAGTATGACTCCAACTGAAAGCACTTACCTGAGTCTTTCTGCCAGACTGAATAAACTTAGTTTAGCTAAATCTTTTATATTCTTAGAAACAAGTCAGAATTCTTTTTCAGGGAATGATAAAAAGTTTATGTGAAGAACAAGATATTTTGGTATCATAGTGTAACTGATGAATTTGGTATTTCTTTTTGTTGTTTCATATTCAAGGCTTATATGAATCCCATAGCTATGGCCAGGGCACGAGGTCCTGCCCCAAATTCAGGACCAACAATACAAGACTACTTGAACAGGCCAAGACCAACATGGTAAGTGGCATTGCCTGTCTACCTTTCTGACCTCTTCAGTAAAAGATTTGTTCCTTCTTACTGAAATGTCACTGGTGCCTACCTCTTTCCCAGAATATCCAGTAATAGATTTTAAAATATTTCTTGTGCTGGCCAAACTATTCTTTTCTAAACATGTATTCAATCTCCTCTTTTAAAAACAATAGAGTATCGTTTTGAAATGTGTATTTCTCATTTGTCTATATTTTTTGCAACAGTTTTTCAGAAGAGGAAAATGTCATTTTAGCTCTTGCTCAAATTGCAATACCTAAACCTTGTACATATATTTAATTTGTAAACAAATTAATCTCTAAAAGAACCATTTTGCTGGTATAGTCTTAGAATCCAGTTTACCCAACAAAACCATCACTTTGAGATATTGTCAACTTACTTTATGTTCAATCCCTTTGCCTGCCCTCATGAGACATTAGAGAACAATTTACCTAATTGCAAAGTTAGCTTTAGATCTTTTGGAGGGATTTAACAACCGTACTTAAGTTATTAGGGTTAGGTTACCATATGTGTAACATCTAAGATGCTTTCATTCTTCTCTTGGAAGTTCAAGCAAGGCTACACTTCAAAAAAAAAAAAGCTACAGAAAAATTAGACATTTTAAAAGGTATTTTTAATTGTCAAATTAAAAATTTAATTTTAAATTAAAAATTGTGATCTGTCATCTTTTTCATACAGGGAAGAAGTGAAAGAGCAACTAGAAAAGAAAAAGAAAGGATCCAGGGCTTTGGCTGAGTTTGAAGAAAAGATGAATGAGGTTGGTAATGTTATTAGCTATTA
The DNA here is from genome assembly GCA_039654755.1 of Calcarius lapponicus. Taxonomy (NCBI): domain Eukaryota; kingdom Metazoa; phylum Chordata; class Aves; order Passeriformes; family Fringillidae; genus Calcarius; species Calcarius lapponicus. The sequence goes on from CM077464.1 coordinate 24,269,705, forward strand.
ATACATGATTCTTTTTATCTGACATGCTACTTCTGTTATTATTTACAATATCATCAAGTAGCCATAATATTTCACTTCTCTTGAGCTTTTAATGAGTAACTATTTTGTTTCATTTATGTTGGAAGTTGAGTTTACAACTTAACCAGTGAATAGCTACTTTCAGTTCAGAGAAAAAACTATATAAAACATTTTTAGGTTGCTGGTGAATAAAACCTGACTTTGTCCCAAATGTAAATATATTTATACAAATGCATGTGCTTCTATTAATAAATTAAACAGCACATTTTCAGGTATGGTAAACCAAAGTCTGTTGTGCTAACATTCACTTGTTTATAGTCACAGAATCCAAGTACAGTGAAAAAAAGTGCATTACTGGAAACAGATGTCTTTGGCAAGGAATATACATGTAATATTATTATGGGAGAAGGCACAAAGAATGGCTTTCAGTGAGATAGGACTATGAAGCACTTGTTTTTCTCTCATCCTAAGCTGATTAAAACATGTGCTGGTTTCCTGATATAAATGCAGCTGTTCTGATGTTTGTGTTATTTACCTACTAAAGATCGGCACAGTATAGAAAGTTTCACATTTAACTCCTGTTGTATACAAGGGAGAAATTAATATACAATGAATTTATTTTGTTTCTGTTCCTTCTTGGGTCCTGGTATCTTGTGATAAGCTTCAGTAATCTTCTTCATCATTGTCTGTAAGTTCTGGTTGAAGTAGATTACACTCCTCCTCTGTTACTGGAAGGGCATAGTACCCGTAGTGCTCTTGCTGTACCTTTTTGCCTGAGAAGTTGTACCAGGATGTGGAGGGCCATGGGGTGCTGTTCTGAGAGTGTCAGTTCTTTTGCACTCTGAGTTTTAGCTTGGTGAGTGGGGTTTAGTATTCAATAATATTCCTTTCCTGATTTTATCTTTGCTTAATGTGAAATAAGTGAAATTGGCATGCAGAGAAGCTACCAGACTGAGTATGGCAGCAGGGTAGGATGGGATGCACAGAATCGTGCAATGGCCATGAGTTATTCCTGAAGCTCCTAAGAACAAATCTCTGAATGCCTGAAAAGATCACAAGGCTCTGAATGAGCTGCTGTCTCCCCTGTTTGGGGGAGTTGTCCAACAGCTGTCAGACATTTCTGTTTAAACCGTAACACTAGCACAGTCTAAAATAATGAAGCACAGTCTTCATTATGTGTGAGAGCCCCCTCAGAGAGCTCTGGGTACCTGGTATATCAAAGTACACAGCCCACAGATACTGCCTTGGTCCATGGAAGCACATTACACACAGCACTGCTTCCTGGCTCACCTGCCAGTGCCTCAGCAGCTCTGTGCAGCTAATTCACATCAGTGTGCTGATGTGGGGATCTGTGTATCATCCAGCATTGCACAGGTTACTTGACTCCTGATATTTCTGTCCCCTCAGCACAACATGTGGATCATCGTTTTGCCAATAACAGTACCAATACAGCTGCATTGTGAGGATCAGAATAATAAAGAAGGGAGCACATGATGTGTCTGACAGTGAGATTGAACCTAGCAGCCTTTGAATTTCATGGGGGCAGGTTGGATATTTCAAAGCTCTTTAAGGGGACATTATAGGTAAACCTAGAGACCAGGTGGGGAATTGAAAAGGAGGAATGAGAAGAGATTTTTATTCATTGATTTGGTGTGCTTGGCCTAACAAAATAAGAGTGTTTCTATGAAGATGTGTATAGTAATTTGATAAAATTATTGCTGACACCAACAAGGCCCAGAATACACACTAGAGACACCCGTATGTTGAAGAAGGGCCAGGACAATTTGTCATGAAGTTTTGTTTCAGGTGATTTTTAGAACTAAGTCAAAATCACAATTTTTCTGGTAGGGTACCCTGGTTTTCTAAAGTGCTCTTACAAGAAGACTGTGATACAAAAGCAAAAAATCCGTAATTGAAGACCTTCAAGATAAATGGCAATCTCTTAAAGCCAAATAACTTGAATATTAAGTGTGGTAACATTAACACTGTGTTTTCCTAAATAATAATCTTCTGTAAGATCAAGTGTATTACAGCTTAGGTTTACATTATATATTGTTTTTTTTCTTTTTGCTAAAAAAAGGGTTTTGTTAAAATTATAATGTCAGAGCTTAAAAAATACTGCTTAGGAATGACCCTCCTGTTACTGTGTCTGTTTGGTTTTGTTTTCAGAATTGGAGGAAAGAACTGGAAAAACACAGGGAGAAATTACTGGGTGGAAATGAGAGCTCCTCCAAAAAAAAAGAGGTAAGTTGTTTTCAGTTGAATACATTCTGTGTTTGGAACTGGATTTATCATCGATGCTGCCAACACGGAATTTCGTGAATACATTTTAAAAGCTAGCATCAAAGTTCATAAACCTAAATGCATGCCAAAAGAAAATGATGCTAAAGTAACATTTGTTTTGTTCTATTTTTAAGAAAAAGAAAAAGGAAAAGAAGAAATCTAATAGGGTGAGCAAAATTTTCAGTTTTCTGAGCTTTTTTGCTTTGGGGTTGTTCTTGTATGTCATTTAAGTTCTACTGGAAAGAGAAAGTATAGCTGTAATTTTGATTTTCGATGATAAAATAACTTTTATTAAAAAGGGTTTGCTTATGTTTGGTACAAGGAAAATTAAAGGGAGGAAAAGGGCATTAAATAGATATTAATAAAAGAAAAACATTAGAAGTTGTTTAGAAGGTTATTTAAGAAAAATCTGTATAAGACCAGCTTCTCAGAAGTAAAATTGTATTGGTTATGCTTTGAAAATGAAGACATTTTAAATGGAGTGTTTGAATAGGCTTTTGAGTATTTTCCAGACAAAATGCTGCATCTCACAAGCTTCACTTTTTGTTGTATTTGGTCAAGTTGTCTTCATCTTCCTCTTCTTCATCAAGCTCTGATTCTTCCAGCAGTTCATCTGATTCAGAAGATGAGGTAAGAGCTAACCTACTGGAATCTGTCATGTTTTGTTCATGAGGTTTATTTAACACAGATTTTGATAATATGTTTTAGAATATTTTGAGGAGCTGGTTTGGATAAAACCATTTAGTTTTTATGAATTTGGTATATATAATAAAGTCATGAATTTTAGACATATGTATCTAGTTAATAGTTTCTGTATGAACACTGCAGATTTTTGCATCCTGGCTTGTAAACTGGATCCATTTTAATACTGAATTGCTCTTCTAATAGAATCCCCTATCAAATCACAAAAATGCAAAAATACCATGTTTACTTTCTAGCTAAAATCTTTGTTACAGATAATCAGATTCTGCAGCATACATCTAAATAATAAACAGAATCTAGAGAACCTGGATTTTTCACCAGTTTACATTTTTTCAATGCAGAAGAGTTATGAAGGTCCTCCACTAAAAGAATCAATTGTAGTGTACTTTATTCCTCAGGAGAACATTGTAACATGTAGGAATTTGATGTTTCCTTTTCTTTACATTTAATGTAAACCTTTAATTCTAGTGAGAATAAATTCAAGTTTCTGTTTTTCCTTCTTTTTTTACAATATTTACGGATAGGATAAAAAGCAAGGGAAGAAAAGAAGGAAGAAGAAGTATCGCTCCTCACGGAAATCTTCAGCAAGCACAACTTCAGAATCTGAGTCAGACAGCAAGGTAAATATGCAGATGTGTTGCTCTTAGAAGGTTTTCTTGGTTGGTGTAATAAAACCATAAAGATTTCTGACTTTAACGTATTAATATGGATTTTCATCTTCCACATTTAAAGCCGTGTGTTCTCACAGGGCCTGGGCTGCATTTGTATCTCCCACATGCGGTGTGGAATCTGCCTCCACTGGCCACATGGCTAGTGGAAGTAATTGGATCTTAGGAAAATGAACGTGCTTTATTCCAGCAATTTGTAGTCATTTTTCTGAATCCAGACATATGCAGCTTTTTTGCTGCATTCAAATAATTAGTTTTTATACTTCATTAATACTCTGAAAATGTCCTCTGAATATGCAGTTTAATTGAACACCATATCTGAAAATACAGGTATTGCTGGATAGCAGTGGCCAGAACATTGCCTTTCTAAATATCTGAGTAGTGTCCTGTTGGACAGCTGAGCCTTTCCCAAATGCATATTAAATTGAAGTTGTCTTTTTTCTTTTCTGAAGTATAGCAGTGTAGGTACGTGGGCTTACTGAATGAACAAAAAAGTGAAGATACACATGGCAGCTTGCTCTGTTATGTTAGCATTTTTCTGTCTTACGGTGTATAGTTACTGTACTTCTTGCTTAAATATTAATAATACAGTGAGTTTTTGAGGTTCTCTGTGTAGACTTTATTGCAGGCTTTCACTGGCATATCTAATTTGGTGGGATATAAATTGTACAAATGACTGTTTGCAGACACCTGAATGAATTTGTGCTAATGGGAGGTTAAAAACTTCTGCTACATCAAGGGACCCAGAGATACATACCCTTACTGCAAAAAACTCCAGGAAAACACCTGCTTAATCTGGTCTGATCAACAGAGATGGGCACAGATAACGAAAAAAGATTCCCAACTGTTACATGTTATATCTGGTTACAACAGTGACAGCTGGTTCCCAGAGGCTTTTCTAAGTGTCCTTGCAAGGATGCTGTTACCTCATTCCATACAGACCTTCTCATGCTGCTGGATCAGGAGATTAGCAGCTGCATCAAAATTACAGCTTTTTCTGTTATTCTTCAGTCAACTGCAAGGTAGAAAGAATCTTGAATTACCTTCAACAGACATAAAAAGACTATTGGTCAGACTGTTTGGAGCTTTCTTCCTTTTTCACAAAATGATTTTGTTGTGATTTGTTTTCCTTTCTGTTTAGGATAGCACAAAAAAGAAGAGGTCAAAGGAAGACGGTGAAAAAGAGAAGGTATTTTTATTCTTCAAATCCTTCAATCAGAACTGCATATTGCATACATAATAGATATTTCTTTTTTTAATATTGAGTGCCTCACTTTACATCTGTGGAAATTTTCTGTCTTAACCCACACAGTTAGAAAGGTTTTCAGTGCACCCAGTTTGAAGCAGAGGTTTAGTTGGATTCAGCTCCTGGTTTAGTAAATATTGTAGTGAAAACCACTGGATCTATCTTGTCACAAAGGTAAATTAGAACTGTATCTAATCTGCTATAGCAGATCAGCTGCATCCTTAGTATTTTGGGGCTTAGCTTTAGCTGTCACATTGAGCTAAGAATGTGTGTGATTATATTTTTAGTGGCACACCTGGTAGGTTATTGACTTGCTATTGTAAATCAAGAAATATAAGCAGAGAATCTCTTTATCTAAATGTAGTCATAATTATAGATAGTATACTTATGACAGCTTCGAAGAATTGGGGAGAAAAATATATTAACTTAAGAAAAATTACCTTATTCTGTAATTTTTCTAAGCATGAAAATCCTCTCTCCTACCCACCACCACACCATTTTGTACACTCATCCATTATCTTTAATATGAACATTCTAATTGACTTCAGTTTTAGTTATTTGTACACTGTGGATAAACTAGAAATGCTTTCAGAGTCCACCCTAGTCTTTCTCTACAGTTACCTTTCTTTCGTATCATATTGGCCTCTCCTGCTCTGATCAGTGGTATTGATGTTGATGTACAAACTCTCCATTGCTTAAGGCAAATGTACTGATTTCCCCTCCTTGCTCCTGCTTCTATTTTACAGTGTTCATTTCCCGTCTCATCCTTTTGAATGGCTTCCGTTTGAAGACCAAGTATTTACCATGGTCCCTTATCGTAGTCCTACTTTCACACATCCTCTGAAAGCAAAGAGCACTTGGGGACTAGAGGTCTTTCTTCCCCTGCCTGCAGATGCCCCATGTTTCAGATGGGCTGCATCCTGCACTTGGTCAGAAATTCTTTTCAGAAGTTTCTGGTCTTAGAAACTGAGTGAAAGAAAGTACCTTCAGTCTTAGGAAAACATTGCCTTGGCCAGAGCAAAGGAAGTGCAGGAAGCAGAGAAGTAGCTCATCAGACCAATCTCACGTAGCATCAGGATTTTAAAAAACCTATCTTTTAAATGCACTGGAGTGAAATATGATGTGTTGAAAGTACAGCTGGCAGGGACAGCTTGTTCTGGTTCAACATGAATACAGAGGGAGATTTTTCTTTCATGAACAAAGCAAGAGTCTGAAATTGAAGTGTTTGTATGTACATATTGAGACATCTTCAGTTACTAGTTACTTAAAAGTGGTGAAATGTTTTCTTTTCCAATGCTTACTCCCCTGTGTGTTATTATTTAAAATAAGAGACTGTTATTCTGTTATTATTCCTCTTGCTTTTAGACAGTTGCTGTATCTTGGTTACAAGAAAAGGGAATATACAGAAAATTATTATTTTCACTAAAAATTGATTTTGTCAGTTTGGTAGGGTAATTTGATGATAATGATGGAATTAGTTTAATGTCGATAATATTTTAAAATATTTCACAATTTAGAACTGGTACTTCAATCTTAAATTTTAAGCAGAAGTTTTATAAAATGTGAAAGGTCCAGCTTTACTCACAAATGTATTATTTTGCGTAGGAAGGTAAAAATCACCACAGGAAAAGGAAGAAAGCAGATCGTGGTGATGCACCTTTATCGTCAGAATCTGTATCTGAATCAGACCAGACAGAGGAGGTCAGTGTGAATCCTCAGTTTCAGACGTTACAGTGTTTGTAGCTTAGTGATTCATGAGCAATTCAATGAAGCTAGCTTAGATTTAATACATTGTTGAAACTGTTCTGCACTGTACAAGTGAATTGAAGAGTGCAGTGCACTCCAAGTTGTTTGTATTTTTCCTTTTAAAATAAACTTTTAAGGATTGTTTAGTCTAGCTTCTATCACCTACAAGTAATTTTGAATTAATTTTCTTGAGAATCAACTTTTTATGGATACTACATTTGGTTTAATTTTCTTTAGGTGCAAGCAAAAAAGAAGAAAAGCAATGAGGAAAAAGATAAAACAGCAAGTATCCCTCTTACTCATACTGTAGTTTTAGGATATAAATACTCTGTACTTGGTTAATTTCCAGTTTACATTTTTCACAAATACAAATGTTTCATTGCAGTAGTCTACCATTCCATCTAAATTAAAAGTTTCTCTATTTACTTGCTGAACTCACTTTTTCTACTGTTGAATTAAAGAAGAATTTGCCACTCTTTTACCTATATGTGATTTGGGATTTATACAACTTTAACACTGTAGAACATATTTTATTCTGTATCAGTGTCCTAGAACTACTAATACCTGTGTGGTATCAAGTAGGGGAGCAGTTTGCCACACAGACAGACATCAGGGCTGTTCCTTCATTAGCATTGTGTGTAATTCCTTGCTAAGCCTTCTCTGCCACCATGGAAAGGGCCTTAGGACAAAACTGCTGCAGCATCTGTGCCATTATAACTCTTCTCCCAACCAGATAAAAAGCTGCCAGATAAAAACCTGCTACTTTTCTCAATAATTTTTCTTTGTATCCGTGGACGAAAGTGAGAGGAAGGTTCAACAATGATCTATATGGAATCCAGATTTAGCACATGTACCTGAGGTTCCTCAGTTAGGAGTATGGTGGGTTTGGGATCCTAAATGCCCACCTGAGATGTCTTTGAATCTGTCTCCCCTGTCAGCAGCAGTGTTCCTTATCAGGCATCTCAGTTGTCCATGAGGTAGGGCAAAGGGAAGGTCTACATTAGTCACCTAAAAATTCAGGCATGTGTACTGAGTATCAGTGATACTCAGTACACATTTTTCCATGGAACTTGCTTGTTTTTTCAGACTTATATGAACCATTTGCCATAACATTTCTAGTGATTGCTTTAGGTCTTTTTCAGAAAAGATTTTTATGTGTAAGGAATATGTATAAAATAAAGCTTTAATATGGATTCTTTCATTTATGCAATGCCACACCTATTTGAGAATTTCAGTTGAAATTCTGCTTTCAAAAAGACAAGATTGCATCTCTGAGCTTCCATATTACAGTGATCAGCATTTAGGACTGAATTCCAGTAGGGTTAATTTGAGTGTATTTATATTTACAGCTGAGATCATAATTGGTTTATTTTAAAGGTTACAAGTGATAGTTTAGCCAAGTGCAGTTGAGCTATTTAATTTTACACAGTGAACTTAAGCACTTACTTTAAAATCTGTAAAGATCCTCATTATTCCCAAATTTGTCACTACTGGTCAACACTTCCTTATTACTTTCTTAGTAACCTATAATGCTCTGAAAATAATTTAAAAGATTAGGAAATGTAATAGTGACAGTCATCAGAGGTGTAAAATAGCCATAACATGGTGGAGATAAATTTAAATTGAAGACTCCTCATAATAGTGCAAATTGCCAGCTAAAGTATTTCTTTTTGTGATTTCTGAATAGGCTTCTGTAGAAATCTCTTTTGAAATGTCTTTCAAAAGATATCCTTTCTGGGTTCTCATTTTGCATTAGCAGAATGTAATAGATGGCAGTTGTATTATACAATAACTTTGGTTTGTGGTTTTTTTTTAGGATAAAACAAAAAAGAGAAAGAAGCACAAGAAACATGGTAAAAAGAAGAAAAAGAAGACTGCTGGTTCAAATTCAGATTCAGAATAATATTTTAAAACAACCGGAGACTATCAACAGAAGTGCAATGACTAAAGGAAACTTAAACTGTGAAATGACAGCAAACTTTACCAAACTGCATGAGTTTTCCTGTGTTTTAGAAATACTCCTAATCTCTCAGTAGCTGGCCAGATGCAGCTGTGCTGGGAAAGACCATTGTTATTGCCCGCTGCTTAATACACGAGGTACAACTTTGATAAGATTCCAGTAAGCAGTGTTAGATGTTTGAGACAATATGAGATGGTAGGCCACCTGAGGTGTAAAATATTGGAAAATAAGAGTTAAACTTTTTAGATAGTAAAAATAGTATTTTAAAGCATTAGTAAAAGTCTTTATTTGTAAATCAGGACAAATTAAATCCCAAGTTCATCCTGCAGGTTAATATTATGCATAAACTACAAGCTGGTGTCTGCTAATGGAAAATTAATGATAACATTTAAAAGGCTGCCTTTGTAGAAATGTGTATCATCTGCCCCATTACCGTCTCCATGCTTATGAGAAAGGGAATGCTACTGTCTTGGCTACCTGAATAGGGTGCCTTTGCCTTTGATTCTTGCAAAACTTTGCTACTTTTAATCCATGCATCTCTGCATTCCTGGGAAGCTAGAGCTATTGCCAGCAGACTTTTCTGAATGAGCAGTTTTGAGCTTCCAAGCATGTGCTTCTGCATTAAGCAAGAGCAATGACATTTTGCAGTATAACTGACAGTCAAAACCTGAAAATTTTACCTCTGCTTTTTCAAAATAATGATAGACCTTTGCTAGTAAATATGCATATTTCATTTATTGTACTTTTGGTTTAATTGAAAACTTCTTGCAAACACTGGTAGCTTTCATTGCATTATCTTTAGAATTGTTTTGCATGATTTGTACCATTTTTAAATTAACAAAATGCAGGTAATCATTTGTTGTAACCAGTTCTACGAATTACATTTCACATGCAGATTTTCATGTATGTATTTAGTTATAGTTAAGTTCATTGCTGTGTTTAAGTGCACACTTGCTGAAGTTATTTAGCATGTAAAAAGCAAGGTTTTGATACCTTAACAGCTTCATATTGAAGCTGATTTTACTCTGAGCAAGTTCAGTGGCAAGATCTGTTACGTGATGTGTCTTGTTAGATAAAAAAACTACTGCCAGAATCTCATTAAAGATACTGTTTAAACAGTTTGTATTTATATTTTTGTACTTGAGGGCTACAGAATGTTGACCTAATTCATAAAGCTCTTTTACTTTAGTTTAGTTGCTTTAGATAACTGAAAAAAAGCTTTTTTAAATTAAATGTGCCCACAAGAAAACATGAGCAACCATTTGATTTTAGTTTACATTAAATTCTCACTACATCTTCCATTGAAATAATGATTGCTGGGCCTTCTGTTAGCCTTTAACAAATGCCCATCCATCCCAGGTAGTCAAATATAGATTGTATTTTTTATCTACCCCTTTTTTTCCATTGCACAGGTGCTAACTTAGAACTTACCTCTATTGCATACGATGTTTCAAATGTTGTGTTGCCAAGAATTTCAGGACTTTCAAGACATTGACTATAAGTCTGCAAACCATAACTAAAATCTGTGGAAGAAAGGTGATTTCATATTACCATTGTACAGAGAAACTGTCTTCAAGTTCTTGGGAGAATACAACCATTGAGTTGCAGCAATGTGCATCTAAACAATAGTAATATTTTCATCAACTATTTTATACTCTTGGGCTTGATGTTACCAATTCTAAACACTCTTGTCAGTGAGGTTAAAATAAAGGTGATATGCAGTGAACAGAGGGGCTTAATTTGGGGTTTGTGTTTAGTTTTGTTGGGGTTGTTTTAAGTTGTGGTGTTGCAGTTTTGGTAAAAGAACCTGTAATGAACCATAGCATAAATGCTCTGTCCTGTGTGATACCTTTTTTGACTTTTACACAACCACCTGCCACAGAAAGAAATAAAAATGGAAATGAGACCCAGTCTTCCAAATATCTAAGCTGGTATGTAATTTTAATTGTGTGACTGTAACTATCTGTTCTGCTCAGCTGTAGGCTTGGAGTGCTGCTGTCATGCTCGGGAAGGGGTGTAGCCGCTTAAGGGGCTTATGGGCTTTGTCAGTTCCCAACAAAGCTGCTTTAGTACTGAAAGGGAACTGCTTCAGTTTGCAATACATTAACAAATACGTTGAGTCTGCTCTTGCATGCCCTTTTTCCTGGAGGAAAGGTGGAGGCTGCTCTCAGCCTTTCAGCTTGCCCCATGTGCCCATGCCGAGGTCGTGAGACAGTGATGGGGGTTTGGGGTGGCACCTACACCCATCTTCCAAGTTTTAGCAGAGGGACAAAGTAGAAAACGAGCAATGTCACAGTAAGAGTGGTTTAATATATTTTTGCCTTCTCACAGCAGATGAACAAGCACTAACGTATGTTGTAACTTTTAGCTGTTTTTCCCCACAAACATATTTAGAAATTTAAATTACAATTTAAATGCAGTTCTTTTACTTTTTACGACTGCGGTTTTTTTGAATGCGTGTTAGCGCTCGATCTCTGTTGTGCCTGCGTGTGTGTTTATGTCCGACCCGCCCGTGCGGCGGTGCCGCGGCCGCCCCCCCGCGTTGCCAGGGCAGCGGCGGCGGGAGCGGCTCCGGGCCGCCATGAGCAGGAAGGGGAGAAAGCTCCTCGTGGACTCGCTGACCCGATCCGCCAAGCACTGTGAGTCTCCCCGGGCTGCAGGAGCCGCCCGGCCGCCCCCCATTGTTCCCGTGCTCATCCTGCGTGGCCCTTTTCGCCTCCCATGGGAGGCGCTTTTCCGGCGCCCCCTTAGGAACAGCGGTTGAAGCCGGGGGGTGCTATTGGTGTCACGGCCCTGGCGTGTTCTGTGCCTGCCTCGTGTTTTACCAGCTTAACTTACAACCTGTGTTTGCTTGTCTTTGGACCGGGCAGTTACCAAAAGCGAAGTGGAATGTCTGATCAAGCTCTTCGACACGCTGGTGGCCAACGCCAGCAGCCAGTTTGCTGGGGCCGGCTTCGACCGCACCGTGTTCCGGGACACGCTGTACAACGCCTTTGGCATGACGGATGACGTGGTGCTGGACCGAGGTGAGGCGGGCGCGCAGCTCTGAGCGCCGCGCAGGGCTTGGGATGGCGCTGCCGACCCGACGAGTGTGTCCGTACCAAAGAGCGCCGTCTCGTCCGAGGACAGCAAAGGAGCTGTTGGGAAAATGGCATTTTCTTTCTTTATGGGTTACAGTTAGTTCTGGAGAGCTCACGCTCTAGTTCGAGGCAGAGCCGCCAGAGGCTGTTGTGCTTTTGTTGTCACTTTCCTCTGTTCTCCGGTGGTTCCAGTGGGAGCTGCGGTCGCTGCTGGGCGACAGCTCTAGCTCAGGCCTGGAAGTCCCAGGAAGGCATTCTGATAACAGCGGGTAACTCTGGGAATAGAGGCTCTGTGAACAGCATTGAAGGCCCTGGGCAGATAGTACAAGGAGGTGAGAGTAATGAGCCAAATACTCCTTGAATATACAGTGATTTCACAGATTGGTAACAGGGGACATGTTTGGAGTCGCTGAAAGTTGAAGGAATGATCTCTGATGTAGAGGTGTCTAGAGGAGTATACAGAGCAGGCATGAGTCTGCCCTTCTTTCAGTCTTGGGCTGCCAAGATCCAGACCTTGGTTCAGCTTTCTGTAGCAGAAGAGCTACTTACATGCCATAAAATAAAAACTTGTTGCAATTTTATGCAGCAAGTCAAGTGTGTCTTGGAAGATACCTCACATTACCTTACACATTCTTAAAAATTATTTTAATGCTCACATGCAAAGGAGCTGATTTCAGTTTGCAAAAGCAAACCTATTGTCTTCTAAGTCAAAAATGCTTGGCTCTGCATGGAGAGATGTTCCTTCAGCCAACTTACTCATTAATATTCTAAAATACAAATTATTACAGATGCTAGTGGATGCTTTGAAATCCTTGGTTTTGAATTACTGTATTACAGGCTGTATGAATAGTGAAGCTGTGAGATTGAAAGTTGCTTAGAGAATGCAAAAGAAAAATATTTTGTTACATGACAGAAAAGAGGTTATTTTTCTTTGTAGATTTAATAGATATTGTTTCTAGGATTACTTTGTCCAAGATTTTCCGAGACAAAACCTAGTAATTTAAATCTTAATCTGTATGCAGAATTATCCCTTATTTTAAGGGATATTGGTTTATTTGCTTTACATCTGCATGGAAGCATACTTCCTGTAGTTGTTTAAGTCAGGAAGGCAACAGATCGGACAAAATCTTACCAGGCAGGATTCTGGAGTGGAAGATCAGTAAACTGAGGGGCAGTATCCCTTTCATTGTTACATCTTAGAGTCAAGAACAGTAATCTTACCTTGGTGAAAGCAGACAAACAGGTTAAGAAGAAAGATAATTTATAATTCCACTGAATTTAAGAAAACATTGCTTTTTTTGTGTTTCCCTATCATATAAATTTGAAATGTGTCTGATACATTTCCTAGTGTTCAGCATTTTTGATAGAGACAACACTGGCTGCATCACTGTGGAGGAATGGGTGGAAGGCTTAGCAGTGTTACTTCGGGGGACACTGGAAGAGAAGATGAAATGTAAGATTGATCTGTATGCTAATATTTAGTAGTAATGATTGAATTCATAACAAATAACACATTGCTTTTGTTATAATTTAGTAGTTACTCATGAAGTATTTGGTAATTGAAAATTTTTCTTCTGTATTGTTGAATGCAATGAAACTGAGTTCTGAAATGGCTTCTCTGAGACAGTTTTTTTCTGTGTAAACTGCTGTTACCACAGCCACCACCTTTTTTTGTTGCTTACAAAATCTTGCATTTAAACTGAAGTTTATTCTACAGCATACATTTTCAACAAAATACATTTTTTGTATTCACACACAAAATTAGAAAGAAGCAGATGAATCTCAAGTGTGGTTTTGGCTAATTAACAGTCTCAAGCCAAGCAAGACCAGTGCCAACATTCATTTACTGGCACAGTGGAGACACAGTAGCAGTTGCATTAGCTCCAGCAATTCTTCAGGTTGGAAGCACAGATGGAAAAACTGTAAGATGGTAATGAGAGCCTCCACAGTAACGATAGAGAAAAATGGAGGAGAAAAAATAGCAAGAACTCTAGAATTTTAAGCAGCAGGGGAAAAAATAGGGGTGAAAAAAAAACAATAGAAAAAGGAGAATGATAGCATGTTGTTTCCATAGTTCCTAGGTTGCAGCATTAGCAATCCTACTGCTTTATATAAATTCATCTGGAAAGTGGTCAGGGGTGTCACAGCATTAGGATGTGTGCCCAGATTATAATTCAGTGTGTCAGTAAACCACAAACAGTAAAATAGACATTCCTGCTGTAGGCACCACAGAAGATACTAGTGCATAGTGATGCAGTGCTGTCTGTCACAAGTGTTTGCCAGGAGTGTTTCAGCATATACATGATAAATTTGGCTCAGTTGATAATGTACAGTTCACATTTTCTGTGTGTAGGTAACAGCTTGAATGGTACTTGTTTGTAGTTTGTAATCAACTTGAAATTTATTTGTATTTCAAAAGACTGTTTTACCATTTATGACCTGAATGGTGATGGATACATTTCGAAAGAGGAAATGTTTCAAATGCTGAAGCACAGCCTTCTCATACAACCAGCAGATGAAGAGCCTGATGAGGGAGTTAAGGACTTGGTAGAGATAGCACTGAAGAAAATGGCAAGTACTTCTTGTGATACTTGAGGGTCTTTAAAACATTCACTAACCAATACTTAAAACCTTTCTATGAGGTAACAAAATAAGGTATCTTATTTACAGTGGGATTCTGCAAGTCTCCTGAGGAAAGCCAGAAATATAATCCAGGTCTAATAAATCCCAGTCCAGTATTCTCATATGAAATCATTAATTTAGTATGTGAATGTACTTTAAACTTTATGTATAAACCAGCATGTGTGTACGTGCATATACATCTGTGCATGCCCAGTCAAAGCAAAAGCCCAGTCTGAAGTGGAAAACTCAAAAGTGTAAGCTGCATTTATTCCATCAGTACAGGCATCGGCAGTAACTTCATTTTTAAGTACATTTGTGTTTTATCAACTGATCATGAAATGTCTTTATCCAATTTATTTGTATGTATTCTATTAGAATACTAAACTCAAGGTTATTAATGTGAAGCTTGACTTACAGTGCTTAATCTAGAATATCAGAGCAGCCAGGGACTGTCTGTCAATATTTTAATCAAATCAAGATATACACTCTCCCTTCCATGGTGGTGGTCAAAAAATTTCACTTCACACCAGGGCTTACATCCCAACTCCTTTTATTTAAGTCCATCTTTTCAATTTTTCAATCCTGCCCTTTTTGCTTTAGGTGGAGGCAAGTCACTCTAATCTTTTCTGAGCATAAACTGATGACCCCCAATTTGCAAATCTAACTAAAAATAGAATCCATGTTCTTTAAACATCTGTTAAACAAAACTACAATAATAATCCTCTGCTGAAGTGTTCCCTTCCTTTTGCCAGGACTATGATCATGACGGCAAACTTTCTTTTACGGACTTTGAAAAAGCAGTCAGAGATGAAAACCTTCTCTTAGAAGCCTTTGGACCATGTTTGCCAGACATAAAGGTACATTAACCTTGGGTTCAAAAAAACCTGCACAAGCCAATTCCTTAGACAGTTGCACCAATCCTGTGAATGTCACGGTATCTTAGGCCAATGTTGGGTTCATCCTCTCTCAGTGCCAGTTCTGCTATCCAAAGGTGGCCCCTCAGCACTCCCACTCCAGGGTTGTTGCAACACAATGCTGCAGATATTAATCTCATCACTAAGGGAAATTTCAGTCCTGTACATTGTCATCCCAGTCTCTAGCATTCCTGTTTTTATCCAGTTTATTACATTCTGCAGCTGGCCCTTCTTGCCCTCCATGCCAGATCATTCCTTGGTGACACACTCCTACTGCTGAGTAATTAAAATTTTAATTTTCCCCTTCAGCTACAACTTTGAATTCTGGCTGGTCTGCCAGTGATGACACCATTAATGCTATAGATTTACCTTTTCTAAGCTAAAATGCAAGAGAGAGTCTTCACTGCATACACATTTCAGTTCATACCTTGCAGCTCAGTACCCTAACTAATTAGAAATCCTTTTGTTTACTGAAAATTAATTTGCTGGTTTTGCTTTTTGTTTTTGTTTGTTTGTTTTTGTTTGATTTTTTGGTTTTTTTTTTGTTTGTTTGTTTGTTTGTTTTTGTTTTTAACAGAGCAGTATGTCATTTGAACAGAAAATTTTCCGGGAAACTCCTAAATAATAACTCCAAGTTGTAACTCCACTGCTGAATACTGTTAAAAGGGGTCTTGGTCTTCACCATTCTTCGTCATACAGTAAAAAGTCATATTTCAAGTTGCTCCTAAGCTTCAGTATTCCTTTACTGTTAAAGCTGTCAAATAAATGAATTTACTTCTGTAACTCTGTCTTTGTTCCTAAGCTTCAGTAATCCTTTGCTGTTAAAGCTGTCGAATAAATGAATTTAATTCTGTAACTCTACTTAACCAGAGTTCTTCTGTTATATTCATATATGCTGTTCATATTATAAAATAAGTTACGATATGAGGTACACAGGACAACACTGCAACAGTAATACAGTACATTGGTTTCTTAATTCCAAGTAAAAAAATGACACCATTTTAAACAGGGAATCACTGGGAAATACAGTATAAAGAAAGTTTTATTTTTTACATAAAAAATTACATATTTTTAAATATATTCTTTACAAAAGGACTGTTGGAAGATGCTGCCAGCAGTATCTATATTCTTCTTCTCTGCTTTACAACTGGTTTGGCTGAGCTGCTCTCTGGCTTTTCCACAGATGTTGAAACAGAATCTGCTACCTAAATTGGAGGGGAAAAAAATTACCATTACTTTTTTTACGCTCATTTTAGAGTAAGGCCACATCTCCAAGATTTGAGTATTGGGAGCCATTTTTTACTATCATCACACTTGTATTGAATTTTCCTGCTGACTAGAGGAAAAAAGTAACACCAAAGGCAGCATTAAACACGAGAGAGGTGAAACTTAGAAGATTCAGCACTACCATTTTTGTATTTAACTACACAAACTGATTTCAGATAGTCAGTATTACATATGTCATCTTTCTTGTTCCTAACAGGTGTTTTTAAGCAAGGTTTAGTGCACTTTATAAACTCAGGTATTTCAGGAAACGGAGGAAAAGCAGAAACATGCATTTTGACATGTATTTTAGGAATGTATTTAATATAAAGGGTACTTATTTATAAGATAGGCACTTTCAAATCAATATAGTCAGTCAAGGGAGCTTTTCATATCTTAATGTAAGTGAAATGTTCTGTCAAGAATGTCTGACCTGCTAACTGATTAATATTCTCCATAAAAGGATATAAAGCTTAACACGTTCTTCTTAGCACGGAATTAATGATTCTGTACAGCTTTTAATGGCATAAGAAATGTTGGAGCAAAATTACATTGAACTCAGACTTCCATTCTTTTCCCTTCAGAAACCAGATACAAGTAGCACACTGGAGTGAGCAGGACTACCTGCAAAATTATCATGCCTTCACATGTGGGGGAAAAAAAAAAAAAAAAAAGTGGTTTACAAAGAACACATAAGAACATGCACTGGCATTTACACTTTCTCAAGTGTAGTGTAAGAGGTCTGGAGTAGAATTGCCTGCAATATCCTAGATTGTGGAAAAGTTAAATGGTAAGAGCACTAGCTTTAAGTGGCAGATAAACTGATAATGAGTAAATGCTGAATAAAGCTATCAGATAGTCACTATTTTTATGTGTAACAAGCACCTATGTTTCAACTATGAGAACTTTAGGAACCCATACCTCTTTCAGTTTATTTCGAATTAATGTAGCTGAAGTATTCAAAGACTCATCATCCATATCCACTTTAGGTATTTCTGGTAGTTGTGGACCAATAACAACTTCAGTATTGTCCTCACTTGTTCCAATGAGGGAAAACTTGTTACCTTCTTCTCTCTTCCTCTTACGTTCTTGCAGGTGAGTTGTACGAGGCATAAACCTGTCAATTCCATTGCAAGCTGGAACCTTTCTGTGCTGCATTAAGGAAGCTGGTGGAGTGCACACTCCTGGATGTGCACTTGGAGTTAAAGATGTATTTTGACCAAAGTACCCAGGAATTTCAGCACAATTGTTATCATAGTGTGGAGATGTTAAAAGGCTCTGATTCTGATTCCCAGATGGATATCCTGTGTTGTGGGATACCCCAGGAGAACTTGTAAAGCAGGATGGATCCCAGTTACTGGCTATACTTGATCCTGATGTACTCCATGGACTGTCATGCTCAGAGTTATTTGAGGCTGTCTTCCTAGGGCCTTCTTCTTTCTTTAACATAAAGCAATCTTTAAAACAACAAAAAAGAAGCACCTTCACTATTTCATGTAATTATTAGTTCTAACACCCAAGAACAAAACTTTTGAACTTTTGATATAAATGCAGAAACAATACCAGTGATATCTGATTCCCAACTACGCTTCTGTGATTATTTTTAAGCTTCAAATATAACAAATTCAACTTTCAAACAGTTTTCCAGTCTAGTGCCTTTGCTGGTTTATAACATTTAAAAAACCCAGATGTTTTGATGTTAAAAATCAGTGGGTTTACTCCCTTTAGAAGTCCCCAGACAATGAATAATGATACCCAAGTATGTGAGCACAAGAAAGGAGAAGCTTGTGCTCAGCAATTTGCTTATTCCTCCGCTTGCCCAGCCTTCAGCACTGACTGGGAAGTCTGTGCTACAGGAGCCTTTGTAAACACAATCCATTCTTAACTTTCTCCCAGTGCAAAGATGTGGGCTGGAGAAATTTTTTGAAGGTTTTGGTATAGTCATATTCCTTCCAAAACTGTCCCTTTAGCATGTGTGAGGAGGCTGGAACAAGGGTGAAATCCCAAATTTCCTGCCAGTGCTTTAAATTTCTGGTAACATTTTGAAAGAAAACAAAAAGCAAAGGAAATACCTAATTATTAAAGCTTAATAATTTTCATTATTTTAGACTTAATCAAAGCCAAAAAAATACTTTGAAAAGGATATAGTTCTCTACATACTGAGAGATGTCTTCCTGTAAACATACTTAAAATCCGTCTGTATTGGGTTTGCATGGCCTGTTTTTTTTTTTGTAGTGGGGGGGCTACAGGGCTGGCTTTTTTTGAGAAGTTGCCAGAATCTTTCACCATATCTGGCAGAGCCAATTCCTGGTGGCTCCAAAGATGGATGTGCTGCTGGGCATGGCCAGGCTGATTACAAATGGTGGTAACACCTCTGTGGTAACAGATTTAAGGGGGAAAATAAACAAGCAGTGGTTGCACATTTGTAACCACGGCCAGAGAAGAGCAGAGCGAGAACGCGAGAGGAGCAGCCCTGCAGACACCGAGGGCGGCGCAGGAGGGGCAGGAGCTGCTCCAGGCCCCGGGGGCTGAGATTCCCCTCAGGCCGTGGGGCAGGCCAGGGGGCAGCAGCTGTGCCCCTGCAGCCCATGGAGGCCCGTGGGGAGCCAGGGATCCACCACAGCCCCTGCACGAGCCCCAGGCCGGAGCACGTGGATGCCTGGGAGGAGGCTGTGATCCTGTGGGAGACCCCTGGAGAGGGGCCCTGCTCCCAGGCTGGAGCAGCCTGTCCTTGGGGGACTGCACCCCGTGGAGGAGTGACCCCACTGCAGCAGCCTGGGAGGGCTGTTCCCCATGGGATGGACTCACACTGCAGCAGCCTGGGAGGGCTGTTCCCCATGGGATGGACTCACACTGCAGCACTCTGGGAGGACTGTTCCCCATGGGATGGACTCACACTGCAGCAGCCTGGGAGGGCTGTTCCCCATGGGATGGACCTCACACTGCAGCAGTCACAGGGAGCTGCTGCTCATGAGATGAGCTCATGTTGGAGAGGGTCACAGAGAACTGTCTCCTGTGCCACCCCACAGCGCAGGGGAACGACTCCTCTCCTTGAGCAGCAGAAGCCATGGGTCATGAACTGACCACAACCCCCCATTCCCTGTTCCCTTGCACTCACTGCTGGGGTATGGGGTAGAGCTGGAAGGAGGGAGGAGCGGGGGGAAGGTGTTTATAAGGGCTTATTGTACTTCTTATTATCCTGCTCTGATTTTGTTAGTAATAAAAAATAAAGGCACTTTATGTCTCCAAGAAGAGCCTGTTTTTGCCTTGATGGTATTTGATGAGCGATCTCTCTCCTGGTCCTTATGTCAACCCATGAACCGTCTGTTAAATGTTTTCTCCTCTGTCCAGTTTGTGGAGGGGCAATGAGTGAGCTGCTTTGGTGGGTGCCTGGCATCTGGCCACTATCAACACACTAAGCACACCTTTAAAAGAGGTAGGTAAAAAGTGTTTTCTTTAATGGGCACTTTAGCCAAAACCCCTCTCAGTCCTGAAGAACATTAAAATTTTACAGGAAATTTAGTCAGGATTCTATAGGAAATTTAGACCACAAACTCTTTGATTTGTTGCTTTTGCTATATACTTTCTTCTATCCTGCAACTTCTCTCTAGTTTCTTGGACTGTTTCAAATTCTGGAGCATAGCACACGTGCAGCAAACTACCAAAGAAACTTCGTTCATCCATTTTTTTCTTGGCCACCCTGAAGGGAATTAAAGTCTGTCAACAAAACTGAGGATTTTACTCCAACTCTCTAGAAACGTAACACATTGCCAAGTACAGAAGGTGTAAAAGATTAAGACAGCAGGAGGCAGATATTGCCCTGCCCAATACCTTGCACATTGCAGTTTTTTGAATTTTATAAGTACACTTCAGTAAACTCCTCTGCTGGATATTCATCTAGAGCATGATATTCCTCAATGGCACCATACAATGCAAATTGTTCTACTAATTCCTTCATAACACCTAATGCAGGAACTCCTTGTATCAGTATATAGCGAGATTCCAAGTTGATGGTGTAAACCTGAAAAAACAAAAACAAAGACTATTCAAAAACATTCCCATTCTTGCTTTATTGCAAAGGCACGCATTTTCTCCATGTTTTCTGTCTTCTCCAAATCCTCTCAGGATGCTGAAAACCCCTATGTACTCTGCTTTGCAGGACAGTAAAATGCATGGTTATTTGGGACCTCTTCATCACTGAGCAAGAGCTGAACTTGTGCCTCTCATGCATAGTTAAAACACGGATGAAACTTGGCTTTTCTGCACAAGGTCAGAGTACTACTGCCAGTTGCTAAGTAAAATCTCTTCCATCTCTGGCCAACTTCCATGCAAGATGTACTAGTAACCAGTTCATAGGAGGGTACTTTCAAAATACAGAAAAAACCCCTGAAAAATCGGTCTTCTTCATTGGCAAGAAGTTGTGCAGGTGAGGAAATACTAACTCAGGGAGTTAAAAAAACAATTACCACAATTCCCTGGGGCAAATCCTGTGCGTGCAGAGCTGTCTCCTTGCCATGGTGATCCAACAGCATACGTTTTTAAGACACACAGATAAAATCTGGATGCTGAGAGAAACAAGGTCTTCTCCCAGCAGATTAAAAACCAAACAAACCATTCTCTTCTGCTTTGTTGTAGTGACTGTCACATAACAGACTCTAATGGCTCACTATGCACATTAGGCAGCCAGGCAGCTTATCCCTGAGATCAAAGAAAGGAAATTTAGTCTGATTTTGTTAAAAAAAAACAAACAACTCAAGCCATAAACATTTAGACTGCATAAGTTACACATATTTCTTAAACATATTCTGGACAAAGCAGGAACTGCTTGGAAATCAACTCTCAAACTTCTGCTATAAAACAGGCAGGTTGCATAAGTTTTTCTTGTGGCAGCAGCACACTCCCACCTACATTCTTTTGGGAACAAGGGATTGAAGGAAACCTGAATTCACTATGCAGTTTTTGTTGGTTTTTTTTTGAAGGTTTGTCCTTCTACCTCTTTCTTGTCCAGGAAGAAAAGATTCAAATAAGGTTTTTTTCCACACTTGGGACATCCATACTGTTTCTCCTGCATGTATCCTCCAGTGCCCAATGATGGATAGATGCCTGTGCTGGCCAGAGCTCTGTGGATGCACAAGGCTCTCTGTCCTCTGCCCCACCGTGTACACTTGGAAGAATAAAAGAACTTAAGGAAGACTTTGAGACTTCATGAAGTACGGAGGGTTGAAATTTTACGGGAAGGTGGTGATAATGAAAGAGATGCGCCTTATGCACACGGGCACGCAGTAACCATTATTCCGGTCCTGGCGAGACACACACCTCAAATGCGGAGCTCAGCTCAGGGCCTCTCCGACCGACACCGCCCCCAGCCCCTCACCCGGGGTGGCTCCGCCCGACACCGCCCCCAGCCCCTCACCCGCAGCGGCTCCGACCGACACCGCCCCCCCCCCCCCCCCCCCAGGCACCTTCACGGCGCGCGGGCCCGCCACCCCTCGCGGGTACTTGGCGCGCGACTCGCAGGCTCCCAGCTGTGCGTGGTGCCGGCACGGAGCGCCCGGGCCACCGCTGCTGCCGGCCGCCATCTTCCCATCGCCCCCCGCGATGCGCAAGCCCCCATTGGCTCGCTCCGTGCGGCGGGGAGGAGGAGCCGCGGTCCGTAGCGAAGGAGCCAATCAGATGGCGGGCAGCGGGGAAATGCCGCGCCCCGCATTGGCCGGCAGTGGGTTGGTACCACTACCCCGGGCGGGTGGCAGTCCAATACCCCCGCGGGCCGCCCCGGGTAGGCGGTCCCGTGCCCGGGGCGGAGCGGGCGCGCAGGGCCGGCGGCGGCCGCGGCCATGTGGGGCTGTGGCGACCCCGGGGGAGCCGCCGCCGCCACCGCCACCGTCGTCCTGAAGCGGGACCCGCGACTGCTTTCCTGCACCTGCCGCCCGCGCTGGCCTCGCTCCTCCGCCTGCAGCAGGTACCGGGGCGGCCGCCCCTCGGGGCCCGGGCGCAGGGACGCCTCAGGCAGGCAGGGAGGATTACGTGAGCGCGAGCCCCGCATCGTGTCACCATGGCGATACCGAGCCCTCCTCCCCTCCCTCACGACTCGGCCCTCCCCGCAGCCGGACCCCTCACTGGGGGACATCGGGGAACCCCTCCTTCCCTCGCCTCCTCCGTGGCCCAGTATCGTCATCAGTTCCTAATAAAACGCGGGAATTTTTCTTCCCCAACGTGGTCTGGCACTGTGGTGCATCTGCGTCTCTATCATCACTCCCTATTTCATACCAGTTTCCTCGTAACTTGCTAGCATTAAACGAATAATGTGTAAATGTTTAATTGAGGTGTAGGAGAAGAGGTGACAGATCAATGCAGAATCCTCATTCTTGGTGTACACAAATAAACTATGTCCCATAGCAAGGCACTCCCGTCAATGCAGGGCCCTGCTGAAGACGCGGGGGTCAGCTCTGGGGAGTGCACTTTACACTGTGAGTAACATTTCACACGTGGAAAGGGGAGCAGAGACACTGTGTGCCCCCTTGTGCCCTGCTCGCAGAGCTGAGTGCCAGCAGAACAGGGTGGAAAGCGGCAGGAATGAGCCCAGAAGGATGCGAGCAAAGCTCAGGAGAGCTGGCACAGCCCTCCTGGCCGAGCGGGCCTCCCTTGCGTGAGTAACCTCCTGTTCTCAAGGCCAAAAAGGGCATTTCACAACAGGAGAACAACATAGGCGTGTAAAACCTGCTCGTTCACCTTTGGGGGTAGTCGTAAGAGGTTGGTGAATTGGAAGAAATGCGGTATTCTAAATGTGAGCTTCGTTTCAGCTGCAGTTTCTGAGTGTTGTACAGATCTGCTGTCAAGAGAGAGGAGAAAGGAGTGCAGTTGCTTTGAAGTCTCTTATAGTGTCCATTCTGTACACTGTTTATTATGGTGCTTTTGCATCCTGCTTTTGTTTAACCTGAGCTGCTAAATGAAAAGATAGAATCTCAGAAAACCTGATAGAAATAGCATTTTAAATACATCTCATGAATAAAAATGTTTAAAAGGGGGATAAATGGAATCAAAAGCTGAATCTAATTGCAGAAGATATTAGAAAAGTTCTTCAGTTTGACATCAAAATACATGGGCAGTTCTGAAATCGGATTGATGAAATCATTTTGGTCTGATAATGTGATTTTTTGACTTATTCTAAATATGTCATGGAAGCACTCTTGGAGACCATGTAAATGTTATCATTTTTGTGAAATCAAAGTGTACATTTATTTATTTTCCTCATTTGGGAAATGCAAACATGCAGTTACACATTTCTGTAAAATATTTTTTGATACCGCATCATGCAGAAGAGAAAGAAAAAAATATTTAATTTTCTTCCTTAAAAAATAGTTTCATAAAAAATAGAAAACTGTTTAAGAATTTAAACCAGCACTCAGTTCTATGGTGAGAGCTGTGCAAACAAGGTGTAAAATCCAGATAATAGCTTTAATTCCTTTGATCTCTCTAATCAAATATGGTTTAGGTGGTCTAATAGTTATCTCACTTAGCTGGTTTTTATATCAATTTATTTTCTTTCCCTTAAAACTCATAGGGCCAAGCTGTGAAAGTATCCTGTGGTCATCAGCCGATATTTTGAGCTGGATGGAAACCAGGCATCGAGGGTCACCAGGGTGAAAATATTGCAGAGATTAACAGACATTTGGCAGAGAAACTTGGCATCACAGATGGAGAGCAGGTTTGAAATGCTACCTTTGTTCTCTATTTTTAAATAAAGGGTATATAGGAAGATAAGTAAAAGGTGATGCTACATGAGTTTAGCTATGACCTTGTTCCCTGTATTTAGACAGTTTCTTCATTTACATCTGCTCATGAGAAAAGTTAACTATCATTAAATGTCTCGAACATGAAAAGATTTACACATTAAACCATTAACATTTGCCTAAACAATGTTAGGATAGGCTTCTGGGTAGGTCTTTGCAGGGCTATAACAACTATCTTCAGTGACATTAATTTCCAGAAAATACACTTTTAAGCAATTGAAAAATTTGGACAATGTATATTTGGTTTGGAGCTCCTGTAATTTTAAAGTAGCTATTGACTTTTTGCATATTCTTGTTTAACTTACTTGGGGTTTAAATTTTCATCCCTTTTTCACCCCTTCGCCATTTATCCCTTTCTCTTTGAATAATTGTATTCACCTCTTATGGATATTTGTCCATCTATCTATCTATCTATCTATCTATCTATCTATCTATCTATCTGTCTGTCTATCTATCTATCTATCTGTCTGTCTATCTATCTGTCTATCTATCTGTCTCTCTGCTCTTTGTACATTCACCTCTTACCCCTGAACACTCTGTTTAAACTTCTCTCATAAATGACTCTTTCATTGACAGAAGTTAGAGATGCCCAAGAGGCAGACAGAGTTTTCTAGCACAGAGCTACTAAAATCACAAAATCAAAGAATTTTTTTTCTATTACTAGGTGGGCATTTAAACAAACAAGAGTAAAAAAGTACTGCTTTACACAGTGTCATTGTGTAGTATATTCATATTTGCCTGTTCTCTTATATACAAAATTTTGTTCAACATCATAGGAGACATCAAAGAGTGTAAGTCTGAGCAGTGTATTATGTTACTTTGTTTACTTTTTAAACATATTTTCTCTAGAAATTATGTGTCTGTTTGCATAAATTTCCAATTTAGTAGTTGAGCAGCCAGGCATCTACCCTTTTTATTTCTAGCAACTAATAGCCTTCAACAGGAAAAACAATTGACAACGGAAACCTAAGAAAACCTCACCCAGGTATTGCTGGGAATAATCATCTGTACAGTCGAATCAATACATGATTAATTAGTTTCACCATCGTTTTGGATTCAGGAGTTACATGTTTGCTGCATGGTCTTCTTTTTGCTGGGTTGGGGAAAAGATATTCCTCTCAATTATTGCTTCAAGCCAAGGACATAGAGGGTTTCAAAACAGATGGTTACTTTTACAAAAGGTGACCTAACATAATTCTCTCAGAGGACAGGTAACTAGTTTTATCTCAGGAAAAGAATTAGTGATGTTTCTTTCAAAACTAATTGCAAGATGTTTGCAAATTGATTTAGGTTTTTTTTGTGTGTTTTTTTTTTTTTTTTTTTGGTCAAATGAAACTTTTAGCAAAAAATCACTTTTGAAGTCTGTATTTAATGCATTCTGAAAGACCTAAGCCACATCTTTTACCATTCCTCCTGATTCACATGATACTAAAACTGTTCTGTGGAGATGGGGCTGCTTCCTATGAAACTATTCATTAAGGAGCTGGGCTTGCTTTTCTATTGTACTTTTTTCCTTATTTTTCAGATGGTTCTAAATTTATGCCCAAGTGAATTAATTTTTTCAACTTTCTAAAATCCTGGGGACTTAAAAATAAAGATTTAAAAATGGAAAGATGGTGATGTGATCAAGGTGTATTAAAAATAGATTGTTTGTTATCACCTGATAAACTCCTGATACTTTTAATATTCACTGCATATTGATGTCCCTAAGCCTAATGGGATCCATTTCCCATCCATTGAGCATTCATCTGCTTATGAATTACCTGGTGTCATTAGGATGATGTGTGTTCCAAGTAGTGAAAACATACAATGAAGGAGACGTCAATTTTCTAGTTGAAATAAAGATGAAGCTTTTATATAAAAAATAAGGAGTTAAATATTTTGGTGTTACTTTTGCCAGGTGTTTCTTGAACCCTGTTCCCATGTGTCCTCCTGTCAGCAAGTAGAAGTGGAACCACTCACAGCAGATGATTGGGAAATTCTGGTAATAAAACCCCTTCCATTGTTCATGTTCTTGTCTTACAGATTACAGAAATTCTGACTCAAGCAGTTTTTTGCACAGTGCCCCATTCCTTTCAGCCTCTAAGGAAATACTAAATGTGGTGGAGTTTAGTTGTATTTTATATTTCAAATAGTGTATTGAAAAGAGATGTATGGTTTTTTTTCTTCAAACAAATGTTAAAAAGATATGCAGTATTTAATTTATAATGGTGTCACATTTCCCCAGGAACTGCATGCTTCCTCCCTTGAAAGACACCTTCTTGACCAGATTCGAGTGGTGTTTCCAGGAGCCATCTTTCCTGTCTGGGTTGAGCAGCACACCCATGTTTACATCAGAATCGGTAAGCAGTGCTCAGAGCTCTTGGGGCACCTTCAGGAAGCTGCTTTGCAGGGGTAGATGCATTCATTGGCATCTTTTGCTCATACTTAGGTACACTTGTGCCAGCAGCCCCATATGGGAGATTAGAGCCATGCACAGAGCTTCTGGTATGTCCCAAAACACATGGACCTGAGGAGAATATCACCAGCAAACCTGCCACAGAAAGTGACATCTTCCTCAAAAATTTTGTGAAAAATAACATGGAACAAGAAGAAACATTAAAGGATCCTTTTGCCAAACAACCTTACTTAAAGCCTGGAGCCCTTGAACAGAGTAAGACTGATGCAAACATGACGTTTGGCTCAAATGTTCTCCCAAATATATGGAATTTCATAGGGAACATTTTCTCTAATACATCTGAGCAGAAGCAAAAGACTTTGTGTGATAACGATGAAATGAGCATCTTCAAAGACAAGCTGCTGAACTTAATTCACATGGATTCCATTTTTAGAGTATGTCAGTCCCAGCCTCCCAGCGTACAGAATGTATCCACCACTCACGAATTTCTGAAACACAATGCTGTTCACGTTTTTTCCATGGAATTTAGAATATATTGATTTGGATCCAAATCCTGTAGTATCGTATGGAAAAATTAACGAGCTGCTTTCCCCAAGACAGTGTCACCAAGAAGCAAAACAAAATCTGCCACTTGAAAAGCAAAATCATTTGACTAGTACACAAGACAAAAACCCTTTCTAATTCTATTAACGGTGAAGCATCCAGTGAGGGATCTGTTGTTCAAATCGTTTGGAATGGATTTGAAGACCTAAAGAGTGTCATAGAGTATGGCCATGATGGGGGAGCCTTGCATGCTGGAAGAGTTTGGGTCAGTTTGAGTACACCATATTTTGGGCTTTTTATTTTGTAATATTTTCTAGGGGGTAGTTGTGAACTGGCTACTTAATCTGCGATGTTGGGCTGTAGACTTTGTGTTAATCTCTTGAGTTTACTAGAGCCAAATACTGTTTGCTAGAGCTGTACTTTGTACTCATTCTGGATTACATTACTTACCAGCATGCTCCAAGGTGTACAGTTGTACTCTGGGTTTCCGCACACTTAGCATTTTTACACCAAATGAGGAAAATGCTTCAACGTTTCTGAAGGGAATATATGCTTTCTTCACAACCTGCAGGTAGCCATTGTATTAATGAGAAAGTGAAAGTACCTATTTACATACATTCAGTACTTCATTATGAGACTCTTCATCAGTTAACTCTTTGAAATGTGCATTGACACAGGGGTCATCAAAGGGTAAAGTAATGGGATGGTGTATCCTAGTGCTGCATCATGTTTGTGAGTTCTTTTATACAGTCTTTAAAATACATATTGAAGATCCAATAACCAGCTTGTAAAATTTAAACTGTTTGTTAGTTTTCATATGCCGTTTTTGCCAGGTGGCACCTGTCTGGGTATGGAGATACTGATATTTCAGCTTGTTCTGATTGAACTATTTCCTGTTCTTTCTTTCCTGGAAGCACATGTGGGATCAGCAAAAACAAACAAAATGTGCTCTAAATCACCATTTGACTATTTTGACATAATGCAATTCTCACCATTCACTCATTGCTGTGTTAAGAATGAGAACAAGAGCCTGCAGTGGTCTTTGCCATGAAATCTTTTGACTGACATAACAATTTTCCAAATGCCAGCTATCATAAAGTCTCTCACAGTTAAGAAATATTTATGACATGTTTTCAAATTGGTTGTAAGTTTTAAAATAACAGATTGAAAAGGAGTTTCCTTAAAAGGGCAAACTGACTAGTATGATTTAGGGAGGCTGCATTTTCTGTCTCTCTGCTGCAGGGGTGCTTAGTTTTGGTCTCTGTAATGGTCTATGTATATTTACCTACCCACATGAAATAATTTTAATCAGCAAATGAAATTAAATTGTTGTTTTTCTCCTATACTAAGAGCATTCTTGCAATGTTCTAAGAATTTCTTCTACTTCTTTTTTGAACTTTTGAGTTTATTAAGTTAGTAGAAGGTCAGCTGTTCTGAGCACTTTCACAAATAGGATAAAAGGTAACTAGAAGTGTGCGTGTAAGAGTAAGATTTGGATATCACTGTCAATGTTATAAATTCCTTCTTAATTCGCTTGAGGTTCCATTAGTGAAGAAGTTGATATAGTATTATATATGCAATGTTATAACTAGCTTACTTTCTAATGCTTCTTTTTTTGCCTCTGTTTTAAATTTTTCAGGTTGCAGATAGTCTGAGGAAAAAACTACATATCGAAATACATTCAACAGTCCGAATTAAGTCAGTTGAATCTATTCCTAAAATTCCTTTATCTCTTACACTGCAACCCAAACAGAACTTAGTGAGTTGATATTACTGGTCACATACTTGTTCATATATTGGGAAACTGATAATGTTGCTCTGGTGAAACTGGGGGCACGGGGGGGTGGGAAGGAGGGCATTGTGTTTATTTGTTTTAATTTGTTAGATGATGTTCTTTATAGAAATAATTCCAAAGGATTTTTTGGGGGGGTATAATTTCTTGTTTTTCTTTTGACTGTGTAAGTTAATAGATTGCTATGATCTACTTAAACAGAGCTTATCTAGTATTTGTATTTTGATTGATGTACTGTAAACAGGGTTCTTTTTATAGGGAAAGGGAATACGAGAAAGAGAGGGGGTGTAGTGAGCACCTGAGATAAGTCTCAGGTAATTATCAGTGCATATCTTCAAACCCAGAGTCTGAGCAGTGCCCTTGGATCTGGGAAGGCAGACAAGTAAAACAAAAATAGAAGGTTTTTTGTCGCCCTCATATCAGTGTTCTGAAGAAACAGTCTTTAGAGGTGGTCTAATACTCAGCTGTGGCATAGCAGGGGGCTGCACAGATATTTTCCCTAGAGCAGTTGATGATAGAAATGGTGTTTGTTGGCAAAATGCTGCTTTCTAAAGGAATGCAACTCTTACATCTTCTTCCATCTCTCTGCTGCCATAAGAGAAACAAATGCCTCATGCATTGGAAGAAAACATTTTAACTTATGAACACCTGGTTTTGTTTTATTTACCTTCTTCCTTTTTCCTATTTAGCATAAAGATATACATGAAGATGATGTTAAATGTGCATTCAGTTCTTGGCTGCAGGATTCCACTACTGATGATCACCCATGGATAATGACAAACACAGACTGTGTACATCTGTCTGTTAAAGAAGGCAAGGATAATACTGTCCTGTCTACTGTGGAATTTACTTAGCCAGTATGACAGTTAATTTCTGTATACACCTTCTAACATAACTGATACCTCTAAACACTGAAAGTGTAAGCTTGAGTTACCCCTTAAAAATGATTAATCTTTTTTAGGTCTTTCATTTTGTAGTATAGTGTAGCAATATTCTAATCTTTCTTAGCTTGTGAGGAGCAATAACTGAATTTATTTGGAGTTTTAATAGTTGTTCATTGTGTTTTTACAGGAATAGAGGAGTTTGTCCTTAGTGCAGCGCATCCCATGCACATTGAAGAAAATAAATCTGAGAATATTTTTATACTGAGTCCCAGTTTGCTGCAAAAGACAAATATACAAAGTAAATATCACATAGTATCAGGTATCAAGTAATTTAAATTGTTATACTTGTTTAAAATTTATTGCATTTTGTATATATTTCAGTTTCCCTTTTAAAGTAAATAATGTCAGTCTATTAATAAAGTTATATCTGCATCCTCTATGTAATTTTGTAGTTTGAGGGCCTGCTGAAATTCCAGGCATGCCATGCTTGTCACTGAGTGTCGTAGAGTTTGCACATCAGACTCTCAGAAAAATCAGAAGAGAGGAGAGTCAGTACTGTCCATGTTTGAACATCCTTACACTTACTTGTATATGTACCATCCTTATACTTAGTTGTTCTCTCCCTTGGTAACTCACCTACCACACTCACCCTGCCTTTTCTCTGGTATAGTTTGTGTGCTTTCTGTTTCTTCCATATTTCATTTTTCAGGAGAATAAATATTTCTATTTAATATGAAAATTACTGCTTCCATTAGTCATTCCAGTTGATCCACTGCCTATTACTTCTGGGTTATGGCTATAGAAGTGAGATAATGTTTTCTTCATTTTTAAACATACAGTGAATTTTAGTGGAGAATTAAAGGCTGTTTAGAATAGAATTTGCCTGCAAAATTTAGAATTGCTGTTAAAAAATAATAAAATGAGCTTTCTTTTACTAATACTAAAGTATAAGAAGGCTTCTAGAAATTGTTCAAGTGACTGAAACTAAGATGAAAGAGCAAAATGCATTTCTTAATAGCTGTGTCAGCATCTCCTACTTGCCTGTTCTTACCTGTGAACCTCTGCAACCCCTGTTTGCCTGCCCAGCTTTCCATACTAGCTCCCCAGTGAACAAGATGGAAAAACTGGTGCCAGGTGCTTTGTCAAGTTACTTTTCACCCAGTCAGGTTCCTGATCAGTTTCACTATTGTGCCTCATGAGCTCTCCTGCCAGCAGGACAGGGGGAGAACTGCAGGCAGGGGAGGAGATAGTGGGCTGCACAGTCTGTTTTAAAGTTGGCCCAAAATCTAATCTTACATTATTAAATTACTGTCAATACTAGATTGTATTTTGAAAGTAGTTGTATCTTTTCCATTTCAACAGTGCACTTTCTTTTAAGAACAGCAAAGCATACATGCAGTGTTTTCTTTGCACAAGTCCAGAAATGGCTGGTCACTCCATAGCCTTCTTCTGTAGCTATATTTCATCTAAAGTCCTAACTCTCCTTTGTTGTAGGTTCTTTTACATCCTCTAAGTAGAAAAGCTGATGATGACAAGCAGCCACCTATGCCTGATAGAGACAAGAACCTTCCATACCACAAACTGAGCGATTTAGGGTGAGACATTTTTGTAGGAAAAAATATGGGAGGGAATGGGAATGAGAATTAGAAAAATACAGCTTTGGTGGAAAAGCAGACTTCTTGGAAACTATGCCAGATCTAAGCAAAATTGTGCATCTTTTGGCTTGTGTCAGTTTTTGCTGTTCTAAGTAGTATGAACAGACTTCTACATAGCAGCAAGGGACAGTGGAGTGGTTCTAGCTGGGCTGTTCAAATATACAAAATTTATAAGTTGCAGTCTGCCAATGCATGCCCTCCAGTAACTTCCACCTGTTTACTTGTTCAGCCACATTAATAGTAAGGATCTCAAAGAACTGTAGTTCTAAAAGTTTTGTTGCAATCATCAGCTGAGGAGAGCAATGCAGAGTGCTGTGGTCATAAGTATGAGGGAAAACAGCAGCACTGTGTAGCAAATGTGAAGGGATGGGGCAGAGGAGACATGAGAGGCTTGGAGTGTTGTGATTGTGTGCTGTCAGTGCTGGGAAAGGCAACTGAGAATAGTCTGTCAGCATTCGAACTCCCCCATAGCGTAAGCTTTTACTGCCTTACAGAATGTGCACTGATGCTACCCTAGGCCATTTAATGTTTCCTTTCCCCTACAGAGGAGTGGAAAAATTAGGAACATCTTTATTTGAACACATAAGCCACAGTCTTCTGGGGCGTCCTTTATCTCAAAAGCTGGCTGCTAATGCTGTGGGACTGCGAAGTGGAGGAGTGCTTCTCACAGGAGGAAAGGTACTCACTTCTGCTTTTACCTGCAAACCCTTGCGCATTGTTTTCCATGGTTGCAAACTGGTTGACATTAGTTTTCTTTGATACTTTGCACTGAAGATACTTTGTTCTGAAGAATAAAGAGCAAGCTGAAAAAAAGAGCAGTTAACTGAACAGAGATAATTCAGTAAACATTATCTCACACACAGACACACACACACAGACACACACACACACACACACATAGGTTTGGAAGATTGCTACCAATGCAGTTTCACTAGGGGTTTAATCTACTTTGTGTTTATATTATGATAAGCACCTCTTGTCCTTGAAGTATTTGAAGAAAAAGAAGCATATATTTTCTCTTGTGTTCTAACATAAAATGGCAGT
Organism: Calcarius lapponicus; assembly: GCA_039654755.1. Taxonomy (NCBI): domain Eukaryota; kingdom Metazoa; phylum Chordata; class Aves; order Passeriformes; family Fringillidae; genus Calcarius; species Calcarius lapponicus. The sequence continues at coordinate 24,302,313 of CM077464.1, forward strand.
GGAGTTGATACTGTTATTTTGCTGTTGCCTGTTACAGTGATCATTTAATACCATATGCCACTGAACCCAGCAGATGTCTTAACTCAGTGGAATCAGAACCTTTTACTGGATGTATCTGCTCTGAATTTCTTTGTTTCACTCTAGGGCTTTAGTCCCTACCAAGTGATACAGCGACAAAACGCATATGTACTTTGACTGAGAAATAAACCCAGTGTGTGTACAGCTTCCCCAGCTTGTTGACTGGTGCATACTGTGACAAAAACACAGAAACACATTCCTCTCTCAGTTTACTTAACTCACATTTATTTTTGTAGGGAAGTGGAAAGTCAACATTAGCAAAGGCCATCTGCAAAGAAGCTTTCACTAGACTGGATGCTCATGTAGAAGTAATTGATTGTAAAGCTTTAAGAGGTAAGACAATAGTTTATTTTAATCTCAAATGTTTGCTGTACAATAGAGGCACAGTTGTGAAGTTACTATATTTGGTCTGAATAATTTTTTTAGCATTTTTGCTGTTTTCACAAGGATGTTTGATGCCCCACAATTACTATCTTCAACAGTCTGATGAAAATACAGCTACTGTAAGTTTATTTCACATTTCCATCAGTTTCTGTCCCACATACCACCAGCAATTCAAACCATGCTTGCCATGCTAATTTCTAATTGTTACAAAATAGGAAGAAACTGCAAAAATTGAGTGTTTTTTCAGCTGTGCTAGCTGGAACAGATGTTTTGTTAACAAACCATAAGTGTTAAAGGATACCCATACTCAGAGAGAGGATAACACAGGCACCAAAGAAGGATCAGATGATCATCTGAAACCTGATTTATGGTGGCATATTTACTAACGTAGTGTATTTGGCATTAGTCATCCAACACTCATGATTAGAGATGATGAGATGACTCCTTAGGCTTTGTGAGTTCAAAATAATTATTTTACGCAAAGATGGAAGAGCACAAAGGAGGCATTTTTCTGCTCTTGCATTTCACTGGCTTTTCTAAATAGTCTTGCTGTTACAAGGGCAGAAAATACTCAACTGTTTTCTTACAGAGCCCTTGTATTTCCTCACTGTATTCTTTTTGCTTAAGTCACTACTTAAGCTGGAGCTCCTTGCACCAGAGAAAAGGGGAAAGATTGATGATGAGCTAGGTCATTTGCTCTGGAAAATTCTTCCAATTGCAGGATTCTTTAGTAGCTGTTTTAGAATGCTGCTGCTATTTCTCTGGTTTTAACTGTCTGGAAATTAGACTTGTAGGCTTCTATAGTGGTTAGTAAAAGATGATTAATCTCATTTTAGAACGTGTGGAGCCTTCTAGTACTTTTTTGATTGAAGATGTGGACTCTCTTCTTTAGTGATTGTTGATTCTGGTTTAATCTTGGTATCTGGATTTATAGATGTGAAGTCAAAATAGACAAAACATTGTGAGCAGGATGTAGTCACTCTAATTTTTTTCCTGATATTTTGTGTCATTCTAATAGTATTTTGTTTTAGGAAAAAGATTAGTAAACATAAGGAAACATGTAGAAGAAGCTTTTTTAGAGGCAGCATGGAGACAACCATCCATTCTTCTGATGGATGATCTTGATCACATTGTTGGAGTACCTTCTACACCCGAGCATGAGAACAGCCCTGAAACTGTTCAGAGCAATAGACTTGCTTATGGTAATACTGTTCTACCTTTGTCTAGATAGAAATATAATGCAACTTAGAATTTCTTCCCACTTGAGCTGTACTGTCCTACCTGAACAATTCTGTCTGTATCATTGTTGCCTCTGGACCATGGGATATTCAGGCAGAGACTCACAAGTTATAGTATGCAGGCATTTGTTGATCCCTAGCGGAATAAAAAAAAATGCACTCTGGATCTTGGAGTAGTCCTTGCCAATGTGCATCCACCACTGCTGCTGGTAATACCTGTTGTCAGTACCACTGCCAGTACTTGAGGCTTCTCTGTTCTTTTTTTAATTACTTATACAGCCAAATACATTGCAATTGAGTACAAACTGCAGATGAACTTTTAACTGATAATTTCTGATAAATTGATTTTTTGTTTTCCATAATTATTATTTATAATTACAGTGATACATCAATTTGATACTTAGTAATGTTGAGAACCAGCTTATTTTAGATGAATACCATCTTCTTTATCATCTTACTTAGTATACGTTGTAGAACTTCTGTTTTGTTTTACAATATAACAAATGACAAATGTTAAAAACAAGATGATCAGTTGTAGTTTGACATCCTGTATATGATTCCCTTTTATTCCTGAAAGTCTAGGCAATGCTAAGTTGCAAATTAAATCCAAATAAACAAGATTAATAAAGCTATAGCCTTCCATTTCTTAGCTCAATTTGAGGTTGTTAGAATAATTTTTACTGAAATACTTCTGAAATTCAGAAAATCTTACTATCATTTCTTCCAAAAAAATGTGCTAAGTTACATGCAGAATTGTTTGGTTTTCTTATTGCTTTTGCGTAAAGGTGTCATGCATACAACAGAGCTTTAGAGTTTTAAAGATTTTTTCTTGATGATCTACCTTGCATCCTTAATTTTTTTTTTGTTTTTATGTAATACCTTTCTCCTGGAGTGCTTATTTTCTAGGCTTAAGATCTGGGAATCTGGGATTTTTTTCCTATAACTTTTTTTTTTTGTTTGCATGGAGGGAGTAATAGCACACAAAAGTAGATGCCATTGGTGATGTTACAAAACCAGCTTTTAAAAAATTAATGGCATTTTCTTAATGGAATGTGCTGTCCTAGAGAGAATCACTATATCTTTTTTTGTTGTTTTTGTTTAAAAAACAACTGTAAACATGGGAATAAAAATCATATGTTACAAAGCTGTTGTATTTTGTGTGCACTAATGCTGCTCTCTGGGATAGAGTTATTTTTGTTCTTTTGCATTCATGGAGAAATATCTTCTCTGTTTAGTTTTGAAAGATCTGATGAAAGAAGTTATTTCCATGGGGAGTTTGATTGCATTAATTGCCACGAGTCAGTCTGAACATTCCCTTCATCCTTCCCTGGTTTCAGCACAAGGAACTCATCTATTTCAGTGCTTCAAATGTATCCGATCTCCAGATCAGGTAAATTCCAAAAAAAATGCTTAAAATGTTGTTTGCCTTCCCAGAAGCCTCAAGTATGATGCTGGAACAGCTACAAAATAGTAGGTTACACCTGAAGATGAGAAAAAAATCTGGATATCTTAGAAGTTCTTTCATGATACTTAAGTAACTCAGAACTTATATCTATCTTTTTAAAGTTTAAAAAAAATAAGAAAACTCACAGTTGGCCCCACTCTTCAGTGATAAGAGAAGGGTGTATTTAAAGGACATTTCTGTTCAACGTGAAGCAAGGGAGGTTGTCTAACACAGGTGAGATATGCATCTCTCCTTGTTACCTCCAAGAGGATGCTGAAGGAGCAGCTTTGTAAAACATGTAAGTGACCAAGTTAGAGAAATGAAATTAAATGTGTGGTTTTTCTCAGCTCAGTGAAATAAGTATGTCCCTAGCACATGCATTTTAAAAATGTTATTAAAACTAAATGTTAATTTCATAGGACAATTTTAGGTTTGTTTCCATATTAATACTATTAGTCTACTTTTGAACATAGTCCAGTTTGGAAAAAAATGGATAAAGAGAAGAATGAACAGTATTAACTTTCATGCAGGAGAAAGCAGGTACTTTGAAACCCTCATCCCCTAATAGCTCATTTGTATTTAGCATGAGTTGTTCCTGTCTATGTGTCTTCAGTCACAGGCCAGCTGTTAAAAGCCACTGAGGAGGGGATGCTGTTTTAGATGCAGTTTAACTTTCTCCCACATCCTGCAAGGCTGCTTTTATTGTTTTTAATACTAATACTCAAATTAAGGATGAGTCAAAATCTCAAAAGATACCATATTGTTTGGAGTTTTTTTATCTAGCACAATATATTGCATCTCAAACATATTCTTACAGTAGAATCTGAGGAGGGAGAGATGTTCCATTATTAATGTTGAATTTAAAGTAGCTCTGGTGAGGTGAATATTTAAAGTTATAAAACAGGTGAATTTATTGAAGTACACTTGAAGCACTAGCATTTGTTTATATTTCTTAGGTTTGGTTATTTAAAGGGTTGATGTTGCACAAATATTTAAGGAAATTTTACTAAGTCATACCTGTTTACTCTTTGAATTCCTGAACTCCATGTAAATAGTAAACTCAATACACACTTGCTGCACAATTCTGTTTTTCAGAAGCAAAGATATGAAGTGCTGTATTCCATAATAAAGAAGAAACTGAATTCTGATCCGAAGGACTTCTCTGATCTTGACCTCCAGTGTATTGCAAAGGAAACAGAAGGTTTTGTGGCTAGAGATTTTACTATGCTGGTGGATCGTGCCATTCATACCTGTGCTTCTAACCAGAATGCATCAGATAATGGTGGTATGTTGACAGCAAAATCTCTTAATTCATAGTCTTACTTCTGTTATCCAGCATACAGAAAGAAACCCCCAGGTTTTATATTTTATGTGTAAAGTTTCTTTAATTGTTACTTATTGGAAGGAGTTTGTTACTGGCAGCCTGTTTGTTTGGTTTTTTTTCAGTTTTTGTTTTCTTTTTTATTTTAAGCAGATTTGAACCTGTCAACTGTGGATTTTCAAACAGCTCTAAAAGATTTTACTCCAGTAGCTCTGAGAAATGTCAACCTTCATAAACCTAAAGACCTTGGCTGGGACAGGATTGGTGGCTTAAAAGATGTGAAGCAAATGCTCAGGGATACCATCATGTTACCTGCAAAGGTACTAAATTCCTTTAAATTAGTTACTTGAATTTTGTACATAATGTTAGTAGGGAAGAATTATTTTTTAAGGTTTGGAAATGTTGGATAGAAAGATGACAGGCATGATTTTGTAGCTTTCCAATCTTCAACTGTCTTCAGCTATGGAAAACACTTTCTCCTTCTCCTTCCCCTTCTCTCTTCCAAATACAAAAGGCAATGGCTGAGCTTTACTACAGAGCAAGTGTTGCTCTACACTATTGGAGTATTGCCATACTCGCTTGCAGGGCTTCTGATTAGCCTCTCTAAAGACAACACTTCCATCTGGTTTCTGCAGTGCTTTTGCCAGAGGAGTATTTTCTTTCAGATGAGTTCCAATCCATCAGTCTCATCTTATTTTACTTTAACCTTTCTGCCTTGCTTAAAATTTGAATGTTGAGATAAATCATTGAAGAAATGACTGAATGGTATATTTGATCATATCATTCAGCAATTAAAATAGGAATTTAGAGCTACTAGTATGGAGAATATAAAGCTCTGGTCCATCCCTATTCTGGCCTGTTTCCTCTTGGTAGAAAATCCCACTTGTTTGTGTTTTAGGTACCTGTTGCACCTAGGAATCTAGTTCAGCCCCAGGTAAACTAAAAGCAGTCCAGCTGAGCTGTTGGGATAATACTGGAGCTATAATAAATCAGATGCATTCTCTTTAGACAAAAGTCGTTACTAGTCAATGATGTTGCAGTACATTACAGAATACTTGCTTATTTTATATATCACATTGAAACTCTTTTCCAGTATCCAGAATTATTTGCAAACCTGCCCATACGGCAGAGATCGGGAGTTTTGCTGTACGGAGCGCCTGGAACAGGAAAAACACTGTTGGCAGGAGTGGTTGCAAGAGAGAGTGGAATGAATTTCATCAGCGTCAAGGTAGCAACAGTTTAAACTTAATTGATTCATTTTATTAACTGAATGAACTCACTTTACATAATACCTGAAACTATGTACTTGTGAGGGCAAAATACCACAATAAGAATCTCACATGTAAGTGTGTCTCTGGATATCCCTGTGGATATCTGATAACTGAAACTGAAACTATTACTGAGATTTTTTTTCATACACTTATTCATTAGGCAGAATTATAAAATTTAATTAGGTGTTCTTAGTTTCTCTTTTTTTTTTTGTAAAAAGATCCCAGATTTTGATTCCACTGGACAATGAAATTGAGCAATATATTTTAAACATTTTTTAAATATGTGTAAACTTTTGCTTTGAGATAATGTAACACATGTTCTGTTATGGTACAACAGTGGAAATTACTGTTTTTAAATAAGTTGAAATGCTTGAAAAATTCTTCTGGCTTATCTAGACCCCTTGACTCTTCTGTTCAGAGATGACACTGTCTTGGTTGCAAGAAAATTCAGTCTAGTACACAAAATACATGCTGATGTTGACATGTCATGAGTATTGTTTTCTGATTATATTTTTTTAGGGACCAGAACTGCTCAGCAAATACATTGGAGCAAGTGAACAAGCAGTTCGGGATATATTTAACAGGTTTGTTTTGTAAAGATTTGTCATCAGTAAATTTCACTGGTTGAAGCACAAATAAATAATTTTGTTGTCTGAGGAGGCATCATATCATAAAAGCATCTTAAATAATCAGTTGTGCTGAACCAGATGGGTGTATCTTGGCAGGTTCAACCTGGCCATCATTGTTAAAGAACTGCCCATTTTGGCTCCAGTGAGGACTGTGCTTTTGAAGCTGAACTGCCAGTTCTCTCCAGCTACAGTGATTGGTTCACATCATAGAATTATCTTGGAAAACACATCCTGAATCCTCAGATGTTTCCAGAAGACAGTGCTCCAGTTGACTGTACTCCATGTAGTAATGCTCACTCAGTATCTAGGGTCATATTAAACTTGGTATTGAAGTCCTCAATGCCAGTGGTTCTTTTTTACAGATCTGCTCTTACTGTCCCTCAGTGCTCCCTAATGCCAACATATCCTACATAGCCTCTGCTTCTCAACTTATCATGTAGGCAGTCTTTTTGTTAGCTGTCTGTAAGCCAAGAACTCATCTGCAGTGATTGAATTTTAGAGCTTTCATGTATATTAATATGACAGTTGAGCACTTAGAAATGATAAAGTGAGTGCTAAGTATGTCATAAAAATGAGAAGTGATTCTATTGCAGCCCAGTTTTCAGAACCTCCTAAATTTTACAGAAAGCAGATTTTCTATTCTGTCATTAAATACAACTGTTCTCTGAAGCAAAAAGCAATTACCTTCAATATTTCTAAGCAATTCTACTTTGAATGAAACTTTAACAGAAAAATAAGTATTGCTCATTTTTTTTCCCTTTTAGAGCTCAGGCAGCTAAGCCTTGTATTGTTTTCTTTGATGAGTTTGATTCTATTGCTCCTCGCCGAGGCCACGACAGCACAGGAGTCACCGACCGAGTGGTTAACCAGCTCTTGACTCAGTTAGATGGTGTGGAAGGCCTGCAAGGTACTGATTCACCTGTGTGCTCCTTTTTATGCAGAAGTTTAACAGATGTTAATGGCATTTTTCTGCACTTTTCTAAGGAGTTTATGTGCTAGCTGCTACCAGTCGCCCGGATTTGATTGACCCTGCTTTGTTAAGGCCAGGTCGACTGGATAAATGCCTGTACTGTCCACCTCCTGATCAGGTGAGGAAACAAATAATTTCATGTGAGAGGCAAGGAAAAAAGCAGACTAATGGGTTTTATTCTCCTTTTCTTTCTATATAGTAGCATTTCAAACTTGGAAAAAGTGGACTTGATTTCCCAGCTCCGGTTATACAGCAGGATAAATTCACTGATTTTAATGTCAGTGTGATCACATAAAACTGGGGCAAGAAAAGGCTGTTTACCACAGTCTTCTGGATCAAATCTTATCCTGTGGATCTAGCTGATTTAAAAAAAAAATAGAGAACTAATGTGCCGAAAGAAACTGGATGCAGTGTAGTGTGTATAATGGTCTCCACCTTACTTTGAAGTATCAATCCAGTGGATTTGCCATTTGCTTAAACCATAGCCAGTCCTCAGAGGTTGTACAATGTGTGTCACTGATTCCCCATTTTATGAGAAAACATTAGCACTGCTTATTCTCAGATTAGTTCATATATTTAATAAATACCACCACATAATTTCATTCTGAAGCACATATGATCATCCTGTGCTTTCTTTTTTTTTTTTCTTTTTTTTTTTTTTTTTTTTTTTTTCTTTTTTTTCCCCTTTTTTTTCTGTTTTAAAGTTCTGGTTTAGAGTAAGATCATTCAGATAGACAGAAGCATTTCACTTTCATCATCATACTTTTCTTTACAAAAGGACATATGAGGAGCAGAGCTCGCCTTCATATTTTTACATATTTCATATATAAAATCCTAGATACTGATCTAATATATTAGAGAAGTATATTCTCTGTGTACTACATCTGGTTAAGGTAGTATCTTTCTAGTATTAGGGTAGTATCTTCTTGAAAAAAGATCCTTCCTTCCTCAGAGAGGAAGTGGCTGGTGACAGGGCCAAAGCATCATCTAGCAGTCAGGACAAAGAAAATAACAGGGTGCTTTACTGACTTTTTTTTTTCCTTTTTTCCAGAATTCACGCTATGAAATCTTAAAAGCTCTCAGTCATTCCCTGTCTTTGGCAAATGATGTGGACTTCCAGGATTTGGCAGCAAAAACAGAACAGTTCACAGGGGCTGACCTAAAAGCTTTATTGTACAATGCCCAATTAGAGGCAATCCATACTAATTTAAATTTAGGTTTAACACAGGTAAATAAAACTAATAAAAGAAGTCTCTCCAGTTTATTATTATGTTGATATGCTTGAAAGAGTTAGTTGTATCAATGGGAATTTTTAGCAAAATTATATTTTCTTACATTTTTATACAGAGGATTAACATTTTTAAATGTTTGGAGAAAAATACAAGAATGATGTAATGAATTGGTTTAAGTACTTCTTAAACACAAGGTTGTTCTCATTTAATGATAGGTATTTATTGTTAAATAGATATTTGTAAGCCCAAATGTGTTCATCACTGTTGTGAGGAGCAACTAACAGATTGACAGGAGGGATCCCACACTGAATTTCTTAGGAGCAGATAGCAAATTCAGTTTTGAGATGGCACATTGTAGATGATGGAGGAAATGAGAAATTGGTGGGTTTTGGGTATTTGTTCCAGCAGATAGGGTTTGACTGAGGTCAGGAGAGAAGTGACAAGAAGATGGCAATGCCTGAAATGGCCAACTCTGCCTCATCTTCCAGGTAGCAGCTAGTATTTGAACTTCCAAAGTACAGGATTCCACCCTTGGTTTGTACCCCTCATGTGACTTACTGGCAGATCCTTCCTCTTTTAGCCTCTGTTCAGCCACCTCTGTTCACATTTTTAATGCCTGTCCTCTGGTTCTAGCTGGGAAGGAGCAGGCATGGCCTCCTCTACTCTGTGGCCAAAAGGAAGGGTTGGGTCAGGGGGGCACAATGAAGGAGACCCTCTTGAATTCTTTTTGCCCTAGCTGTTACCAAGGAATTGGGCTCTGAGGATGTGACTCTTAGTATTGAGAGTGATCTCCAGCATGTCTTCCCTCACACTCCCTTCACTTGTAGCATCAGTAAGTAGTTGATACCTCATGGTTATCCATCACAGGAAGAGATTGTTGTCTCAAGTGGTGTCCAGAAGGGTGTGCACACACGCCAGAGAAAGCACACGGCAGTCCATTGATGTGCAGGAGGAAAATATTAGAACTTCGGTGGTAAATGTATAATTTACAAATAATACCCATTTACTTGGTAAAGTGTGCTCAGAAATTTTTGACTGATAGAGACCATCAGAGAGGTTTGCAGACACCAGTTTAAAGTAGTAATTCTGATTTCCACATCAGCATTTAAAGTATGTTGGCTATGACTAAAAACGTGTACAACAGTTAGGCACTATCATAGTAGACTCACTTCAGCCTCCTAGAGCATTTTACACAAGATCCTAATTTGCTTGGCGGGTAAAGTAGAGTCAGAAGTGGTGCAGTTCTACAACACAGCACATGCGTGAAGTTTCCCAATGATTACTGTTACTGAGAGTGTGAGGCAGTGGAAACAATAAAACCTTAAAATTACCTCCTGAAACTATTTTTCTATATGTGAAGACAGAAAGTTCTTAAAGGTATTAGATTAGCAAAATATTTAGAAATATACTCCTAGAGAAAGACAGATTACTACTAGAGTCAAATGTAAATTGAAATTCTCATTTGCACTGTATATAAAATATTTTCACGTATTTCTGATTGTAGTTTGTTACGGGTTAACTCTTGTAATGTTCTGGTTTTTGTTACAGGATTTTGGATCCAGTTCTGATAGTGACTTCAGTCTCTCTTCCATGGTTTTTCTAAACCATAGTAGTGGCTCAGATGATTCAGCAACAGATGGAGAAGCAGGGCTAGAGCACTCTCTTATTTCTTTAGATATGTCTGACTTGCTTCCTGAAGATCCAAGGTCCAACATGTATCGTCTTTATTTTGGAAGCTCTTATGAATCAGAGCTGGGGAATGGAACTCCTTCAGAACTGGTAAATTACTCACTTAATGTTTTGAATTTTCTAAATACTATTAGTTGAGAAGCAGAAAAATCATGCCATTTGCCTGGTTTTGTTTATAAATACAGTTATGTTGCTTTGACCTTCAGACTGTCTTCAGATTATACTTAGTAGTCCACAGTGAGGAATGGGGTGGAAGGATGTGATCTGAGAAAATGCAATATGGACTTCTCTGCAAACTTGCAGGAATACTGCTTGATACCCTATAATTAAGCAAATTGCATTCATGTTAGATTTTACTCTCTGGTCAAGTGGCTTGTTCCCTTCCAAAGTTTTTCCAAACACTAAAACAGTTCTCCACTTCCTGGTGGTTGTTTTGTTTGTTGTTTTTTCTTTAACTTAGTTTTATTACTAAAGAGTGACAGTCCAGCTTTCAAGATTTAAGTTACAGTCTCAAGAATCAATGAACCCTCTTCAGTTCCCAATAACATGTGCATTAATAGAATAGTCAGACCATGGAATTATGAAAAAGAACAGAACTAAACCTTAACTTCTATCATTGTCTTTAAGCAGAATTCCTGATGTTGCATCATAAATGTTGCACATAAAGCAGCAGTTCTCTGGCCAATTTGCAGGTAGGGATGTGCAGGTTGGCTGCCCAGCACCTGCACAGTGATCAGCTCATCTCTTGGCTGGCAGGTCAGCAGAACAGGGTGTGCTGCCTCTGAGCTCCTTACAGTGAGCACACGATTTCAGAGTTTGTGTGTGATCTGTGGGAAACTCATTTTCAAAATTAATTTCAATCTGTTGTAGAACTGTTACTACAAGTAGTAATCAAAGTTCTTAGACTCTTGTTTTCAAAACTATCTTGCATTGATTCTTAAAGCCAAAAATAACTTTGACATTAGAGAAGTAAGTACTGACTGCTAAGGTGCTTTGGTATCTTTTATCTTGCATTATGGGTGATAGTGTTTGATTAATGTAACTTTAAGGACTTGGTTTTCCTCTGACTGTGAAATTCTTCAGCAAGGTTTCTACAAGGACTTGGATCTCTTGAAGTTGTTGAATTGGAAAGGGTCTTATCAAATGCAGGGGCTTACTTATCAAATGCACAGGGAATTTGAGGTGATGAATATTTAAATTCCAAAGCTAGCTACATAAACTCGTCCAGATTTCAGAACCACTGGTTTTCCTAAGTAATTAAAGCAATGGACTTAGCAGACTTTTATTCTTATTTAGATGGACCATTGCAAAAACAGTTACATATTTTCCAGATGTGAAACACTTCATTTTCAAATTTGGCCTTTTGCCCAAACACTTTGGCATATTAACTTAAATCTTTCTGTTCAAAAAATTACATGTGTAATATATTTTAAAGAAAAAGTACTCTTTTTGCCAGTGGAGGCAAACTTATATTCAATTGTAGGCTAACTCCTAATAATGGAGTTGCTCCTTTGGATCCATAATGAGTTAATGTATTTCCTCTTGTGATCAATTTAGAGCTCTTTGTGTTTGTCTGGTCCAAACTCCATGACTTACGACTTCACCAGCATCAGTCAGAGAGATGTTGCATCCTCACAACCTGCAATGCTTAGAACAGCTTCTCAAGAAGGCTCCCTGGAGAACCAGGAGCAGCAAGCAGAGCACCTGAGGACAGAAATCAATGCTAGCAAGGCTAATTACAGAAGCAAAAATGGAGTATGGCACTTTTTAAAATTATTATTTAGTCTTAACACTTCTCTGTTGTTTTTTCACACTTCTTGGAATTTCAGTAAATAATTTCTGCAATAATATTAAATACTGTGTAATGAAAGTAGCAAAGATAAGTGATACTTAATTTGAGGAAAATAAGCCAGATGTTAGTATTCATGTAATTCAACAGTTATTTCTGTTATTTATTAATATGGAGGGGGGAAAGTTGTGACTGTTTTTTTAATGCATTTGTCTGTACACGTAATGGGAGGTTCCATAATTAATGATATTGATGTCACTGTGTTTCTGTAGAAATTTTTCATTGTCTGTTCATGGCTCTTTTCAAGGAGGACAGCACCCTTAATCAGTCAGTGCTTCCCAAGACCAGTGTAACTATTACCCAGTCTCATCTGATGACTGCTCTGCAGGGTATGAGACCATCCATTAGTCAGGAAGACTGGAAGCATTTTACTGAACTGTAAGTATTTTTTTTTAAATTTTGAATTCAGTGGAGATGTGGTCTTACCACATTCCTTGTATGTCAGAAACACAATAGTTTTAAATAAATGTAGGAACTGGCTGCAGATAGCTGATAGCTTTTGACAGCAGTTTTTAAAGAAGTATTAAGTTACGTAGTGGGAAAGGGAAACTATTTTACCAGTGAATTGTCTTATTCATGTAGGACCTAGAAATAACAGACCAGGACCCCCTAATATTATAATAGTATATAACAGAGCTATAAAAGTACAAAGAGGATCTTTAAGTGCTAGGTCTTTCCTGCTTCCACTTAGTAGTAGCTCCTTGTATTTTCAAATGGCTGGAGTTTAGCCCTCTGTAGTGGTCTTTGTAACTGCTGTATTTGAGAAAGGCAATCATCTTGCCTTTTCAGAAGTATAAACATTCTGAAAAGGAGAATGTGTCTACTTGGACTTGGAGACCAAAAGCTGGGAAAAAAACCAAGGGAAGCAGGGCTGAGAGCTCTCTGAGTTAGGTGTGTGGGTGATAACTCTCCAGGTCCCCAGATCTGAGGAGGCAGGTGCTTTTCATTTACTTAAACATCTGGAGTTCTGTGGTACTTTAATATGCATCTGAAGAGGCAGACACAAAACCCACATTTCAGAAGAATTTGCTAATGTCTTTTTTTTGTTTCCAGGTATGATAATTTTCAGAATCCCAAGAAGAGGAAAGTACAGATTGGCGCAACATTCAGACCTGGACAAAAAATTACTCTAGCTTAGTAACTTGTATTTGCTTATAATTGCTAAACTGTAACTGGAAATGACAGATGTGATTAAATCAGATTATTTATATTCATATAGATTTATTAATGCAGCAGTTGGAGATAAGTTTCTTTTAAACTAATATGCTGTAAAATTATGTCACATTTTATTTTGAAGAAAATTGTCCTCCTTTAGATTGATATTAAATTTTTTGAGAGAACATTGGTTATGTTCTGTCCACTTGTTTATCCTATAAACTTTTTAACTTTGTTTTTTATCAATTTACTTGCCACAGTCTAACAATTTCCTGCCCCTGCTTACTCCCTCACAACAAATAGAATCTGGTCAAATAGAGTGTAACATTAATGGGAGATATGTTTTTAAAATAGTCTAGAAAGCCATTCTCTAAGGGCCTTTGGAGAGGTGGTACTTCATAGAGGAGGGTGGTACTTCATATGTATATTAGCAGGCAACTACACTAATATTTCCAGATTATACTTTTCCAGCTATAGCAGGAAAAACCAGACCAAGATACTTGAATCTTGTTTTCTGCCACGGTTTGTTAATCAGAAGAATACCAAATTGCATTTCACAACACCTGCACCTTCTTACCCCTACTTTTTTTTTTCCCAGAGACTACTAAAAATATTTTGGATGCTTGGAAGCTTTCTAATATTACATCTGAAATTTTTCACAACTCATGTCTTCCATGGAGATTGTTAAAGAGTTGTGTTCCTTAACTGATTCATAGATAACCAGGTCTTAACACAAGAAGAAAGAAAACTAGAGATGTTTCCCATGAATCTGTTTGACTCTTTCACAGCATTTTGCTCCCCCTTCAAAATAGTCTTCATCTCTGAGCTAAGGAAGTACTATATTATCATCAGTTCAAATACTTGCATTTGAAGCTTCAGCCCAGTTAATTTATTGATTAGTTCCCGCAGTTTCTCAGGTACCAATAGGAGTTTTCACTTACTCTTTCACCTACTGGCTTCGATTTTTCAGTTGAGGGTTCTTTCCTATATCCAGGACCTCTATAAGAAGGTGGTCTTCCAGCTCTGTCCATGGCAAAATTGTTTAAAGAACCCTATGGTTTGTTACATCTTCTTCACTTGGTAAAGAAATCTTCAGATATTACAAAAACATCCTGATTAGCCAAAATTAGCAGCAGTATCTGTTCTTCAGTTTAGGTGTAGATAATGGTTGTACAAAATTTCATTAGAAATGGAAATTATTTAAGATTTCTGGTACTGATGGTCTCATAATGCACTGATACTTAACTCTGAAAGTACCAGTCACAGGCTAATCGTGATGGTAGGAAAGACAATTCCATAGATTATTGTACTGTCCTCACACTGGGAGTCATTTAATTGGAATACTGTACTTCAGTGCCAAGAATTATATTGCAGAGTTGAAAAGGAAGGTTTGCTGTATGCCAAGGTCTTATCAGTCCTCAAACAAAATTATGTACTACACTGTCATGGAAAATGTTCTTAAAACCCAGGAAGTCTAGAGTCCAAATCTGTTTTTCCTCCTTCCTCCATGCAAGGAATTTCACGAGTGAAAAAGCTCAGTGTTAATTTAGACAGTCCCCTGCATACATAACCTAGATGATGCTGAGGGCAGGTTCATGCGATCCAAGAAGGAGGTCACTGAATAACTACCTGCTGCTAGGTGATCTTTGGTTACATTCTGAGTTACATTGACATCTCACCTTGGAAGGTAGTAGAAAATGTAAATGAAGCCTAGCTAAGATCTGTTGTAAGTCTGATGCTCAAGGAGCATTAAGCCTGTAGCTCAGAGGAGGACAATGCCTTCTCTTCAAGTGCTGTGCAATGTAGCGACTCTTGCACAAGGCCTGGGAGGGAGAAGCACTCCAAGAGAAAAGGGACTGATGACATTAGTTTCACATTCTGGAGGGCAGTAGGATTTAGCTGTGATGGCTCATGATGATAGCACAGGCTGACAATCAATGTGTGTTATGTTTGAACCTGTTTTCTAGTCTCCTCCATCGAGTCAAGAACTAAACCAGCTCTGTGAAGCAGCACCTAGAGATGAACAAATCCTGTGCCTCCTCACTAGTTCTCCTGTCACTACCTCTCTTAAGGGATGATAATGTCTGTTTTTCTGGGTATATATTACAGCCTTTATAAAGGTTTGATAACCTGGGGCAGCTTTTTTTCTTTCACTTCTCTTGTTACCAACATTGTCACCTGTCACTGATCTTTCCTCCACTCCCTACCAGTCTTTTCCAATAGTTGAGGGACTTCTGAAGAAACCAGTGTTACACATAAATGATGTAAACAGTAACCCTGTTTCCAGTGTGCAAGGGGTTCTTTAAATTTGTTAATAAGGACTTGGTTTCCACTACTATTCAATAATTTTTCTTAAAATGAATTTTATGTTTGGAGCTATCTTCTTTCAGCTGGTTAGCTGGTATTTTTTTCAAATAATGCTTTGGAAAAATGTATCTGTTTTGAAAGTGATCTGCCATTTCAGACTGAGTATTGACTGGAAAGAGTTTCAGGGGGAAAAAAGTGAGGTAGCAGGTCAGTTCTGTTAAATCCTGGTTTAATTGCTGCAATTAACTCTACTGAGAAATATGTCTGAATGTTGAGGGAATCTGGTAATTCCTAATGATGAAAATCTTACAGACTTGCTTTTCCAGGAATTGGGGGCATTGGGGCACATTAAATCTCATCCAGTGTTGGGTCCTTTTAATGGTATTCTGCCATAAATCACATTTATTCTTTGGGAAACAGTATTTCTGGTGTATAGGAAAAGTTTCAAAAGGTCATTGATTGTCTAATTTCTTAAGGAATCAAACTTTGTTCTGTTTTCAAAGAGAAAAATGGAAAAGATTTCTTAATCCATTTGAAATTAACTTAAAAGATAAGCAACATCTGTGGAGGCTTAAATTACTTAGCCTTATGTTCAATAGATGATGTCACCAGCTAGAACTCTGCTTGACAATATTTTAAGCATGACAGTTAACAGCCTTGTTAAAACACATGAATTTTATCATTTATATTAGGTTTTAAATGTACTTTAGCTTTTAGTTCACCAAAGAAGTCTAAATTTTGTGTGGACCAATCTGTGCATTTAATGTCATAAAGGGAGTTTCTCCATCTCTCTCTTGTGGCATTAAGGAAACAGTCAATTTCTCCAGCCTGAAAGCAAATAAATATTTTAAAACACAATTTCAAAGCAAAAGCATTGCATAAACTTGATTTTTTTTCACAGGCTATTTTACTCCAGTTAACTCTGTGTGTGTGTGTATACATATATATAAAATTATTAAAATATATAATTGACTTTTATTAATGTAATTTAGAATTTGACTTCTTGCCTAATTTATTTAATAACTCCTAGTTATTGTGAAAACAGTAAAATCCATGCATGCTGTATCAGTGCATGAGGATCTGACTCCTTGTTTATTATTTCATAGCTCCTAAGCTCATGAAGTAGGGTGGGAGTTAAGCCTACTTTCCAAGAAGTTAAGATAACAATCATAAATCCATAAGCTGTGGAGGAACTTTGAAGAGACCAGAAGCAGAACAGTTTCTTGCATGAGCTCAGCAGGTATTTGCAGAGTTAATCCTGTGGAACAGAGGTGGGAGACTGGACTACAATTTGTCAATGTCAGTTGACAGGTAATAATTCACTTGTCTCTTACAGGCATCATTTGGGAATAACCCATTTACTGCCACCCCTTGAGAATTTTGGCTTTAAGGTTCAATTGCTTGAGTTTTCCCCTTTCTAAAATAGCCCAAACAGTAACAATCTCTTTTAGCCACCACAAAGAAATGGAAATCTGTTGACTAAGGTTTAGCCTGCTGTTGCAGTGATGCAACAAAGATGTCCAGGATTAAATACTTCCAGATGCACAGGCAGTAGTAGAAATGCTAAATCAGTTTGCTGGTGTTTAGGTCACAAGTGTAAATCAGATTAACAGAAAAGAAGTGGGAAAAATCAATCCTCTCTATCCTCTAACAGCAGCCAGGGCTTTTGTAAGACTTTCATATATGTGGCCTTCCTGTAATATCCTACAACAGTCATGTCAGCTGCTATTAGGTAACCAGAGGAGATTTTGCATCTCTCAGCAGTGCTGTCCCCCACCAGTCTTTAAAGTCTCCAAAAGTCTTTAATAGCTTGAATTAATTGAAATGATTTAGTGAAGACTGGTTTCTCAGGGACAAAGCCAGTCTGGGAGTCCTGAGTGCAAAAAGATGAGCTCACAATACCAGTTCTTAGGCACAGCTACAGCGCACAGTATGGAGCTTGTGGAGAGCCACTGGGGACACTGACACTGGATTTTGGTACATCAAAATGTACTAAAGTCATGAAAGTGTTGGGCAGTTTCCCTTATTTCCAGAGATCAGCAGCTTTGTAGAATAAAAAGCATAGAATAAAAACCAAAATGTTTGGAACCACCCACAAAAATGCCATCAGTGCCAATTTATATAATTCCAGCATTAGCACTGGCAGGATTAAAACCATCCACATGGTTTTATGCCCATTTTCTATTGGGAATGTAACTGGGTCCTTCAGATGAACTAATTACAGATTCAGTGCTAATCTCCACTTCCATAATTATTGCCAAATTTCAGGAAACAAAATGATTTCTTAATAATATGTATTACTTTAATGTAATGCTTGTATATTGCCAAAGCACTGCTGAAGTTATTTTATAACTTGAGCATCATGATCTTGTTTAGATACTTAAAGGCTACAACAGGAGCTATTTGGTGGTTTACTGTTTTAATGTTTGCCAAGAACTAAGTCTTATCCCCATTTTCTAATGGCCATTTTTTCAGTAGTTAAAAACCTGTTCATTTTCTAAATGCCTTAATGACATTTTCTTCACTGTTAAAAGATCAAAATGTCCTTCATTAAGGAGAGGTATAAAACATAGATGTAGGAAAAACCCACTTGAAGTCTCGCATGTTGAAACTTGTTTTTTCTACAGATCCTGGGCAGAAAAGGGTCTTGGCTTCCCTCACATCAGCATCTGCCTCTAGGCGCTAGAGTCCTAGTCCTCTAGGACTGATCCCAGTCCTTCTTCCCCTGTTTAGGTGATTGGATCTCTTTGTCCCTTCCCCAGCAGCTGTCCAGCGCTGCAGGTCCTGCTGGCTGAGCCATGTCTTGGTGAGGACAGTGGGTCTAAAGCAGAATTCTTGCTGTGGGGAGCAGGCAGAGTGCTGGGGTAGCAGGAGACACACGGGGCTGTTCCTCTCTCTGTAAGGGATGCAGGGCCCCTGTTCCATGGAGCACAAGGAAGAGTTGATCTCTCCTAAGGGGCCATGGTTGGGAGCTACTGCAGAGCCTCCCCAGGGTGCTCCTTCTTCCCTGAGCAGCTGGAGCAGACAGGCAGGTGGAGAGAGAAATGCTTATGAGAACTGTTAATTTCATTTCTTAATTTTAAGTGGATATCTTATCCCAGCTCCCTGCTATGGTGAAATGAATTCCAGAAAAGGGTCTAGGGTGGAACACAGCCTCTTCACAGGCCGTTCTTCAGTGAGATTGAACTTGAGCCATCCACGTACGTAGCCATGATATTTTCTGAAAAATCCTTTTCTTAGGATTTTTTTCTCCTAAGAAGCTGAGAGGCCTCAGGAACAAAATATAAACAATAATTATCTGCTGCTGTGGAATGCAATAGGTGCATCTGTGATTAGTCTCATGTGGTTGTTTCTAATTAATGGTCAATCACCGTCAGCTGGCTCGGACTCTCTGTCCGAATGAATAACAAGCTTTTGTTATTCATTCTTTCCTTTCCTATTCTTAGCTATCCTGATGAAATCCTTTCTTCTATTCTTTTAGCATAGTTTTAAATAATATACATCATAAAATAATAAATGAAGCATTCTGAAACATGGGAGTCAGATCCTCATCTCTTCCCTCATCCTAAGACCCCTGCAAACCCAGTCGCACACATACAGTAACAGACATTTACAGGGAACAATCAGAAAAACCTGAAATTGCAACCCAAGGCCAAGCGAAGAGATGGGCCCTGTGCAGTGCTTTTTGAGACAGCCCATCATTTTCTCAGACTGTAGAGTGGCAGCAGGGGGGTGTCATAAGATGTGTAGGATTGCACTCATTCTGTGCAGGCACTGTTCTGCTCTGACATTTGTCAGCTCTCAGTTTGTCATGCTACGAGTAAATTTGGTTTGCAAATGTTTCCCCTCAAGCACTGCAAGATGTATTTGCCACATAAGTTGTGTAACATTAGTTACCTCTTTGAAAATTCAATCTTTTTATTCTTGCTGATATTTTTTTCTGTAGGTGACTGATGAAGAAAGTCACCCTTTCCAGTTAGCAGCTGAAAAAAGCCACATTATGGAAACTAAAAAGCAGGTATCAATAACACAGATCTTAGATTTTCATGCTTTCCTTATTATTTTGCAAGCAGCATATGTTCTTAGCATTGAAGTACTTGAACAGTTTCATCTCTGCAGATTTTCAGTCTTGTGACCCAGGTGGGTCCAACTATGGCAACAAGAGAGCTGATTTTATAATTTGGGCACTGTAACAAAATGCAGAGAAGCTCCCTGTACTTTATGAAGAACTGTATTTTATGAAGAACAGTTCTTGATTTTTAAGACCAAGTTTCTTTCTCTGTAGATTGTAATGAATTCAAACTGTTGTAAACAAGATGCTGTTCTGACCCTGAGAAGAGAGACTATGCTACTGTAACAACCTACTCAGATAATTAAAGAAAGGTGTAATGTGATTTTGTAGAGGTTTCTTTTGTTACAGCTAAGAAGAAAATGTCAACAAATAAAAAAAAACTAAAATGATGTAATTTTTCCAGAGTTTAGGAAACTTCATTTGTTCAAGACACTTAGCATGATCAGTGATTCTATTCTGATTGGGACTGCATAACCAGGGACAATATTGCTTTTTACATCCAATTTTTTCCACAATCTTTTCTGTACTTTAAACTGCTTTTCTTCCCAGTGGAAATGTTTGGTTTTTGAATGTCCACAAAATAGTGCTTGCTAGTATTTCAGGCTAAAATGTTTTCTGATTTTATTGTCTTGATATTCATGATCTGCACACTTGATGGAAATTATACATGCAATCACAGATGTTTGTGAAAGATCCAATAGTTCTGCACAGGCAGAACAGAAAAACATTTTACCTAAGATGTGGTGATGATGGATGGTAGTGATGTTTGAAAACATGAAGCAAGATAGACTTCTTGTGTCCTCTTCCAAGACAGAAAACAAGGTCTAACAACAGATAGAGCATATTGTTACAAGGAAGGTCACTTAAAAAGCTCAGTTTCAAGGTGACAAATAAAAACCTGGGTATTTTGGTTACAGACAAATGTGTGCATAACATTTTTTTGCTTAGCTATATTGAAGTAGTTGTAATTATCTAATTGCTTGATCAGTGTGGTGCCTGTGTTTAGACACAGTCTGTGCCTTTGTCAGACCGTGGGAGCCTGAGCATTCAGACCCTTCCCATTTGATCCTAGCAGAGGGAAGCAGCTTGAATCCCTGCTGTCCCTTTGGCTGTCAGGATGGATCACAGATCAAATTAACTCTTTAGACATCTCCACATGTTTTTCAGCCTTCTGGAGCTGAAAATGTTCTCATTAATAACATTACAGACTGGTTCTTTGGGTACATATAATATCATAAATAGCTGGAGAAAATAGGCTAGAAAAGCAATTGAGAAACTGCCATCACACAGCAGCTGATTCTGTGAAAAAGAAATAATGCCTCAGTCCCTATTTTCTGCTCAGGATAACAAGTATGTGTTGTATGTGACAAGAGGTCACATACTCTAAATACGCTCTTAAGCAAGGCGTGCTGTGTTTGAGATGCCATTGTTTTTTAATGTTATCTTTTTTCAGGTATTTTCTTCCTGTAGCTGGAATCAAAGGCAATACACTGAAAGTTCACTGCTTGAGGAGGTCTTGCACACAGTACCCATTAACACTCAAAGACATTGCATATGGCAGGGAAGGTAAATGTCAGGGCCTCTCATAAGTGAACTTTTATTTCCTGGAGTTCCTTGGGAGTTATCTTTGCAAATAATGTCATTTGTGGGAATCATGGGTGGATTGAAAATTTGCAGTGGGTAAGATTTTCTAAACATTAAAAATGTGGAAACAAAACATGATTATTTAATTTCAAATTTATCCCAAGCATGAAGTAATACAGCAACCTCCTGCTGCTACAATTAAAGTCTTCAAAGCTTGTACTATAGTTGTGCATATTGCAATGTATTATGGACTTTATATTTTAATCAGAATACTGAAAATACTGAATCAGGTGATATTCAAATTTTCCGGAACTTTTTTAACTGGCAAAATGCTTTTCTATATTCATGAGCTCTGTCTAAGCATATACATCTCTCAAACATTTGATACACCTTTCTGTATATGCATGTTGAGTGCTGAGGAGGCATTTAATTTTGACTTCTGGTCTCCCTTTCAGAGAGACCAGAAGTCTTATTTCTGTGTGGCCGTATTCATTGGATAGCATTTTCATACATTAACTATTAAAAAGCCCTTTGAGGTCTGTAATGTATACTCAATTGACAGCATTGTATGGGGACTTCTTTTGCTTTGTTTTTGACTTAAGTATTTGCAGAATTAATTCCCTCTTTGCTCCACTATTTAGGTTTGTTGAGAGAAAACTATAACTGCAAAATTAACAGAATGCTGCTAGAGAGGCTCCTACAGTAGGATTGTCTTGCTGTGGATCCTCCTAAAATAGGATTGTCCTGCTGTGGATCTCTGTGCTTTCGACAAATATTTTTATCCTGTATTTAGACAAATCAGTAAGTTTCCCTCCCCCACCAAGTCATCTTTATTGCACGCTGAACAGGCCCAGCTCTCACCCTCTCCTTGTAGTTCCAGTCTTAGTCACTGGTGAGGCCCTTCTCTTGTTCAGTATGTCCATGCCTTGTACTGGCCAGCCCAGAGCCTGCGCCCCAGCACTGCATGTGTGTAACACCAGTGCTGTGCAGAGACACCTGTGGTGTTCAGCATATTCATCTGACCTTGACAGGGACTGACCAGTGAAACAGCACCAGCAGCAAAACACCCCTGTTGAATAAGATTTCAGGCCTGTGAAAAACAAAGGTTGGTAATAAAATGCTACAGAAGACCTTCACAAAACCTGACTGTACTTGGCAGATGAAATGTCCTGTTAAAAAAGAAAAAATAATGTGATAGGGTCTAGTGCTTGTTACTCCTCCGTGATGATCCCCCATTAAACACCAGCCCGTTAAAAGGAATTTGAATGTTAGAAGTGATGAGAGAACAAATAGAGAGACTTCAGAAAGCATTCCTTCAAAAAGCCCCTTGCTGTTCCTTCATGTGTGCTGTCAAATGTTATGTGATGTTTACATCCCACTGCATCAAAAAGGATAGAGCAGAACTGGGGATGTCAGAAGCAAACAGCCTATCACACATCCACTCCTTCATGGCAGGAATGTGGGTGGGTAAAACCAAATTGACAAGAGATTTTTTAAAACAGATTTTACCCAGATCTTGCACTGACTTTTCCAATAATTTTCTAGAAGAGACATTTTTACTTTTTTCTATCTTTGACCTTTGTGTCAAAAATATTGCTGGTCACTAAAAGCTGAGGTGGACACTTCTTTCCTGATGGCCTCAACTAAATTCAGGAACTGCTGGGTTGAGCTTGACTAGAGAGCCCACCAAGGAAGTACATTGCAATATGTGTCCCTGGCACTGTCCCAGTATTTGTTCCTTTGTATAGCCTCATATGAATATGTTAAGTTACAACATATCATTTCCACTTATCAATGGAGAATTAAGACATACTCAGGCTCTGCAAACTCTGCAGACATGAAGTGTTTGCTTTTAGTTTTGTTTTGGCCAACAATAAATGCCAAAGCTACTTCCATTTCCTCTGCAGTTGCCATCAGCTTCTCATAAAGAGGAGACAAGTCTTTTACCTTGCCTAGCAGTGGTCTGTTACAACATAGTTTAGAAGAGCCCTAAGAATGCTCCAAGAAACTCCTTAAGGAGAGGTAACTGGAAAATTCTGTATGTGGATTCCCACGATTTGGGAAATAGGTATATGAGAAGGGAACGCAGATTAAAAGGACAGGTTACTCTTTGCTTTAATTCTTAATGACCTGCTGAAATCTAGGCTTAGGAGAGAAGAGGTTCCCAAATTCTGCTTACATAATTCAGATTCACTACCACAAGCAGCCTTACAGTGTAATTTTATACAAAAGTAACTTAATCAGAGTGAAAGGGAACATCAATAAATTATGTAGGATTCTACATACACTGAGAAGCATTATCAAGGGTTTGACCATCTGAATACAAGACTGAACATTCCTGCTGAAGTTCCCTAGGGGAAGATTTCTGTTAAGAGGAAAGGTATCTTGTGTGTTTCAAACCTGGATCAGTTGACAGAGCCAGTCTACAACAGGGCACTTTACACTGACAAAGGCAGAGAGGTGTGATGGTCTTCAGCAAAGAAGTGCCCATGGACACTGATGGAGTGTAGGAAGACAGGTGGAACTACTGAAAGCAATTTTGCCCCTAGACAGCTTCATGAGAAAAGAGGAATACTCCTGCTCTGTTCTCCCTAAATGAAGTTCAAAAGATGTTGCAGGAGCCCAATTGCCATATGTAAGCAGGTGCCTGGGTTAACTGTTCTGAGTTTAAATGCCCTGCACAGGATAATCTTGGTATGCTCAGGTTAAAACAACCTTCTATCAAAACTAGATTCCAGAAATACTTCTGTTTGATTAAACAGACATAGAAGCACTTGAAGCATTTCCTAAAGATGCATGAACCACCTGGAGATGTCCATGAAGTTGTTCTTGTGATTGAAGCTACCAAACCAGAAAAGAAAATTATCTCACTGAAACTGTCGGCTAAATTCAAGAATAACAAATCACCAACTAGAAGGACTGAATAAAAAAAAAAAAAGTAATGCAGTCTTCTTGAAGGTAAGCATAACTGTGTGGGTGAAAGAGAAACAATTGCCAAATAAAAAAATCTGTTGTCAGCGATCACGAGATTGTGTAGTAAGGAGCACACAAAAAGAACTATTAACAACTGTTAACTTTTGTAAAAGTGTTTCTGCTTGGGCACATAATGCTCATCTTCCATAATTTTGGAGGGATGTAGTTTCCTATCTAACAGATGTACCAATTCTGTCTGTGTGAAAATAGAATAAAATTATAATTTGTCTTTCTAATTCTGTAGCTGTAAAGAACAGTTGAAACTTCAATACTACACCTATTAATATTTTTGTTCTCAGTTCTGTAAGACCATTTAGTGCCTTTATTAATCCTAATATATCATATACCACCAACCACAATAAATGTATGCTTTGCTTCTTGTATAATATTAATGTTAAATTTGAAGGCTGCATTACATGAAAGCAAAGCTATTGGATTGGCCTGGATACCAAGTTGTAGGGGCCTGATCCAACCTCAGCCAGGATGACTGAGATGATTGTCATATAACACAGCACAGCAGCAAGAGAGGAACCACAGCTTCATTTTAGGAGCTCAAGGAGCCACACACTTATTTTTCCATTGTGTTTGCATCACATTTTCCCAGAAAGTATTCTGCTCCCAACAAAGCCATTGCCCAAATGGAAACCCTTCTCCAGTAAGTATTGTTTTGGTTCAGTAAAGTTCACATTAAAGTTAAGGGCTACTCCTCCCACAGATTTCCTGCAATGTGTGCCTCAGGAGACAGGCCACATGCTATGTGGTACTCAGTATTTTATATATGCTCTGTGGCTTTTAGCTCTTGGCTGCAAGTTCCATCTTTAGAACTAAAATGCCTTGATGAAAATTACTGTTGGCTGGTCACAACTCTGCAGCTCAACCCGAGGCCATAAATTCAGCAGCAGTGTATCCACTCACAGTCCAGTGATACAAATATGAAACCAACCTACATTTTGGCACGGGGAATTACCAAACTAGAAGACAGAAATGGGTGAGCTCAGCTCCCTCAGCTGCAGGGCATCAAAGCCTGTCCCCACAGGATCCTCTGATATCCCTTCTGCTGTTGAGTCCATTTTGCAGGTCTTCATTTTGTCCTCCATTTTCCCGAGATGAAGAATTTTCAGAGACATTGCCCTTGGAGGTCCCACTCCTCAGCTATGTCCATCCATAAGAAGCTGTCTGGAGAGTCAGTCATTTTCCCTGTGTTACCAGGTGATGTTCTGAACACAAGAAAAACAGGACAGTGCAACCATTCAAATTCCTATAAATGAAGTGTAACACTTTAGCAACAGTCATTGCCTACAGATCCACTCTCTTTTGAGACCTTACACTCAGAATTCTTGTTCATCTGAATTATGTTTTAACATCTCCCAATATAATAAAAACTAAACTAAAATAAAAATACTTAGTGTTTACTAAAGGAAGTTGTTCCATAGCTCTAAGAAAAAAAAAGTTGTGTGTTTAGACTGCAGTTAGAAGTAAAATACTTGAATTACCAGCAGCACTGAATTTTGGAAAGGTGTATTCTGATGAATAATGAAATGTCCCTTTCATATTACAATTTATTGACAAATAAGGCAAATGGCAAAAAGTACTTTTCATTTGGTGTACCTTGCAGGAACTCAGAAAACCAGAACAACATAAACCATTGTTTCCCTCCTTATTCCTATGAGGATTTGACAATGAACACAGCTAAGCTTCACTGGGGTCAATGACCATCAAGACCTTTTCCAACCCTGGTAATTCAGATAAGGTAAGACAGCTCACAGAAGAGGACAGGCCCATGGATTACACTGAGGCTGCACAGGGACTTTACAGTGATCCCAAGCAAAAACTTTGTGCACCGCAGAGAAAGGAAGAAAAACATCCGAGTCAAGGGAGTCACTCTGGTTACTGTAAATATAGGAGTTGTTATTTTTATTTTCTTGAAATTGTTAATAAAGAAATAAGAAGAAAAAAAAAAAACAGAGGAATTGAAAGGAGAGAATGGAGAGAAGCAAGATCACCTTGGGATTAATTACTGCAACACACTGAACATAGGCACACATCTCATCCTTGTAAAGTGACTGAAGATTTAACTCTGTATTACCAATCTACTGCTAATTTCTGAGCATTCTAATTACTGACAGTATCCCTTAACTTTAGCATCTACTCCCTTAAGGCTGATTGTTCTTTCTTGTATTTGAAGAGGGCAGAACAGAGGCTGCAGGCCAAAACAAATCTATCTGGTTCCTGCCCTCAGAGGTCCCACTGTACTAAAAGTTAGTTGTCAATACCTGAGACTTTCAAATATGTTACATCTTAAATCAAAGCCTTTCATAAATTTAGAACAGAGGCCTAGTGCAACATTATCATGCTTTCATACAGTATCTTAAAGGTGATTTGGGCCTTCTGGGTGCTGGTCACTTATGTACATACAAAGAAAAAAATGTAAAAGATCAGAACATTTTAATTTAAGGCCACTTACAGCTCTTATCCTTCAGAGGCAGCAGGAACCATTAAGCCCTTGGAATTCAGGCCATACAAGCACATCTCACAACTGGTTGTAAAATGTTTAGGGCAAAACTGTTCATTGGTATTTTAGTATGTGGCATTTCTCCCATTCTGGTATTTATACACATTCCTAGTTATGCAGACACTGTCAATACATAAAATTATTTTTTTCCCTGACTGATTTTTTTAAATTTTAATTGCCTGACCATTTTTTATTCTTACCATCATTAATTGTGAACACTGAAAAAACAATTTAAACTCAATTTTATGAGTCCAAGCTAACAGGCAAACAAATATTAATAGTCTGCAACTCAAATCATATGTCAGTGTTGGCTTGCTAAGGAAGCAGATACACTTCTGCAATGAGGATGCCAGGACAGCAAATAACATTAATTTTTGAATTTGCATCCAATTTTCCAGGAGATTTATGCCCTTATATAAGTAAGTTTAGCAGAAAGCTACACACACAGCCCACATTACAGATTCAGATTAACAAAATCCCCATAAAAGGTGACTGTTAAGAGTCCCTCTGAGTATGAGGTTTTAGTCTGGAGAAATCCAGGTAGATCACTACTCTCCATGTAACAGAAAACTGTGAACTGCACCACTGACCATTTTAGTATTAGGTGAAGCTAGTCTTAAATGATTTAACAAGGAAATAAAACCAGCAGTCACAGTTAACTAAATTAAACAGTCATAAAATGCAGGATGATTATATCTTTTAAACTCCTCTTCTGGAAAATAACTCATAAAGTAAGAATGAATACTAAAGGCAATTTTCAGAAGTCAAAGATGACATGAAACTTGTGGTTTTGTCCCAAGATGAGCAATAATGTCTGAAGAGCAGAGCACTGAAATGATGCATCAACTGGAATGAAGACTTCCACTTCAAAGGTCTGACATATCTAAAATAAATACCGTAATCTGTAAAATAAACCGGCACATTTTATAAAACTTGTAAGGGGTTTACAAACTGGAGGATACACACAAAATAACTAGTCCAAAGTATTCCTTAAAAATTATAAATTATTTGCTACAGTTTCTTTAATGGAGATTGCAGGAGTAGGTCCCACATGAGTCCATATATAGCCTTTCTCTGGCCTTGTAGGAACAGTAGGGAAGGGAGATGATCGAGATTTGAAATATTCTGAAGGTGCATGACAAACAAATTCTAAATACTCCATTTTTCTTGGGAGATCTTCTTCTGGTCCTAGGAAGAAAAAAATTTCAAAGACAAAGCTTAAAGGCATAAAACTAAATACGTTGAATAAAAATATGCCACAAAAGCCAACATTCCCTTACAGAATTTGCCTTTGCAATCCATGACTTTCCTAGGAAGGTAGCCTACCGTATTAGGCAAGAAACCTCTACCTTCAATTTTGCTGGGCTGATCTTCTCCCCCATCCCATTTGAAGCATTCTGATATTTGAGTGAATATGGTAGTTAATATATTTAAAATACATTCTATTCTATTCACTACAGTCTATTCTATACTGTAGTTAATATACTGAAAATACATTCTATTTGTGTCCTGCCTGTTAGAAGGACTTTTCTGAATTACTAATTTTATCATCAGTAGCAGAACAGTCTCCGTGCCAGTGCTTGCATGCTATGTATTTTGATCACCCAGGATAAAGATCAAGTAATTCATGTCACTTTAAAAGAAACAACTTGGACTGGTATATCAGAATCAAAGTTACTATGGTTTAAACCTATCTACAGAGCAATAATTTAATCTTTAAAGCTGCACAACTGTAATCGTACCCACAAATACTCAGATAATCACAGTACAAGATAATCACACACTGCAGTAGTGTAATCATATTATACACACAAGATAAATAAAAAGTGTTATTACAGTAAATGAGATGTTTACAAGAGTTTAAAATGTGGAACGTGCATAAAATACCTTGAGAAGCTAAAATGTTCATTCAAAGAATACAACTCTGCAATAGCACAGGCATATCCAAGTAGTTGCACAAAATGAAGGCTCACAGATTACCTATGATATAGGATGCTGGGTCAAAACAGTCTTTGGGGCTGGCTTGTGTAGGAATGAGCCAGGTTAGTGCAGCACTCTTTTCACAGTATTGGTCCTGAATAAACCCACGGATCTGAGCGTAGTATGTTCTTCCATCCTGCTCATCAACCACCGAAACAACATCTCCAATTTGGTAGTACACACCCTAGAAGACATACAAATGACACTGAAATCAAACAACCTGATTTTTGTCAGCTTAATTTCACATCCTTATTCATATATTAAGTATCAGTACCCAAAATTATCCTAATTTATGCCAGTCTTGAAAGGCAGCTTCAATTCAGCCACATGCAAAAGAATGGTGGCATAAGAGAGGTGTTTGTTTTTAAAACAGATAAAGAGCACAAACAACCCCAAATAAGCCTATTCACAACAATGCTGCAAGGTATGGAAGTAACAACATTCCACGCAAGGACAGAAGCCTTGACATAGTTCTTAGGAATTTCTGATAAAAACAGACACACAAGACAGTAATTCTTTTCTGAACTGGTCAACAGCAAACAAGATTCATCTGGAATGCCAGGCATGAAGCATCAGGTCCCTGGAGAGTATGGAATCTCAGGCCACCACTGGCTGTGCAGTCTCCCACTGCCTATCCTGACTTTTTTGGGGGAAGGAAAAGGGGGAAAAAGCATTCTGTTTGCTTGTACTGCTGGGAAACAAAAGCAAATTTCAGAACTTTAGAACACCAACACCTTGGCATGCTGGTAAAGCTGCTCTCAAGCACGAATGGGGGAAGGCTCCCTCTTGCTTCACTGCAAGTGCCAACAGATCTTGTTCCCAGGTGTTTGGGACTGTTTGCACCAGCTCTCAAAAGGGAGCCAGCTGAGATGCTGGAGCACTGCAACCCACCCCCTCTATGGGAAATATGTTCTCCACCTAAGATAGGGAACATCACACAAATCTAAATAATGATCTCCAGTCACTTGACC
This sequence comes from Calcarius lapponicus, assembly GCA_039654755.1. Classification (NCBI taxonomy): domain Eukaryota; kingdom Metazoa; phylum Chordata; class Aves; order Passeriformes; family Fringillidae; genus Calcarius; species Calcarius lapponicus. The sequence continues at coordinate 24,331,972 of CM077464.1, forward strand.
TCTGCACAGCGCAAGTTAAGTTTAAAAATGCTGACAGCAATAATTACAAAAAAACCCCAACAATCACTTTTTCTTGGAAGAGAAAAAGAACACAAACAATAATGGTAACTATTTAAATTAGGAAAACTTAGGTAAACTACCTTGCAAGACTTAATGGGAGTATGGCAAACCAAAATCCTACAAAACTGTTAGGCAAGGAAGAACAGTTTCTGTGATTGCATCTCTATTGCTTTCACTGTTCACGATAATTCTTGACATTGGAAACAGAAAAAGGATAATCATTTTTGCAAACAGATTTCCATAAACCATACCTTATAAAAGATTGACTCTGCTGTAATTATAGTGGATACAGACTCAGGAGCCTTGATGGGCTAAGAAAAGAATACAGAAATAGAAAATCAAGAGCATTAAAACAAATCAACCGTAAAGTTCCAGAGATTGTTTTTCTTTTTAGACAAGATGCAGATGCATTATTTTCTAAGAAAACTAGCAAACATTATTACTTTAAAGCTGACAGCAACAGAGCTAACGTTTTCATCTCCAGGATTTTATGTGGAGTAGGGAGTGCTGAACTCCCATGACCGGTTTCTCTATCCACTCCTCCCGCGGGCTCCATGTCCGCCCCAGGCTCCCGGCACAGGCTCCCGACCCAGCCGCTCCACCTTACGTTTTTCAGTTTGAAGATGTGCCTCCTGCCCTTGCCCTTGGTGGAAACCTTCTTCTCCGCGGCGGGCGCAGACTTGTACTTGGTGTTCCTGAGCCGCGCTGAGCGCCGGTGGATCTCCTGCTTGCTCTGTGGGAACAGCACGATGAATACGAGGGGGACGGCCCGAGCACCCCGGGTCCAGCCCCGCCCAGCCCCGCCCGGCCCCGGCGGCTGCATCGCCCTCGGCCTCCTCACCTGCTTCCCGCCTCCGCCGCCGCCGCCGCCGCCGCCGCCGTTGCTGTGCTGGGCGGCGGCCGCCGAGGTAGTGGCGAAGGCGGCGGGGGGCGGCGGCGCCGAGCGGGCCGTGCAGTTGTTGCACAGGATCTCGCCCTGCCCGCCCTTCTTCCACATGGAGGAGGACGTGCTGCGGCACACGCTGCAGGTGGGCTTCAGCCCCAGCGGCATCCTGAGGCCGGCGCGGGGCCCGCGGGCCCGACAGCGAGCGGCGGGAGCGCGGCGCCCACAGCGGCCCCGGCGCCGGCCCCTTCCCGGCGGCGGCGGATGTGGCTGCGGCGGGGCCGGGAGCGGCGGGGCCGGGCCTGCCCTCTGCTGGCGGCGGCCGGGCCCCGGCCCCGGGACAAACGGAGCGCGGCCCGCTCAGGGCTGCTCTCGCCTCGGCCCGAGCCGTGGCCCAGAGAGCAGGGCCCCGTCGGTCCCGGTGAGGGACGGAGGCGGGCCGGGGGAGGCCCGATGGTGCCGTTGGGGCTGGTCAGCCCGGAGAAGGGCGTGTGGAGACCTCGCAGCACCTTCCAGCATCTGAAGGGGACCTACAGGGAAGCCATAGAGGGACTCTGTCAGGAACAGCAGTGGCAGAACAGGACAGGACAGAATGGGTACAAACTGAAAGATGGAGCTTTTATATTAGATGTTAGGAAGAAATTCTCTACTGTGAATGTGGTGAGATACTGAAACTGGTTGCCCAGGGAGGCTGTGGATGCCTCAAACCTGGCAGCATTCAGAACTCTGCTGGATAAGGCCTGCGCTGGATAAGGCCTGGTCTAGTGGGAGGGATTAGATGATCTGGAGGGCAGCTTCCAACCCATAACATTCTGTGATGCTGTGCAGCAGAAGCCGTGTCTGGTGCTGTTCCTGTTTGCAGAGGATGCCAGGTGCTGTCATTAAAGGATTTATAGCTGCCCCTCTCTGGCTCAGCAGAAAATCAGGAGACAGGAGATGGACTGCAATGATTGTCCTGATTCAGGAGAACGTTTTGGTGGATATGACCATCAACGTATGCCAGTTTTGGCCTTCATTTAGATTAAATATTTGGAAAAAATCCTCTGCTTTGAAGGTGGTGAGGCACTGGAACAGGCTGCCCAGAGAAGTTGTGGATGCCCCATCCCAGCCTGGTCTAATGGAAGGTGACCCTGCCTATGGCATGGGTGGTTAGAACTAGATGATCTTAAAGGTCCCCTTCAAACACAACCCACTCTGTGATTCTCTGCCCCTCTTGCATGAAGCCTCAGTCATGTATCAAGTAATTCAAAAGGCTGGGCAATGAACATGTGCCTTTGTGAAGTTTTGAGAGCCAGATGTAGGAACCATGGATCTAACAGAGGTTCCTCACCTACTGCCACTCATGTAGCCATCCCATGTAGATGTTTTTCTAGTCGGATGTTATGAAGGAAATGCCCAGCCATGCATGAGGATTTGCAGTCTCTTAGTTCCCATATTCAGTTTCTGTCCTTAGGGTTGATTTAAAGCTTTGATGCAAATGAAATTGATTTTTGTCTTGTCCTCAGTGGACACAAGGAGCCATAATTTGCAGGGATCTATGAATAGATGATCCCCTCATGCTGTGGATGCGGGGTGTCCCTGGGTTGTTACTGGTTCACGGACAGCTATGTTTCACCTCTTGCATGCCTCTTTCACACCAGATTTGACTTTCTTGTCTCAGATGCCAAATTTATTCCTCAATTTTGGTTTAAATACTGATTTACCCTCATCTCTTTTCAAGCTGTTTATACTTACCAGATACATTTTTGTTTTGTTTTGTTTCTTTAATGCATCTCTCTAAGGTTGTATTTTGCAGATCAGTGATCTCTCAGAGCCCTTGAGCTCTTCCCACCACTTCTTCTTTGCAGCTTCTGCCTGCATTTGTTCCCAGGCACCCACCTCAGCAGTCCTCCACTGCTGGGCCCTTCTCACTGCCATCACGTTGGCATAACTTCACTAGTGTGCGTAGAAACGGGCTAGAAATGAGTGACAATGTCCATTTCTGTCCAGATAAGTATTAATACTTTGTGAAGGTTTTTATTTTGTGAATGTTTATATGATTTATTGTTAATGGATAGCAAATAAAAATTGCAGTAGTTGTTTTTTCAACTCCAGTTCTACCATCTTCCCAACTCCTGGTTTCTAACCCCTTGGTCTTTCTGAAACCATGTGCAGGGTCTTTTCTGTCACAAATAGAGAATGTGTGTGGTTTACATATATGTGTATACTCTTAATTAAATATGCTACTGTATATTGTTGATAACTTACCCACTGTGATTATTCTTTCTGCTTTTAAATAATAACTTTAATTAAAAAAAACCCCAAATAAATAAAGCTTAAGCTTTAAGAAACCTAATCTGAGGTGGTAGTTTAAGATAATTAAAAAATGGTTTAGACAACCATTTTTATGTTGTCAAAAAGTTTTAGTTTAGTATTTCTTGACAAGTGTGGTTCTGTCATTTCAATGGAACCACAGTAAAACAACACCTTGAGATTACAGTGTTCTTGGTATGATTGTTCTGTTGGCATTGTGTAAGACCAGAGAGAGGCAGGGATTGCTGTCAGTGCAGTCTGATCATCCCTACCTCACCTGGAAGGTGACACAAAGCACAGAGTTATGATGTTTTGTCAGAAATTACACCCAGCATGTCTTTTATCTTGGGCAAGAGCTGAAATGTTCTGAGAGTTGCTGAGTACCTGGTAGCTATGGGTAGAAGGAGAGATGGGGCTCAGGACTTTAAGTAAAGTACCCTCTCTCCAGAGGATCTCAAGCCTTAAAATGTCAGTCCCAAATTTTGAGCATCCTCTTCAGTTTCCTGATTCTCCTTAACAGAACTAGCCTCTCCTTGGAGCTGGAGTGGGTTGACTCAGTCTGAGGCCTGACTGGATGTGTCTGTTGCAGCTGAGGCATTTTGCACTGTGTAAGCTCAGCTAAAGTTGCAGAGTAAATGTTTTCTTCCAATTAATGTGTATTTTCAGTTTATTTTATTTTTACCCCAATAAGAGAAAGGGCTGTCCTTGGGAGTCATTGAGCCCATCCCTGCTCTGTGAAACTTCCAATGTAGACTCCACAAAGAAGTGGAGGAAATAAAATGTTGGCTCCACCTGTGGAGTTAGACACACTGGCTGTCAGTGCAGAACCACTTCTCTGCAGGAGCTCTCAAATGAGAGTGGTTTTTGTTGGAAGTGATGCAAATCTGCACACACTGCTCATTTCCTGCTTCAGCAGTCGAATTGTTCTGCAGTGGATTTAATTGCATTGCTTCCTCCTAGCTTCTTACTGCTACCCTCCAGTCAGCTGGCTCACAGCTGAAGAATCCTTTATTCTTACTATGTGTGTGTCACTGTTCCACAGTCAGCTGCAGAGGATGCACATGGACTGCTTCTCCAGAAATATTTGTGTTGTAAATGCATGAAATTGGGTATAAATGGACTAGTGCACGCTGCATTTCCACATGGTTCTGTTCTAAGGTTCTGTACTTAACAGCTCTCTTGTGAGAAAAGCAGCTTGAATTCCCTTAACTCCCAGAGCCACAACTGATGCTGTTCTTGAGATGTGTTGCACAGTTATTGCATAAGTAACATGCATCTCTCTTTGCAGCTTTTGGGTCTTAATTACTCATTTGAGCTTGTAGTAGAGCCAGGAATTCACCCTGGATTTTGTGAGGTCTTTGGTTTTTGGGCCTCATGAGGCACATGGGTAGATAAAGGAATGGCAGAGATGACAGAAAATGACCATGAGCACTTGGTTCTTTCAAGGCATGTTAAAGCTGTCTCTTGAACCAGACAAGCTGTCTCTAGAGCTTGTAAAGAAACTGGCTATTATTGTGTCCATGTTTTGGCTTCCATTGTCACCACCCTCCCTGAGTATTCCAGTGGGATGCCTTCTGTGAGGGTGCTGAGGCACTGAACAGGTTGCCCAGAGAAGCTGGGAGTGCTCCATCACTGCAAGTGTTCAAGGCTGGGTGGGATGGAGCTCTGAGCAGTTTGGTCTAATGAAAGGTGTCCCTGTGCATGGAAAGGGGATTGGGGGAACATGGTCTTCAAGGTCCCTTCCAACCCAAACCAGTCTGTGGTTCCATGATCTTGGCATGCCTGGTGGAGGAGGTTGATGACATTACTGTAACAATGAACAAAATAGTTTAGGCTATTAATGTAACAGAGGCACTCAGGAATTTCCAGGTGACAATGGAGAGTGGATATTAAGTGGCACTTAAGTTACACTACTTAACAGAATCTTTCACAAAAATTAGCCCCCCCTCTTTAGCACCACTCCTGCTAGTGACAAGGCATTACTCTACAAAGAACAAGTGCACAATATGGCTGTAGCAATTGAGACAAATTCTATTTTAGATTTTTTTCAAAGCTTAATGATGGTACTTTATATTTACAAATCAAAACATTCAGCTTACTATATGGTGTCCAACTAATCTGGCATAGTATTGAACATACCCTAAAATGTCTGTCAGCAGTCTCAAGGACCTGCTACAGTAAGTCTAAGATGTAATGAGACAGAACGGAATTAGTTTAAGTAATAAATGTTTAATCAAAGAATTTTACATATTATTAACAGCATTCATTTGGCCAAACATCTACATGGTTGTAGTATCCTACCTGTATATAAAGTGGGAATGTATCAAGTATAGACTATGAAAGTGCAAATAACAATTCAAGGTTAGAGTAATTTTTTTACATTATAAAATTAACAGGTTTACAAAATAGTCTTGCCAAACTTTTATTTTTGAATTGTAAAGTCAATGACTATGGTGTTAAAATAAGTACCAAGAAAATACAAATTTAATAGTCTAATTTCATGCTCATAAGAGTAACACGGAAACAATGGATATACTGCACAACCTAACCAAATTACATAAAACCAGAACCCACAAACTTCACTATCTTCACAGAGAGCACTCTTACATATCTTACTGCAACTTTGCAAGACATCTCAATGCAATACACAATCTTTTTGTGAGAATCTTTCTATTCAGAAATTACCATTCAAGGAAGCTATGTGAGTTAAACAACTTTCAGACCAATTCATGATGACAGTTCATGAAGGACTGTTTCAGTTGAAGGACTTTATACCTATAGGTATTTTTCAAAGGCTCAATATTGTGTCAGGAGTAGGGTGGCTAGAGGAAAAGTTGGAAATTGTTTAGACTATTCTAATTCATTCTCTCTAAAGATGCTTGAAAATTGACAAGGTTTTTATGGGATAAGGGTAAAATATTCTTATTTCATTTTTTACTAATATGAACCTTGTAACTGCAAGGTTCCAAAGCTGGATTTGCACGAATTAGTTACCAAAACACTCACTTGAACTCACAGTAATCAATACATAAACTTTGCTATCATGACACTTGCCTATACACACTCAGTAGTAATAAACTTTTATATCATATCAACAAATCTCTGGTAACAGTTAAGCAAAACTTAAAATGGAGTGTATGTAATTTGCTCATGTTATGAAAAGTTTTGATTATATGTAATTAAAACAGCCATTTGAACAACTTATTCTAGTTGTAATTACATACTGTACCATTGTATCTCACTAACTGTAGATTGATGCTTTTAAGCAAATCTAAAACCAGTATTTTTGTTTTTCACGGTACAACAACTAGGAAAAGGTTTTTTTGTGTTTTTTTTTTAATTTTTTTTCTTACACTAAACAGTAATCACACAGCAAATGAATATTGTGCAATTGAACAAATACCTAGTAGTGTTTTGTATATGCAAAAACACTGACTGAACGTTTAGTTATTTACTGTAAAGGCAAGGCCATGGGTGGTTTTATGGAGGTCTTTGCAATTAATAGCATAGTTACTCCAGAACAAACACTGAATTTGAATTACTTGTTTAACTGTGGCAACTATCCAGTTGGGTTAGGCAAAGGCACCGTAACATGTTGAGCAGGATGTGTTGTCTTTTAATTGTGGGACTGACTAATATATGAAAATTCTGTATTCCTATATTTTTATAAAATGTTATCATTAAAAGTAATTGCACTATTAGTGCATAAAATGCTTTGTAGAATTATGAAAACAAAGAACTATGATTGCACTTCCATTAAAGTGTCTCTTAAAATACAGCATAGCTGTTGCTAACTCACTGTATTTTAATATTTAAAATAACTGTTTAACAGCAGCATTAGGTTTTATTAACTTAAGATACAGGCTACATTTAATTAAATGCAGTCACCATGGCAACATATGCCAGTGAAATTTGGAGATGCAATGCTACCCAGTGGTTTCTTCCATTGCTAAGAATTGTGGGATTAGTTGGATAGAGTAACACTGCACTGTTTCATTAGGCTACTGCCAGTTAACTTTTCACAGTTTGGCACATTTGGACTGTAAATAGACATGAAAAAATCTTTGATTTTAAAGGGAAAGAATATCCCCTAAAACTTGTTCCTGGAGCAGTACTACAGAGAAGCATTAAATACCTCCGTTCACACTGCTAACAAAAATGAAAAATGACTAAGGAAAAGTTATGGAAAAGAAAACCAAAATGCAAATGAACTGCTAGATGTTATTTTGGTGAAATTATGAGTTCTAAAAAATGGAATAAACTATTTCTTAGGAAAACCAAACAAAATAATCAGTGTAAGCCTTTAATCCATACTTTCAAGTTAAGGATCATCAACCTAAGGCTAAACAGATGCTGCATTGTATTAGGAATGTGGAATACAACCTACTTATTCCTTTCTCTTGAGAGCAAAAAGGCAAATACTACCTAATTAAATGCAAAGGATATTCCTTGAAAGGTTCACATCATTATGAAGAACTGCAATTCAAGAGAACTCCTAAATATCCGTTGTTATGTCAGTGGTTACAACTGAACTGCAATTATGTGGATCAAAGCCTCCATAATGCTTACTCCACATACTGTACCATCTGTCACTGCCATTCTTTTACTCCAGATTTAGTTTTTATTCATACCAGATGCACGTGTTCAGTCCATTCACTTGAGGTTTGAGGAGTCTGACTTGAACTATCTCCTGAATTATCTAGGGTGCTTGTTACCTCCCTGTTATTATCACCAATTAGTGATACTGTTTCTCTTGGAATAATGTTTTCTTCAGAAGTGCTTTCCTCTGTTTGGGTTCCTCTGCCTTCATTTTTGAGTGCATCCTCAAACAGTGCATGCTCTTCCTGAGGCTCCAGCCCTGTGTCTGTAAGATTTGGTTGCCCTGCTGACCCATCTTCAGTGCTGGGCTGCTGTGACTCCTCATCTGTTTCTGTACTTGTTGAGGGGATCAGGGCAATACTCTGTGGGTTCATGTCATGAAACCAGGCCATAATATTTCCAAGCAGATTTTCATTGGTATTGGGATCTTGACTGCTGCAATCAGCATCGCTTGAAGTTGAGTATAATCCACTTCTTGTCTCGCTGCAGGGGTGGGAATGAAGACGATCGGCTGAGAAGGGATCATTGCCTGCACCCAGTCTCATCAGACTGTCACCAAGTTCTAGCAGCTCAGAGCTGCTCAAAGCACCCCTTGGGTTGTCTATACTGATGGGAGCAGAGTCCAGTCTTGTAGGCAAAGAGGTACCTATTGCTCCTAAAGATGCCTCATTATTTAGAAAGTCTCTAGTTTCTTCATCTATGGCCAAGCCAGATTCTTGTAAGGACAGCTGAATAGCTAGCAGGATGTTTGGGTCATCTTCATCCAGAGAACTCAGAGCCTGTGGAAATACATAAGGATGCTCTCAGAACAAAACTTGCATCTTGTTACGTATTTTGGATGAAAAGCAGTTTTGGCTCAAATCTGAAATTCATTCATTATTCCTACATGTCCTTTATCAGAATCAATTTTTACCAACAGAGCTGAAAACACAGTTTAAAAGGTAACTATTTTTATGTCAGTGATTGTTTAGCAATTCTTACCATTGTGAATGTATAATTTGTTGTCCTAGATTCTCCCTTTCTGCTTGAAGAATTAAGAAAATTTGCAGAGACAAATGACACAGAAAGGCAGAGCAGAGGAGAGCAAGCAAAGCAGAGAGAATGGAAAAGAGATTAGGGGAGATACCTGAAGAGAATCCTGGTTTTCAGAGCGACTGACAGGGGTATAGTCATGAAGCGAAGAGCTGTGCAGAATACCCATAGAAGCTGAACTCACCATGGAGGTGCCATGTCTTCTACTGCTGCCACCTTCCTGAGTGTCTGTTTGGGCAACCAAAACAAAAATGGTTGAAGAACCAGTGAGGAAACCTCCTCTGCTATGATTTACTGACAGAATCTCTTCCTTCCTTTTGGATTCTAGTTGTGTAATTTTACTCCTTCATTCGCTCTGAATGAAAGAATCCAAACCACTCCTTCCACATCAGCTTTTGCACAGTGGTGAAACACCAATCCCACTGTTTTAGGAGTGACTCTCTGGCTCATTTGTCCTTTCTGCCATCAATACCCTTCTCTGAGAAAGCATGGGCTATGCCATTGGGAGCATGGGCAGAAGGAGCAAAGTGCTCCTAAGGCATATACATGATTTATGGAAAACCCTGAAAATTACTGCATGTGGACACAAATACAGGATGCATTTACAGGTGGATTACAAATCACATTTGCCCACTTCTCTGTTCAAAGACAAAACCTCAGCTATAATGTTAACATTATAATAATCTTTACTGTAACACTGCAGCACAATTAAGAGTAGAGTTGTTAGGGAATACTTCAGCAATTACTGACATTGCTGTTTTCTTAAAAGCCACAAAAAATAGAAGTAAGATGGTGCTTCCAGAAAAAACCTGCTGTGTAATAAAAATAAACGTAATCTTTTGACTTTGGAAAATGGAATTTTCCACTCCAAAACTCAAAATGTGATAGACTGAAATAAAATAATCTCTTGCATGCTTTAATAGTGTGCACTTGGCCATCACTACTATATCCAAGCGTTCAGTCAAAATCTAGTCCTTGAGCTAACAAAATAGTTTTGCATTTTATTTGTAATAGGGAAGAACCAAAGTTCACCAAAATTTTGATTACTTTTTCTAAAATAAAGGATGCATGTGATCCTTTCTCCTCAATAAAGGATCTCTTCTCTTGGTTTTAAAGAGCAAGCTAAGTGTTAAGTTCCTGAGACACAGCAATGAGAGTTTGTGCAGCATGGCTGAGTGACTGAGCACACAGACTGGCAGCTCTGCAGAAACTGTGCCACAGTATGATTTGGGTTCAAGCTATTTCTGGACCTGTGCTAAGGTTCTGGCAGAACAGAGCCAGCCCAGACAACCAAGTCACAGAGAGACCTTAAGGGACTGCACTACCAGCGCTCAGAAGAGCAGCACTCTGGAACTCATAGCTCAGGCCAATTTCTTTTCTGCCTGCATTTGCCAATACAGCTTCTGGGAGGAGTTTTGGAATCCAACCTTAGGATGCTCTTCCACAGGCCTGTAGGCTCTACATTTTATGCACAACTGGTTCTTTTCATTGGTATAGAGGACTTGTGTATGTATGAGTGACCTTCAGAATTTCTTCAGAAAAGCAAACCTGTGCTGGACAGCTGAGAAGTTGTTAGTGGGAAGATCAATGAATTTCTCTTTTAGAACAGCAGCAGCCACAGTGAAGTCAACAACACTTCTAAGATCACATAAAAAAACTGCAGAGACAAGCCTTTATGTTGTACCCTGGAAAATATAGCAATGCATTTGAAACTTCTTTAAAGTGTATCCACAGAAGAACAAGCCCTGTGGTCACTAGCAGTGATTTCTGAAGCAGGAAGAGCAAGGAGCCAGCCCAGAGAGGCCCGTACCTAATGTACTCTCACTGGGGTCCTCGGGGTCTGGAGTGTTACTCAGCAGACTGTGCATGTCTCCGCGCCGGCGCTGCCTGTGCCTCCTCCGATACTGAAATTCAGCATATTCCTGCATAAACCAAAGGTTACAAAACACAGGGCAGCATGCAGCACTATTTTTCTGAGTAACAAGCACCACATTTTTATAAAAAATGTGTGATTTTATATGCTTATTATAAAATCACCTGCTTTCAGAAAAATGAATTGCAAGTTGTATCATGCGACGCTTAACATAAATAACAAAAATTCCAAGGTAATCCTAGATCTATAAAACAATGAATTAGCAAAAAAAAAATAGATGTACTACCAACATTTTAATACTTGCAATCTCCTTTTTTAACAATTCCAGGAACACATTTCTTGTTTAAAATCTTTGATGCCAAACTTTATATATGCACCTATTGACACACTTTTTAATAAATGCATACTCACTGATTTTAGAACATAAAAACAATTGATGTGAATTAGACCAATAGATTATCTCAGAATCTCTGCTGCCAGCAATTGGCAGTAGAAAAGAACCTTGAAAAGACAACAGAAAGCTGTTAGACATACACTGGGACTTGATATATTTTTCTGAGCCCCCAGGACACTATGGCTCCAGAATGTCTTAAGCCACATCTGACAATCTTCTACTGGACAGTCTATGATGGATTTTTATTTCATGGATTTTTTTTATTTTTACTACAAATCTCCTCTACTTTTGCTTAACTTGAGCTGCTAATGAGCCATACCATATGGATTTGAACTCCCACAGCCTGTATTTTCTCATTTTGTGTGTGCTTAGACAGTTTATGTAGCATTCACGGAAAATACTCTTGACCACATCAAGCTAACATCCCAAGGGCTAATTATCTAAATACTTGGATCAATTTGCATGTCTTTCCTAATATGAAGGAACTAGTTTTATGCTTGAAAGGAAATTTCCAGGTATCTTTTCTGGTATGTCCAGCTGACACTGAACCTGTGTAGGCAGCACCTTGTGTAATTTCAATTATTCCTACACACAAGGCAATAAAACTGCACACAGGTACTCACTCTCCTCTTCAAAAGAATATTGTTCTTTATTTCTGTGAGCTCTAAGTTGGGAAATCTGTAATCCAAAGGATTCACTTGGCCAATTGAATTGGTAAAGATAACAGTACCATTAGTTTTCCTTTCCTATATTAACTCTTCAACATCTAAAGTACCTAAAACTTAAATTCAGAAGTGTTATTTCTCTTACACAATGACCATATTAATGTAGATGGTATTAGGAGAGTATGTTTTCTTCCACAAACTTTCTCAGACCAAGTGCTTACTCATAATGACATATGCAAGGCAAAAGGAATAGTCACAAAATCATGGGTGTGGGCAGGTTTTTATCCATGGAAGTTGTGAGAACATCAAAAAGTAGCTTTATTGGACCAGACAAAAGGTCCATTTAGCCCAATATTCTGTCTTTAACAGCAGTTAGTAGCATATGCTTGTTAGTCTAATGGAACACCATAAAGAAACAAAGCAAATATGAAGTGATTCTTCTCTAAAATGTTCTTCCAGCTTTTAGGGATCTCAAGGATTTTCTAAATGCAAGACAGAGCCTCAAACAACAGAAAATCAAACCTTGATATAGAATAATATAACTGAATTATTAAAAAAATATATAATTTTATCACTCTGAATCAGAAAAGGAATCATGGGAAGTGATCATTGAACACTAAGATTTATTCATCATACCAGATCTTAGCTCTCATTTTTTTGCACTAAGTACAGCTCTATGTAAAATACTTTGCAGTGTAATTCACTAAAATAAACAAAGATGACCATTATTAATTCTATAAAATTCATTTAGTATAGGTGGTTGCAAGTATTCATGATAGCTACATAGCAAAGAAACCAACTTGCATCACACAGTGCCACATTTAGGCAAATCATAGAAACTCATAAGCAGATCATCTAAGCACAGCTGCAATTGCACCTCCTGCTAAACAGCTTTTCAACACATTTCTTACCAGCTTCTTCTCATAGCCAGTTCCACTGTCATCAGTAACATCACAATCAATCATACAGTAACATCACAATGAGTTTGATGTTGTCAGATGTGGGATTATTTCAAAAGAACTAAAGGAACTGGACAGGAGAAGCAGCTGATTTTTTGTAGAGAAGCGAGCCGTGTTCTCACCAGCGTGATGCTCACCAACAATAGCAAAGGAAATATATGGAAAAAAGTACATGGAGTTTTCTAGGATGTTTAACAATGACTAGCTAGAAAGAAAACAGCAAACAAGGAAATGTTGAAATGAAGTTTCCTTCCTGACTGAATGCTTTAATCTAATGTTCTCAAAACATTAACTAAAAATTAAGATGATAAAGGAAATCTCTATAGGAAGCGTCTCATTTTTCAGAGCAGAGTCTCAAGAACTACTTACTCTTTCCCATATACAGATCACAGAATATTAATTAAAAAATTATAATTTTCATTCTTGGTAAAGTAGCAGAAATTAATGTCATTTAAGTTTGCAATTTCCATCCTGCTTTAATACCTAACAACAAAAATAAATATTTGAAGTATTTAACAATATTTAGGAGTATGACTGCATGTTTTTGTTGGGATTTTGACAGAGGATGGAAATTTCATAAACTTTTTGTCAAATTCTGCTGAGTTGATATTGCATTCAAAAATAATCTACACAATTTCATACATTTATTACTTTAAGGCTCTCCAGCACATAGACAGCAGTTTATATTCAATTTTAAAACTGCTTTTGTACTTGGAAAATGAATGTGAAATAGCTGGTCGAATGCCACCTTAGATAACTACATCCATGTTAGAGGCATTGTTTATAGTCATTGCACAGTTAGCTATGAATATATTTCCTTCTATTGTGAAATAAATGAAATGGAAAGCTTAACCAACTTGAAATGCTTTGACTCAAGATAAGGAAGCTCTTCATGCAGATTGTGATCATACCTGGGTTTCTAGCATATGCAGAACTAAGTTAAAAAATTTAAAAGAAATAGTTTACCTCGGGGGATGCAAATCCTAAATACTCCCAATCCCATGTTCCACCAGCAAAGCTATAAAATAAAAAGATACACCATCAAATTTAGAAATAGAACAAATACGAAAAACCTCCAGAGCTTCAAAACCTACTGAAATCTGAAAACTAGGGCAACTGTAGCTCTCTAAACTTAACAAGTCTTCCCCCTTAATTCTAAATTCATAATCAATTTTGAAAACCCTACAGTTAAGTTGTTGACTATTCCAGAGCTGCCTGACATGTTTAGCAAACACTTAAGAGATTTTTGAAGTGTACCAGGGATTTAGTGACAATCTCAATGGAAAAAAGTAAAATGGAAGCCATGACATCTAATCATTAATATACCTCAAATGGGGAAGCAATTTAGGTTGCAACACACATTGCGGTGATCCTCAAAAATAAAAATATGTTTTTCCCCAAAGGCTGTAATTCCACAAGGATGAGATGCCCAAGAAAGCATGACTATCCCAGTGATTTACAACCACCACACTCAGCGTCCACTCATAGAGACCAGCAGTGGATTCCCCCAGTTTGGCAGCTACCAGAGGAACATTTTCTGGGTGGATTACCTGCGCCTGGGTGCCTCTGGGGAGTCTGCAGGAGCAACGCCGCGGGCCACCGAGGCCAGGAACTCCTGGCGCTTCTGCTGCACGAGGCACGCGGCTCGGATGATTTTATGGCGCGGTGTCCGAAGGTAAGGCCTGTTCACTTTCTGTGCAAGGTCTTCAGTGACCATTTCTAGGTCTGTCTGCAAGAGTTAATGATACAGAAAAAACAGTTTTACAGGGAAATGCAAATCAGGAAGAGCTCTTCCCCAGAATCACTGAGGGGAATGATAACCATTTTCCTGAAAATACCTTATGAAATACCAAAATACCCCAAAATATCTGTCCCCTAGCCTACTCTTTTACTGACCTACATTCTGTCCTCCAGCTTGGAGCAGGATTTCCCTGCACTCTGAAATACTGAACATCTTCAAGGACCCAAGGGACAGGAAAGGAGGCAGCAGTCCCAGGTACTCCCCCAGTTTTGCCTCCTCCCAGATGTCAAGCACATCAGAAGAGAAAGAAAGAAAAGAGGAGCTAGAGAAGGAGATGAAGGCTGAAGCTAAAATGTTACCCTCAGAAAGCAGATTAACAGGAAATTTTCTTACTTTCCCCTTCCATCTGTCCTTATCCTTTTCCTCTGCAAAGTGATATAAAAAATTTGATACTTTTTCTAACTTGGTTACAAATATAAAACAGGTATGTCAGTTTTATACTACAAAAATGGCAAAAAGACAGATAACTAATATAAAAAATAGAGTGCCATTAGGAAAATATATCTATGTATTACCTGCATAAGTTCAAATATTTCTTTCTTTGTGCTTTTAGGCTCCAAAAAGAATCCATATGGATAAGAACACTTAAGAATGCGGCGAGTTTTTAGAAGCTCTTGCACTGCATCTTCAATGAATGTGGTATCAGGACAGCCTCCCTCAGCTGCAATGTGAAACAAGCATTGGGAAAATATTTTCCTGCTGACGTCAGCATTACTTTTGTGCATATCAGTTAAATATTTTGCAAGTAAAGAGCAGCAAGTTCTCAATAACTGCACAGTGTTCTTAGGAAAAGAAATAAGTACAGAACATTAGCTTCTACCTTACTAATGCTACTTCCTCCTTGAGGCCTTGGAATAGGTAAGATTTACTGTACATTTAACTTTCATCCAATGTTTACAAATTCTAGTACTGGAGGGATGACATCACACAGCAAACCTGATGTGAGCACTGTCCAAAAAAGAACAGTTTAGCCATAACTGTGTTGATGTGATTTCAAGTCAAAGGCACAGATCACAGCAAATACTTACTTCCACTTAGAGCTCTACTCAACTGCTCCATCTTTTCTTTGGCTGTTTTTAGAAGGCGCTGTTCTAACTAGAAAAAGAAAATAAATAAAATAAAATAAGATAATTATTTTTGGATTAATAAAACAGAAACAAACATCAGTAAAAATGGCTTGACCCACACCTGGTAGCTAAGTTCATGGTTCTTAAATCTTGTATAATAGTGCATAAACCTATCAAGCTCTTGAAATCTTCTATGCTTCTTTTCAGCCTGGAAAATAATGGAGAGATAAAAGAAACCAAAATAAGTTTTATAATTTAATACAACAATCACCATTAAATAGAATTAAATAGTGAATTGTTTCTATTCAGACTATATATAAAGTGTTGTGCACAGTGTGTAGTACCATGTAAGTAAAGAGATAAAGTTAATTATTGAAATTCACAATGCTGCAAATACTGCAGCCAAAGAATTGATAGACTGACAGTCTCTGCTATTTAAAGCAACTTTCCAAAAGCCAAAATTAAGGCATGTCTTCTGTAGTGCACAGCAGCTGATTGCAGGACCAGCATGCTCACTTCACAAAGGAAACCCTGTCACAGAGAAGTAAAATGACATGAGTAAAGTCACCAGTGGTTGTTAACAAAGTCAAAAGCAGAAATCTTATGCATCCACCAACAAGCAATGCTTTCTTTCTGTCTCTTTGATATGTTTAAGGTTGTATTTTTCCATTTGGAACCCTGATTTGGAAGAATTTTGATTACACTTATCCTGAATGGAGAATTGCAACCTTAGTGCTATTTTTCAAACATACACATTCATTTGTTACCTCTACTGTCATCTCCTTGGACTGCTCCTCCACATGCTGAATAACTTCATAGCGGGTGCATCTGTAGTAGCCCCCAGTGGAAGAGCTGTGCTTCTTCCATTCTTCTAAGCATATCCAGCAAAAGTCATATTTGCACTTCAGAACAAAACAGGAAAAAGGAAAGAAAAAAAAAAGAAGTTTAAATGTCTTATATTTGTAGTTAGGCATCATCATTCCTCTATGGAGAACTTAATTAACAGCATCCTGAGTGTAAAAAAATTTTGAGGAGCCTCCTTCTATTTTACTTAGTCAGGAGATGTGTTTGTCAAACCATATCAAACCACATCAGTCATCATTTTTGTTCCTTGGATCATTAGATTGTGTGGATCTACATGTTAAGTTTTAAGCAGAGGAAATAAACCAAATGTTAAATACAGCTGATCAGGCCTGGCTTTTAGTTATTGTTAGAAAACCAGTCCCATTTCTTTAAATAACACAGAAACTATTCATGAGAAAGAATGAAATTTTTCCCTAATATTACTTAAAAAAACCCCATGATTGCTGGTGTTTTTGTCATGTGGTGTTCCTGACACAAAATATTAATAACAACTACTAAGGCAAGAGAGAAGAAGTCTGAACATAAACTTTGATGAGTGATTACTTCCAGGTGAGCCTCTTCTGCACTAAGTGAGTAAAGTGCTTTCAAAATAGGCAAAACCTTACAAGGAAGTGTAAGGTGACTTGTTCAGGCTTCTCTGCGTCAGAGAAGATCAAACTGTGTTAAATATTCTCAATTCAGCAGTGACTGTTCAGCTAATTAATTTCAAAATAACTGGAAGCTATTTATGGACAGGTAAGCAAAAGACTTCACAATTTGGTGAACCATGTTTATCTGTCTTATAGATGAGGAGAGAAAATTTACATTAATTAATATTAAGCCTTGAGTATTATCACTGGCATTTGATAAATTAAATTGCATTTCTTCTCTCTTTGGTAAGTTTAACCTTTCCAGGAATACCTGCTTCATACCACATGTGTTTGTCTGTAGTTATTTCATACAATCACTCAGATATATTACAGGAAGGAATGAAATCTAATTCTTGCACTGTACTTTTGCTGATTTTGTCTCAAAAATCAATAGTGCTCATTTTCTTCTAAAAAGCAATGAAGACTAGAATATTTCTTCTTGTTATTGTGTGTGGTATTCACATAATTCTCTGAGCAGAGAGAGATTCTCTCTCCCAGAGTTTTCCTGGGAAGCTGTGAGATGCTGTGAGAAAGCTCAAAGAAGAAAAACAATTCTTATCTTCACTTGCTGCATCTGTTGTTTGGCACATGTGTTATGGAGATTGTTTACCAAAAGGGATTTCTTAATTGGACACTGGTGATGGTGGTTTTGATTGATTCACCAATTAGGTCAAAGCTGTGTTGTGACTGTTTGAAAAGGTCACAGGTTTTTAGTTTACTATTAGTATAGTGCAGTTTAGTATGTAGTGCAATATAATATAGTATAGCTTAATAAAGCATTTGTTCAGCTTTCTGAAATCATGGAGTCAATGCACGTTTCTCCCCCATGAGGGGTCTGCTACAATAATTGTGCTGTTCCTTCTTGTTTTCAAACATTTTTTAAAGCTGCTGGCTGATAAAAAACGGTGAGAAATGCTGGGAATGAAGTACAAGAAGAACTGCGTATAAAGTGTTAAGTATCACTGCATCATTTGCCTACCATTCAAACCCATTCATATTCATTATAAAAAAAAGAATCTTTAAAAAATATTTTAAAGATCACATGAAACAAGATGTTTCACAAGCAACTGAACTAATAAAGCTCAACTTCCTATTAATTTATGTATATATGCTCCTACTGCAACAATCTCAGCTCTCCCAAAGTATCTCCCATCTGACCACTCTATGATATTTATCTTTTAATCTGTAATATCTCCAAAAGCCTCCTCAAAACCCAAGATTCACAGAGTGTTCCCAGACCCTCCTCCCAGTATCTCAGTCTTATGAGACATTCAAAACCACATCAGCTATTTCTGCACACCTTCCAAACAAAAATAATTTTCAAGAAGGATAAGAAGGACAACCCTGAAAACCCGTGCATGTCAGGCTCACTTCAGTGCATGGTAAAGCCACAGAGAAGATTACTCTGGGAGGAACTGAAAAACACCCAGAGGACAATGCAGTCATTGGTCACAGCCAGCACAGCCTCCTGAGGGGAAGTCCTGCTTGTTGAACCTGATCCCGTTCTGACAGGGTGACCCACCCAGCTGAACAAGAGGAGCCAGGTGATGGAACCTTTCTGGATTCAGCAGAACTTCTGATAAGCTCTCACTGCCTCCTTCTGGACAAAACATCCAGCTCAATGCTGGATAACTGTTACATGATGGCTTCCCTGCACTCAGGACTCAAAAGAAAACTGAGTTTGCACTAAATGGGGAGGACCTGTCCACTCCCTCAAAAGCAGGCAAAGGTTCTTCACCCACAGGGTGCTTGGCCCTGGAACAGGCTCCCCAGGGAAGTGTCACTGCAGCAGGCCTGACAGTTCAAGAAGTGTTTGGACAACACTCTCAGGCACATGGTGTGACTCTTGGGGTGTCCTGCACAGGGCCAGGAGTTGGACTTGTTAATCCTGGTGGATCTCTTCCAACTCAGCATATGATTAACTATGATTAACTATCTATCATTAACTCCTGAGCTCTGTTTTATGTGTCTTTAAGATCACTGAGCCTTGTATCATCTCCACCTGGGCTTAACAAATCCCATCTGCTGCCTGGCCATGGTCTGAGCCAAGCAGAACAGGTCATTGCTGAGCAGGTAACAGCTGGTAGGTATTTCAGCCTCTCTCTTGGTGGCAGCACAAATGAAGTCTCTGCACCATACAGTTACCAAGTTTCATGAAACTTGCAATGATTTATTACCTATGAACCTCCTCCTGTTCCTGGAAATCAAAGTACCCATAAGCTTAAAAAGTGACTATAGACAGTGGAGTGAGAGAGCAGGACTGTGTAAGCCCTGCCTCGTTAGAAGCTGCACTCATAAAACAACAAGAAAATGCCTGCTTAAGTACAGAAACCAGGGTTTTATGAGTAAGGAGTAGTCTCCTCTATGCCAAAATGCATACTAGATGCTGAGAAGCAGCCATAGCCCATCATGTAGTGAGCTTGAGCAGACCTCCCTGCAAAAAAGGGCAGAAGTTCCATCATCAGGGATTTAACTTCAGCAGAGGAAGCAGCAAGTGAGGTGACCACTATTCCTTATGTCCAAGCCTTGCAATGATCTTGAGGATGCCCTTCCTCACCTTCCTCACCAGGCTGAGGGGAGGCAGCTGCTGTCTGTACAGAGATGTCTCATGACAAAAGAATCTGACTGTTTTAAGGACACTTCAAGCTGCTTATAACCATCAAAAAGGAAAAGAGACCTCTCGTTTTCAGCTAGTGCCTTGGAATGGCAAATTATCTACATTCATCAGTGTTTATTGGCCAAAGCTTTCTCCAGCCTGAAGCCACAACTGAGCTTATTGGCAACAGCTGCAACAAACATACCTTACAGAGTTTTTAGAAGTATGGAATTTATGAGCTCTTTTTAAAATAATTTAAGACAAAAAACCCCAAAACCCTCAAACCAGCAAACTTGGCATACATCAAAGTGTAGGAGAATGTTCTCTGCTGCCAATGATACTAAGAAAAGCCCCAATCTTAAATTTGTATCACAGAGAGAGAATATGTGACAATATAAAGAAAATGGAATCTGCATAGCAATAGAGAGATACCTGCAAATTTTCAGAAAAATAACGAGAATTACTTTCTAAATCTGTTAGCCTTTTATTGTAGGCCAACTATGTTAAGTGTTCACTGCTTTCTTATTTTAAATGATGCTCCTCAAAGAGGTAATAGTTGTAGTTATAGAAGATATTTCTGACATAAAGAAATGTCTAAATATGCTGCTTTTAACTAACTTGAGTGAAAAAGCATTTTCAAATGATACTGAACTCATGGCAAAAATATTTTTTCTATTTTGGTAGCACAGTGCAAACTTGTGACTAATTCTCTGGCTGCTGTCATCAATACATTTTCTTTGGAATCATTCTTTGCTGTCTTTTCATTCCTACTGATTAATTCCTGTTTACAGTTTTCCACCTAAACTTCTCTGCTTTGTTGCTATGTTAGAGAAATAATGCAAAAGAAAAACATAGTAAGGCAAAACCTTCATTAGACCTAAGCCTTCCTTAAAATTTTACATCTGCCAATTAAAACTGGTCTTTCTCTTCTACATTATTAATGACAATATAACCATCAATTATTTGTTTCATACTGTACTGGTAATTATTCTTAGGTGTTTATGGAATTTCAATCATTATAATGTAGACCTGTCAGGCAAACAGATTTCAGTAAACATTAAAACATTTTCTAAATACGTGTAACCTGCCATTTACTCATTATCTAATTCTTGCAACAGGTTCCACTAGCTATCAGGCATGACCCTTCAGAGGTTTTGGACCTAAAATATATACAGGACATACAAAGCTGAATTCTGATTCCCCAAGAAAACCCACAATAGCTCCTTGTTACCTTTGCACACTGCATGTGGTTGCAGCCCTCGTTCTTCTGGATTGGGGACTTGCAGTTGGCGCAAGGTTTGGAGTTGGTCAGTAACCACAGGCAGTTGGCAGCGTCCTCATAGGCCTCACTCACTCCCACAACTTTTTGAGGGTGACAGGAGGGTATGGAGCATGCAAAAACAGAGAGGTTGGAATTGTACTTGTGTAATCTGTGACAATCAGATTAGGAATGATGCATATTTCCCTGTTTCTTGACAAAATATTGAAGTTTCTCACTATACATATTTCTCACATAAAATAATAATATTTTATTATTACTTTCTAGTTTATACATATATAATATGAATACACTTATTATTTCAATGTATTTCCATACATCTATTTTAATATAAATTTATATACAGTATATGTGACAATTACAATATATAAAGGGGCAAATATATACATGAACAAAACAGGTATAGTTTCAAAAAGCGGGGTGTATTTTGCCTCTTTATAAAATTTTCTACGCTTTCCAAAATATTTATAACATACTATGGAAAGGCTGTGGTAACCAAGTTAGTATGTATTCAAATTGCAGTCATCTTTGCTTTCTTTGTTAATGTTGACTAAGAAAATATCTGTCCTGTGTAAACCCAACCTTTATTAGTTTTTTTAGTAAATGTTACCTATCATTAAGCCATTTCCCACAACTCCCTTGCAGTTCCCCCTCAACGTTACTATTACTATCACCTATTGGCTTGAATTAGTTTTAAAGCAATAAAAATCTTCATGGAACACTACTCAATCATGAGAGCAGCCTGGGCTAAAAATCCAAATTGGACAGGGCAAATTAAGTTATATGCAGGAATAAATTGACCAGTTAATGAAAAAAAGCTTTAAAAGGAAGGGAAGGAGTTTTGCAAACTCTGACTGAACCACACATGTATTTGTGGGGAGGAATGGTCTACAATGAACCATAATGTTACAGTTAAAGTGTAAGCAGCCTCTCATTCAGGAGTATAATTTTCTTCCCCTTTTATCCTATTTTTCAACCAAAGTTAAAACCAGTTTTTACTTTATGCAACTAAAAAAAATCTGTCTAAAACCAAAAGATCAAAATGGCAGCAAAACACCCATGCCCTCCCTGTTGGCCCTGCATGGCTCTTACGTTCTTCTGGTTTCATTTCGGATATTTTCTGTAGCCAGTCCTTCCAGGTCTGGCAGTCACAGGGTTCATGTGCTTCACCAAGACATTCCCTGAAAAAGAAGGTGCATACACAATTACTTATAACTCAGACATTTAGAATTAAAGTCAAAATTGGTTCAAGCCAAAAGGAAAAAACTAACCCCATCCCCGACAAAAAAAAATCAATAAGAAACATGCCCAGAATTTAATTAAGTCAGGAAACCAAAAGCCAGCTAAATAACATTGTTTTAAAATACACTTAAACTACTTGCTCACAAGCATAGATGACTATTATTGATAAAGAATTTAAATGGGACAGGAAAGGAAAGAAGCTTCTTAAAATTACCAACTGGAATAAATCAGGTGGCTTGCAGTTTGTTCTTATACCTGGGTATTATTTTAGTGCCCCAAAAGTGCTCATATAGTTTCTGTGATAAAGGTAAACCAGACTACAGAGTTTATCCAAAAGTAGGTAGTTTGCCGTAACAGAAATGTATTTTATGTGGAATTACTTCTATATGTTCAGTTGCAATAATCAACCTTTAACTAGATTCAAGCTTTTAATCTAGAAGAAAATCGAACACCAGCACTAAGTATTTATGGATATTTACTCCTTCCACCAGAGCCTCTTAAATGGGGGCTTGAACTTATTTACATGGACACAGTGGAGTAATAAGTCCCTTGAGCTTCTCCTGAAGTTCCTACTAGGATTAAGGATGGCAATCACTGCTACCCAGTGGCAGCAGATATATGGCTTCCAGGTGGTGCTGCAGTGTGGATGTGTCAATTCGCACTCTGGATTTGTAATAGCTCCTTTTTTTCTACAGGAATGGCAGCAAATAGCCTCAGACATCTGCCATATCAAAGCAAATAATTTCAGATGGGCACCAGCTGCATCAGAGCATACACAAGTTTGCTGCAGATCCAGTGGTGAACTGCTCTCTTGCAGCGCAGGTTCAGAAGCTACATCAATACTCTTCTTGTCCACATTTTAAGCAGGAATTCAGAAAGAAAGAAAAGGTTATGGGAACAGTTTTGAACTTTTTTTATCCTTAGCTAGTCTATTAACAAAAAAGCTTAAATTCAGCACACATGCATCTCTGGTTTGGACTTAAGATCTTAGCTGGGAAAGATTGTACTAGAATGAATAACTGGTCTGTAATAAAGTGATTTCAGCCTTGGTTCAAAGTTAACGCCTTTCACATCTGTTGGACAGTAGGACACTTAAATCATTGACTTCAACACTGGCAAGACCCTCTCACAGTATATAGTATTTGTTGCCAGAAAGGAGTGAAATAGCAAAGATTTAACATTGACAAGGTCAGTTTTAAGTTAAAAGCTGACTGATTAGTCAATCTTTTGTGGGAGGTAGGAGGAGGGTCATGTGTCTTTGATACTTTCAAATTTGTAGATTTGTGGATTTTTAATGAAGTTCAGTCATATCTGTATCTAAACCTTTATATCTGTATCTATTTATATAGGACAGTTACAGCAGTTGCTCAAAAACAACTTCTCATGGAAGAAGCTCTTTGCTCAGCCCACCCCAAAACAAGCATTTGTATGCTGGGATGTCATTTTACTAGAGTAAGAGCATTAAGCCTACTGTTCATGGAAGTTTTCATGAAAGTTTTATTTTGGATAGACTTCCTGACAGCAGTGGATAAAAGGAACTCACAGGAGCAGCTGTGCCAATGAACAGCAGGAGCCTCCCCAGACGCCTCGCTCAATGCTCAGCAGGAGGATTTATACGAAGGCACAGTACATACTTATTAAAACTGTAGCAAGTTTCAACACAAGTTAAAATTCATGGAAGGGCTAAAGACGAATGTAGTTCTGGATTTCTTCCCTCTCATGATAATATATTTTGAACCAAAACAGCAAGACACTGTTTCAACTTAAAACTGACATCCCAAGACCACCTGAGGAGTTGTGGCTCTTGCAGAATGAGACTCTGCCCCTTGCCCTTATCTAGGGTGAAAGAAGTGAGGACTGATGGTACAAAATCAAGGGTGCACTGCCTGCTAAGACTGTTTTCCACCAGTGTCTGCTTGCTACAATTCCTCGTGCTGAAACTGCATGAAGGGGTTTCTAACATATTCAATGGATCTGATAATGAAATGATGTAGGATTTGTGCAGTTTTAATGTATGCTACATTTAAATAATTCAGAATACTTTTTCTGAAAGGGAATAGAATTTTGTACTTGCCACAATTGATTACATTTTGTTGGAGATACTGTTAGTGGTGCATCATGAAAACTGAGTAAATTCTAGGAAACTCTGCATTGAAGAGGAACATTCCTACTCCTACATTAAAAAGAGAAAAAAATTGCTCAATAGACTCAGAGAATTTTCTTGTTTTTATGAGCAGGAAGGCTATAGATATGAAAAAAGTAAGTGATTATCTAGGGGCTGGTTTTCTAATACATAAATTCAGAAGAATCTCATACTAAATGCCGCATCAATTGCTATTACAATGTCTAAACTGTAGATTACGGGGGATTAAAGCTTGCAGAAGTGACAGAAATATGGGACTGTGAGATGGGCTGATTGAAATTTAAAGAGACAAAGCAAGCTCTCTTTAAACACAAGGTAATGATGAAAACTCTTGAACTGAGAATACATTTTTTCCTCAGAGGAACACATTCATGCATAGAGTTTTTGTACTGTAAGACTAGTGGGGTGTCCTTAGCAAATGGTTCTGATTTGAGGTACTGGAGGATGCTTTTGTTGCTAGCAGAACTTTCTTCCCATTGCTGAAACTCTCAATTCACTTTTGTGGGGATGAAAAAAAAAGGCTTTGGAAAGGCCTTGGACATTTTGTTGCTAAATTTAAGTATTTTTCAAGACCTTAACAAAATTTGCTAGTGCAGCATTTCAAAGCATTAATGTAAAAAGAATTTACAGAGATATTATCAGGAAACATAAAAACCCCATTTCTCCTAAAAATTAGTCATTCAGAGGACATTTTCCCTCTGAAAGAACATTGTAGGGAGCCAGTACATTCAGTCCACGTAAAGGAAGCAGAAGCTGCCATTGTCTGAAGGTTCATGTCAATATGACACTGAAGTGGTGTCAGGTTCCTTCAGGTTAATGGAAAAATTGATTCTCTACCATCAGATGCTAGGCTGAGAGGATGGTACGTGCTTGTGGAATAGCATTAAGTTTTATTGTATGTTCATTGGTAGGAAACATCTTCTAGTTTGTTTCCATGGGATTTGCTTCTTTCTGAGTTCTCCATCCATTGTAAATAATCTCTTCCCAGGAAGTAGTTTTCTGGCTTTTGTGGTTGTCTCATTAGGTCTGTTTTCCTTCTTTTTCCCTTCTTCCCTTCATTCATATGGGAAAAAAACTAAAATAAGAAGCATCTTTCATTAAGAATGATGATACTTGGAATCAAGCAGATGATTTAGGATGTCCTTGTATAATGGTTTCAACTGAAAAATGAGAAGAAGAATTGCTGAACTTGTCTGAACGTCTGTACTTTGGTTGACCCTTTTTCATTTTCCTAAAACATAAAGATGTCCCACTACAATAGTCATAAATTGTCAGTCTGATAATGTCAAGGAAAAATATGCCATTTTTTTTTACTTTTGTTGATGCTCTTATATCCTTTTCTAGGAAGTGCTGAAGATAGCAATCTAAGGGATGTTTTATTCCTTCTTGAGCTTGTATTCATCTTAAAACCCAGGAAAAGATAACAGAAAGAAAAAGTGCTGAACATAAGTGAAACAAAGGTTGGAGTGATCCTGCAAACAGAACAGTTATGTGTGAAGGAAATGGTCCTTCATGGCCCCATTTCAACTCCAGCTTCTTTGATGTGATTCTAGCAAAATTCAGGAAGAGCTAAACATTGCTGGTTTTCTACACTACAATAGAGAATGTGCCATATTTTGATTTTACAACTATCCTGACACAAAAATCCCTGTTCCAGTATCCCACTCCCTCAGAAGAGAACATCACAACACTCCATGGTGTTGTTTTGCACCTAACAGAGACAATAATGACTACTGGATTATAAATCTTTGCAGTGCCCCAAAATACTACAATGTTTGTGTAGTGCATGGATAGAGGATAGTGCAGTCATTTATCATTCCATACTAATTTCTGTTGCACTCTTGGTGCCATGTGGGACTTTTTAATTAGTCCCTGGAATAGCAGTGACTGAGTTTATTTGGAGGCAGGTAATTTTCCAGTACTAACCAGCAGAAAAGATGTCCCTTTCCACAATCTACTGCAGGGGCTTTTAGCATAGGGAAGCTAAGAGTATCTGATCCTGTTGAATTTGACCCCTGTCTTGTCAGCCTTACTGCTCTTTCACAGCCAGGTATAGGACACCATTTAATAGCAGGATTATTTTCAACAAAGGCCTGTGGGGACAAAAAAAAGAAAAAAAGAAAATATTTTACTACATAAGATCAGATTTCATCCTCGATATAAAACAATCTGTATTCACAGTTCTCCTTTGGAGGAACAAAGCAAAAAAAACATAAGGACAGTCTCGTAGCTACAAGGATAGACTTTTGAATATAGTTATAGAAAGGGAATTATTGAATTTCCACTTTTTTTTTAGCAACAACAGTACTTCAGACTTACACTAAGAATGAAATTACTTACATTCCAAACAAATGTTCAATCTCTGCAAGTTAATTCCTTTGTTATGTGGCTTACAGTAAGCTACTATATACACACTGGCGATACCCTCATTAGCAGAACTGATTCTTTCAGTTGGAAAGAATGAAAACCTTATTGATTAAATAAAAATCCCATGATAAACCAGAAATCAGAACCAGAAAAACTGAGTAACAGGCCTTTTGTAAAAACTGCATCAAATGAGGAGAAAAAAGGAACTTCGACTACTTTGCTTCAAACCTATTCTGATCAACAGTCACTTAAAATAAAATATGCAAAAGATGAGTCAGAACTGGTAATTTAATTTGCATCTCACTGTGCAATAAAGAGACTTGTTGCAGAGAAAGTACTGTACTGTAAATGAAAAAATATTTCTCTACCTGTGCCCTGCCACCACTGATAAAGTAGCACATTTCTCAAGACTAGTTCATCACTACACTAGTATAAAAGAAAGCTGAATTAAAAGATTGCTTTTAAAAACAAATTGCAGTGATGAAAACAAATACATTAAAAAACCCAGGAAAATCAAATCAAGCTTTTCCCACTCCTCTACCCAAATACAGCAATCATATCAGGCATTGTACTAGGAAGCTTTTTAAAAGGAAACAGGTGCTATCTCTGAATGCAGTAAAAGAAATCGGAAAACTTTTAAAATTTCAGATTGCAAACACAAACAACTCTGACTGATTAAAGTCTTCATATCACCTGTTACAAAAATGAGTTTGATCAAATTATTTTATTAATACTGTATACTAGGCAACAGACAATGGAAATATGGCATTTCTACTTAAGGAATACCTAAAATGTTCATACTTTTTTTCTCCATGTTACAGCAAAAAATGATCTTATGTTATGTAAGAGCCAATACATATTTGCACATGTTTGTTTATGAATTTCTACCTGGAAAGTTACAGATATATTGCAGCATTTCATACAGAAGCTTTAAGTTACTTTTTATAAAATGGAATAGAGTTCAAGAGTACAAGAACAGTTTGATAATTTACCTTAATGTCAAACTGAAGGTAGCGCTTGTCCATCTCCTTGGAAACCACACTTTCTATGATGTCCACAGGCACAAGCTGGAAACAATCATATGCTGGGCAAAAAATGTTGTGAGCTTCACCCTCCTGAATTTTCAGATTCAAAAATCTGCCAGAATTTTGCCAGTCAGTATTTGTGAATAAAAAGTAAAAGTTAAAAAGCTGTTGAGTACTTTACACTATGTTCACAGGTATTCACAATGATTACACTTCAAATAGAGAAATAGAAGTATCCCTTTCTGCTTAAGAGAGCTACAAATTTGATGAACAGCCTAATTAAAAAAAACAACACTGTCATGGTTCAAATGTGAGCATCATCAGCAATATTTAGCCCTATGTTTGTGGTTTCCATCCTTGCCATTTATCACACAGCTCTGTATTGTTTAATTAAATTGAACATAATTTCTACCTTAAATCAGAATATGTAAGTGTAATTAATCTAGGAAATAATTAATTTAATATGGAATTATTTTCTACAACTGTGCTAATAAAACTAGGCCTGGTTCTAGACACAAATGTCTGAATACAGAACAAGCTCAATAATCTGCTGAAAGCTGGACTCCAACAGCTGTTGTTTAGTTTCAAAGCTGTAACAGGCTTATTAATCTGACAACAAGGATGATACCATTCTAACTTTAACCATTTAAAGCATAGGCAGCTATTCCAAGGTAGTCACCTTAGATCCTTTAATAGTTAAGGTAGAGATACCTGTCAATTCATCCCATCTTAGATTTGTATCTGAGAGTTGGGTAGCTCAGTCCTGGCTATGCTCCAAGTGACTTAGGAATGACTGGCTCAGAAAGCTGAATTCCACCCTCAGTGTGCCACCACAAACACTTGCCATTGAACTGTGGCTCTGAGCCTGTGGTTCTGAGCTGGCCCCTGTGTCCTGCACAAAGGACACACAGTCCAGCAGCCAAATTAGAAGCACCACGTCAAACCAGCCATCTCTGGTAACTCCAATATCCTGCGCAGGGATTTGCAAGGCAAGAGAAGCACAACTAACAATTTTCTTGCCACTGAAAAGAACTGCCTTTGAAAAACTCATATGGAAAAGAAAGTGCTCTTTTTTAGCACCTGGCCTATGGGTTCATAGGAATGATGTGCAGCAGGAATAGCTGTGCAGAAATGGTGCTGTAACAAGACACTGCAGGGGTAGAGATCAAGTAGTACAATCTCCTGAATGGGGACACAGATGAATACAAAGCACTGCATACAGATATAATTACTGCTGGGAAATATGATTAGTATTCACACTACCATAATTATCCGTGTCTGAGTTTTTCACTAGCATGACTACTCTAACCTATGCAGTAACAAGAGCATTAGATTAATGGAACTTCTAAGTGAAATCTACCCCTCAGTTATTACCCTTCAACATAAAGAAATAATTTTAATTGCTTTTCTGATTGGAAATGCATTCCCAATGCCTAAGTTTAGTGTGCTAAACTCAGAGATGGAATTAAGCATGTGCCTAATTTAGAAACTGTAAACCCCAATGCTGCCAACACCGCACACACACACTGAACGAATCAAGAGTAGGCTTATCTATTTACACACAAGCTTAAAACATTTGATTAAGAATTTTGCTTAGTCAGAACCTAAACAAACATTACATAAGCCTAAACCAGTTGGTAACAGCTGTTTGAGTGACAACTAAAATGTTCCATAGGTTCAAACCAGCAACTCTCTGAAACCCAAACAGTACTTTAGCATTAGCTGTTTATGGTCTCTGTCTTTTCAACACAGAAGTATGAAAGTTTCTCACATGAGAGAGAAGTACAGATACTCACGCCTCCCAGCAAGCTCTGCAGAAGTCATGTCCACAAGGCATATCCACTGGGTCTTCAAACACAGAAATATTACACATGCAAATGTCACACTGTAGATGACAAAAATGCTTCTGATTAAGAAATACCCTAAAGATTTTTGTATTGTTAGCAGAATGAGTTATGTTGGAAAATCTCAGCAAAAATTTAAAGCGGTGCTCAGTAGGGGAAATAAAAAATCAAGCTGTATCCAGAAAAAAAAAGTTATTTAACTATAGGAATGGGAAAGATTTGGTATCTCTGTTTCTGTAAGTCACTATGCAGAGAGCATACTTTGGACTGCTTTTTGCAGTGTCCTTGAGCTCAGGAAATGCTTCACCCTGCAGAGTGTTGGAATCTCAAGAGTTCTAGGTGCAAATGGAGCTGTTTTTTTCATCAGCTTCACACACAGCTAGAAATGAGTTTGGAGATGATAGAGGCTACAAGAAATGTTTAGTATCTCAGACAGTCAGGTCTAAATCAAGGTGGAGCAGTTTGAGTGTGCAGCAGCAGCAAATACTTTAAATAATACTTTAAATAATAACCTCCATATATATTTTTTTTAAAGACTTTGAGGCTTTTGATCAAAATGAAGAATAAGTTACACTACAAATACTCCAACATAAGATATAATTGCTCAATTTTACAGAAGTAGGTACTAAAGAAAAATAACACTGAATACTGAGACTGTTATTCTGAAAGATTTAAAGAGTAGGGATGAAAATACTCACTGCTTATGGTTATGTGTGGAAATAAATACTAATGTTCTTCAAGAAATGCAAAAGGAATTTCTTTTCATTGAAACAAAGACATCATGAAAATGTATTTCAACTTTCAATGCATTAGGTATCATATACACATAAAAATATTTCTATGCAGGAATGTGAGATCTTAATTTTTATATGAGATTTAGGGATGATCCATCTGAAAGACTGCACGTAATATTCTAAAAAAAAATTGCTTAGATCATGGAGCATTAGTTTTATAATGCTGCAGCTGTGGATTATTAAAAAGAGAACTCTGTCTTCCGAAAGAGCCACACTGATTTTAATGAAAGGCGCTTTCATATTTCAAATTTGCAATAGCTTTGTAAACTGCTTGAAGCAGCCCACACATAGTAAAAAGTAATTATAAGCTTACAGTACACTAGTGGGCTGACATTTCAAAATGCAGACAAAGACAATTTTGTTTTCTAAAGAAAAAATTTTCAAAAGGCAGGGTTCACAGAACTGCGTACATTCGGGGAAATGGATACAATGAAAGTGAACATCTTGATAGGGATGAGATGAGAAGTTCAAAAGAGCCAAATGCACTGATATGACTGTAGCTGTCTAAAATGAGAGTTTGTGAATGACAGCCAAGGTAAAAACAGAATGGTTTGTATTTGCCAGGTGCTCAACTGTTTTATCATATAGAATGTTTAAGGTGTCAACTTCCCTGTTCACCTCTTTTGGAAAGAGAAACACTTTATACTTCCACAAAGGTATTTTTGGCAGCTCCCCTGTCTACACAGGTGCACTGTGTTTAGAAATCAGCTGTTTAGCTCTGCTGGTTGAAGATCTGTTTATAAATTTACCACAGCTGTGTCCATGTCTCCTGGTGAGGGGCTGATTTCATCAGGGGAGGTGACAGAGGAGCGAGTGGTGCGCGGGGTTCGCGGGGAGGGGAGCGTGTCCCACGCGTTGTATCCGCTCGGAGGAGGGGTTGGCATCTGAACCCCTGAACGCTGGCAGCAGTTCTCTGGGTTACACATCCAGGCTTCAAGCAACTTCTCCCTGTCCCAGTCTTCAAGAAATACAGAGATACAGGAAATTATGCACCTGACAATGTTTAAAATACAGTTTGTAACTGCACCCTCAAAAGAACACTAAATAAAACCAATTAAAATAAATAACTATAATGAAGTGTGATTGGATGGAACTTTAGCCATTACATTTCAGAGAACAAATTCCAAGATAATACGTAATGCAATGCATTTTTGTAAATAATTGCATGACAAGCATCTCCTTTCTCTGTAATATGTCTTAACAGTATTTTTGTTATTTATTTACAGCAGTTATAGTAGCTAGAAGGCGTGGTTGAAAACCAGAACTGTACTGACTATCACAGATAGATGAAAACATGCCGGCCCTCACACCAATGAATTTTCATTATTTTTTCATTCTATGAAAAAAGTAATTATTTAATATGGATTCCATTTTATCTGTTGTGTTTTTGCTTTTTGGTTTTTTTTTTTTTTTATTTTTAATGAAGCCAGGAAATAGAGGAAGAAGACTAAGATTACAAGATTTGTGACTTAATGAGTTTCCAATCTTTATATATATGCATATAAATTACATGTTTCTAAGGGAGAAAAAAAATCCACCTGAGTGCAAAGAAAATTTCATATATTCTCACTACATTTTATTCTATAATTGTTAGTGAATGTTTTACTTTTATTCATAATTAACACTGCCCATTTATATACAAAAAACAACTAGTGATACAAAATATAATATCTTAAAGCTAAATCAAATCCTTCTTCACAATTGTTTGAAATGCATTCTGTTTCTGATTCCTACAATTGATACTAAAGATATCTTCAGAATAGCATTTTTTTCTATAAAATATACTAAAAAGTTCTCATTTAAGAATAAATCTATCAAATTTCTATACAGATTCGAATCTAAACTCATGAACACTACACGCAGATCAGACAAACTTGAAATTCATAAACTATTAGAAATTTCCCAGTTTTTCCTACTGCTTTAAATAACTATTTTCAAGTTTGGGGATTTTTTTTAAGTGCTGGGTCCTCCCAGAGAAACATCAATTTTATTAACCAAAAGATGTTTCATTTTTATTTAGTTTTATTTTCATAAGGAAAAGATGGTTCTCTTATCCTATATTAGTGCTGGGAAAAAAGATATGTGTTCTAAGCACTGAACTTAGTAAAAGTATTGCCTCTGTAAAAAAACCTCTTTGAGCTGCAGATGATTTATTGATCAGATCCTTACTCATCTAAGCTAAAATATATCACAGTTTAGTTAAATTTCATTTGTTTAAAGATATGGACCCACATACTCACATGTCAAAATTTCCAAATTTTATCAGCATTTTTTCATACTACCCAGAGTTTTTAACTTTTCAGAGAGGGGCTGACTGATATTAAGATACAGATAAAATTTGCTAGACATTTTCTTGACCTTCTTTGTTGCACTGTATCTTTAAAACAAACAAGGGCTAAGAAGTCACTAAATGGATCTACTTTGTTCTCTTTACTAACCTATGAATTTTAGTAAAACACAAGGTATATTTGTTGAATTGTCTATTTTTTTCCCAGAATCCATTGCTGTATACTGAATTAAAAGAGAACCAATGTTGAAAAACACTTGTAGAAAAACTGTAATGTTATCTGCCTTTGTGACTGCCACAATAACATTTTTTTTTAATCTTGGCTTTAATTCTACCTACTTCTGTCTCTCAAGTAAAAGCAAAAAAGGAAAATACACTCTCAATGTCTGTGTCAATAAATTGATACAATGAAAGAAAGCAAAGTCTGGTGGATTAAATATTATATGCCTGTAAAGTATTAAACTTAGTATATATGTATGATCTTTCCAAGAATTTAAAACATGCTTCTCACACCTTGTGGGAATTAAACCAAGATTTCACATTATTCTTTTGTGAATTTCAAGATTTAATGAAAAAAAAATTACAATTTGTCGTTTGATGTTAATTCTCTAAACCTCTGTAAATACCTGTGTTACTTCCTTTACTAAGCTGAATCAATACAGCTACAGACAAAATAGTTGACTTTCTCATGACTTGCTAATTGTTTGTGCTTCTTTCTGTGCACTGGCCAATTGCATTAAGTTACCAGAACATCACTAAGGCAACATCAGTAGAATGACCTTTCCAGCTCAGACTGATTTCTTCTCAATTTTCAATTCCTGCTTGCTAGATACTGGCAGACACTTCTCCACCATTTACATCAACCTCACTGATTTTCAAATAATTACAGACTGAGCTGAGAGTTTGAACAGTATTGCCACAATTTTCCTCTTCAAAAGGTTATGGAGCACAGGTTATGGAGCCTACTCAGTCAAGTATTTATAATTTTTAGCCTTACTGAGACTATTCTGGGAATACAACATAGCATTCAAATATTGCACATATTTTAAATAAAATATAAGAATTAAACAAAGAATCAACATAAATATATATGCAAGGACTGTGCCTTAAATATTATCATACTGGCACAAGTTCATGTTTACTTAATTCAATGTTAGAAGGAACACAAATACCAGCTATGGAAAATAATGTAAAAGAGATGAGTTTCAGGTACCACAACTCCTCATAAAAGTGTACCAAAAGCTGTGGGTTTAAAATAATGTCTTTCTATTTCACTTTTCCCTCTCCCACTGACTTTAACAAGGAGCCCACAGAAATAATAGGGTATGAAAGCTTAATCCAGCAACACAGTGATGAGCACGCAAACCATTAACTGCCTGAGTAGTTCCTTTGGCATAAAGTAACAATGCAGATGCTTCAGTAAGCATAAGTTTTGAATCATTGAATCCCAGCTTAAAGCTTACACCAAGTTTCAGAGATACTTTTGTCTGGAGAAAACACACTGAATCCAGTATATTCCCTTTCTGACAACCCCAGTTTAACTTGAACAAGAATACAGACTTATTTCAGTGAAAATAAACGAGTTACAGATATGCACATGGAAAAGCATACCCTGTATGAAAAGTGTAACTATAAAAAATCCTCCAAAGGACATACACTCATATAATTTAAACCCCAAGGCAATTTCCAACCACTTATTACAATGGTCCGACTGCTTTAATTGCAAGAAAAAATAAATTTTAAAATGTTGATCTGGTTTTATACACAAATACATAGTGGCAGAAAACCAATGGTCAGACAAAAACAGGTTTGATGAATTTAACTTTTTTGACATATAAAACCATGTAAGTTTTACTCTGTGTCTCTCACCAAAATAGGGTGGTTCTGTTTTCCACATAGCTTAAGTTAAACTGTCATCAATTATAATTCCTAGTTTGAATCACTCTTCTATCATCTTCCCTGTCTGCCTCAATGTTTTTTGACATACTGCAGCTGTATTTCTTTCTGAAGTACTATGTGGTCTGTTTCCTGCTATTAACCATTACTTCTCTTTTCCTTGGAAATAAAGTGCAAACATTAAACTGTGGTTTTGAATTTGCTGAAAGCAGTTTATTTTTAGCC
Organism: Calcarius lapponicus; assembly: GCA_039654755.1. Taxonomy (NCBI): domain Eukaryota; kingdom Metazoa; phylum Chordata; class Aves; order Passeriformes; family Fringillidae; genus Calcarius; species Calcarius lapponicus. The sequence continues at coordinate 24,366,788 of CM077464.1, forward strand.
TTTAAGGTTTGGGATTACCATGTGCCCGAAGTAGAGCCTCTGCAGTGAAGAGCGGGGCCTGAAGCATGTCAGCAGATTCCACGATCAACATGTCCTTAAGCCTTCGCAGGTCTTGAAGTCTTAGCCCCTCATATGGCTTGAAGAAGAAGAAAAAAGATAATGTATGTGTAATGTTTTCAAGTTAGTCTCTAATACAATATTAAAAAGAAAACATTCAAAGCACTGTTACTGATCAGCATCTCAACTGTGAGGCAGTATGGGACAAAATTTGTTCACCGTGCACACCAATGACCATGCAAAGCTACATGGAAACACTGTCATTTTGTAATATTTATAGTATGATTTTTGTAAACTTTAAAATCTAAAAGCATTTCTTCCAGGTATAATGGAGAACTCTCTGAAGTTCTCCATTAGAGCGGGAAGCCATCCTCAAATGATAAGCTAGCCTAGCACTGACACTCTCTCTCTCTCCCCCCCAAGAAAAAGCGAGATTTTCACAGAACCTAGATAAACTTTGATTCAGTGATTAGGCCTCAGATATTGTGGAATAGGCATGAGAATGCATTACTAGATTTGAACTGAGGATTCAGAGAAGAGCTAGACAAAGGACAGGTTATCATACATTGCATATAGATTCTCTGACTATACATTAATTGAGACCTGTTAATTCTTAATTAGTCTGGAGGAGGATATATTGAGACATTAGACAGTGAGAAGTTTGTGAGCAGAATCAAGCATTTGGATCTTCTGAGGCAATATCCACCCTTTCAGAAGCAAAGTCAGTCCTAAATGGGACAGATGAGACATGCAATTAGATGTTCATAGAAACACTGGGAGGGTTGAGGTTGAAAGGGACCTTCAAATGTTATTTGCTCCAGCCTTCCTCCTCAATCAGGGTCACTTAGACAGCTGCCCAGGACAATGCCCAGATGGCTTTTTGGATATCTCCAAGGCTGGAGATATATTGTACATGGAGATATCAAAACTCTTTTTGAGAACAATGGCCAACTCTCATAGCCCTACAGAGAGCAGATCATCCAGCAGGGTCTGGAGATCCACCCCCTTATTACAGCATTAAAAAAGGTCAAATCAGAAAGGAGAAAAGAAGTAGTTTTAGGATTCTGAATTAGCTCCAACCAAGAGAGCAGAGATACACACATATGTTTGCAGAATAATTTTTAAAACTAAGAAAGGAAGACTCTTACAGCAAATAATGTATTTTTTAGTGTTGCACAGAGAAAATACCCCATAGGTAGGAAAAGGAAAAAAAAAAAGTGGGAGGGTCTGTAAAGAGAATGGATACAGAAAGCATATGTAAACACCACTATTCTTACATGAACTGGTTTTATATATTTAAAGAATAGCCAACAAAATATTTAAAGCATTTGACATAAAGTGTTACATGCTCACAACTAATCAGGAACCTGGGCACCAAATGGCAATTATCTCCAGCAAATGGAGACAGAATGACACAGCAGCAGTAGTGACAGATAATGACAGTTAAGACTATGCATTATTATTTACTATCTATATTCTTGTTTTATGTAGACCATAGTCCAGGACTCACCAGTGCCAGACTGTAAGGACACAAATGTATGCATACATACATAGCCAGAAAACAAGACTGGTTCTGTCCTCGAAAAGTTACAATCTAAGTAAAAGCCTGCTGTCCCCTTTAAGGATAACAAGCAGAAGGCAGAAGTGATGGGGAGAATGGATACCCTGGGTTTCGAAATGATTTTGTTCTTTTGAGACACCTACCCTAAAAATGTAACTTGCTTCCTGTATTCCAGACATCATAATTAACTCCACAATGCATCTAAAACTTATGACTGACTCACAAAAAAAACGTTTCCTGTTAGCTAATCAGTGAAATAAACAGGTGCTTCTCCATACTAGAAACTTTGTCATCAGCAAGAGTAATGCTCCACACTGGGTCTCTGCTCTTGTCGAGAAAGCAAGCAAGCAGAAGAGAAATGACCTGTGAGTGTCCTGACCTTATCTTGATTGCCAAGTTCAGGCAGTTTCTCTGTGTCCTTCCAGTGCTGATCATGCATGACTCAGTAAAGGACAATCTGAACGTTAATGGCTTGCACTGAAATAAATCTGGGCCACTTGGATTAACAGCATGCTGGAATTTGACTGACCTTCTTAACTTATTACAAAAGAGATAGTTTTTAAAAAGCATTTCAGAGACAGGGATAGAAACAACTGTGAGCCAGAATGATTGCAATTGTGCTGCATGTACAGCAAAAAAATAGCAGCAGAATGGTCATGACTGAGTCTGAACTCCATTTTGAATTGCAATTGTAAAGCAATCAGTTGTGTCAGCACAACCATACTCAATTCTTGAAGACCATACACATCAGAAAAAATGTATTTTCTGTTAAACTTGCAATATATAAGCATATTTTAGGACCTGGTATTTTATCCTGAAATGTAGGTATGTTCAGAATTATATTTAACTGATTGGTTATAGGTCAAACACTGCCAAGTATCCCTCCTTGAGTAACAGACTACTATATTACCTCAGCTGGGGCATTCCACACAACCCGACAGGGAGTTTTGGACCATCAGTTTTTAAGAATCCTAATTTTATCTTTTTAAGTACTGAGGGAAATATTCCCTAAGAGTGTGTTTGAATTATCAGACATTTGTTTCATAAAATAACATATGAGCCCACAGAAGAAGCTGAAAGAAAATAAATTTTAGACTGGCACTATTAAGGAGGTTCATCTGGAAATTCCAGAGTGAAGACTTTATACAATGGGAACCTTAAAAATGTAATGTGTACAAGAAAGTCTTGTTGAAATTTGTGAAGATACAGTCTTTAGTTATGAGGAGGTACATCCAGAATGTAGTATCACAGAGGTCTGTTTTTAACCACCTTGAACACTAATGACTTATCTCTGTAAGGCCATAAAGGATTGCATCCATGTAAAGGATTTTGATTACAGTTTATGATGCTTGGTGACCTCCTTTAATGCTCATTTATGGAGGAACTCTCTATTGACATTTGCTGTGAAAAATATGTTGTTCAACATTAGCATTATTTAACTATATAATAATTTTGAAATATACTGTAAGAGTTACTACTTTAACGCATTGCTGAGCTTCTCACTACAGATTCCAACACTTCTGTATTTTCAAAAAGCCCTTCTTTGAAATTGTTTTCTTCTCCAATTCTTACTACTAACGTTTAGATATCATAAATTTATTTTTTTTTCTCCTGAAAGTACTTTTAGTATGTAAGCTGATTATTTTAACACTTCATTTCAAACTATTATTACTTTCTTCACTTTTAAAGCACCATTAAAATCGACAGGGCAAAGTAACTCTTTGCTACAGTGATGACTGTATAATTAAATGGTGACAAAACCCTTCATGTAAACATCCTTCCTTATGGGTGGATGGAGTTCTGCAGTTAATGGAGTAATATATTAAAAACTTATTTATACTCCATTTATCTCATTCAAGTAAAATTACATGCACTATATGTATATTGAGACTACATATATCTTAAGTAAATGTAGTCCCCTTCTCTCCTTTCACTTCATAAACCATTCTCTATGTGTAGAGATAAAATGAATTTGAATAATTTAAGATACCTCTTTGTTCTAATGGTATTTGTATTACTTATGTATTTATATGACATCAATTCAGGAACTGAAAAAATCATTCCAATTTTATACACTCAGTAAATCTGTGATACACTCACTAGCAGTGTATTTCTTCAGTATTCAGTGGAACATATGAATGAAGAAATGAAGAAATTATACATTTTGCTATTGCATAAGTAATTCACTGTGTCTGACTGAGAGCCAAAACTGTTCTGGATGATCTGCTCTGAGGTACTGCTCATTCCCAGGTGTTTCTTATGTAAATTTAAAACATTACATGATTTGATTGAAAGAAAGGACCCTTTCATGCTAAGCACTCCCAGGGATACATCACCAAGAAAAATACGCTCTCATGCTACAACACATTGCAATGTAAAAGACTGTGCAAAAGAACAACCAAAATCTATAAAATCAGCTTAAGAACAATCACTTCATGTCATATTACTTAGTGTATCTTAAATTAGATTTAAAATATATAGATTTTACATATCAAAGATTTTTTCTGAGATTATTCAACAAAGTAAGAGCAAAGAATCAAGTAAAGAAGGATTGTGTTCTCCTGTAAACATGGCAGGCTCTGAAGGGGAGATATTGGGTACTATCATTCCAGATATTACTATGCAGATCTTAAACACTGCAGTTAAGCCCATTTAGCTGTTCTGCCTGGGAAGAAATCCTACTCATGGTTTTCAAATGTTTTATCTTTTCCTGTAACCTTCATTCAAAAGATGCAGTTCCTTTGAAAAATGCATTTTCTTACTGTTCAAAGTTTTTTAATTATTCATGAATGAATATTTACTGTTTGGAAGGATGTTGAATGGCAACAATTACAAGCTGAATACTATGCTAAACAAGCATTTTGTACACTCCATCCCTCAGTGTTTAATAATATCTAAAAATGAAACTGAGAGAAAAAAAGTAGAGGATAATCCTTGAGAGGCAATTTTGGTGAAGCATCTGTGCTCTGGGGCTTTTGACAGAGGCATCACCATAGGCAGCGGTAAGTGCAGCTGGCACTGCCCATCCCAGACATTTGTACACTGACTTGGAGGATGAGGACATGCAACCATTTGCATTGCAGCTCAGTGCACTCTCCCTAAGCCTGTTTTTTCAACTGGTTTGAGCCACTCTGAGGGCTAGGATTGAAAGAAAGCTAGGATGCTCTTGGCATCTCCCTTGTGCCAGCACTTGCCCTCTTAAAAATAAACAAGATGTTAGAGAAATTATCCCACTGGAAAGTCATAAAGAAAGGGGGAAAAATCAGCAGGGAGGATGTGAAGACAGAACTGCTCTATGTAAATCCCTAAGGTCATCAATTGGTGTACCAAGTTCCAGGCTGACATTTTTTGGCATGTGAACATTTAGAACACATGGGAAAGCTGCCCTGGTATGTGAAATGGACAATTGTACAGTCCCTTGCATCAAGTCTTTCAGCTGGTTTTGCTCAGCGTCTACCTTAAACAGGCATCTTCTCTTGCAGAAAAGCCTATTTAAGTGGCTCCTGATTTGTCCCACCCATATCTGTAAGTTCCTTGTCTTCTTACCTGTGCTGGTGTATATGCCAGCAAACCCCTGGTAAAAATATGGTGATAACAATTATTCAATTTAAATAATACATATTACCACTCTTTAAAATTTTTTCTTCTTTTTAATCCAGAACATTGCCATGATCCAGCTGAAAACATAACCTTCCAAATAGTTCTACTTGCATAACCAAAGGAGTGGTAAACTGCAATTGTGGCAAGAAACTGCTGCAGACTTTTGAAGTGTTTCTGCCAAGAGAGAATGTAAGTTCAAACTATCTTCTTACAATCTGGATGCCTCTACATGGAAATATTCAGAGAAATTAAAATGAGTTAATTACATTTGCTATTTCAACGTACTAAGTACATTAAACCTCATCTCTAAATGTCTCATCTAGGAATAAACTATCTAATTAAGGCTGTTTATATTTGAATTTATCCAAGAAAAATGGTCAAAAAATTAAATGGACACTACAAGGACTTGCTCACTTTCAAATAAAAGTGACAATGAGTGGCATTTTTCAGAGGAACAGTTAATGTGATCTAAGCCTACTCATGTATTTTCTTTTAAAATTCATTAGGTCATAAACGGGCTCAGCTAGTAAAGGCTAAGTCATGCTATTTCTGACGGGAGTAACCATAGAGAAACCTATTGTCCTTTAATTTAAACAGAATTAATTTGTAGTATTTACTGAATGATATAATTTATATATGTATTCTTATTTGGAATTTTAGTTAACTAAAATCTGATCATGTATGGTCTTTTAAATTGTCTTTATGGAATCACAGTTGCGTTTAAGGCATAACAAAATTCAAGCCAATTTTTGTCAGTGAATTGTCTCCCTCTTTCAAAAGTTTACTTGGAAGTAACTCCACTTGTTATTACCTGTTTTTCATACAAACTCTGGTATGCAGTAGCTTCAGGTATCATGTTATAAAACAAGAAAGTAAATGCACTATGTTGAAGTCCTGCACTCGACAGTTTTGATTGTTTTTTGTAACACTCAACCCAGCCTCAGTGCAGGAAGATCCAGGAAAAGTTTCCCTACTCTATTCCACAGATCTTCTCCTTTTCAGAATTTCTTTTGTCCTAATTTTTGAGACAAAAAGGCATCTTAAGAAAAAAAAAAAAGTTTAGTTTAGAGAAACTGTTTCCAAGCTTACTGGCCTTACTGTATCTCTTCCAGCCTCACAGCCCACAAGACAGTCCACATAATTAAGATATGAATAAAATTTCTGTTTACTTTTGACAATGCACTTGTTATGTTCTCAGAGCTTAACTTGAAAATTATACAGAGCTGTGCTGAAACTATGTTTACAAATACAAAGTACAAAGTACAGTACCTACTGAAATACTTGCAGACTTGTGTCACAGTGTAACTGCTACAAGTATAAATGTGCTAAATACTTCAGATTTAAAGTATCCTCTGACCTCTTTTTTGTCTAAAGCAGCATACTCAGCTTCAATGCTTTCAGCTTCAGGATCACGAGAAAATTACCATTCGAGATTCCAGGTTAAGAGCCAGCTCTTTGTGGTGCTGTTTCTCTGCACAGTCACATGGGGTATCTTTATTTTCATTTTCTGCAAACAAATCTCCACCATGTTTTACTAGAAGCTGAAAAGTAAAATGGCAAAGTAAGCAGTTATTTATTAGCAACTCTAATATCACCCTAAAGAAAAGGCATGTGAGTTAAGAAGAAAAAAAAAAAAGGCCAACAAACCAAGAACAACACAATTATTACAATAATAATAGTAATGGTCTTTAGAAACAAGGATTATCTATTGTTATTTAAAAAATTACTGCTTGCTTTCACACATAATTATACCTATATCCACAGTAATTCCACAGAACCACAAAATTTAAGGAATACATTACAAAGTACTTTTTGCACAATATATCAGTGAGGTTTTAAAGACTAAAATTCTGCTTTACTGATATGGTCAGTGCACCACAGAGAATCAGGGGTCTGAGGCCCTCAAGCATGTATGAAGATGGAGCTAAAAACACCTTTAAATATTCTTTCCACATGGGAACAACTCCACAATTTGTACACTTGTGCTGAGAGAAAATAATAGATTCCTTGGCTAGGACAGATCAGAGATTACTGATTCACAGGGAGCACAAAATACTACTGGCAGCTCTACTTTGTTTTTGAGGACATGAAAAAAGTGAAATGAAATAATGCTAATTCTAGCAATTCTAATACAGCACAGTATTGTGCCATTTCAACAGCCTTGTGTCTTGCCAGTAACCCTCCCAAAATGCAGTCTCTAACTATTAAACCTTTGTGCTGCTCTCCTTAACTTGCTAACTTGGTCTCCTGCTATAAACTGACCTGATGCAAGGACAGCATATGCAGGGGACAGCATATGCTGCAGATTTTAAGGCCCAGGTGGACCATTCTGCTGATTTATTATGACACCTTTATATCATTAATAAAATGATTCATCTTGTTTCTAAATAAAGTCTATAAACATTATCTTCCCTTCAGAGCATGATGTCTGTAACAACACTATCCGGGGTATTTCAAAACTCAGGTTCTAATTTTTTAGTACTTCTAAAAATCCCCAAACTTCTCTAAAATTATCTGTTCTTCATATATGCCTTTTAGATCATGATCAGACACTCCTTAATTTTTTCTTCAGTAGAAGAGAAAATTTCCTTCATCTCTCATTGCAGAATGCAGAATGTCTTTTGCAAACCTGGATTCCTTCTTGTGGACTGGGAAACCTTTCCCACATTCTCTAATATATAAAAAAAAAAAAAGCAAACCCAAAAATACCACAAACCAGTGCAATGACAAGATTTAGTTGAGAAGATATTAGTGTCATTGTGTATTTGATCTTCATAGCAGAGTATCAGGCAGAAATACAGATAATACTGGGACAATTACCAAGATACACAGCCAACAGTTGACCTTTGTTCTATCTAAACTTCTTAACATTGCCAAAACTTTGTTAACCTGAGTATCATATTCTGTCTGTTCATTTTAACCTCTAAGAGAAATTTAACTGAGGCAACTAAGACACCTTCTGAAGAAAAAGAAAATAAATATATTTGAAAGAACATTCCATAGACTCATGCAGCTCAAAATCAAATCTGCAAGATGAGGAATATGCAAAGCAACAAGTTTTTAATGATGATGCCATATTTCTCTAGAAGCACTCTTAAAATGTCTTGTGTTGCTTGACTAATTGAGATTAATAATCTGAGCAATCATATTAGCAATTTAAACAATTGTAAAAATACCATTATGCCAAATGTACTGTGATAGTGTGGAATGTATCTGCATAAAACCAAATCTGTTCAGCATGAAAGTTATTATTGTCTATTCAGTAGTTTGAGGTAAGCACATAATTTTATCCAAATTATCTTTAGCAATGGGTTCCACACAGCTGTTCTGCTTGGAGGAAAAATCTAACACATGTGAATGGAGCACATTTGACTTGCACATTTGACTATCAACTTGGAACAAGTCCCCTGTAGGTACTTCACCCAAGAGGATCTATATTTGGGATTTCCTTTTCTTATTTGGGTGTGGTGGGGATAGGCAAAGATACAGAACTGGGGTTTTTCTGAAAAGAGGTGAAAAGTGAAGGAGACAATAAAAAGGAATGCTGCTCTGAAGTGAAAGTAACCACTGCAAAAAATGGGAAAAAGGCACTCCTGAGGTTTTAAGAGACCTTCAGTTTCTGGAGAGAGGGAGGACAACTTGAGGATTAGAATCAGTTTTTTTATCTCTCTCTTTTTTTTTTTTTGGTTAAGAATTTTAATCCTCAAATGCTTCTGGGAACAAAGAGATAATTGTTAAATTCCTTCATCAATCTCTTGGTTTCAGGCTTGCTGAAGGCATGTAGTGTTCCTGTTCATAAACCTGTTACTGTTGAAGGAGTTAGAAGGACTACAGACCACAGACTGGAGAATTTAGGATATCCCAGATCCAAGGTCTTCTATCCCATGGTAGGGCAAATAAATAAGTTTGAACTTGGGAGTGTACACTGTGTTTCTAATGCAGAAACCATGACTAGTTAGGACTACATAACTCTGGCCAACAGCAATCCACGTGGATCACATTGTAAATTCTTCAAAGACAAACTGAAAGCAAATTAAGAGTCAGAAATGGTTTACTCAATTACAATAGGTATTGCCAAGATAACATAACCCAGTTTATATAATTAAATGGAGAACTAGCAGTCTAGTACCTGCATTTATCAAAAGAATTACATTACAGACACTGAGAAATACAACCATAATTTGTAAAGAAGCACAAACCATGAACTTTTATGATGAGTTAAAAACAAATTGACTTTAGTCTGCAGTTAAAAGCTGCAGCCCAGCTCCAGAACCACAATTCACTCTGCAGCAGCTGTGATTCTTTCTGACATTACAGTCTGCCTGGATTTTACTGCATGAGCCCCTTTGTTTCATGTTCTCAAAACTGAAACTTTTTAAACTGGTCTGTCTATCTCTAACACCACTATATAGCCCCATGTAGGGACATGAAGGCAGAAACAGGCAGAAGACCCCTTGCTCAAATCCCATGTAAATCTGAAGTCTAAGTTTGTAAATACTAGATATTGAAATGTGTTGGAAACTTGTTACTAAAGTTTTCTTCTGTTTACCATTTCTCTACCAGAAACAACCTTTCTTATGTCAAATCATTTTATGTGTGTGTTTTTCACCAACATTTTTCAGAGGTCATTCAATGCTAATTGCTATCTCCCATTTTCTCATATGAAATGCACTTTTGTCCTCTATTGTATAACAATGTAAATAAAAATATGTTTAAAAGCAAATCTTGAGGAAGGATAGATATAGCACCTGTGAGTGAAATGCCTCTAGGCAGAATTTATCAGGAAGTTAGATCAAATAAGTGGCACTAAAACAAGAGAACAAGAGCAACTTATATAGTCCTTTGCAATTAGTTTCTTTATCAAATCTGAAAGAATAAAAATTTGACAATCAACATAAAAGCAGTAGTAACACAGACCTAGGAGACAGCCTGGTATTTGTTTACAAATAAATCACATCACAAGAGGCTCTATATAAGTCTTATAACCATGACTTTTTTTGGATGAAGGAAAGAGCCCAGACAACACCTCTATGTAATTTGGTTACCATGTATACAGTTAGCTGGGTCTGAGCATACTTCAGCTAGCAAAGATGGCAGGGTGACTTCCCTCCCTGGTGAAAATCAGTAAGAATGTAAATAATTTCTAAGCACATGTTGAAGACAAACTGCTGGTATGGAACTTGAGGAGCTGTAACAACTCAGGGCATCAGAAAGAGAAGGTACAGGGGCAAGGTTCAGGATGTGTTACTGGAGTTTAAGTATCAGCATCCAACAGCAGCATTCTATTAACTCCTCTCAGAAATGAGCAGGGAACCAGAGGCAGAAGCTTAAATAACAGCATAGAAAATGGCAACAGGAAGCTGAGTTTTCATTCATCAGAAGCTCAAAAAACTAAGAACGATCTGTATACTAACAGAATGAAAGAAGGGTTGGATATTGGAAATAAAAACACACTATCTGAACTTCTATAGAAAAGACTAATGAAAAGCCAGAAGGTATAGAAGAATATTCAGTTCAAGGGAGTGCACAGCTAGTTCAAAAATTAAAGTTTGAAATTACAAATTTTAATATTTCCAGAAAATACTGGAAACTTGTGGGAATACAATCAGCAAACATAATGTGAGAATCATAGAGAAGGTGATGCTATATACCTTTTTTTAAATGAGCCCCAAACAAACTGATAAATAAACAAGCTAACTCTATCAAGAAATACCAGTGGAATACAATTCTGTAATTAAACACACACAAAAAAAAAAGCTTTGGTGAACGACCTAAAACCATTACAATAAAGGTAACATACCTACTAAGAATAAAAGTGCTGCAAGGAAGAAAACACAAAAATAAAGGGAACTTCTGTCCCTGCATCTCCCAAGCATATTTAGAAAATATATAAATGACTCTGAAATTAAAATTTCAGACTACATAAGTGACTAGGTAATAGATAAAAGCCAGCAAACACATGAGAGGAGAAGTCCTGACTTTGTCCAGAGTAGTCTGTAAGACTTAATTCAAAATGTAACTATCAAAGAGCCACTCATTAACAATTCCCAAGGATTCACTAAATTTGCAGAAGCTGTAAAAAAGACAAGAAATCCACTGCCCACTTTCAAAAAGTGGTACTAAGTAAGTGTGGAAAAAATTCCAGAAACATCAGAAGAATCTGTGAAGAGAGAAAAACAGGACAGAATCATATGGAAAATAAGAAGCTGAAGTTGTCTCCAGATGAACAATATGTAAAGAACAAAGTCTGGGAAAGATAAATGCAAAATCACAATAAACAAGACTCTGACAGTTTTTTGAGCTGAATACCATGTGCATAAAAACACAGAATAAATAATTTTAAAACATCACACAGTAACTCTTTCAATGTTTTTGTAAAATTGGTTGCTGGACAAAGTGTAAAAGCAATCTCATATTACATTTAGTGGAAAATTGGTATAAACTGTTGGATTCTTGGGGATGTACCACACACACTTTATGAAGGACACAAAAGAAAGTCTTTCAAATTGAAATCTCAGCACAAGAGGTTCTAGAAAAATCAATAAACCAAATATTAATATAAATACCCAGCATCAGATGGTACTCCTAATGGTCCTAATGAAACTTTGATATGAAACTTCTGAACTATTTATTATAATATGCAGCTTACTGATTAAATCTGTGATGGTACAAAATTAGAAGGTAGTAAAAGTAACACCAATACTAAAAACAGCTCTGGAGAATGTTAGGAAAGATCATCATAGAAGGTAGTAAAAAGTAACACCAATACTAAAAACAGCTCTGGAGAATGTTAGGAAAGATCATCAGGTTTTTACTTCAGAGAGAGATCACCAGTGAAGTCCCAAAGGTTCTGGGACCTGACTGTTTAAGATATGAAGTTGTTATCTAGAAGAGAAAGTACAAACAGAGGTGCTAAACTTTGCTGAGGATACTATATGTTGGAGCACAGTTTGAATAAACATGAAATTATGAACAGAAGAAAAAAAAAGTAAATTTCACAATCAAATGCTGAACTGTGAAGTAATTGTTGCCATTGAAAATACAAAACTTGATGTTAAAATAGACAGACTTATGAAGATGTTAGCTGTTTTTGAAAATGTTAGATGTCTGCCCATGTTCTTTATATTAAATTACCAGCACAATTAAATACTATTTCTCATTACTTGATAGAGTTTAAAAATAAATCTGAGACAAGATCTTTAAAAAGTCATTCCAAATTACTATTACTATCCACTACTTTCATAAACATTAAAAAAGCTGGACACTGTAAATTAAAGACATCAATTCTGTTCTTGAAAACATGGACAGCATTTCAGTCTCATCTGCAAAGCAAAATAAAAAGAAAATTTTCTCTCAGGCTGTTATTTCACTTCTCTTTACACATATAGGATGCCCATGCCTACCTTTAAAGCTTTTTCTCCACTGTCAGTGTCTTGTAATCAATTCCAATTTTTATATGCCTACACGAGTCTTCTTCATGTTGAGGAGTTATTTTAATGAAGTGAATGTATATGTAATCAATTTCTTTCATTTTTCTCTACAGTTTATGTTTTGGGATGTTTATCTTTGCAATTTTTCCAATTAATGAAAAATGGAATTACAAGTTAATTCAATGTAACATAACAGATTCCCTCCCCCACGAAAAAAAAGCTTTGTGAAACACTGTGCATATATATAAACTTATGGATAGATGAACTTTTACCTCGACACAGGTTTTCATCCCTGAGGCAGCAGCATAGTGCAAAGGTGTATTTTTTTTGTTATCAACAGCATCAATGGCTGCTCGTTCATACTGTCCTTCATCCAGCTTTGCTCCCTTCCACTTCAGGATCATCTGCAGGCAATCAGCTCTTCTGCAGTCGTCTTCTGAGGGTCGTGTCAGGCGAGGATGAAGAGCTCCCTCTGAGATCATGATCTGAGGTCCCATACACAGTAAGTGCATAGATGTCTCATTGTGCACATTCCTTTTATTTGGGTTTCCATCTCGAACAAAAAGGAAAGTTCTGCAACAGGGGAAAGAAATAGAAGGAAAATAATTAGCACACAATTCCATTCATTTCCTTGAAGTGGGAATGGTGGATTATGACAACTCTCCTTCTTGCAAAGATTTTGATCACCCATGCTAGTGACAAATGTTCTTTAACAGAAAAATACCACTGGACAGCTCTCCTCCTTTTCTCCTAGGAGTCAAGAGCCAAGATCTGGATGAATTATTGAAATATAACCAAGTACCATATACAATTAGTTTGTCAGTATATGAGAAAGTTTATTCTACAATTCTGTGTTGCATTGTGATAAATGTTTTAAAGGCACAAGATTGAGGAAATAGCTACTTTATTTCTTCTCTGAACTGAATAGTAGTGAATTTGGTAGTTTGCAAATAGATAATGACAGAGCAATTTGTTAAAAATTCATTCTCCTTTGCCATATATTTAGTCAGATGTAGATGCAGCACTTACTACTTCTTAAAATATTATAAATACTATTCCTGCCAGCACTGTATGCATTGAGGAATGACTACTGACTTTTTCAATATGGAAGTACAACATAATGCAAACTCTCCCCTATAAAGGTGACAGAAGCTGGCAAGAATTTAAGTGTTCTCTTGAATACTTTAGAGCCAGTTCAAAGTGGATAATATTGCCAGCAAAAAGAATCACCTTAGGAATGAAAGGGGAGCAACAGGCTGATTCTTAGAATCACAGCTCTGGATCCTAACAATACCTGAGACAACACAGCTCCCTTGCTGCTTCTTGCCAGCAAGGATTATAGAAATTACAATCCAGATCTGAAATGGAAAAACTGAGACAAATCACACAAGCCCCGTGCATCCAAATGTGCTTTAGCCTTTTGAGGTATACTAAAATATATTTTTTTAAGGGAGGGTAAATGGTAGGCAATGACAGAGAGGAAAGATCACCTCTTTGAAGGACTGGGACTGGGGTCAGAGAGACAGCAATGGTAAAAGAACTCTGTGTAAAAGAAGGAATAACAGGTCTTGTTCCCTCAGGTTCCCAGAAAGGTAATACCAAGCTAAATCTGAAGCATGGCACATGCATGTAAGAAGTCACTGCAAAAATGCCTGCACTGTTCCCATAAACCCCCTCACACACAAAGCCCACAGAAGTCACTGTCTGTCTCCTCTCCAGGCTGTTCCCTGACTCCAAACAGTTTGCAAATATGAAAAGAACCTGTTATTCCAGAACCCCATTATGTTAGTGCAGGGGACCAGGTTCCACCCTCCCTGACCACACCCCTAAGACTAATGAAACAAGTTTCAACCACTTTCAGGCAGCTCAGCCACCTGAAAGCAGGTGCTGCCTACATACAAAATCAGACAATATTACTCCTGGTGAACAGTGGTGAGAAGAACTTGACAAACTTACCCAATTTGACAAAAAAAAAAAAAAAGAAAAACAAAAAACAAACAAACAAAAAAGCCAAAACAAACAAACAAACAAAACAAACAAAAACAAAACAAAACAAAACAACAACAAAAAAAATATATTTACCTCAGTTATTGCCTTATGTTATAGCTACAAGTCTAAATGCCATCTCCTCTTTCTGTTCTCCCTACATACATACCACCTTTTCCCCTCAGAGTTCACTCATACTTTGTTCAGGACAAAGAATAATCCTGAAACTATTTTATTAATAAAGCAAGAGGCTATACAGGGTATATAGGAATTTCCCTTTCAGATATTATTGAAAATAGTCTGGACAAGTATTTCAGTAGAAAAAACTAGGGAAGATGATCTGCTCCTGCAATGGAAGAACATCTTGATAGCTGTTTGGTCAGCTGGATTTCTGTCCTTCCTCCTGAACATCTTGGAGTGGTTTGAATTTAAAATAAAGCTTATTATTAAAACACCATTCTTTTAAATATATGGCAACAAAGTAGAGGAAAACACAAAACAGTCTCCTCTATGTTGCCCTATTTTGACAGAAAAAATGTTCCTTAGAGAAATCTCTCTTTCATTCCATGATAGCTGACATGATAGATGCATTTGTTAAGAAACATGAATATGCCAAACTTGAGATTAAAGATCTTGTCAAAAAAAGTAACAGCATATTTTGTTTCCTTGAGGTTTTTTGTTTGTTTTCAGAGGAAAGGGATTAAGCTACATAGGTAAAATGCTTCAGAGCCAATTACATGAAATGGTAAGACTAACCAGTATCAAACACTATCCAAAGTGCATTTGTTTGCTTGAATTAGCTTTATAGAGTATAAAACTAGACAGAAAGAAAGGAGGGGAAGGAAGGTGGGAAAGTCAAAGACAAAAAGAGAAATGGGAAGGAGAGAGAGCAGAAGATGGGGACAAGAAGATAGATTCCATAGAGGCACTTGGATATGCTCATTTCAGCATAAGGGGAAGTCAAACCAATCATGAAGAGCCCAGCCAAACCCATGACTTAAAGTTCAGAAATGTCTAGTATCCAAAAAGGGGCAAATAATACATTTTACATCCACATTCATTACTCAACAAGGCTCCATTTTTAACAGTGGTATTTGGTGCATAAGACTTTCACAGAGCAGTGCTGTAGATCCCTGCAATTTGGCTCACAACTTCAGAGGCATGAGAAGCTAATTTTTGCCTGGAAATGTACTGAAAGAGTGAAAATATGCATTGCCTATGGGAAATATCACTTAACCACAAGGCAGACAGACTTTACTCTAGTTGCAGTTTCCAGATTTTGCTGCAATCTGTAGCACTTTGCAGAATCCAAACTCGAGGTGACAAAAGTATCATAAAAGTGTTGAAAAAGTGACAAAAAGGAAAGGGCTGTAACACTCACACCTACTACTATCTGTATTTGCAAAAAAACAGCAAGAAACTCAAGATCACAAGGCTGGGAACTTGAATAATAAACAACTGGGACATGTCCTCACTTGGGGAAACTAACAACACAACTATTTCTTCAGGTTTGGATAAAATCTTTGATGTTTGGGGCATGAAAACCACCATATTTACAGTTTATTTCTCTCTCCAAACAAATGCTATATATATTTTAGCTATATACACATTGCTGAAACTAGATGATCTTTAAGGTCTCTTCCAATCCAAACCATTCTGTGATGCTGTGCTCTATTTGTATCCTTTAAAAGAATATACAAAAAAATACCCAAGTGTGGAAAAATAAAAATTAAAAACTGGTGTAAAATGAAATTATAAAACTAGTTCTGACAGCTGGAGGCTAAAGCAGGTATGAATATGCTCAAAGACATTGAAAGTAACAATTTTTGAAAGCAAAACACTGGCATATACTGTATAAAGTAGACAGTCCTTTTAAGTACAGCTTGCTAAAGGAAGTTACACTGCAAACTCCAGTGCAGGCATGAACATAAAGCTCACAGCTTTAAGAGAAAAATTAGTATTAACAGAAGACTTTTAAGCGCATTAAGAGAAGTATGAGTACGCCATGAGTTAGAACAACATATAGAAGAGCCAAGTCATGTTATCCAGTAATTTAAACTCATTTGCAATGAACTAATTCATACAATTATTGAATCATTCGGCTTTCAACGCAGTAGGTCAATCCTGATGCATTCAACCTTGAATAACTATGTTTATTTCACTAAAAGTACTTTTCTCCCAAATATACTGAAGAAAATAACCACAGTGTACCAGTAACCACTTGAATAAATCTTTTAAGTCATTACTGTTTTAAATAATTTTGGGAAGAGTACTGTTTTTTACCTGATGCTGAAAGGCACATTCAGTAAATATAATTATTGTTATTCATTATACAGTGCTAGAAAGTTATATATAAGTACTTCAAAGTTCTTCTCTGTTTCACTAAGATTCTTAAGCATTTCTTACATTAATCCTTACATTTTTTTACACTGCAGGCCAAAGAAAAATTATGTTTTATTTATGGTTCCTACGACTGTTAGGAGGAACAGCAGCACCAAACAGAGATTAAACAATTCCTAATGCAAAAATGTATCAATTACTTCTGTTTCTTGTAACCAGAACACTATGGTTTATATTTATGTGTTACTTAAGTTTAGCATTCCCTTGGACAGTCAGGAATGCTGTTTTCAAGATCCCATGCCTCTTCTGGCTTTTATTTCAATATTCTGAGTGGGATTTCAGAAGAAATAGAGCTGAATGCCAAATCAGAAGTGGCTTCCACTGAAGCTGGCTGCTTACCAGCAGCTTTTGTGACAGTCCTCTGTAAAGCAAAATCTGTGTGATTTGCATCTTTGTATCTGGCCCTTTCTTATATACATCTCTTGATGGCTAGAACTAATTCTAGGTGCCATCCTTCCAGCCTTGTCTCCAAATCCTTCCTTTGAACATTGATTTTTTTTTTCTGAGACCATCCACACTGAATTCTCTTCCCACAAAACTGTTGACCATTAGTTTTAGACTGGTCTCAAACAAATGTGAGATGAAATAATAAACATGAAACTACCAACAAGTGTGTTCATTGTCACCTTTTAAACACACAGATTTGTATTTCTGCACAGGACAACTATGTTTGTATTAGTTTGTAAATGACCCGGCAGTGTATGCTATCTAGTGTTGATATTATTTACAGAGCAATAATGAAGAAATTCCAAGCAATAATGAAGAAATTACACAGTGAATACTATCAAGTTTTGCAACATTTATATTTCTTAAAAACCATAAATGTATTACAGAAATTATCTCATCTTTATCTCTCCCACCATAAAAATGTTTTCAATTTGTATGTCACTGTATCTTTAATGACACTGATTATTTTCCTTACATGTCTCAATGATGTAACTTTATTACATTAAATAGAACAAAAAAGTGTGAATTTAAAAAAAATCAAATCATCCATGATCTGTACCTTGGCCAAAAGGAAAACTGTGTCTATATACAATGTCACTGAATATTTTTCTTGGATTTTGCAATTAGATATAAAAATTAACGAGTTATTTCTGAAAAATTTGAGCCAACAGATCTTTCTGGTAAGGGAGGCACATGTGCCTCTAACCCCAGGGTGAAGTGAAGCCATTTGACACAATGATTCAGTATTTACCAATCAACTCGACAGAGTCACAAACTCTACCTGGCAACAAAATTAGTCGAAATAAAGATATGGTCATTCTGGTTGGCAAGGGCCAAAGCTGTACTCCTCTATAAACCAAAGAAAATTTTACTTTGCCTGTGGTAAAAAGTTCATGAGGGCTCTACTAAGGAGAACAGACAACACAGACTAAGAAACCTTTAAGAGTGCACTGCATTAATAGATCTCATTTCACCAAGCACTAACAAAGCAGTCTTACTCTGCAATGTGTGATTTCCACCAAGGAAAGTAAAATTAGAACAGTTTCCTCTGGGTGCAAAAAAACCTAGCAGCAAGAAGAAGTAATAACACACTCAAGAGTGGCAGCTGTAGCTGGAGAGCAAAGGCTGTGCTGTGAGCAACAATCTCATAAGCATCACGTCTCTTTAACCTACTAAGGTTAAAATAATCGAAGTCAGACAGAAAAAAGTCAGCTTTAAGACCTAAAAACACAGCAGCGGACTTGCTTTTGATCTTTGCTTGTAAGTCAGACTGTGATTAGGATAAAGACTACTTTCTGGTTTGCATTTTGTGAGGAAGTCATGAGGAACACCAGGGAAGATACCTTGGGAGGCCACACACGTCTGTTCAGTGAGAACTGCTCATAACTGAGATTTTCAGCTTTAGGGAAAGGAAAACAACGAAGTCAGCCAGATAAAGATCTGAGTTTTTCATCCTGTCTTACTGTACTTTAGAAGACAGTGCCCAACTGTGTGGCAGCCTTTGAGGATCAAAGCAAATGCTACTGCTGCTACTTCATATCTGCGGCTGCTCCTCTAAGTGTTTCCTCTGGTTTTTTCTGTCTTTGGCAGTTTTCTCCAGGATTTAGTCACAGTAAAAACTCGATCACTTTTAAAGGCTTCCTATTTATACTTTGTCCATAATTTCGACTACTTTTTAGACTGACAATGATGAAAATGACCTTATAAATTACTATTTTCTACCACCCAGTCAGA
Source organism: Calcarius lapponicus (assembly GCA_039654755.1). Lineage (NCBI taxonomy): Eukaryota > Metazoa > Chordata > Aves > Passeriformes > Fringillidae > Calcarius > Calcarius lapponicus. Next base: position 24,386,003 of record CM077464.1, read on the forward strand.
TGCTCTGCTACTGAAATCAGGGGCACTTCAATTCACTTGGTCCTCCTGCTTCTTTATAAACATGCCCACAAAGCCCTGTGAGATCATATTCTTAATTTATTATTCTCCTTCATCTAATGAAGAGCTCCCTTCAGTATTTCATATTCCAATGAATTTGAAAGGTGACCAAAACTCACAACACCACAAAATGACTAATCTAAAAAGGACCTTACAGAACCAATTCAGCAGCTGAATGCAATGACAACAAAGCAATTTGATAAACACCTATGCTCCCACTTGGATAGATCCAAACACTGCACAGATCAGTCACCACACACCACTAAAGGAAAACATTTAACACTATACCACAAGCAGTATTGCCCACAAGAAGCATTCATATGTCATATTGTAAAATCATCAAAGTTTTCAATTTACAACTTTGCAGGTGCTTACTATTCAATTTTACACATTTAGTATAACATAGGATGAGATTCATCTTCTCAGCTCTGGTGACCTACAGTGCAGACAGCTGATCCAGTTCTCTTAAATTCCCTTTGAATCAATGGGAAGAAACAGGCACTGCTGGCACACCCTTAATTTAAAACACTTTATGGTCACCTTCACAATACATGAATTGTGCTGCTGCCTTCACTAATTATTCTGACTAGATTTATTACCAGTGTCTATATTGACTATAAAGGAGACCTAGTATGAATAATTCCAGGGGAGACATCCTTAATTTTCTGAATAAAATTAATTTAAACAGAAGTGTGTTTGAAATAGTTATCTGTATACTTGCTGATAAATAAAACAAGCTTGCTTTCTGTTGCTCAAAGTGAATGATCTGGACAATGACATTCTAATAAATTATTCAGATGAAGTAGTGTATCATACACTTTAAGTTATTAAACCAGAACAGAATTATGTTGTTATGTGGAAGAAAGGGAATGTAGTTGGGTGGTTTTCTTTTGTATTAAAATCAGAAGCCAAAACTTAAAAAACTTCTTTTAGGACAGTAGCTTAGGCAACTATTATGCCTTCATGATTTTTCTTCCAAATGAGCTTTAAAATTGGAAAACACCAAGCATATGCAGTAATTCAAAGAATTACCATGACAAACAAAGAAGGAGGAAAAAAATGACTCCTCCAGTTGTTTTTTGAACCACCTACTTGAAAACATCCATACACTCAATACAAATTTCCTTACAGTGGGAACCTGTAGTTTTGGTTAATAACCCCACATTTTCCCCATTTGCCCTTATTAGACAAAGAGCTGCTATGAACCTTATTATTTTTCTTTTGCTCACATTTATATCAGAAGTACTGTTAGGAAAGCAATTTAAAAAGGAACACTAGACTTACTGTCAAAGCATTGAATAGATGTTCAGAAATTTAATAAAGAAAAAATATGAATTTTAGCACCTTTCTGAAGATTTCAGCATTAATCATATAGGTCTATTTGCATCTCAAGGTTTAAATATTTACAGAACTTCTGTCTGTCAAAACAGTGAAGTAGCCTCTTTTTGATTTCCATCTCCAGAAAAAAAAATATCAAAAATTCAGAGCAGCTTCAACCTTATCAGAAAAAAAGCAACTTCAGCACTTCTCTAAAGCCAGATGACCTGCAACGAACAGGGTTTTCATCAATACTTTTCCTTAACACCTATTTTTGCAGCATAAAAATCCTCTAATACCCTCTAAACTTCAGAGAAATCTTGTTCTGAAAAACATTCTACACACATGTCCCTCAAAATCATCCAAAACTAATTTTCAACGTGACTGCAAATGGATGAAAAGCCAACAAAACCTGGCATGGGAAGAGACATTCCTGAATGTGCTGTGACGAATGCTGCATTCCCTTTGGGGTCAACAAGTTTTCTGGCAAATTCAGCCTCCATGACATGCTGGGAATATCAGCATACTTTTTTTGATTGCATTACAATTGCTTGAACCAGTCCTTATTGAAACCTCTTTAACAGGCAGAACAGAAGGGGACTGTAGCTGAAATTGCAAGAGATGCATAGCCTAGAGGAAACCACCATTATTTTGATGTTCTGTCGTTCTTCTGAAGTGAAATTTACTTCCCAAATTATAGCAACGAAACAAGAGATATTGCCTATGAACAAATCCCAGGCACATTTACCAACATTTCTCTCTGACTGGCTTAGCTATGCCTTCATTGCCAGAGTTGCTTAACCACTATTACTGAATGGCAGACATCAAGAATGTTAAGAGAAGTGGGATAGGGTTTGATTTTTTTTTTCTTTAGTTTCAGCAATCACCTCAATTTCCAGAATCTCTGTAACAACAAAGTCTTGTTTTTCTTGTTCTAGGAAAAAATCAGCTTTGTAAATCTGTCCTGTCTCCCCAGAGTTCCATGTTTCTGTCATCTCCTCCTCCCTCCTCCTCAGGCCAGGACCAGCAGCAACTGCTACAACAATCCACTTTTGGCTTGAATACACACAAAGTGCTCAGATATAGCACTATGAAACACACAATGAGGAAAATCTGTCACTGATCCAAAAAGCTTCCCAGCAAAGCTGCAAAACTGAAAGTCACACCACATATATTGCAAAATGACAGTTTATCTAAGGGGTTTTTTTTCCTTTCAACATCAAGCAAGTCCTCGTGATTTCCAGTCACTCCATCTCAAGCAGTCTCTGGAAAGTCTGTTCTCTTGTCATAGCTCAGGAGTGCTTCACCAACAGCCAGACCCCAGTGAGTAACTTTCCACATTGATAGCAATTCTTTCAAACTAAGCAGTCAGATGGTCTAAAATGTCCCCTAGGCAAAAGAAAAACAGAAAGCCTGAGGGCATTGGATGTGCTTGATCATCTGAAGACTGCTTTTTCTAAAGAAAACATGTTTCCAGTGTGCTTTGTCTGTAATATTTTTATACACATTTAGGGAGTGAAATTTAAACTATCTCCTTAAATATGAATCTTCTGTCAAGACCTTAATTCATAGGGAAACATGATAAATGTTTATAGTGGGATGAAACCATTGTGGATGTTGTATAAAGTTCTCAAAACTCCTGTGTGGGGCGCTTCACGAACTGCTCCGGTGTGGGTTCCTCCACAGGGCACAGTCCTTCAGAAACACACAGCAGCAGTGTGGGTCCCCACAGGGTCACAGGTCCTGCCAGAAATCCTGCATGTGTGGGCTGCTCTCCACAGGCTGTGCAGCTCCTGCCAGGAGCCTGCTCCAGCATGGGCTCTCCATGGGCTCCAGGCTCCTTCAGGGCACATCCCCCTGTTCTGCTGTGGGGTCCTCCAGGGCCTGTGGGTGCCTCTCTGCTCTCTGTAGATGTCCAGGGGCTGTGGGAGGCCATCCAGCCTCAGCACAGCCTGCACCATGGGCTGCAGGGGAATCTCTGCTCCGGGGCCTGGAGCACCTCCTGCCCCTCCTTCTCTGGCCTGGGCTCTCTGCAGGGCTGTTTCCCTCACATTTTTTCACTCCTCTTTTAAAGAAGCTGTGCAGCATTTTTGATCCTTTCCTAAGTACGCAGAGGTACCACCAGCATCACCACAGTCTCAGCTTTGGCCAGTGGTGGGGCAGGTCTGGAGCTGGCAGACACCAGCTGTGCCTGTTGTGGGGCACACTGATCTCTTCTCATAGATGCCATCCCTGCAGCCCCCTGCTACCAAAACCTTGCCCCATGAACCCAGTACAATGCCCTTCTGCCAACTCCTCCTGACAGGTGCCACAGCTGGGAGCTGAGGGTTATCCTGTGCCAGCCTTGGGGCTCCTCTCTGCTGATGAGCTTACTGACCTGAGATCAAGTCTTTGCAAATTCTTGTTTGAGCTAATTAGCTGTGGTCAGCAATTTTTGGTTTTTAAACATTAAATGCTATGTTAAAACAAACTGGTATGTCAGGTAAACATTATTCAAGGCTGCAGACCAAGTTATACATTAATGGAATGTTGACTGTGTTTTGGTTTTTATTTCAACATTCCTAGTATACTAAAGTTTCCTATGATACTCATTAAAATGATCAAGAAACGATCCTAGCATTTTAAAAAAATCTTGCTGGATCTTGTGAAAAGAAATTAACAGCAAATTTTCAAATTTTTACATCTTGATCCTGTTTCTGGGCTGTAAATATTGGATGAAAAGTGCAGCAGCCAGATGACTCAGATACTTGCTGCATAATAACTGAGCAGCTCAAAATCATTGAGAAATTTTTGTTGGCTTAAGTTTCTGCCAGTAGACTTCAGGCTGGATTAAATCAAGTTTGTGCAGGTTGGCAGTTTTGCTTTGTGACCCTTTCACCTCTTCTCCAGTTTCTTGGTTCTTTCCTTCTGAGATGACTGCAGCAGGATGTCCCCAAGTCCCTTCCACTGCAAACTTGGTGCTTTCACTGTGCCTTTGGCCAGTCACACCACCCTCGGCACTGCCAGATAGGATATTTCTAAACATCCCAAAATATCTCTCTCAATGCTTTCTGTAATGCAAAAGGTGTACCAACAACTGGATGACACTACTCTATTTTGAGAAAATCTCACACAGTAAACTGTAAACACGTCAGCTCATATCCACCCACAATAATACTATTGCCTATAATGAAAAACTGAATTATATGGTGTGCATACAAGTAAATGCTACAGCTTGTGGTGCTAAAGATTCCTCAATATTTAAAATGTTTTATGAAGAGATAAACATAAAATATTATACTGCTATGGACATCTCATAATTGTAAATTTCTCTCAAAATACAAAGCGATTAAAATTAATTTATATTTAGGTGCTGAACTTTATCAGTAAATCAAAGCACTCCTTTTAATAATCAGCTCATTTAACCCCTGCCATATCCAGGACTTTCTGCATCAAAGGGAAGCAGCTTAACTCCAAAGCACTTGTGCCCTTTCTCCTATCAACTCAGCAAATAGACACACTGTAAGGCTTATATTTATTCACTTTTACTACTTTATTTAGATAAAAAGGCCACATTTATGTGCAGCACACCTTAAAGAGAAGCCCTTAGAAAGATATCAGAAAAGTTAATAGTAAAAAGACTTCAGTAAATTATTCCTCACAAGTGCTACAATTCTAACAGTCTGGGTTTTCAGAACCAGTCTCCAGCAGATAAAGGCACCTACTTCATATTTAGAGACAAAAAATGTATTACAAACCCTTGATTCAAACAAGGCAAAAGAATGATTCCTTTGATCATTAGTTTGCAATGTGTGAAAAAAAAAAGTTCTCCTGTGAGACTTAGAATTTGAAGGTCCTATGTAGCTAGTAGCAAAATGGCCTTTCTAAATGACTTTTAAAAAAAAGACAAAGCAGTTATGTGAGATTCCATCATAATGATGCAATATCAGTTAACTAATGCACTGCTCAGAAGTCAGTGATTATGACTATTTCTTTTCATATGTGCAATTTCATGTGTCCCTGTTGTCTCAATGAGGCTATAATTTCTTAAGCCCTATTTTCTTGAGAGAAATCTGAAAATCTCAGAGGAAAAAAATCATATGGAAAGTGTAAGTAAAAACTGGGCACTATTTTAAATTCATTTTAGTTAACTCTTCTATAATTCAAGATAAGGAATGGGGGAAAAATAGACAAAAAAGTTTCAGTGATGAAATGAAAACAAATTTAAAATAGAAATACAGAATACATAGGGAAGAAGATAAAAATATTTTGTCAAAATTGAGGTAAATTAGAAATTATAAAATAAAAATCTGGTTAGATGAATCTAAAACACTGAGGAAAAATTTATGGTGAGAGGCCAGAAAGCTAGTAAAGTTACAGCATATGAGGTACAAAACAAGCCTTATGAATACTACAGGCCCATACAGACATAAACACAAAAATGAAAAGAATATTATCAATAACACAGTTTAGTATTTCTTTCTGTTCTGTTTCCTAATATGAAGAAGAGGATATTTATGAAGTTCTCTCTAACAGTTCTTACTGAAGAAGAGGTTTAGCAATGTCTGCCTGGTACTACTTTCACAAAACACTAGATGAGAATAGCTTGTGTCTGCAATGTCTGGACATGGGTAAGGTATTAATCTTTAATTGATCTTAGAGCATTGACAAAAATACAAAAGAATGGAAATAGCTAATATTAGGGATTGCTGTCCGTGTTGACTGCAGTAAAAATAAACTTACCTATTATCAAGATATTAATGTTCGCTGTTATTATCCTACTCAAAAAATAAAAGCTGCCTCAATAATGCAAGAATAAATATAGATTGCACCATCTAGAAGTAGTTACAATCAGTGTAATATCCACAAAACTTTGCAAACAGATTATTTAAAGACAGGAAAACACATCAAGAATGGCAGAACAGCCACTATTTTCAAGGAACAATAATACAGGAGTCTTAATGAAACAAGCTAAAACTGCCCAAGACTAATTTTACAAGAAAGGAACAGATACTGAAACAAAATTAAAGACTGTTTATCAGCCTGTGATTACAGACTAATTCGCATGTTTTCTATTACTACTTGAACTTGTTACAAATTCTGTCTGTGCACCACACAAATGCACATATATGTGTACACCTATGCACACACACACATCAGGTGTTTATAACCTGGCTGACACTCTTGCATTTTCAGGTCAGTTTTTCACAGCCAAGCCAAATTTCAAATGCTGCTTACCCCAGGATACGATTCATTCCATGCCTAGCAGCATAATGGAGCGGAGTATTGTGCTGGTACGTTTCTCCATAAGAAGTATTTGGGTCAAGAGTTTCTTTGAGTTGAGGGTTGCTCTCATAGATTTGGCAGGCCAAGTTTTCATCTCCATTTATAAGAGCTTTGCGGAATTTGGTGGTTGTATTTCCCATGTTGCTGTCCTAGCTGTCAATGGCACTTCCTTTCCCCTTCATCCACTTGTTGTACGGTTCTGTAACATGCTTCACAGCCTAAAAAAGACAAAAACATTCCAGTTATTCCTGTGAAATACTTTTTCCTAGATGAAAAGAAAAAAATGCAGAGCACTGTAAATAGGCAGGTGAAAAAGAAGTACATAGGGCCTATGTACTTCTCCTCATGAATGGCTGAAATCTTTCTAGGTAATGCACACCAATTCCTAATTCCTCACAGATCATTTCCCTGATAAATTGTGGATCTCCCTCCCTCTGCAAAGATCTTCACTACCTACACTCTTTAAACCTATGGAAAAGAAATGGCTAATACTGATCTGTATTAGGAGACTGGCATGAACACTGAATCTCCATGAATGAGAAATGAATTAAAAATTTGATGTTACTTCAAAAACAGAATAGATCTAAAGCAAAATTCTTACACAAGGAAGAAAAATTCTTCAAAAAGATGCAATAAAGCAGACATTAGCTTAACTTTTTCTTAAAGAAAATCATAAAAAAATATGCTTGAAGCACCTGAGCTTGTACAGGTGGGTGTACACAGCACCCTTCTGTGCCAGTAAGATGAATGCCCATGAACACAGGAATTACCATGGCCCCATCTTTACAGCTAAGCTAAGCAGACTCTTTTAAACACCTAGCCCCTTACACTTAGATCTACAATGAATGGGTCCATACAACATCTGGCATTTGTACTGGCACAAACCAACTGCACATTACAGTACTTTGAAGTACTTTGCAGCTGCTGTGCTCCCCAGCCTCTCACCTTTACCTGATAGAGGCACCCAGCAGATTAAGCTGCAAAAAGACAAGACAGACAGAGCATCTCTGCTCATGACACAGGACAGCAGGAGCTTATCTGGATGTGCAGCTGCAGAGAGCACATGTTGGTTTATGTCAGGGCACAGACAGGGGAGTCAGCACTGGCTGCAGCTGGTAGCACAGTGAACCTTCTAGGACGTCCCTTTTGTCATGAGTCATCCCATCCACACTGCTCCATGCCAGACCTTTCACCCCACAAAGCACGCACAGGGATCCAAATACACCCGGCACAGCAGGTTAGGGGATTGAGACTGTGTTGTGCATATAAAATCAGACAGGGCAGGAGCTGCCCAGTACCTTATATTCAACTTGTTGGGACTATCTCAAAGCTACTATTTCTACATTGGCTTTCCAATACAGTTACTGGTGCCTCTCCAGCCTTGTAGACAGACAAAACAGAGGAATCCAAGGGGTCTAGAGCTGCAGAAAATCCAAGGGAATTAGGATGTGGATAAAACTCACACCAAAAGCAGTTGAGAAAGCCTGGTGAACAGCTGCAGTGACACTTTTGTTTCCCCAGAGCTGTTGTCACCAGTTGCCTCATCAGCGGGGTCAGGTCTGTTCAAGAAGGAGGGAGGTGGCCTTGGTGGCCTTCATTTTAATCCTTTGTCCTACAAAACTGTGGTAAGGCAATCCTTATTTTGAGCTGTTGTGAGGTAGCAATGACTCTGCTGTATCAGCTGCCTCCACGTATTAAGCATGTTGTCTGAGACCAGTTACCTAAAGAAGAACCAAGGAGGCACTCATCCAAATGCAAATGGACATCCTTCATATGTCTAGTTATATCCACAAACCAAAACCTAGATTATTCAATCACACTACAGATTCTGCAGCATTTTGTATCCTTCTGTCATTGAGATATTTTAAAATACAAACATGCACATACTACGCAAATATAATATTTATATTTTTCAAGAAAGTCCCTGCATGTTCACATTACTATGTCACAATCCTCAGTGCCATAAATTAATGTGTTTTCAGATGCAAAACGAGTTGTGTTCCTCTACATACTGGGTAGTTTCAGGCTTTAGTCTATGAACCCTTTAGTCTACGAAGAAAAGATCTACACTCTTTTCAGTCAGCCAGCAGTTTATATTACATTCAACAGACAGGATCTCAGGAATAACTTGAAAGAATGATTTCACTTAAGTTTAACAAGATTAGTTTGTGATACTGTATTATCTGTCAATCCCTATCTTCCACCAGTAGCTCTCAAGACTATAAACTAAATTAATGAGAATAAATGCCTAAAAGATATCAGAATCGCCAAGGAAATCAATAATGAAGATCCCACTAATGGCTGTAACACTAAGAAAAGCCCAAATCATTTGAAATTAGAACGTAACAGCACCGATTTCCATGCATTTATTTCTGGAAATTAGCACACAGATGACTTGCATCAGCTGCATAACATGCTGCTTCTTGCCCAAACTGGAACATTAGCAAACCTGGGTAGGGATGAATGAGAACACTGAGAGTGGAAGGAGATAAGATGGTGCCCCCAGGCACCTGAGAGAAATCTGGGACAGGGTGGGTCTGTTGAGATGTTGTTAGGCAGGGGCATGGAAACGCATGGGAGAAGTTAGGGTCTCTATGGGGTGAGCTAAAAAGCTCAAGTCATTTTTGAGCAGAAAAGGCAAAAATCATTAATTCTTTTGTACACCAAATAAACTTTATTTACTTTTGATGCAGTATGGACATATTAGAATGTTGTACTGTCATCAGAGACTACTAATATAAAAGATGTAGGCACATTGCTTGAACCATTATGTACATTCTCATATCATCCAGAAATTTTAGGAATTTGCAGACTGCACCATGTAAGTCACTGAAAACAGCAGTGACACCTGCTTTCTTTAAAAACGCTGACAGCCTATGTGTCCAATAAAGGGCTGAATATGACACAGACATAATACAGGAAGGTGAATGAAATAAAAAGAGTAAAAAACTTCTTTGTATAAAAGGACCAGACTCCAAGGGAAATGAATCTCAGTCAAAGGAAAGGGAGAATTTTAAGAAGGATTATGAGACAGAGCTATGATATGGCTTTAAAGACACAAGTGAACTCCAACACAAAACTAAGAAGGAATGCAGAGGTATTTAAAATTTAGCAAAGGCTAATGTAAATATAGCCATCACATTATCAAAATAAAATGAAAGATGATAGAATGGGGATAGTCAATGAAGGCCCTTCAGGTGATGGCAAACTGCTTATATTTGATGTGATAGCAAGAAACTGATCTCTGGAAGAATGGAAGGAGAGAAGTGACAGGGTCAAAATTAACCCAGAAAACAATTTTCTACTTAAAACACATGATATTATAAACTATATAAATGTCTGTCACCTTCATACAGTATCCACAAAGTTTTTCATTTTTAACACTACAGCAGGCACTATTAGCCTTTTATGCTTTGGAAATTTGGTGATACTACACAGTAGTATCTTTTGTTTTCTGAACTGCAATTAAACAGGTCAGCAGAAACACAGAAAGACAAGGGAGAAGCTGTCTCTCTACCCTGGCTCTAACAGTTGGCTCCCAGCATGTTTGAAAGTCCAGAAGAAAGAAAGATGTGACAGCTGCTGCCTCTCTCAAGCTGCTGTAGTTGATGAGTGCCTTTCAGTAAAATATTCAAGATCTGCCCATTTACAGTCATCAGTTCATCTTTCAGCGAACAGCCCCACTGCATCCACCACCAAAGCAGCCTCTGCCTCAACTGAAGGAGAAAAAGGACAAAATGTCAACTGATGCAGCAAAATTCTGACCTGAGAATGGCTGAAAGGGGCCCAGTCTGATGCCTTTTAGTGTAATTATCTTTCATGAAGAGCTTCCAACCTGTTACATTCTCAGAGAACAGGAAGTTAACGAGCAAAGATGGAACCAGACATTCAGGGAAAGGAAACGTAGTTCACTCCTTCAGTCCGTCATTTTGTGGTTTTAGAGGTGAAGGGCATTTTACATATACATTTCCTCTGACACAGATGGCAGGGAAGTGGTCTGGAAGGTTATCAGCCAGTCAGCCTCAGAGACCTGGAGAGCTCCTGTTAGCTGAACTCAGGTGTTGTTAAAGCAATTTCAGCAGCTCCTGGGCTCACATGGGTAGTGTGCAGTATCAGTGTCACTGGTCTTGCTTCCCTCTTTGTATAAACCCTGCATTTAAAATCCTCAGGCTATTTTTTAGTCCACATCACAGTGGAAAAAAAAATGACCACACAAACAGGAAAAATTTCTAATATTTTATCTAAATAAAATGAGACTTGAATAGAATTTTACAGGACAAATACAAGATTATATTTTGGTAGGGAGATCTGTCCACTGAATTGTCAAGCTCTGTGCTAACAGAAAGACTGTATCATGGCCTTCAGCATAACCTTCTATCATTTATCATAACCACAAACATCATTTTACACCAAAGAACCCAGGAAAAACTAAATGTAATGTTTGAAAAATATATCCCATATTATTTCTGAATTCCAAACATCAAGTTCTAATTTTGAAAGTATATTTATTACTGTATTGCCAAATAGAAGTTCCAGCCTAACAAAACCCAAAAACCACTCTAAAGTTTAGGGAAAGATTCCTATAAACTCCATCAGGGCCATCACACTTCTCTGCCTTAGCAACAAACAGTAATTTCTATGGCTTATTAGCAACACTTGGTATCATAGCTCTATAAAAATTTAACAAAGAGACAGCCACTCTCATTGGAGCTTGACAAGACAATTGAGTACAAGATGATAAAAGTGGATAAAGAAAGACATGAGTAGAGCAAGGAAGCAATGAGATTCTGAGAGCAGCTGCCCAGTTACTATTGATTTTTCCATGGGCATCATCACAGAAGTGAGTCTGAAGAAGAACAGCAATGACATAATAGGATTTTAGAAGGAGTTCCTCCTTTCTAGGTGCTTGCTAGAAATTTGTCAAAAATAGTAAAATATTGTACAAGGGGGATCAGGTAAGTATTTTAGAAACATCATACATCTAACACTCATTTAGGAACCACATATTGAACACAAAAGTCTTTCATGACACAGCATATCTTTCTCAATTTACATTTTAATTGCTTTAATAATGAAACAGAATTTCTTACTGAATGGAGGACTAGCATGTGTTGATACAGCAGCTCTTCTAAACCTTAGGGAATGAAAAAAAGGGAGACAGACTGTACTGCATCACACTGCTTAGAAAATCTATCAAAACCAGTACAAAATACTCAGGTTTAACAATGACAAGAAAATGCTATATATTTCTTGCACCAAAAAACCCTACAGTTTATCTAATGAGAAAAGATCAGGATTAAAGCTAATAATCATGTGCAACTTTTTTTTTTTTTACAATGTCACACTTCATAATTACACAGCTTAACCTTAAAAAGTTTAAGTACAATTTGCAGATTAAAAACATTAAAAACCTTAAAAACTACTTAAGTTGTTTGTCATGTAAACTAAAAGAATATTCTTCTGGAAAAAGCTAAGTGAACCAAAGAAGACTACATAGCACCTCATACTTAAATCTTAATATTAATAAAATAAAATTCATTAACTAAAATTTGTGTACATTACATAGCTTTTAAACCCTTCAAAAGACAAGTGACAAGACAAATTAGTTAAATTTTGAAAAAGAATAAAAAGATATCAAAAATACTTGTTTTTACCTGGCTTTTGATGAAACTATGAAATACTTTGAAATTATATTCTAAAACATCTTCTGTTTCAAGCACAGTTAGCTCAAAAGGTAGCTATTTTATTTGCTTTGGATACTGCAGATAAACAGCTCATTTTTAAAAGCTAAGTTTCAAAACTGTTTACTGCAGAGTCTGTCCTACATTATAAATAATATTTTTTGCAGAAGGGAACCACAAACAACTTCATGGTTTAGGAGAAAGCCTCATGACCTGTATGCTTAGGATGAGTGTCACATTATGATGTTGGTAATTTTAATCCTCACTTCTGGGACAGACTAACACAAAGAAAGCAAGTCAAAAGTTTTTTCAAGAACTCTCAGAATACCAAGCTGTCTCCCAGAAACAGCAGAGAAAGCCCTTGGTAGCACTCTTCTTCCTCTCTTACAAAGTTTAAAAAAAACTTCCCCTCTACACAAAGTTTAAAAAAAATAAATCGCACTTTGCCAAGAAGACAAAATTAAGAATGAAGCATTCAAATGTGCATGCCTATTTTACATATGGATGACACAGGTGCCTGTGATTAAGATGCAGCAGAAAAAGTTAGGCTAAATCTAATTTTTACATGTTTATAGTCAAGATTTAAGATTTGTCAAATTTTAATTAATTACAAATTGTTCTCTCTGGATACCTGTACCTTGGACAACTCTTCTGCAAAGTCTGGAGTAACAAATGCACTTGTAAATCTTGAGAACTGGCTATAGAAAAGAGTGGTGGTGTTTAGGAGTTTTTTTTACACACTGAAATATGCTAAGGTTTCTGCCAAAAGTTCTAAGTCATCAACAGGAAATAATGAAAGCGTCTCTGCCACTTTGAACCTCGGTGAATAAGACTTAACATTATCAAACTCATGTTACATTTTACACATCAAAATGCAGAACAAAAAAAAATTGCTATGCCATCATCTCACCCTTCATACAATGATCACCAATATAACATTCTCTATGCTTTAAATACCAAGGTTGAAAAGTGCCAAAAATGTTGAGAGTTGACTTGAATAAAACACAGTGTGGGCTAGTGAGAGAATTAATTATTTCCTCATTTATATGCTTGTGGGATAGAGAGTCTAGCAACTTAGGTTACAATCTCTTTATGCTAGCATATGTACCCACAAGTTGAAGGTTAAAGTTATTGCTCAATTTAGTAATTTGAGACTTGGCTTACTGACTCAGCAATAAAGACTTTCATCCAGGTGGAGTATTTTCTTTCAGACACGCTTCTTTCACAACTGTAGTTTGTGGAGTAAAAAGGATTTTAGGAATGGCTTTGGTTTTCTTTGCACTGTTGCATTTAAAGGGATGCAACTGGGCCAGCTGCAGCATAGACTAGAAGCAGTTTAAGAAGAAAAAAATCTGCTTAGATGAAGCTAAAGTAATAGCTACATTAATTTTAACTGTCTTGTCTACAATACTTGCATTCATCATTTGAATGAAATGTGGTAAATCCACTGTAGGGTAGGTACAAACACACATGGCAGGAGAGACAAGATACTGTGCAGGCAAAACAAAGGTACATTGTGATAGCTGGACATCAACTGCATTCCTGCAGGTAACTCAGGGTGAAAAAAATCCAGCAGCACATGTTAAAAGGAGCAATCTGTTGTGGTGTATACTTTTTTTTTTCTCCTTTAGTGAACAGCAATTCAGTAGGATGGAACAAAAGAATCATCATTCTATAATTATGCTCTGGAATATCCATTGGCCTCACCTGTAATTGTGAATTCATTTCAAAATTCTTTCCAGGGCCTCACATCTGTAGAAAATTTTTCAAAAAATAACAACAAAACCCTCAAAGTTCTGTGAAATTCAGATAACACTTTGGAGTTGTTCCCAATGCAACTATCTGTCAAGGCCTTAATGATCTTCATAATTTAATTTGCTGTACTTTAGTCAGTGATATGAGAGAAATCAGAGAATCGTAGAACATTTTGAGTTCTACGAGAAGGGACTCACAAGGATCATCGAGGTCCAGCTCCCAGCCCTGCACAGGACAACCTCAGGAATCACACCACGTACCTGAAAGTGTTGTCCAAAAGTTTCTTAACTCTGTCAGGCTGGGTGCCATGACCACTTCCCTGGGGAGTATGTTCCAGTGCTCAACCACCCTCCAGGGGAAGATATTCTTAATGATATTATTAGGTTCCAGGCATAAAATACAGCAGAACTTTTTTAGGGCTAGCTCTTCAGTCTTCAGGTTATGTAGACTACTCAAATCTAAAATCTAAAAGATTTGTACCTAGTCTACAAACACTAGGACCCTAAGCCCTTCTCTATATAGATCAGAAGGGGAAGAAGCAGAAAAAGAAAGGTTTGATGTTTTATTAGATAAAGTCAGGCTATAGACAGACATAGTTCCGGCATTTCAATCCCAAGCACACTGTTTTAGTATAAAAAGCTCACTATAGACTGTTCCACTGACTAAAGTAACAGTAAACTTTAGATACAGTGCATAAAACATAAACACTGTCAGTTTATTAAGGATCTATAAAAGTCACTTCTGTGTTACAGGCCAACACTGATAGCATCACTTTCCATCACAAAGAAGTGAACAAGTGTCATCCATCACCTGTATAAAGAAGCAGCAGCAGCTGATGACTCACAGGACGCTTAGCATCAGTGAGAAACTAAAGAATATGAACCAGAGACTGGTAATGTTCTTAACCAGTGCGACACCTCCCATGCTGGCAGCATGTGAGCACACTTCAGTCACCGTGGTGCTTCTCTGGTTTCTCCCTACCCTCACACACACATCACGCCCAGAGGATGGGAGCATCTCTGCAAAAAACATCCAAACACACTTTTTTTTTAGCTGCGAGATGAACTGAACTGAGCTTGGTTGCTGCTTAAGACAAATGTGTGTTCTCTCTGAAATCAGATTAAATAGCCAAAAAACTACAGAGAAACCACCCCCAAGAGTTACAAGGCAACAGTTCACAGAACAAGGGACAGATGGGACTCAGAGACTGATGCTGTATGGGGCAGAGAGTCTGAAGAAATTTGTGTATTTCTGTCAGACTGATCTGCCTAGAAAAAGTGAGAGTAAAGACAACCAGTACTGGTACAGAGCACTGCTAGAACATGGAAGGAAGAATGAAGATGGCAACATGAAGGACTACAGAAGACCTCATGGAGAACTTGACCGAACAATCTCTATAGGGTGCAATGTGCCTGGACCCTGGCCTTGACTGGGTCCAAGATGTATTTTTCAAGTACATTTGCTCACCTTAGCACAGGTAAACAAGTTTGAAACTGCATGAGGGCTCGAAGCCAACCTTCTGGAGAACCTCTGGTAGAATGTGGCCAGCCAAAACCTTTAATACCAACTTGATTTTCAGTGGTGTTAAACTGACAGAATTGAAAACAAAACTTACTGTCTGCCAAGGCACATCCATAGAAAGTGAAACTAAACGGGACAGCAACATAGGGATGCTCATGAGGACACTCCACAGTAAAATCTGAAAATCCCTTACACATTTAGAAACCTTAGGATCTTCCTGAAGCAGAAGTTTCTCAGTTTGAGGAAGCTTTTTCACATGCAAAAGTATCAGCTTGTAGGGTCATACTGGATCTTGTAAATATGAAAGAGGCCTGTGTGGTAAATCATCAAATGTAAGGATAGCTACACAAGGTCAGGCACCTGCAATAAGACTGCACACAACAAGCATCATTCCTTCCTAAAAGCATGCAGTCTTATTTGGAAATAATTACTATCTAAAGTTAATACATTTCAACATAAGACCTACTGGTTTTATAACCAGCAATGTATTTCAAATAAAATAAAAAGGTAAAGAAACAAATAAATCTAGATTTTTTAATGTCCAATCTCATAAAACATGCTGTATTTGAGAATGTCAGAGGAAAGCATCAATCACCGTATACAACCACTGACTTCTGGCTCATAAGAATACTACTGGGAGGACCAGTACTCTTTATGTAGATTCTATTTGTGATAGTTCCACAGGCTGCATGTTCTGAATAAAATAACCAACACTTACTGTATTTCCTCTGTTATTACCCAAGTGACTTAAAGCACTGAAAAGAACACTGCACACCATTTCAAGGAATATGCAATTTTGTCAGAGTTCCCTACTTACACTTAAGCAAGCTACACTTTGAAGACTAGACTAAATCTCCATTTAGTGCAGTAAATTAATAGCATAAATATCTATGGATGAAATTTTGTAAAATATACTCTGATTACATGAAAGGACTATCTGTTTCCATGTTTTCAAGTGGAAGGTGAAGAAAGCATATTCAACTGTCTGAGACAGTAGAGGAGCATTGTTCACAAACGTACCGGACCAGAAAGGAACGCGCACATACTTTCATTGTTTCCTGGAGGCATTCTTACGTGCTGGTTTTGTTCCTTGTAAAGCTAAAAGACAATGTGACCCTGCTGATCTTTCAAAGAGATCTTGATTTTTTTCAGATGAATGAACAAATCAATTTCCTTTTAACAAAGAGGTAATTTAACTCGTCAGCACTCCTTCAAAGCAATACATTCATTTAAGGTCTAAACACAGAATCTGGGAGATCATTGTGTGTCTAAAATGAGATGGATTCAAAGTATGTAACAAAGTATGTTTTCTACACAGTATTTAAGAAGCATTTTACAACATTTCTGAGAGACAACTTCAGGAACAATTTAACTTCTTTTTAGTCCAAGCACCCTGCTTATCATGGTGCTGACTCCCCACAGTCCCAAGAGTCATCCCTGCTAACTAAGAATGAGCCATTCAGGTAACTGCAGCGACAAGGATCGTCACTTGCATCTTATGTACACCAGAAAATTAGGAGAACTGCAACTGCTGAACTTCTGATAAAATGTCTAATACACTCACTAGCAAAATTCTGACTTTGGCAGGGAAATGGCAAAAAATATATTGGATCTAATCTAAAATTAATTTAAACAAACACATAACTTGAAGAAGTATTTTTAACTTTTGCCAGAACACCTCTGCTGAAATATTTGGCTGGTATTTCCACTGCATACAAACAGTTTAACAATTTACACAAAGGCCATGGATAACAAAATTTAATTATAGTATGTCATATACAGTCTATATTTAGGAAGATTATTCTTGACACCAGAGTAATTACAATGAAACACAACTTTGTTGTATAACGATTTTTGGCTTTAAGATGAGTATCAAGCCAAAAAAACAGAAAGAGAATAAAGATTTTAAAGAAATCCAATATTACCTTAGCTTTAATCACAGAAGGGTTTGTACTGGAAAGAATCTTTAAAGATCAAAATGTCCAACTCTTCTGTCCTGGGCAGAGACATCTTTCAGTAGACCAGGCTGCTCAAAGTCCTGTCCAACCTGAGCTCAATCATGGGGCATCCCCAACTTCAGAGAAGCTGTTTCAATGCCTTGCCACCCCCATCATAAAATATTTCTTCCTTATGTCCAATCCCCATCTACTTCTTTCTGTTTAAAGTCAATGCCTCTTGCCTTGCCAAAACTGGCCTTGGTAAAAAGCTTCTATCTCTTTCACAGAACTCCCTTTTTATCAGAATGCTGCAACAAGGTCTCCCCAGAGCCTTCTCTACTCTGCTTCTGGACTGAACAATCCCAACCCTTCCAGCATTTCTTCATAGGAGAGGTATTTCAGGCCTCTGGCCATTTTTGTGACAGTCCTCTGGACTCCCTCCAGCAGGCCCATTCTTGTACTGGGGACCCCAGAGCTGGACACAGTGCTCCAAGTGGCATCTCAAAAGAGCAGAGCTGAACAGAGGGGGGTAACCTCCCTTGACCTGCTGGCCATGCAGTTCTATTACTTCTTTTATCAGTTCTCCTACTAACATAATCAGCATACCTAGGGACTGATGCAGACACTATTACAATACAAATGACTGCTGTTCAGTGTAGAACTGTTACTGAACCTTTCCCATGTAAGGCAAGGAACGGAAGAAGGAGAAATGCAAGGTACCACAGTCACTTACGTTGCAAAATCTGACCTGTTTGGCATCAGAATTACATGAAACAGAATATTATACAGGCTTAATATTAGAAAGATTTTCAAGAACCAAAGTAGTTTTACCCAAGTAGTAAAATCTTTAATAGAGAAGTTCTTCAGCTATTTCCATGAAGCTTTCACCAGAAGTAACTGTACAGACACTGGAATCATAAATAACTGTACAGACACAGTGCCTGATGCTTAGTGGAACTTTCCCTGTGATCACATCCAGGGGCCATGCTGAAGCCAGAGAAGACAGTAAGAGCACTCATGCCATTTCTCCTACACCCTCACTATTCCTGCTGGCAGCCAGATAAGACAGTGGAAAAAGAGCAGCAGGAGTAGCAAGCCTGGCTGAACTGCCAGGAGCAAGAAAAATGCAGGAAACAAGGGAAAACAGCTGTAGGTTGAAAGGAGAAAGGACTCCACACAACTTTCCTCATCCATGGGCCATTGTCATGTGAGACAAATAAGGCAGACCTAGTTGGTCTTTATTTTAACTAAAGGACATATTAATAATGGGCCTACACAAGTAGGTGAATTGTGATTATCCTGACCAAACATTCCTTATTCTGGCATTTTTTTTTACTTCTAGGAAAGGGCTGAGGCTGCATAAGTCTCTTATGATTATTCTTTTTCTGATGAATCTTTCTAAATTAGTATGTACCTATGAGGCTTATCAATACAATGCCCCCTCCAGTCAGGACAACGAAGTTTCCTTCAGAAACAAAGAGAAATATAAACTAACAATTAATATTACTACCCTTCCTGACATCCAAGCTTAAGGAAAAACAAATGTTACAATGTGCTTTAAAACTAGTATTTATATTAAAAATCTAAACCATAAGCAAAGAAAGCAGATGTTCTATGATAGAAGTAAAAGATTTCTTAATTTTAATTTTTCTCCATTCTTTTCACAGCCTATATTGCTGAGAATTTTGGGAGCATCAGCTGGGAAGTTTTCTGCTCACTCCTGCCTGGCATAAACTTCAGCTCACATGCCCAAAGAATATTACAGAATCACAGATGCAACATTTTTTTTTAAATCCTTCTTGTAGAAGTCTTGTTACGTTTATCTCTTACAGTCTTTCTTAAATAGCAAAACTTTGATATAAACCCCATACTTTATATTCAGAACCACAACATCCAGGTCACCAGATTCTTACATCTTGTGTCTGCTGGAACATTTCACTATTGCATCCACTGTTTCAATTTCTTATTATGCCTGAAAACAAAAAACTCTCTGTTCATGCAGAAATGTGTCATAACAATAAAAGAGCATCTGTGCTCCAACAAATCCAGTGGCATTTGTACTGGCTAAGGCTAACCAGTTTGCAGTAAATTTTCATCTTAAATTATTGCAGTACAATTGTAGAAAACTAGGAATGGTTTTGTTTTACTGGTTTAGCACATAGACTACATCATACTTCACACAATCAGCCTATATAATCAAATTATTAGTCCTTCAAAGTAGTTTTCCACTTTAACAGCAAATTTCATGAGAGTGAATTAAACCAGATCCAGAGATCTCTTTGGACATTGTCCTGTGGTTATGCTAAAAGATAAAGGCAGGCAGACAAGGCTGTTCAAAGGTATCTGAGGCAAGATATAATCTCAGCCAGACTTGATGATCCGAAACTGTTATGTCAAAGCAATGTCTGACCTAGGTAAATGGCTACTTGATACAGTGAAAGATAAAGATGTAGAACAGCAGATTCTAGATGAAAACTAGTGCCCAGATTTGTGAAACTGTCCGTGATTTTCTAGAGAAGAAAGAGAACAAGTTTTTAGGTACTGAGAAATAAAGAATCCTTGATGGCAGTAAGGGCTCCCATCCCCTAATAATCTGCTAAGGGAAGAAATTTCTTTAGTCCAGCAATTTAGTGATTGATCTTGTCCTGAAATCAGAATTCTCCATTCAACACTTTTATTTACTCATAAATCTTCTTACTGTTTGCATCCACAGTGTCCAATGCTTTAAAAATTGTAATAGATTCTTGGAGACAACATGTTCTTGAGATTCTGAATTCAATTAATTTACAGTTTGGAAATTTGAAAAATTACCTGGCAAAAAAAAAAAAAAAGCCTACAAAAGTAAAACCTTTTAAGCTTTTATAGCTCCATCACATAACTGAAAAAAGAGGAATTACAAAAGTATGAAACAAGCCTTTACAAAACTAAAAAAGCAAAACCTACAGGTTTTTTTCAGCTCTGTAGATGTAGAAGGGCTGTGGCATAAATTAAAAATTAGGTGTGACAAAGACTGGTAAGAATCTTCTGCTGTTTTGGAAGTTATTTCAGACTGACTTGTAAAAAAAAGTGTTAATCCTCAAAAATAAATCTGAATTTTGCTTAGGAATAAATATCTGTGACTCTAAATGAGGAAAAAGCTAGTTTATTCCTACTTTGAAAGAATTTGATTTTTAACAGCAATTCTGTTTCAAGACATTAGCTAAGGCAAGCTGAAAATTATTTTCATTATATACATACTCAAATGTTATTACTGATAACTAGATAATCTAATTATCTCATTTACCACTTCTACTATTTATACATCAAGAATTTAATAATTAATACAATTTATTGTGCACTTTCATGAAACAGCTTCACATCTGGTTTGCAGCCAAATTTCTAATTGTTTTAGACCTCACAAATAAAAATCAGACAGTATATAACTTTTAAAAGTTTGTCATTACTAATATATGCATTTTTATTTCCCATTTTGTTTTCAAGTATTGTAAACATAATAATGGCTATACTGGCTCAGATAATTCCTTGTCTTCTCATCTCATTCCTTGTCCAGAGCTAATAGCAGAATGTACCAATGAAAAGTACAAAAACTGGGCAAGAACAGAGGGACACTTCTACACAACACTCTCCCAGTCTCCAGCAATTTACCACTTTACAAATTTTTGAGGTAGATATGCTAGGTTTATATTAATAACCTGTACTGCATTTTTCTTCCACTATGTTGTTCAAAATCTCCCCAAATCTATGGAAAATTTTAACAGACAGAGCATCCTGAAGTTTCACAGCTTAATTATTCATTGTGAAGAAATATCTGGTTTTAACTGGCAATTTGTTAAATTTTATTTTAACTGTCTACAAGAACTGAGAGGCAGACAGCAAAGAAACCTTCCATATTTGCTCTCTCCATTCCACTTGTGATTTTAGAGATTTCTATCTCATCACCTTCTGTAGGTGATCACCTATCTTCATCATACCAATCTTTTGCTCTTTTACAGATTGATTAGCCCTAATTCTGAAGAAGTGGATTCTGTGCCATTTTCTGGATTATTTCTGCTTTTTCTGATCTATTTCCAATGCCAGTAACACCTTTTTAATTTAGGACATGCAAAATGAGCCGATTCACATCACGGCAGCATAGCTTCTATTTTGACACTTCATTTACTTTTTTGGAGTGATACTAAGGACTAAGCTAATTTTCTTTGGAGTTTTTAATATAACCTCGAGATCTTGTTTATGAACTGTAATAATTAAGAGGATAATATTCTATATACATTTAGGACCCCTTTTCCCCACTTGAATCTTTCAGCTTCAGCTATATTGAGTTTTAGATCCACCATTGTGTCTCATAAAATACTTTTGCAGTGGGCCCTGTTTGTAGTAATCACTGATTACATCTTTTCTATATTATTTATCCTCACATGCAACAGCAGAGTTCCTAGCACTGATCTATCTGGGACTCTATCAGTAACCTTCAACCACTGTGAAAATTGTTTCTTTATTTCTGTCCATATCCATAACCATCTTTAAACCAGTCACTTCTGCATGCAATGGACCCTTGTTCTTTCCCAAAGCTGTTTGGATTCTTTAAGACTTCTAAGTAAGGGATCACGGGATACAGCACTTGAAAATTCAACCAGATTATACAAATGTATTTTGCCAACTTCTTTAAAGAATTTAATTAAGTTTTGAGATCAGACTTTTCATTATGATATTAGATTGACAGATCCTCAGGACATCACATTTATTGACATGTCTGCTAATTATTACATCACATTACATCGTTTCTACTAATATTCCAGGAACAGCTTAAGGCATCTGTTGTGCAACAAGCCTGTCTTGGAATCTTTTAAAAATTGCATCATGTTAACCCCCCTCAAGTAATCAGTCACAAAGTTAAGTTCTTAAGAGAGAGGTAAATATGACAAAATGCAGGGGGGGCTGCACAGTTTTAATTAACAAAGAAAATATTATTTTCTAAAGAAAATAATATTTGCACTGAAAAAATAGCCCAAGCCAGAATTTTCACAGTTTCTCCCCAAGATTCAACACAGACTGTCAGTTATGAGATTAGACCCACAAAATCAGACCCTGGCTCTTATCACCAAGTACTTTGGCAAATGATACTTGATAAAGGGATGATGTCTGCTAATCTCTTTTTACCTTGCTAGAGGTTTCCAGCCAGAATGCAGGAAACCTCTAAAGCGCATCCAAAATATTTTTTTACATTAAGATGGAATAGTGATATTCTGTCATTTAAGAATGTTATTTTAGACTTCCCTCTCCATTTTCTCATTAAAGACGCCTTTCTCTGAGAAATGCTGAATTAATTATCAAGGAAAGACTATAGCTAGATGCTATAAAGGAGAGAGGAAAGCATAAGCAGTCTTATGAGTCTTTTCTCTTACTCTGGCAATGTTCAAAGTATCATATATGCAGACCTTGCTTCTTTTTACTCCTCTCTACTTCACTGCAACAACAAATAAAAGGAAACTTCCTCCCAAAACTGCCTGACTTGCACCAATTTTATTGTTCCCAAGTGCTTCTGTAGTCTCTAAAGCTTGTCACTCTCTTTACTGCTCTTCACTTCATGTTTCCTGGGGAAGAACAAGGAGACATCTCACAGAAAACCCTTGTATAGCTGAAGTATACCTGAAAAATTTCACCAGTTTTCCCAATATGAAGAAAATTTCTTTATTCAGAAACAGATTTAAGCATTCAATACTGTTTATACAGTCAGAAAATATTTTACTTTTTATACTTCATACCAGAACACTGCAGCTTAAAAAAGGGGAATCATTATAAAAGTATTTAGATTGTAATTGACAGTTATGCTGGACTGTCACAGAACCAGATCACCTGAGGTACCAGATTCAAACCTGTTCAATCTCAGATTGCTAATGGTCACATGGGTAATGCTTCCCTCCTAAGCAAAAGCCTTTGTCTTGGTATCCAGTACCCAGGAATCTCTGATGCCTTGCCCATGCATTGACCCTTGTGTATTGTCCAGATTTTGGTAGGATGTTTCTGTTGTTTGGGGTTTTTCATGGAAAACTGCTGCCTTACCTTTGTTTACAGATGGTTACTGTGCCAGCAGGCATTCTAAAAAGCAGCATTCACTAGACTTACATTCCCTTTGTTTCTAATCCTGCTTGCTTACACCATCAGCTACTATCAAAATACATAATGTGGAGTTCACACAGTTTATGTTCATGACTGCCTCTGTTCCATCCACATCTGCTTCACAGAGTTCCCAGAGTCATAAGAAAAGAATGACTGAGAGCGCTGAAGCACAGCTACCTCACCTGTGGATCCAGTACTTCTGGTTAGGTAAGGTGACTTTTAGGATCTCTGTGTCCCTTATTTCCTGCTACATTAGACAGGGAGGTCCTGCAGAACAGAAAGATCCAGGTCACCCTCCTGAGGCGGGAGGTGTCAGTGACACTGCACAGGAGGCTCTCAGCCAGCGCTATTTCCGAATGCCGCTCACAAAGTCACAGAGGACATCTGCACATGGGCTTTCCCTACCGTGGTGGTGCTGCTGGGACTGGGACAGCATTCCCTTCCTGCTGCCTCCACAGCTAGGCATGCTCCTCACGGAAGGGAAGACTTTAAAAGTCTACCAAACCTGCCTGCAAAGCAGTGACAGCAGATATCCAGCCCAAGATGGTGCACAGCCGCCTGAGACCAAGGAATCCAGCCTGCTGATGTAGAAGAGTGAGTTTACTGCTGTCTGTTAAGTCACCACGTCTCTTTTTCAGCTTGACAAGCCCATTCAGCCTCCTCTACCATTACTCATAAAGCAGTTCTTGCACAGCCTGACCTATGCCTAGAAAAAGTTCAATCATCAATCCAGCATTTACTAGGTACTAGCAAATTTATATTTGGCTGTCCGAAAATGAGACAGAAATCCACTGGGGTAAGGTCCAAGAATACACAGTTTGTTAAAAGAAAAATCCCACTGCCAGTTGCAGAGATTTGCAGGAGCAAAGACAAGCAGTGGCAGACGAGACAGAAGCTGGGGGAACCAGCTGTATTAGTCTCAGCAGCTTGCAGAGCTGTGATGCTCAGGAATCCCTTGGTGACTGCCTTATGGAAAACCTGCTCCAGTGCCAATGTAACACACAGGCACTTATTTAAGAATAGTTCTTTCTGCTTGTAAAGTAAAAGGCACCACAAGAGAACATTCCCAGCCCTCACTCTCCACCAGAAAAAAGCCACAAAAAAGTGCATTTCTTTTTCCCCTATACTACTTCTTTTCTTGGGTTGTTCTCTTCCCAGGGACTCACTTCCCTGCCCAGACCAGTGGGAGACCTCTATCAGACTTCCCTGAAAGCTTCAGGATTTAAAAAGTAATTTTTATAGTTATGAAGCATGCACTTAGCAAGCTGGAAATCTGCCCCCAGTATCTTTTTATGACACAAATGTTGCTTGAGAAACTTACACTGTAGTTTCTTAAGTGGTTTTAATTGACACCAGAGCTGATACTGTCCTTTTTGTTTCTGACCTACCCCCTCAGTTCATCCATATTTGCACAATTTCTCTTATTGGTTTATTTTGGGGACTGTACAGAGAAGCAGAATAGATCTAACTCAGATTAATTCCCTCTTCTGAGTTTTCTTCCTGGATGCTGATGGTCTAAACAGCCAGAGCACGGCAGCAGTGATAGGGAGGCAGGACTATTTGCAGCCTGCCCACTGTATGGAGTGGAAATACTTTCAAAATAGTATTTATTCATACTGAAGTGCAGACAGAGGCAGAAACATCACCAATGTGCAAACTGTGCAAAGCCCATGGTTGGGTGCTAGAGGCAAGGCAGTACCACTGCATTAGCTAAAGTCAAAACAGTTTTCATGGAATTTCTTTTGTAGTCTAGCATTATTTTATCAGCTGTTACTCTGACAGCAGCCATACACTCAGAAAGGGATAGTGGATGGAGCATGAACTAGAAGATGTGGCTGGGTGGAGTGGGAGATTGCAGAGCAGGCATCACAGTACGAAAGGCAGCACTGGCTGCTGCAAAGTGAACCTAAGCCTGCAATAACCCATGCTGGGCAGTGTACAAAAGAGTATCAAATTATATAGGATACAAACTCACAACAAACAACTGATATGGCAACTTCACCTCAGCCCTTTACAAAAATGTCAGCAAAACAGATTCCCCTGTCTGAGTCCAGTTTTAATTTCACAAAGCAAAACCTCACATGATTGTTAACAGCAGCAGCTGATGCTGTTCAGGTGTCTTGACACTAGGCAAGCAAGACCTGCGTGGAAAGACAACTAAAATCCCTCTCAAACAGGCAGTGAAAGGACAAAGGTGAGCTTGCATTTACTAAAGAGAAAAATTCAAGCCCTGACAGTTAAAAAGCAGGTATTGGTGGAAAAGGTTTAGTGTAGCTGCAGGGGCTCAGCAGGACTCCAGCGAGAACAAAGTCTACTAAACTAGCACAAAGCTTTTTGAACAAAAACAGTCCTGAAGGGCAGAGAGATGAGAAATATATCTAATTTAGTCCCTCTCCACCTGCACTTTGGGAAAGAGAGATGTTTAAGAACAATATCTTCCTTCCCCCCCATAACACTAATCCTGTTGCACCATATTTCATAATATACTCAAAACTTGCTGGTGGGAAAAATCCATGGAGCTGATTTTTCAATTGCTGCTAGACATGAAGAACCAATTCTTTATAAGTAGGGTTGAAATATTCATTAGAGGATTTAAGATTTAAGGTCTTCTGAAAATTTCAACAGGCACAAACAGCTTTAAAAATCTACTCTGGTATCATTCTATGTACTCATACAGCATCCTGCACAGCAAGAAGGATGTTCCAATTGCACTAAACTACTCTCTAGAAAATACAGAAGGTGAAAAAAGCAATAGACAGGAAATGAGAGAAATGGAAGACTATTTGTTATAAAGTAAAGTAAGAAGTACCTCTGAAGCAAGCATCTAACCGCTTAAAAACCAACCATGAGTAACAAGATACAGTAATCAAAATATACTTCTATAAAGAGAGGAAATAAATAAAAGAGACTCCCTTTTCAAAGGTTTGAGTGGTTTGCATGAAAACCTATTGTGTTGCAACAGAAAGGCATGAGGCTGGAATGTTCCAGGAAACAGGGATGATGGAACAACCTACTATAAAAGGCACATGCTCCACCTATGCAAAAGCTTGCTCATTTTTTCAGGATGTAATCAAGTGTCTGAGTGACATGGAAATCTTATTTCCTAATCAATTAGAATGGCAAACTGTATTTTAAAAAGCCCAAAACTGCATTTTGCAGCCTCATATCTCATTGAATCCATTTTGAAAACAATACTGCTTTCATATCTTCAGCTCTGTTTGGATAGATTTTAAAGCCACTTTAATTTCATAAAATGTAGCAGATTTAAATAAAAATTATTTGTTATCCCTCAACTGTAGGGAGCTGGGGCCACAACATACACTTATTGCATCAGAACATTTCTTGTGTGCCCTCAGCTGTTTGGATACAGAAGTGAGGTGGGCAGTTTAGAAAGAGAACAGGAATCATCAGAGTTACAGTAAGCAGGCTCAGGCAGTACTGGGGAAAATGAAGTATACAGTAACTAAAACAAGGCATGATTAGGGTGGACTGTCTGGCTTTTAGGAATGTGAAAGGATTTAGCTTCACAGTAAGCCATGGGTAGACTGTTTCAAAAATATTTTTCTGTTCAAAGTTCATACTGAGGTTTTATGTTTCAGAAGACTTTTTTGAACACCTCCATTTAGCACTAACCCAGTGTGCTTTGATCTGAATGTCACCATTCCTTTGAAGAAGCTAAAACATGCTGAAGATTCACAGAAAATAGTGTTTGGTTTTCCTAGAAATTATATTATTCATACAGAAGTTATTCCCAAAAAAGACATGAATTTGGGTTGTAGGATTTCTTCCCTTGCACTCATAAGTAGATTCTAAAATTGAGAACATTTGTGTATTTCCAAAACAATGAAGGACATAATTATCAGTAACTCTTCACAGCTACCCTAATACCACAACCTAACAAAACAGAAATTAATTCAGTATACTTTTCAGGCTTGTGACTAATTAAAGAGAAATTTGACTCATTGTCTTCATCATCTATTTATATAGTAGAAAATTATACACATAACTAAAAGAAGGGGGGAGGGATAAGAAAGTTAACCAATCATCTTCTTAAGGACTTATTTCAAAACTCTGGTTCTCCGTATTGATTTCTTACTCATATATACATGAAGCAAAATATGTGCAGCAAAAAACCCCAGGATTTCTGAATGAACTTAAAAGGTATTACTATGAAATAAACACAAATAGAGAGGCAACTTACATCACATTTATAGTAAAATAACGTGACTGTTTTATTAAGGTTTGCACACTTTACATTGCAAATACAGAGTAACACAGACTAAACCAAATAATCCCTTTTTAATTAAAGATTACAACAAAGTATTTTATACTGGAACATGCCTGTCTAACTCCTATTCCAGACAACTGAATTTAACTTTCTATTTAAGTAATAATAAACTTTCTTTATTAAGCGAGTAATTATAAACTTAAAGCAGCTTGCTTATTGAAAAAGTCTGAATTCATGAATTTTGAGGGGGGAAAAACCCAAACAATCCAACCACACAAAAAATACCCAACCTTAACAAACAAATAAAATCCAGAATAAGCCAGTATTCCAATTACAATTATTAATTTATTTCATTCCCTGAAAGAATGCATCAGTAATTGCTCTACTTCTACTAATAGTAAGCCATATTACAGAAAAAAATGCCTAACATCCAACGCTCTGGAAAAAATCTCATTAAGGATTAGTCTGTTTCATGACAGATGTGAAAATTCAAAACATTAAACTGATCACTTAAAGTCTTTGACTACACAGAAGTCAGGTTAAAAATCAGGGTTTGAGACGTATAGTTCAGTTTATTTAAGATGACAATGTTGTTCTCTTCTACAGAACTTCACAGCTCTCTGGGCCAAACACATCAGCTGGGTCAGAACCAGTTGTATGCAGAGGAGGGAGAAAACAATTGTGCAACCGTATCATGAGATATGGAGCAAGCACTTATTTACATTAGAAGGAACCTCTGGAGGTCAACAGCTTCTATCCTTTACTCAACTCAAGGCAATCTTCAGAGCTTCAAAGGCTCCTCAACGCCATTCTCACTGAAGTTCAGAGTTTCTCCAAGTGTGGAAATCCCACAGCCTCTTTAGACTATTTATCCCAACACCTGACCACATCAATAATGATAATTTTTCCTTATGTCTAACTGAAACATCCTTTGCTTCAACTTTTCCTGTTGTCTCTAGCCCTATCACCCAGCTCCTCCAAGAAGAGTCTGGCTCTGTCTTTTCTGAACCCTCCCATTAACTGAAAACAAGATCCACTGCCCTAGTCTCCTTTGAATAGAGGACACTCAGCTGTTCCAGCTTTTCTTTTCACATTATGTGCTTCTGTACCCTAATTATCCTGGCAGTCTTCCTCTAGGCCTGCTTCAGAACGTCAGCTCCTCTCCTACACCAAGAAGCACAAAACCAGACACTGTTTTTGATGCCGTCACACAAATGTCAAGCTGACAGAAATACTCACTTCTCTCAGAGACTGGCTTCATTCTTGCTCAAAGGTACCTTGCTGACTCACATTCAGCCCAGTGTCCAGCAGCAAAGCAATGTCGTTTGCTGTGATGCTGCTCTCCAGCCATCAGTTCCCAGCCTGTACTCCTGTGTAGAGTTATTCTGTTCCTATGTTTTCAGATTCTGCTGAACACCAACCACAAGGCTCTTGTCAGCCCATTTCTCCAGCCTGTCAAGGTCTCTCAGCCCTGCCCTCCAGCCCACACAACCTTGGTGTCATCAACAAGCTTGCTGACGGTGCACTCCATCACCTCATCCAAGCACTTAATTAATATTATAAATGCAAAGCTGCACTACTTAATTTTACTGAATACTAATTATCATGTCCTGAAAAGGATAAAGGACTTCCATGCAGTTTAATTTTAACTAATTAACAGGTTGGTAAATGGGATGTTACAAAGAACTTGTACTTCAACACACAAGTCACCAAATAAAACCTCGTCGATATTTTTTTAATGGGCAGTTTGCACTTGGTGACTCACTGAAATAGCTCCAACGAAAGATTTCTCTCCAACACATCCTTCTAAATATGGAGAACTAAATACACAAAGTATCTGTGTCAGTGACTCTCAAGAAGTCTGGGAAAAGGGCCTAAATTAACAGCCATTGTATATTTATACTCCAATAAGCAACAGAGCTATTAGTAATGTCTCAGTACTGCAGGCTGCGTACTTCCATACACAAACTTTCAGGGAATGCAAGTAACAGGAATTCTTTCTGAAAGAACAAATGCTTTGTCTTAGAATATTTAACTCACAATGCTTCATAGACCTAGATTATTTGCTAGTACAATTTTGCAGTAGATCTATTTCTACTGAATAAATGTGCCAGATCATTGCTGAAGAATTGTGTTTTGCTATCATGAAGTCTGCTATACAGCTGGGTCTCAAGATTTGAGCTGTAAAATATCAAAATCCCCAACCTACGGATATACAGATAACTCCATCAGCCTATGAAGTTCTTTGAATTTTAAAACGTATAACCTGCATTATTAGTGCAGCTGGAACTTTGGTCTTCATAGTTTAATAGGTACATATTTCTGCAGTTTCTTCACAACATTGATGAAATTCACCATTTTTCATTCAAGAAACCAACCATATATTTTCTGGGCTCTACTCTGCCAGAACATTTCTACACGTCTATCTGTAGTCTTTCAACATAGTAGAGATAAACTGAGATGAACACATTCGCTTGTCCCTCAGCTGCTTAGAGATCTAAAGCACAACAGAGCAACCCGGATTAAAAAATAAAATAAAGCTAAAAAGAATGACAATTCTGCAAGTAATTTACAGAGGCAAGAAATAAGAAATATTTTTTTTTTATTAATGAGAAAAAAAATACTTATGGGGAAAATTCCATTGCAACAGCAGTTACAGGTTACTACTGTCAAAAAATAGTCCTGATTTGTGTATCCAGCCTTGCACATCTTACACACATAGTAACTAACATATACAAAAAAACCCACACAACTGCGTATCACAACAGTACAGTAACAGTCAAACCCTTAGTAGAGAGAAGAGTTCATTAATAAACTACAACTGTCCTACAATTCCTATTCTTAAGTCCACAATAAATTCGAATAGTACCAGTATTTGATGTATTTTATTTGCAAAAACATTGACAAGTATGTATCATGACATTTTCTCATAGTTTTTCAGCTATTTCTCCAAAGGCTGGTTCATAATATTTCAATTATCATCATCAGTGCTTCATCTAAGCATCCTAAAGAATATCCTATTGTTTTTTTTTTTAATACAGTCAGTTTTGAGTTTCTACCATTTTTGTACCATTTTGTACCACAACATTTGTACTAAATGTACCATTTATAACTTTGTAATCAAAATTTCCTCTTAGAAATCCATTTGAAATAAAAGGGCAGGGGGGCATTGCTTATCCCAACTAACATCTATGGAACTTCCCTGAAGCAGAAATTTTAAGTGGACTAAAAGTAATAAATATATCAAATAGAATTTTCTC
Source organism: Calcarius lapponicus (assembly GCA_039654755.1). Taxonomy (NCBI): domain Eukaryota; kingdom Metazoa; phylum Chordata; class Aves; order Passeriformes; family Fringillidae; genus Calcarius; species Calcarius lapponicus. The sequence goes on from CM077464.1 coordinate 24,417,141, forward strand.
CTCAAAGTTATTTCATTTGTAGTAATTTACAACCAAGGTCAAAACCAGGACACAATGTTCCTACCATCTCTTAAAGTACCTGCTGTAAGAACAAGCAGGGCTTGTTTAAAAAGCAGAATTATAAACTAGAAAAATCTAATTATTTTCTCTATGCTAAATTCCAGGAAAAGTGATCATCAGGTGAAGAACTTGTAGCAGAAGATCAGTTTCCAACTTATGTCCATTTAATCACAATTGATCAGAGACTATATAAACCAGTCAAGAAATATGCCATTAAAACATATATAATTAGCATTATACATTAGGTGTATTTTCCCCAAAAAAGCTTTAAAACCTCCAGAAACTACATCTTTCCTCAAGGAAGGTGGGGACGGGAGGGGGGAAGTGAGAGATAAATAACATCCCTATAGGACACTTTACAAAAGTAATTATTTTAATTAAGAGAATTATCACAAAAATTAAACTGTGTAAGAATTTTCACAATTATACAGAACCATTTTTACCACTTTTCCACTAAGTTACATCACAGGCTACCCCTAGCTGACATCATGCTGACAAAGCCCCAGGTTCCTTTCTGGTAGGCAGCTTTCCAGCCACTCGTGCCACGCCTGTAGTGCTCCATAGGGCTGTTGTGACCCAAGGGCAGGATCCAGCTCTCACCCTTGTTGAACCTCATACCACTGGCCTCAGCCATCGATCCAGCTTGTCCAGACCCTGCTGCAGAGCCTTCCTACCCTCCAGCAGATCAACACTTTCGCACAGCTTGGTGTTGTCTGCAAACTGACTGAGGGTGCACTGGATCCCCTCTTCCAGATCACCAGTGAAGACATTCAACAGGACAGACCACAACAGTGAGCCTTGGGAAACACCAGTGACCAGCCACCAACTGGATGTAACTCTATTCACCATCACTCTGTGAGCCTGGACATCCAGACACTTTTTTTTTTTTTTTGCCCAGAGAAGAGTGGAAACAGTTTCTCAGGAGAATGTTGTGAGAAATGATGTCCAAAACTTTACTGACATCTAGGTAGACAACTTCTGCAGCCTTTTACTCATCCACTAAGCAGGTTACTCTGTCCTAGAAGATAAGCTTGGTCTAGCAGGACCTGGCTTTCAAAAACTCATGCTGGCTGGGCCTGATCCCCTGGCTGTCCTGTATGTGCCATGGGATGGCTCTCAAGATGATCTCCTCCATGACATTCCCTGGCCCTGAGGTCAAACTGACAGGCCTGTAGCTCCCCAGATCCTCCTTCCAACCCTTCTTGTACAGGAGTGTCACATTTGTTAACTCCCAGTCACCTGGGACCTCCACCATTAACCAGGATTGCTGGTAAATGATGGAAAGTGGTTCAGTGAGCACTTTTGCCAGTGCCATCAGTACCCTTGGGTGGATCCCACCCAGCCTCAGACTTGAGAGTGTGCCAGTGGCATAAAAGACCTCTGACCCTTTCCCTTTGGATTACAGGGCCTTCATTCTGCTCCTTGTCTCTTTATTCCAGCTCAGGGCACTGGGCACCCAGAGAACAGCTGGTCATACCATTAAAAACTGAGGAAAAGAAGGCATTAAGTACCTCAGTCTTTTTCTCTTTTGTCACTTTGTTTGCCCTCTCATCCAATAAAGGATGAGGATTCTCAGGCCTTCCTTTTATTACTGGTATATTAATAGAAACACTTTTCATCAACTTTTACAGCAGTAGCCAGATTAAGTTCTAATTGGCCCTTCTAATTTTCTCCCTGGATAACCTCATCATATCCTTGTAGTAGTCCTGAGCTGCTGGCCCATTCTTCCAGAGGCCATAGACTGTCCTGTTTCTCCTGACCTCAAACCAGAACACTCTGTTCAGTCAGGCTGGTCTTCTTGCCCAACAGCTGTTCTTTAGGCAAATGGGGACAGCCTGCTTCTGCACTTCTAGAATTTCTTTCTTAAAAAATGTCTATCCTCCCTGGACTTCTCTCCCTTTTAGGAATGCCTCCCAGAAGTTTTTTCAACCAGTCTCCTCAAGAGGCTGGTCTGCCCTCCAGAACTCCAAGGTAACAGCTCTACTGACTCCCTCCTCACTTCTCCAAGAATTGAAAAACTCTGTAATTTCACAATCACTGTGCCCAAGACAGCCTCCAATCATCACATCACCCACAAGAGCTTCTCTGTTTGTGAACAGGGAGTCCAGCAGGACACCTTCCCTAGCTGGCTTACTCACCAACTGTGTCAGGAAGTTCTCTTCCAGACACTCAGGGACCTGCTTCCTCTAGACTGTTTCCTCTCTACTGCATTGTATTTCCAGGAGGCATCTGGAGATTTGAAGTTCCCCAGGAGAACAAGGGCTAGGGATAGTAAAACTTCTCACAGCTGCTCAGAGAATATTTAACCTGCCTTTGCAAGCTGGCTAGATGTAAGAGACTCCAAGCCAGGATCTCTGCACTGCTGGCCTTACCACTGATTCTCACCCATCAACAACCCTATTGGCACCATGATTAAGCTCTAGAGAATCCCAGCACTCGCTAAAACAGGGCTATTCCACTGCTTCTCCCTCCTTGCCTATCCCTTCTGAAGAGTTTACAGCCATCCACTGCAGCCCTCCAGTTGTGAGTCATAACACAATGACCAGTTTCTGTAATGACAATTATACCATAATTTTCCTGCTGCACAATGGCTTCCAGCTCCTCCTGTTTGTTGCCTCTGCTGCGTGCACTGGAGCAGAAGCACTTCAGTCAGGCTATTTGTACCTCCACCTTTTCTGGGGAAGAAGTCCTAATTCCTGTATGACCAATCTCAGATGCTTCTGTGGTTTCTAACACATGGATAACCACTGGTCTTTGCTGCTACATGGATCTTTATCCCCTGTTTTCACTGAAATGAAAGATCAAAGGACATCACTAGTACACCGTCCCTCAAACATGGGTGTGCTGCCCCCAGGCTTATCTCTAGTGAGCCTGGTTTTAATCAGTTTCCCCCTTCAAGTCTAGTTTAAGCTTTTCTAATGAGCCCTTCTAACTCCTGTGCAAAGATATTTTTCTCCCTTTGAGATAAGTGTACAGCGTCTGTTGCCAGAAGGCCTGGCAACATCATCATCATTCCCTGCAACTGGAAGGATAGAGAAGCACACTACTTGTGCTCCTGATTCCTTAACCAAGGCCCTGAAGTTTCTCTTCATTGCCCTCATACTTCTTGTTACAACTTCACAGCTGACTACCTGGAAAAAAAAATAAAATTAATAATGGATATGAGTCTGAGTGCCATACCAGGACATGACACTTTCTCCCCATGTCTTTAACCCAGGCCTCAGGGAAGCAAGAGACTTTCCCGAGAAGTGAATCCTTCTCTTTGAGCCTTCTGCTCCCTTCAGAAGGAAGTCTCCTGTGACAATGGGCTCTCCTTTTTGCTTTGTGGGAGCAGATTTGCTGCAGGGTACAGGTCAACTCAACCTTGGCAGCACCAAGCTAGATGAACCATCATCCTTGTTACTGTTGGTTTCATGTGCAGAGGCTCCTAAGTATTATGTAAGGGCATTTGGGAAGGTAAGGCAGTCACAGAAGAGCCACACCTCTATGGCATTGGGCAGGAACTTGTCACCATTGCCCCATACCTCTTAAAGTCACTGCACTCAGCTGGGCAGAGAGAGCATAGGGAGTCTTCCATATCATGCCTACTGCAAGTTTTTCAGGTGTGTCAAAATGGTAATCACAAGCCACTGGGAAACTCCTTTAAGTAGGGAAAATCCTCAAGAAATTTAATGAATTTTTTTCCAACATAGGAGCCTGCACATAAAAACTATTTTTATAAAGAACTAGTAATATAATGCCTCAGTTGTGACTATGTAATATATAAACTACACTAAGTTACTGTCAAAGAATAACGTTACTATACTAAAGGCTGTGTGCAAACATTGATTTCTAGGTGTAAGCTTATGCACAAATATATACCTTGCTTTTAGAGGATTAATTTTGTCCCCTGGTCTTCCTTCTCAGTACAGAATTAAACAGGAAAAGTGACAAGAGTAACTTTCTTTGCAACACTGTAACACAGCTGTTTGAAAACCCCCACCCATCCCTATTTTAACTGCAATTATCCTCCGACAGGAAGAGTTCAGAATTTACCCCGTTTAAAATACAAATCTAAGGAAACCATCAAATGAAAATCTCTCTTGAGCAACTTCAACAAAATTCCTTAAAGAAAATTCAAGAATATTAGTAGTACTACAAATAAGCTTTAGGTCAAAAGAAATGTTTGCCTTATCTAAACCAGTTAAAAACTCTCATTCCTTTTCCTGTAAAAACAGGCCCCAGTAAAAACTCTTTCTTGTGGGCTCCCTTTATACACCTAAAGGTTGCAACAGCATCTCCTCAGAGCCTTTTCCTCCTCCAAGGTGAGCAACCCCAACCCTCTCAGCCTTTCTTCACAGGAGAGTGTGCTGGGAACAGCAGGCCTGTAGAAGGCCTCACAAACTAAATCCTAGTCTGACATAGCTGGAGAAAGCTAACAGCTCTTCATGAAAACAAAAGCCTGCAACAGCAAAAACCAACTTGTTTCCCTGCGAAAGAATTCTACACATTAAGACGCTTTTCCTCCACCTGTTTCAACAATTCCAACTGTCTCAGCTTTAAGAATGAAAACAGTATCTCACAAACAACCCTTTATTACACATAAACACCTTGTCCGAGACTGACCAATTACTGTGAAATGACAGCTTGTTACCATAGCTACAGGAGGGTTTATAAAACTCTATATAAAGGGATATATAAAATAAAGTTCTAGATTTTTCGCTCCTTAGAACATTGTGCCTTGTCTCTCTGAAATGAGGTCAACAGCAACAGGAGAGCTGCTCTGTGTTTGTGTCCCTCCCCCAGACCTGCTTCCACTGGTTCATGTCTTTGCTGTTTGGGGGGCCCCAAGCTGGATGCAGCATCCCTGGTGGGGTCTCCCTCACCAGGGCAGAGCAGAGGGGCAGAATCCCCTCCCTCACCCTGCTGGCCATGCTGCTTTTGATGCAGCCCAGGATACAATTGGCTTTCTGGGCTGCAAGTGCAGACTGCCAGCTCATGTCCAGTTTTTTCATCCCAAAGTACTCTCGAGTTCTTGGCAGGGCTGCTCTCAACCCCTTCACCCCCCAGCCTGCATCAATACCAGGACTTGCCCTGACCCAAGTGGAGACCTTGCACTTGGCCTTCTACTGTCACAAACAAAGATTATTGTGTCTGTTTCCAATAATTCTGGAAGACATTTAGCAGTTATGAAGAAAACGACAGTTGTTATACATTAGCTAGACATCTCTGGCTTGAACCTTCAATGTAAAATGTAATATAATCTTGCATGAAATAATCTTTCCCCCTAAAATTTACACATAAGTGTGATTTCTATAATGCTCCATGGAAAACTACTTGGTATTGTATTTTGGGATGAGGAAGCAAAAGCAGTTAAAGTTTTGCCTGATGATAACAATGTTGAAAACAGAATTTTCCATGTCATTTTGAACATTTCAGAATTTCCACAGGGCTGCTCTTCAAGTAAAACAGATCTGTCTTTGCTATGTGTCATTACCAATTATGCAAACACGGTAATATGATTAGAAACGTAACTGGTTCAGCACACGTATCAGTAACCTCCAGCTTCTCAATTTTCCTTCTTAGTGGCATGAGTCACCTTAGCAAAGCTGACAAAACTTCAACAGTGACAACTGCCAACAGCAACCTCTAGTTATCAGATTCCAAGGAGAAGTTAATGAACTGCTCAGGTAACGGTAACTACATGACATCTGAACAGCAAAAATAAATTCAACAAACAAAACCCCTCAAAAACAAATGAACAACCCCCCCAATGCAAAAGACCAACAAAAGTATCCCTCCAATACACAAAACAAAAAGAATCCTAAAAAAACACAAATAAACAAACAAAAAAAACCCCCACAAAACTTGCTAGCCAAACTAGTTAATGATTAATAAACAAAGCCCTACTACTGAAACAAAAAGAAACGTGGTGATAAGCAATCACAGCAGAGATGTCACAGACCAGGAGTGATAAACTGTTCAGGACAGAATAAAACAACCATATTGTTAACAAGGTTTTATACAGTGAACAAAAACATAATGACTTTTTCTAAAACCATTTTTATAGTTGTTCCATTGTATAAAAGCTGACAGCTTTAGAAGGCATTCCTTTTCATATTTACATGCTTAGTTTTCTTTAACCTTCTGAAGTGTGTAGGCCAGACAGGAACACATAAGAGATACATATAAACTCACATGCAATCTGTAACTATGTCCAGGAAACTCCATGTTTTGTGCAATAAGCCCAGTCATGGACTTACATACATACAAACCACATCTAGTCCTATCTAGATGTGTATGGCACAAGTGAAAATAAAAGGGATGGCATAAAACTTACTTGCCTAACTTTTGGGTTTTGGCTATTGATATTATTATTATAGTGCCACTGTTGTAATCCTTCTTTTAAAATTAATCTTGATTCATAATACTCTGCTGATGCATACATACATGAATATAGAGCACCACCAACATTGTTTAGCTTTTTAGTAACTTATAGCAATACTGTAATTCAGGAATAATAGACTGTATTATTAAAATATATTATTCTTTTCATTAAGGACTGAAGTAAAATTTGTTGAAGAAGGAATTGACAGAGTACAGGATCACAGAAAAGCCCAGAATTAAAGTTTTCAGAAGCTTCTTCTGTGGATTGTAAATACAACCATTTACTCTTTCCACATCCACAAAAAAAAAAAAGCAAAAAAAGTTGCTATAAATTCTGCTACCAGTTTGCTTCTATGTAGAAGCAAGTCACATGTTCTAAGTAGTTGAAAAACGCTGTTGCTTTCCTTATGACTAAAGCCTGTTTTCCCCCCCAAGGAAGAAGAGGAATTTTCCTCTGTACATAAAAGAGATTAAAGAGAAATTAATCCACCACACTTCACACTGAAAATCAAAAAGATGAAAGTAAGGATAAAACAGCCAAACATTAAGAAAGACAGAGTCTCTTCTCATTGCTAACCTCTACAGCCAAAATCCTCTCAAAGCCGTCTCTCTCTTTAGTGAATGTACTTAAATTACAGCACATTATTGATGTTATGTCTACAACTAAAGCTCCATTTCTGGAACTGGTAAGCACAGAAATGCACTCAAAGAAGGTGCAATCAAGGACGGTTAGTCATAATGGAGGGATCCATGCAAACAATTTAAGCCGTAGTATTAGTTCTTTACTCTGCCGAGAATGTTTTCGTGACTCTGTATATCCTCTGCATACTATATGAACTGTAAATAAGAGGTAGACGGACTAGTCATGAATTAAAAGGATTAATTTTTAAAAGTTGCCCAATTTCCAGTATGTGCTTAGACATGCCTGGGAGAGGGATACTGCTACTTACATAAAACTGCTGCGATACCAAGACTAAATTTTTTTCCACCAGGTTAAAAAAGAAAAAAAAAAAAAAAAACCAACAAAAACCAAAACCAAAGAAAACCCAATGAAACCCCACACCCTCGAGATCGCGAGCGTTTAAATTCATTCAAGGGCTGCTCTGACGGCGTTACCGAGCCAGGTCACTCTGTCACAGCTCGCCTCGCAGCACACGCTCCCACTCTGACCACTCACACTTTTGCTTCTGCCTTCCAGGCAGGATTTCCCGGCTCCGAGCAAGGCGGGCATGAGCCCAGCAGCGGGACCCGGCTGAAGCCAGGCCATCGGGCAGCTCCAAACTTTATGAGGTCCCGGCCGCCCCGGGGCAGCTGCTACCGATCCCCCGCAGCCGGCCAGTTCCCGGGCGAGCCCCCCGGTCGAGAGCCCGGCCCGAGGCGGTCTCTCTCCCCGCTTATCCCCCGGCCCGAGGCGGTCTCTCTCCCCGCTTATCCCCCGGCCCGAGGCGGTCTCTCTCCCCGCTTATCCCCCGGCCCGAGGCGGTCTCTCTCCCCGCTTATCCCCCGGCCCGGCGGCCCGCGGCTCCCGTCATCCAAGTTCCACAGCAGCCCCCTACGCGCTAACCTCGCTAACGTGCCGCTTGTTCACCTCCGCACTCCGGCTGCTCCCTCCTCCAGCTCTCCGCTCCCCTCGCCTGCCGGCGGTACCGAGGCGCCCCCGGAGCCGCCTCCCGGCCCGACCCCCCCGCGATGCGCGGCGCTGCCGCCGCCCCGATGTGCGGAGCCTCCAGGCTTCAGCCGCGAGCGGGCTCCGCTCGCCGAGCCTTCCCGCAGCCCCCGCCCGAACCTCGCCCAGCGCCGCGGGCACTCACCGGCTCCTCACAGGGGCTCTCCCCGGCCCTTCCCGGCGCCTCCGCGCCCGCCACTCAGAGCTCCCATGTGCCCAGCGGCCGCTCCTCTCTCCCGCTCCACTCCGGGTACGGCGCCCTCTGGAGTGCCCGCTCCAGCGGAAGCCTCACGGGCAGCCGGGGCTGTCACTCAGCTCGCCGGGGCCCCCGGCGCGGGCACGGCGCTGCGGCTGCCGCCTGCTCGCTACCCCTTTGTTCGGCGGCGGCGCTGACAGCTGCTGCCGGCGGCGCTCCGTGGGCCCGGGCGGCCGCTCCGCCTCGGCGCCTCCCCGCCCGCCAGCCGCGCCTCCTGTTCCCGGCCCGGCCCGCAGCCCCGGCTTGCTCCCTCCTTCTCCGCCCGCGGTCAACAACCGGCGGCGGCAACACAAGTTCAGGCCGCCGACCCGGAAACTCATCGGCAGCCGAGGCCCGCGGGGCTCCGACGGGAAGCGGATCCACCGCGCCGTGGGAGGGAGCAGGGCGGGGACGGGGCGGAGCAGGCCGGGACGCGGGGCCTGGGCGGCGGGCGCGGCGGGAGGATGCGGCGGGCAGGCGGCGGCAGGCGCCACCGAGGAAGGCAAGGCAGGCAGGGAGGGAGCGCGGCCGGGGCGATCTCCCTCACCCCGGTCCCGGGGCGGTCCCGAGCGCGGGGCAGCCGCTCCCGCCCCGCGGGGATTCAGCGGGAGCGCCCCTCGGGGGCCGCTGCCCGGCGGCTTCTGGGCGCGGCCGGGGAAGTTCGGGGGCGTTTCCCGGCCGGGCGGTGCGGGGCGGGAGATGCTGGGGCGCGGGGCCGCCTCCCGCCCGTCGCCCTCCGGCCGTGCCGAGCCGAGCCGAGCCGAGCCGAGGCAGCGCTGCGGGGCTTCCCGTGCCCCCGGCCTCCCTCCTCCCTGGCCGGGGTGGTGCGGCCGGGAGTCCCGGAGGGAGCCGCCCTTCGCCTCCTCCCGGCGGGTCCTGCGGGAGGCGGGAAGGGTCGGCGGTGCTGGGGAAAGCCTGGGTGAGGTGTGTGCCTTAGACCGGCAGCTTTTGGAATGGGGCCGCGTTGTAGGAACCTGGGTTTGGTCAGAATCAGGTTGTGGCGGTGTTTTCTGAAGCTGGTTGTGTTTATTGTCGCATCCTTACAGCACACCCCTCCCTGCCTCCCCGCCCCCTTCATCCTTACTTTTTGTTTTCTGGAGTCATATTGCAAGTCTCAGCGCTGTCGGTTTCACAGACATGCTCATTCTGCACTGGATTTAGCGCAGAGCAGTGGCAGAGGGAGTTCACCCACTGCTTATTCACCTGTCCCGCCACCTGTCATCCAGGTGACCCGGCCGTACCAGTGCAGGTTCCCTTCACACAAGCCTATGACCCAAACCCTGTGTATGCAAGCCCGTGTAAGGAAGCCCAAGGAGCAGGCCTTTCCCAGCTGTGCATAAGGGATGGTTGTTTCTTTTTCCTTTAAAAAAATCTTAATATCCTAAAGTACGAGTTCTCGTAAGTCAGCATGTTGCTTATTTTATGCTTTAAGATGCTGCTGTAAATAGCATACTAAATACTAATGTAAATACTGTAAATATGCTACTGCAAATTGTTAGCTGTTTCTCTTCAGATATTATACTGTTCACATACCATCACTGAATCCTCTAACTAATGTGTTTATCTTAACAGATGGTGAAAATACCCATGCTTATTATTGTTATTTATATTGAGGGTTTTTTTGATATCTTTTCAGGTAGTCTTGATCCCAGGAAAAATACTAAGGGCATAGGAATCTGAAGACCTCTGTTTCTTCTAGAAGAGGTGGAGAAGCTAGAAACACTAAAATTTAAAATATGTGGAGGAATTAATCTGCAAAAAGCATGTGCTTACTGATGCTATGGAATGAAAGAGTGTTCATTTGCAGATGAAGAAAATGATCAGCTGGAAGGTGGAAATGGTCAGACATAACCTTCTTTCTGGAAGCTGATATGCGATTTTGCTTTAGGAGGTTTTCCATATAATTTCCATACAATTTTGTGATTTTAGGAATTGTCACCTTGGTTTAACAGAAGGGTAAGCAAAGCTTTTTCTTACATCTAAGTGCTTCTATCCATTTTTTTTTAAGAGACTAAAGATGTATTCCTTTCAGAAACTTGATTTGAATGAATTGTGCACCAGTTGCAGCCCCACTGAAATAAAACTAAGCAAATGAATCCATATTATAGTTTATTTTTATCAGCTTTGTTACTTGGCTGTAGGCAAGACTGTGCTCTACTTTGTGGGGGGAGATGAAAAGCAGGTATTTTCTTGAAATCCATGCAGAACTCATGGTAGTGCAATACTTGTTACAGCACAATTTATAAATCACAGTGCTTGTCACTTTGAAATGGCTTTCTTTTTAAATTTCACATATTTTCTGGAGTTCAGAATTTCTTTGACCTTCTGTCTGGTTTGCAAAATGGGCAAGATAGTTACAAAGTGGAAAAAAAAGTACATTGCTTTTATTTTAAAGATGGGTTAGAGAACAAGCTTATTTGTATCAAATCTTTATGACGTCCTATTTTCCCCTTTCGTGAAAAGGAAGCAGAATTAAATCAGCCATTGGCATTTCTCCAGCTAAAAAACAATAAATGAATAATGCATCAGTGGATATGAGCGCTGCATCCTGAAGTTTAGTGTGCTGTTGGATGTTTTTTTCAGCTGAACCTTTTCTTCCTGTTTATTCATTATTTCCAGTGATAAAGTAAGAAGGAGAGATGGGAAACCCAGAAAACATTGGAGATGCATACGTTGCTGTGATTCGTCCAAAAAATACTGCTAGCCTCAATTCTCGGGAATATCGAGCTAAATCCTATGAAGTAAAACTATTTCTTTTCTTTATACTTTAAATTGTATAGCAAATAAGTAATAATATAACAGAAGATAATTTAGCCTTGTCTTTTACTCTTTGGTCTGCTGCAGAGGTTCATTCTGACTTCACCATTCTGCTCCTCAACATTTAGTACTTCTTGAATTTTGTTACGGCTTTTACAGTGGCATAATAAATAATAATAATAATTTTTTTAAGTTCTGTGCTTCTTTCAGCTGTGCTTAAACTTCTTTGGTTTCATTGTTGTTTGAAAGATTTTGTTGCTTGAAGTTCCCATTGAAGGCCAAAAGAAAAAAAGAAAGAAAGTTTTGCTAGAAACTAAACTGCAAGGAGGCACTGAGATAACCCAGAGCATCTTGGATTATGTATTAGAAGCGACCAAACCAATTTCACCAGCCAATCAGGGTATTAAAGGTAAAACTATTTTAATCTAATGTACTGTTGATAGCACTATAAAAATGGTTTTTAAATTGGCATGGCAAAGTTGTGCAAAAGCATGAAATTAGTATAAAGAAAGAAGATACATTTTGAGGTTCATCAAAAAAACCTAAGCCAACTATACAGCTAAAACCTTTCATGCACCTGTGTTTTTCTTTTCCTTCCAACTCTATAAAATGTTTACTAAATGATTGTTAATAAATGAATCTTTGTCTATGCTGCTGCTTCACCTCAAGTTTAGTTTTATAGCTAAACTTCCAATAAACCAGATCAAAGTGGCTTTTGTATCCATAACTTCAGCTAAAACTTGACTTGGACTAGAGAACTGATAAAGTCAGTTGTTCAGGGGACAGTATCTATATGAAAATATTTCTAGCAAAATTGTATTGCTTACAGGGGGAATTTGATGAGTACATTTTTTTCCCTTGTTACATAGCTGATCTAGCCAAGAACATAACACTTGTGCTGACACATTTGTTTTAGCCAGCCTATTACATTTCCAGGTTGGTGTAAAGTATAATGACTAAAGGACTTCTGGTCTTTGCTGTGGACTTCATCTCTGTTGTTTACATGGTAAAATGTTGCAGGTGGCAATAACTGCAGCTGAGTGGACATAACAGAGCTAATAATGCAGCAAACACAGAGTAACAGAATTAATACACATAGAGGAATGCCTTCTAAAAGCAAATACTCTGTTCCTTACATAGTTTGGAGAGTTTTAATTCGACTCAATCAGATGGCCCAAGCATTAATTATACCCAGCTTAGTTTGTACACTGCTAAAATATGCAGCTGAGGTTGGAAAAGTTAAAAAGGGCTACAGTCATATAATTTTTCATGTTAATGGGTATATACAAGTTTATGTTCTTTAGTTTTTCATATGTATTTAAATTTTTTCTGCTTTCTTTAAATTATAGCTCATAATCATAATTTTTTCTTCCTAGAAAGTAGGAAGATTGAGTCTGGTAAGCTTTCAGATAGCCAACTCTAGATTTTTTCTTTTTTTTGATGATTAATTGTTTTGTGTTTTGTCTGTTTTTTGTTTCTAAATAATGTGCTAGGAAAGCGTGTGGTGTTAATGAAGAAGTTTCCTCTAGATGGAGAGAAAGCAGGCCAGGAGGCATCTCTTTACATTGTTCCAACTGTTGTGAAAGGTAACATTTAGCATGATTTGTGAAGCTGCACCCATTTTAGCAGAAGTTCACTTGAGGATTTATTTTTTTATATGATACATTGAAGTACCATATATCTATCTCATTGATATATTATAATATCTATAATTATATAGATATATAATATGACATATTTATATAATATGTTTTTTTATGATACGTGGCTTTTTCTGTATTTAAACATTAAAAGTTGCAGGCAGGTGCAAAACTCCCTGAATATTTTAAACTTTGAAGAAGTTACCTAAAATCTAGGAAGAAACCTTTTCTTTAATGTATTACCTTTGTTTTTGTAACAATACCACACTTCTGGTTCAAGCAGTATTTGTACATTTGGTTATATTTCAAAACACAGGCCTTGTGTAGAATTTGCTGAATGCAACTCTAAAGACATCCTACTCAGTTCAGTGTTCTGTACTCAGAAGAATAAGTAAGTCTCTAAACAGTAAACAGATTCTTTGGAAAGCCAAGTAAATTACTTGTCAAGAAAGTATTTCTAAAAATATTGAAGTAAAATGTGTGCTTTTCGTGGAAGTTCTTCATTTTTGCCTTACTTATAAGACTTGATAATATCTATCAAATGGATACCATTGTGTATCGCTATGTAAGGATTGTATGTAATTGCTGTCAATTATTATTTGGAGAAAATTAAGTCACTCTAGTCTAAAGTTATAATCTTAATTAGGGATTTCTAACTACAGAAGATGCAGAAGGGAAAATAAGATTCTTCTCATGGATGTGTCTTCAGAAAATGTTTCTTTTTTAGATAATACGAAATATACATACAGTCCTGGATGCCCTGTGTTCTACTGTTTACAAGACATCATGAGAGTCTGCAGTGAATCCAGCACACACTTTGCTACACTTACTGCAAAAATGTTAATTGCCTTGGATAAGTAAGAGACATCATCAGTAAAAATACATTAAAATGAAAACTTTGATATTTTAAATCAAAATAGAAATATATATTAAAAAGATAATTTGTCAATGTAACACATAGTTTTTATAGCATTCTTGTGGTTAAGAAGGAAATAATCATGGTATTTTCTTCATGTTTATCAGAAATTGAAACCTTGACAACATATTTCTAAAATTCTTTTTGCAAACTCAAGAATGGTGTGTTTATCTAAATCAAGTAGCTTTTTGGAAGTTCATGCTCACAATGAATGTTTTGTAAAATCATAATGTTTAATCTTCTGTAAATGACATAATTGTCATTTGAGTAAGAAGATTTGCCAGAGCGAAGTAAAAATATCCTGTAATTGTATACCATTAAGATTTGCATTTAAATTAAATCTCCCTGTAGAAAGGGAGTGCATCTTCCCCAGACACACAAATTTATTTGCAGTAGGGAGTTAACTTTCAGAAAGGTGATTAGTTGTTTAGCCAGATTTATAGTAGTTTGAATACATGAACAGGTTTTTTTGTTGTTTTGGTGGGTTTTTTTGTTGTTGTTGTTGTTTTGGGGATTTTTGTTCTTTTTTTTTTATGTACCCTTAACCAAGAAATACCAGACACACTTGTGTATGAACTACAGGCTATTACCTAAAAGGTTCTGTGTTTAGGGTTTTTACAGTTTATTAGTAGAGCTGTAGTATTTCCATATATACCATCATATCAGTTAAATTTTATTTACCACTTGCTGAATGCCTTCAGACTCTTTAAAAGTGTTTCAAGCTTCACAAGAAGCCTTGGAGGTATAATAGAAAATAGTTTATATTTTTTACTCTCTATGTACATAATCTGAAACAATCCTTCTCAAAGATTCAAACTGCCATAACTAATTTATCTACCAAATATTTAGAAAAAATTCCTGAAAATACCTTAGAGGGTGTTTATAGCACAATGACTACAATTTTACTGTTCTTTCTGCCAGGACCGTAAGTAAGTGAAGAGAATGCTGCTTTTGCAGGACATTATAGCTTGGATTTAGGACTTAAAAATAGGCCTAAGCAAATGCATGGAACTGCAGGTTACCTTCTACCATCCTTACATATGCTTCTGGGACAGACAAGATCCAAGTGGTCTGGCAGTGGATGTCCAAAGCATGTACTTATAATATGTAACTTTCTTCTATTTCCAGGCTCAATCACTAAACAGAATTTATTGTATTCCAGCAAAGCACATTTTAACCTCAAGCTTGTGAGAAAGCATGTGCAGAAACCTAAATACAAACCTACCTTCAGACCTTTAATGCCCCACTTAATATAACACTGAAACAATTTAACAATTTGGTAAAAATATATTTATCCAAAACTTGAGATGAACAACTTGTCCTGAGCCCTGTGTTATATTGCATATGTGGTGGGAAAAATGCAGCAGGTGTACAGTACTGACTTCCCCTGGTAGCACAGAATAAGAGAGCCCTAAAGCTCTTCAGTAATGTCAGTAGGGGTGCACTGAGAAGAGAATGAACTTCAGCAGAGCTTTATAAAAAGGCACGTGGTAGCCTATGTGAAAGAGACTTGGCAGTTTAAAAACTGGACCTTCTGGTTTGCTGCCTTTTCCTGTCTTTCCCTAATGAAACACATGAATTAAAAAGCTTAAGTCAGTACAGATATTGAAACTCACCCTTAAAAAAACTGCTTTAAGTTTCAGAATTTGTTCAGAGTGGTACTGTTAATAAACTGAAAGTAAATGAAATGTTGGTGTGGTTTTGTGGTTATAACCCATGTTACTGTTAGTGTATAATTTCCTTCCACAAGAGTTTGCATCCACACAGAATTGAGCAAATACAACTGTTAAGCTGAGTGTGGTTAACAAATTTCACATTCAGGAGTAATTTAGTCTTATAAAATTGGCTGTGCAAATTATAATTATTTTTTTAAATTCAAATGTGTGATTATCATTTATGCAATTCCTAATCAAAGAAAATAATGGACAGCATGACCAAAATGATCCTTTTCTACCTGAAAATTAATTACTTGCCCATTCTCTCCTGCAGGTGGTTGGATGAACGGCACACCCAGTCTCATTCCATCCCAGCTTTATTCAGACCATCTCCTCTTGAAAGAATTAAAACAAATGTAATAAACCCTGCCTATGCTATAGAACCTGGTCAAACAGAGAGCTCATTGCACATGGGTTATACTGCCCTGGAAATAAAGAGTAAAATGCTAGCATTGGAGAAAGCAGATATGTGTATCTATAATCCTTTGTTTGGATCTGACCTTCAGTATACCAATAGGGTAAGAACTGTATTTTCATTTTGTATTTGTGCAACATACATGCATTTTCATTTTAGAGTTCATTCATTTATTTGATATGAGTGTGTGCTCACATCAGAGTTGTTTATTTAGCTGTAAGTGTGCACTGGTTTTTCAAATCCTGATATTTGATCATAATTCTCTTTCATTATAAAATGTTACTATCATAACTTTGGTTTTAAGAGAACACCTGACTGGAATGGGGGATTGTGTAGCCAAATCTCAGTAAGATATTTTTTCAGTTGTGTTTAAATTATGTCTTCACAGGTTGACAAGGTGGTAATAAATCCATACTTTGGCCTTGGAGCCCCAGACTATTCAAAGATTCAGATACCTAAAAGAGAAAAGTGGCAACGTAGCATGAGCAGTGTCACAGAGGACAAGTATTATGTTACATTCCTTTTTCATTAATGGATAATTTTGTTTTGTTTTATTACAGTAGCACTTGGTAGACTTAAAAGGAGATTCCTATTACTTTATGCTTCACTATAGAAGTACATACTTTAAATGAAATTCTATTTGAAATCTTAAAGTATTGAAACACAACAGTTAAAGGATGAATCAAGAAAGGTGTGAATTATAAACATTAGAGAAGCATTTCTTACTCTAATAAATACACCTGTGGCTTGATTTCTGCATGACAAAAACCTATTTGTATGAATACTGGCACATTTTAGCTGCATGAACTTCTATTTTATTCTTCATATAGATCTATGGTTAGTGCTATGTTAGTAACTTTTAAAAAGTTGGCGTTCTCAACAATTGTAATATAGCTGAATGGTGTTTTTCCTGCTTCCCCTTTTAATTCATAGGGAACACCAGTGGGTAGATGATTTCCCTCTTCACCGCAGTGCTTGTGAAGGAGACTCTGATTTACTAAGCCACCTTCTGGATAAAAAGTTTTCTGTTAATCAGTTGGATAGTGACCACTGGGCACCAATCCATTATGCATGCTGGTGAGTCAAGCATAGTTTTGCCAGTCAAGTGCATTCTAGCTGTCGTGATTCTTTAGCACTATCATTTATGTAATTTATCAGCCTCCAAAAGAAAAAAAAAACAACAAAAACCTCTAGACTTTTTATGCTTTCATTTTAATATATGCTAATGTTAACCTTCTGAAGAGAAGCATGGCTTCAGGTTTTGAGATAATTCTAACTTGAATGGTTTTTGGGGAGACCAGTTGTGGAGATCATGTCATCACTTACTTATTGCCTCTTGTGTCTCCTGACTATTCTAATTCCTGCTGGAGGAACTGGGTCTACTTTAGCATGGTAACTTTCACAGTCTGTGTTTGTTTAAGCCTGTGAGCAGTTTTACAGCACAGCAGTAGCTGAGCTGAGCATGTTTTGGTGCTGGACACGCTTTAAGTGGGAATCTGGACTAGGTGATTTACAGAGGTCAACATGTCTGACTATAACTCTGTGATTTAATCTGTAAGTCCTTGAAAGCTTTTCTCGGTCATAAAAATGTTTCTGTTTTATCCTTATGGAAGTTAGTCTTTTGTATATATAGTGTCTGATGATAGGAATAACATGAAAATCAAACTTGATTATAAAAAGCCCACATTCTTACTTGATTTTTAGTGTTTGTCAGAAAGCTTGTAAACACTTTATGCATCAAATATACACAAGAGTTACCAGTTATAAGCGTAGGAGTTAAGAATCCTCAGGATCCATCTGTGTGACAAGCAGAAGCTGAACTCTGATTCTCACACTGATTATTTTTTTCCAGACAAAGCTGGACTCTGTTCTGCCATGACTGAATTACTGCAACTACCCAAACTTAGCTAGCTTAAAGCAAGGTTCTGTTTCTCTATCGTGCATCCAATAAATAGTTACTAGACCAGTAATTATCAAAGTGTAGGACTGATATTAATTTCTACAAACTTAATTATGTTTCATTGTATCTGGTGTAATTTGAAAGCTAAAAAACTTTTCAGTGTGGAAAAAACCCCACACTTTTCCATAAATAGGTCCATCTGAAAAAACCTCTTTTTCATAATTAGGACCATCTGAAAAAAAATTGTTATGTATTTGCTGTGTCTGTTCTGATTTAAATATGTCTGTAGGTATGGAAAAGTTGAAGCCACTCGAATGCTGTTGGAGAAAGGGAAATGCAATCCAAATCTTTTGAATGGTCAACTTAGCTCTCCTCTTCATTTTGCTGCTGGAGGTGGGCATGCTGAAATAGTACAAATTCTACTAAATCATCCCGAAATTGACAGAGTAAGTCCTGTTTGTGTATAGAAATAGCAGATCTAGCAACAGTTTCTCGTTTGTGTATGAGAAATATTTTGGTGTCAGATCAATGATCTTGTTTAGCAATTACTGAAAAATGGTTAAATGTTTTTGATTACCTCTGCTTTTCCCATTGTGTCAATTTAACGTTTGAATTCTGGTGTCAAGGATTTTAATTATCTCAAAAATGTGTAAATATTTACCTGTCTTCAGTGAAATCAATGTAGAATTGGTGTTTCTGTTTGTTTGTAGCACATCACTGATCAACAAGGAAGATCTCCACTGAATGTCTGTGAAGAGAACAAACAAAATGAATGGGAAGAAGCTGCAAAATTACTGAAGGAAGCCATAAATAAACCCGTATGAGTTAATTTTCTAAATATTTTAGAATTTATAGTTAATTTACACTTAATCTTTTAGAGGAGCTAGAGTCACTTCTGGCTGTTACTGGAAATGTGCAGAACATTGAAATTGTTAGTGTAAATATTGGCAAACTGGCATTTTGTCTCTTTAAATGTTTCTGCTCTGTTTCATGGCTCAAGAAATGCAAGACATGTAAACATGATGCTCCAATTTATTTGTAGGAGCATCACATCAGGTACTGATTTTATGTCCTTTTTTTGATCATGCAACCATCAGCTTTCTTTATGCTTTCTTACCTTATATGTTGATAAGCAGGAGCATTGACCTGGCTAAATGTAGGCTTCTATGAAATAGGCTTTTCATCAGTTAAAGCCTCAGTGCAGGCTTCCTTGGCAGCCAGTGGGGATTTAGCCAGGATAGGAAACAAAATTTACAATGCAATTCCTCTTATCCTGAACTAGATTTAAAATTAGTCAAATGATATAAACCCACTTGTTTCTTTTCTTTGACTTCAGATGCAACCTATGTCCCTGTAAGTAGGTGGTACTAAACCTGTCAGTTTTTCAAGATGTTTTAAATGATCTTCATTTCACTCTGCATGAATGATTTCCAAAATAATTAAGGAAGGAACTGACCTTCATTTTAAGGATCTTATTGTGCAGTAGAATGTGATGGTGTGTCTAATGACTCTAAAGACTAATGAACATGTTTTAAGTAGATTTCAGAGTGTAATGTGTGATGTTATATTGTCACTTATTACTGTTTAATTAATACAATATATAAACTCCCCCTATAAACTACTGCAGTAGGAATGACAGTGACTAGTGCAGCAAAAATAGACTGATGTTTTCCATTCCAACCTCATTTTCAATCAGTTGTCATTTTCCAGGCCATCCATCTTTTTTTTCCAGAAGTTTTTAGGAACTCAGTTCTTGATGCCTTAGTAGATTTGAGGAAGAGAAATAACAAATTCCTGAAATGTTTTTATTCAAGCAGCTGAAACATCTAGTCTGTTACAGAAATGAAAACAAGATGCTTCATTGATTTATGACTTGTGCATGTATGCTTTAAGCACCTGGTTTATGTTTATGTATGTCTTTCAGGAGACATACTGTGGGCTCTCGTGCAATTCAGTGAAAGCTATAGGTGTTCTGAAGGGGAAAATGATTTATTATTTATAAGATTTATTTAGATTCTATTACAGGAGCACTATAAGATTTAGTGATACTGTATTCTTGTAGTGGGTTCTGAGTAAAGGGTGGTGCTTCCCTCTAAAAAATATTTTAGTATAGGGTGGAAAAATTCATAACCTGCCAGTAATAGCAAAGTGAACATTTTGGGATATGCATAGGCAGCTGAGCCCAGATCCCTCAGGGAACTTTTAAATACCTGCTTGCCTTGGAGTTCAGCAGTTCTCAGAATACCAGCAAGATCTTTCTTGGAGTTACTGTTGTAAAAAACGCAGTATAAGAACTTGCACAGAATATGAAACAAGCAATTTGGATAAATAATAAATACGTAGGAGTTGTGCAATGTTCTTTTCCCCACCATTATAGATGTTGCTGATAAAAACACAAAGAGAAAGGATCTTAACAAATTGTTTGTGTAATATGTTCCTGTTTTTATGTAGTATGAGAAGGCACGGATTTATCGTATGGATGGCTCGTATCGCTCTGTGGAGCTGAAGCACGGAAACAACACAACTGTCCAGCAGATAATGGAGGGCATGCGCCTGTCCCAAGAAACTCAGCAGTACTTCACTATCTGGATCTGTTCTGAGAACCTCAGTAAGTAAAAGGGACAATGGTTGTACTTGAGGGTTTATCATAGTTTATTTCTCTTTGCCTGTAGGAAAAAGTAATGCTGTCTTAGGAGAGTAGGAGACATGCTCTCTGGCAGGCTTCATAGCCTGATGTCTCCAATGTGGAGAGCTTCTCTGCTTTAGCTTTTACTTTGGGTGCCCTCAGTATGTCTGACTGTATCACTCTGGCGCCTATCATGTATTTCATCCAGCAAGATGAGGCTGTTCCAGGTTGCCTTTTTTTCAAAGGGCACCTTGCCTGTCATAGGCCTTACTAGTAGCTTATCCTGGATTTATCCATATTTTTTCTTCCCAGACTATCTGAGTTTGGATGCATGTAGTTGTTTTTACCAATGTTTAGTCTTTTTAAAACTACTAATTAAAGTAAGATGATTATTTTTTTTTTCATTAGGTCCTTTAATCATATGAATTTTTCTGTGTTTTGTACCAAAATAATTTTTGATAAACAAGTTTTCAAATTTATTTAATGGGAGAGAATTCTGATGTAAAATGTCATGTTTAGATTTATGGTATTTTTTGGTATTTCCGATCTAAATAAAAAGTATATATTATGGTATTTATTTGAGAGAGAGATATATATAAGATAGATATATATATATACATATATAGAAGATAAGTAAAAGCCCAAGAATCAACAAGTGTGGTTGGGTCTTTTCAGTAATGTGGTCAACAGTACTGCTGTAAAAGGGTAGCAATGGGACACCTTGTGGATTACAAAGCCCAGTTGTGGTGTGGTAGGATACTGTGTTGAGAGTGTCATTAACACAGAAGCCTTGCATTTAAAATTTTACTTACTGTTGCCAATGCTGCACTACAATGGTATTGTCACTTTTTTTAAAAGTAGCTCTAATTATTGCAGGAAATATTTTCTTTATTTTTCTTTAATCTTTTTCTTTCAGTGTCATACCATTGGTCTTTTTACTTTGCTGCACGCCACATGACTACTGTAACCCTCAGCTAAACATAGGTGTTAATGTGAAGAAAAGGAAGTGTTTGAGGGTTAAAGTCTCTCTGCTTTTGCCTTTTCTAAATATGTATGTAATATTTTCCTAGAATCGCTGAGGTATTACCCTTGCATCTGAGGGGAAGAGCTCACTGATAAATTGTTTGTGTAACAGCAAGTAATTCTCTAGATATTTAGCCTAGATTTGAAAATGAGCTCCTGATTTATGGCTTCAAACAACTAATGGACAAGTTTCATTATAAAATATGTTGCAGTTTGTGTACTACTGTATGGACAGTAGGTTTCTTGCTTGTGGAACAGATGATGCTTTTCTGTGTTTGAATGTAAAATGGATAAATTAAATGAACAGATTGTTCCCGGTGAAAGATGATGTGCTATAATGTATCCATTTACGCTTTTCCTGTAGTGGGAAATGGCACAGAGGGAAAGAGCAGTGAGGGTGAGGCAGATACAGCCTTCTAGAGCCTCACTCCTAGGAAAAGGCAAGTGATAACCCAAGGACAGGCAGGGTGACTGAGTAAGCCAAAGGTACAGACTCTAGTACATAATAGGACTGTAGCTGAAAGCTCTGTATTAATTTCTCAGCTCTCATACACACAAGAGAACGTGAATCATTGATTGACTTTAGTCTGTTAAGAATCAAGATATTTTACATATTAAAAAGAACAATTTCTTCTGAAAAGAAGAATGTCTGTTCTGAATAGTTTTTGGTTTATATATATATATACGTATACAAAAAGGGCAAATACATTTATAAGATAAATTATATTTCTGTCAGAAATATAATTTCTGTCAGTATTTTTCTGTCAGAAATAAGATTATTGGACTTTATATTTCTCTGTATTTCTCTACAATAATAGAGACAAGAGTCTCTCATGTTTTATTATTGTGTTTTTAAGGCCAATCTTGGTACTCCATTAAATTTTTGAATAGCACTTAACTCCTGAGAAACTGAAAATAACAAAGTTTCAACACTACTGCATTTAGTGAATTGATGCTAAGAGTTTTGTCAATAAATCCATATTTTCAAAACCTTTTCTATATAGCAGTTTAGAAAACATAGGAAACTGATTGTTAATGAGTCCTCAATTTCAGCTACTCTGGGTTTGGTGCAGCATTTAATTATTTAAGTGTATGTGTGTGTGTATGTGCTGGGTTATTCTGTTTGTTTATTTGGAAACAAACCTGTTATTTTTCAGGTCTCCAGCTGAAGCCATATCACAAGCCTTTGCAGCATATTCGAGACTGGCCTGAAATATTCACTGAACTGACAAACTTGGATCCTCAAAGGGAAACTTCACAGCTTTTCCTGAGAAGGGATGTGAGACTTCCACTGGAAATAGAAAAAAAGGTCAGCACTTGGAAGGGAATGAAATGATGGTCAGACTCAGAACACTTGAACCATCAACACTCAGAGTGTATAGTGACTGTAGTAATTTCCAAACTTATTTAAACCTGACATCTCCTTTTCTGTAATGGTTCTTCCCTTCCTCTCTCTTGCCTTCCTGCCTTCTCTTTGTTCTCTCTCTCTTTCTCACCCTCTCTGTTGGGTTTATCCAATGTCTCCATGTGTCAGTCTCTGTCCGTCATACAGCTAAAAACAACCTGCCTGATTTTATTCCTTTTGCTGTTGTTTTTCAGTTATTTAATTGGTTGATTTCAATGGGATTATTCAAACATATTACCAAAAATGAATTTATGGGGGAAGAAATCCACAGATACCAATATTTCTGTGAACTTCTTGATTGGGCATGGTGTACTAATTTGCTTTCATTTGTATGTTAGATCGGTGAAGTGTTGAAGTAAGTAAATGAAAAACAATGCTTCTGTTAAAAAGCACCACTAAAATGTACACTTCAGTCAGGGTAACACTTTTGTTTTCTGTCTCTGAATCAGTGAGAAATGCTATTCATAGTTTCTAAGCTTACTTTCCTTTTTACAACGAAATAATATTATTTAAATATTTTTAACAGATTGAGGATCCCTTGGCTATTCTTATACTTTTTGATGAGGCCAGATATAATTTACTGAAAGGTTTTTATACATCACCTGATGCAAAGCTGATTACACTGGCAAGTCTGCTTCTACAAATAGTCTATGGAAATTATGAGAGCAAGAAACATAAACAGGGCTTTCTAAAGTAAGTATGTGTTTAAAATTTAAAATTATGGGTTAGATTAAGTATTTTTAGATAGCACTTCCTATGGAACCCTCAAACTTAAGGTATGATATATTTGTTGGTTTTCTTCATCACTGAGCTATAGTTAAGAGTAATCATGTAACCCTTATAGCATTAATGGAAGTTGGGCACTGTGTGTGAAAATGTATTAATCTTAACTATTGCATTCCTAGACAGAGGGGTGGAGGTTCTGTAGTGTGTGAAATCTGTCCCGAGATACAGTAATACCAAATTAAACAACAGTATTTATTGAAGGGTTCTGACAGGACCGAAGCCTTGAGCAATGCTGAAGAAACATCTTACTATGGCAGTTGGACCAATGTCTGGGATTGATTTTCCCCTCTTTGGACAGACCATGCAGCGATATTGTGTTTCTTCTGTCATTTGTAGGAGAAATGCTGGACTAAATTAGTCAAACCCATAGCACCAGTAGGGCTCAGCCAGATGGTATTTTTTTCTCCCCTTCTCTCTGCATGCCAGCAGAACAGTAGCTGAGCTATTTTGGGATGGCTTGTTCTTCCCACATACATTTCTGCAGCAGTATCTGAGCCCATGAGGATTCCAGTTCTCTGCTGTGTGCACCTTCACCCCTTGCTGTCTCCACCTCACTTCACTCATGGAACAGCAGCTGTGCTGTTCTGGAATGCTGCTGTGCTTATCATCTTCTCTTATTCACAGCATCAGCTGAGCTGCCTTGGCCTGGTGGACTTTTGCATGTGTTGTCCTGCAGTTGCACAGCCAGTCTATGGAGCATGAGGGGAATGGGGTTTAAATGGGACTGCCCTTCTGTCCGAGTGTGCAGCTCAGTGCCACTGAGATTTATATGAAACTACTCCCTGCTGCCTCCCAGCAGCTGCAGGGTGGTGTTCCTCTCCACACTGAGGCCTATTAGTACTTTGGCTCCAAGTTCATCCTGCTCAGTGGAAGTGTTTGGCTCTACAGACAGGACTACCTGCAAAGATAGGTTGGGCTAGATGAAAAGCCATTTGGACATCCTTTCCATCCACATTCACATAGTTCTTCATATAGATGAGGAGTTTCATAATCTGTTTTTCTTTTTGTAGTTGACATAAATGTTCATTAAAAGACTGGTATTCCAAACCTTGAAGATCTGATGCACTGTCCTGTGCAGAATTTTTGCTTGGCAGATCATATACACTGCCAAATACAGTTTAAATAGGTTACATCACTAGATCTTGAGACTGTCTTAATTGTACATAAAAGCAAACTAGTAAAGGCTTGCATTCTTCCTTTTAGTTTTTTTTTGTTTCCTGCATTTTGGTTTGGTTTTTTTTTTTTTAAGATAGTTGATGTAAGTAGCTTCTCTTTCATGTATGTCATATATAACTTCAACGTGGGAATTAATTGGGCTGAGTCCTTGGTAGTGCTGACTGCAGGAGTGGAAGGAAGAGTATCTACAGTCTGTCATATTTTCTGAGTATGTGATATGCTGATGTAAATGGCATTTTGTATATAATTTTGGCTTCCAGCCTGGAATTCACCAAACTGCTCTCTAGCCAAATATGAGTTGTGTGTTCTGTTGGCATTTCCTCTCCATGCCATGTCCATGATGAGTGACACAGAGTGTATAATGTAAAGCTGGGTCTTCATTAACTGAGAATTGCACTGTATCTTAGGAAACCATCTCATCTGAGAGGCAAGATGGAGTAGGAGCTCACTGTCTAGCTCAGTATGTGACTTGAAGGTACACTGTAGCAGACATTGTTCTTTTTCTTACTTTGTTTAATGAAGAAAACCTTTGTTCCTCTTTGTTTTTCTCTTAGCGAAGAAAATCTTAAATCTATCGTACCAATAACTAAACTAAAGAGCAAAGCTCCTCACTGGACAAACAGGATACTTCATGAATACAAGGTAAGATAAATACGCAGGTAGTAGAAAATCCTGTTCTTAAACATTTTTGACTGGTTGTCAATTAATGAACAGAAATACTGGTATAAAAAACTAAAAATGTGTATGCTCTGAATTTCTGGAATTCGTTGTGGAATATATTTCTTACAGTTACAGATGTCTTTGTTAGAAGTAAATGTGTTTGTTATCTGTTCATTTGCCTTCAGTGTTAGCTCTGTATTGGACACATTTGCAATTCAGGCATTGGTGAGAAAAAGCTACTATGATTTAAATTTCTGTGTCCGCTTGTAGCAATAGATCCTCAAAGTCCTTTTTGTCAGTGTAACTTGTATCTTAAGGACCAGGTAGTGCTGCTGATGTGCACGTGCATACACACATACAAACACACATGCACAAACTCCTTTGTTTAGAGCAGTTTATTGAGCAAAAATTTAAAGTTTTTTGGACTTGGGCTTCTTGTGTAAAAATGCAGATGCACAGCCAACTGAGGGCTGTGGGTCCCAAATGAGGTCAGATTAAATTTATGGTCTTCACAAGTAATTGTGGAAAAAGTGAGGTATGTCAGAAGGAGAGCTGTACCAGCTGATGTGCATCACTAAAGGTAGCTGCCAGGAAACATTGCAGAGGCACCTAGTGAATGTTTTCAAACCTTGCTCATCTTTTTGAGATGAGATTACTCAGTCATAAATCTGCTTTTGGTGCTCACACCTTTTTTGTCAGAAATTAACAGATCATTCCTATTCTTTCTAATAGAGATGAAGGAAGGGGTGATGGTCTAAGACTATGGTGTAGCAAAGTCATCTACTCTGTCATCAAATTATATGTAAGAATGAGCATAGCTTTCTTGACTTCTGCTTTTGAGACATTATTTTGGGATGTGGGGCACGGGGGGAAAAGAAGTTGCAATCTTTTGTTCTGAAGATTTTACATGTTAGAAATGGCTGTGTAGAATTCAGACAAGCTGTAAGGCAGGGTATGGATCCAGAGGGGTTGATCCTGTCTACCACACCCACAGTCATGGCCCCCTAACTGTTGAAGATTTGTGTTCTCCCTCATGTCTGTGCCTTCTGATCTTGTCCACTGCCCAACCAAATTTTTATTTGTTAGAGTGGTTGTTATCATTCTGGTTTGAGGAGCACTCCAGCAATAGTTTGTTCTGACTGCTGCATTCTACTGAAGAGGAAGGAACAGAAGCCTGTCTCGTTCTGAATGAAGGCTCCACTAATAAAGAGATCTGCACCTCTCTTTTGCTTAGAAATTAAAAACAATCCATGTTTTTGGAAGGAGGTCCTTGCTCATCTTACCATGTCTCACTGGATTGGACTCATTAAATAGAGGAAGAATACTTAGTTTTAAGGATTGTGATGCATTTGGTGTCAGATGGGTGCATAGCTGCTGATCCCAAGTCCCAGTTACTTCTTGGAGAGGCAAAGCTGTGCCTTCTTCCTTCAGAAGTTGTGTGCTCAGATTTCCAAGGCTCTTATAGGTATCTGGGTTTTGCCTCAGTCTCATGTAGCACTTGAGCCTTTCCACAGCTCTGAGGTTTAATTTAGCTGTAGGAAGATGGTTGATGGGAAGGCACTTTGGAAATAAGCATTTAGTAGGGATTGCACTGAACAGTGAATTTTCTTCAAACAATCACAACTGTTTGGAAGGACTTGTTGATTGCCATTGTTTCTTTATTTTTAGAATCTCAGCACCAGTGAAGGTGTCAGTAAGGAGATGCATCACCTTCAACGCATGTTCCTGCAGAATTGCTGGGAAATTCCTACTTACGGAGCAGCTTTTTTCACAGGACAGATATTCACCAAAGCAAGTTCAAGTAGCCATAAAGTCATCAAAGTGTACGTAGGAGTAAATGTAAAAGGGCTGCACCTCCTCAACATGGAAACAAAGGTCAGCTTAAGTGAACTGCCAGTGATAACTATGAAACTTCATTCTCTTCTCTTAAATCTTTGTACTAGAAGTGAATTCCCATCCAACTGTTAAGTTAAATTGACTAAAAATTTCCAAGATTTTAAGGTCTTTATAAGTCACCAACAAAGTCTTGTATTTTTTCACTTTGCTACTTTATGAACTACAACAGTGTTGTGGAATGTAGTGGTTTAAGTCTGAATCTTGTCTTTGTGAATGAAGTATTATGGAGGATATTTTCTGAGTGACAGTTTCCTACATTTGGTCATAGGCTTTACTCCTCAGCCTAAAGTACGGTTGCTTTATGTGGCAGTTGGGAGATGGAGATACGTGTTTTCAAATCCACAGTCTGGAAAACAAAATGAGCTTTATTGTACATACTAAACAGGTAAGCACTATCATTTTACATCCTTTATGTTCAGTTATTTTTTCCTAAATTAGATACACAAGCCTCTTTTCTCTTGAGATTACCCACCCTTGCACAATATAAAAGAAGCCTAAGCCAAGCCTCCACAAAAATTATTTTAAAACTTTATTATTAATATTTCAAAATGTTTGCTTCTTTTCTTAGCATGTGAAGCCTTCAGAATTCAAAATACATAAAATGCATCTATAATCATTAGAATAAACCTTTTGTTTAATTGAAACTGTTTCTTGCATATGCCCAATCTGTCATTCTCTTATGTTAATTCCAAATATGAGATTCAGAGAGCTGGAGCCACTAACTTTGTGATCAAAAGTAATGGAGTTTGAGATTGGATAAAGCTGAGAGTTGCTTTTGTCATGTACTTGATTGTCATAGTTCTGAAATATTGATAGAATTTAATTGCATCCCCTTACATAGGCAGGACTCGTTGTAAAACTCCTGATGAAGTTAAATGGCCAGCTAATGCCAACTGAAAGAAACGAGTGATGGAAATGAACAAGAGTTACGAGATGGCATCCGATGGCTGAGCAAAAAACAACTTGTTCCTCCTCGTAACAGGACTTCCATGTATATGAATTTTACACAACAGAAAAGCCAATTTGTACAGTTTTTTAACTTTGTACAGAAGCTGCATGGTTTATTTTTTTAAAAAAACTATACAACATATCTATTATTTTTATAAGTATTTTTGTGTTTCATATATTAACTATTGTAGGGCTTGAACTTAACCAATAAAGCTGATGAAATCTAAATGGTTTACCAAGTTTGATGAGCATGAATCCAGTAAAGCTGTTGTTCCCAGAGAAATATGGGACTACCAGTGCCATTAAGTAAGTCTCAGTTAACCTATTTACCTTTCGTGTCATTGTGTGGAACATCAAGGAGGTGGTATATGTTGCAGTATTTTGTAGACACCCTGTATTTTTAAGATACTATTGATAAATATGCTTAAAAGAAACAGTTAGACCTTTGAGCAACTACTTTTGATAAACTCTTGTTTTTTATTTGGTTTCTGACAAACATTTTAGCTTGCTTTATTTTTACTCTTAACTTTCTCATACTTTGTATTCATATTTATTCTAAAATACTGCATGAGGATGCCAAAAGGGAAATACTTTAAATCATTCAGAAGCCATATTGAATGTTTAGCATGCTTGTTTTGTAAAATGGATTTTTACTGTTGCTGTGCAATATAAAATGTATGTATGGAGGAGAGGGAGACAGGGATTTACAGATGAACCTTACTCAGAGGACGTCAGAAAGTTTTATAAATCCTACCCTGGATTGCAACACATATGCAGTAACAAAAGCTCATACAGGAGGTACTAAGTTATTTCTCTTAATTTTCTTACTAATTCAGTTTCTTCAGGCTAAAAGCAGTGCAGGATGCAGGAATGAAGATGACAAGGAAGTCAGAAACAGTAAGCATTTGTAAGCATTCTGCCTGCTCTTTGTAGAGTCAGGGTTGGGGCTCCACAAGTTGGGTCCCAAGTGTAAGGTGGGATTCTATGCAGTCTGAAACATATCTTTGTACATTAAAATAGAATCTGTAACACAAATCTTTGAAGTTTCTGGTTGTATTTCAGGGTTTTAAGTGCACTTGACTATTTCTTCCGTGTAAACTGCATGCTAAAAACAGTGTGCAATATTTTGTAAAGAAAAGCTTTTATAAAAAATAAAAATTAGCATTTGCCTCTAAGTTTTCAAATAAAAGCTAAAATGAATGTGAAGGACTGTGCTGTTGTATAGTAACTTTACTCATACCTTACTAGTAACTGCAGTTTAAGAAATTAAAGTAGTAAGCTGTTTAAAACATAAACAGGAGACTTGTATTTTGTATTCTTCTTAGCAAGCTGTACTTTTCTACTTAAACTTCACAGGCCTAAATAACAGTAAATTTTCATGGATTGTTATGCTTTATTTAAGGTAAATAATGCAACAGTCAGGTCCTTCATCATGCATCCCTGCTATCACTCGGCTCTGGTATCAGAAATACATTTCTCTACATAGCACTTTCTTAGAAAACTAGAGGAAAATGTTAGGAAGGTGTGTCAATTGCCTATATAACTATATTATCAATATGCCTTAGTGCTGTATAGTCCTTTCTGCTAAATTCTTATTTATTACTACCTAATAAATTGTTTGCAACAAGTCATACTTGGTGTTTCTATTTTTATAGCCAGCATGAAGGTGCCATCAAATGTTACACCAAGCAGGTGTTATTACCAAAGGGCAGTAGTTTGTAACAGGCTCATCTTTGTAAGGGATGTAAGGAGAGCGTCAGAGAGACCAGAGGAAGAGTCCCATCATGACTCTAAATTAAGGTAGTGCACCTTGGAAACTGCTCAGGAATTTACCAGGTAACCTGGAAACTGTTCATTTTGGCAAGACACGGGTTTGCAGATGTTGCATATCAGTGGAGCCACTGAGCAGCAAGAGCCCAACTCTGCAGTCCCAGAGGCTTCTGGCACCTGGTGCACAGGAGCTTGCACTGCCCTGCTGGGGCAAGGCAGGTGTGTGCTCTCCTTTCATCTGGAAGCAGGGAAATAAAAAATGGGAACAGAGAGAAATCCAACACCACTGAGACAGACCATTAGTAACAACCCTCATATCACTACCAAAAAAACCCCAAACAATGAAATGAGCTACAAGATGGGCAAAGCTGACACTTGTGCCTTTGTAAACATGAGATGCCCAGCTCACCACTGACAGTCCATCTAACAAGCACTTTCTTAAAAAGCAAGAACATGTACAACTGCCAAAAGCAAAGATTTGAGTAGAACACTCAGCCAGGCCCTGTAAGGCAAAAGAGTAACTGAGAACTTAAGCCTTTGAAAAACAGGCAGGATTTTACCAAGTGGAATAACTGACCCCAGCAAGCAGGAGGCAAGCCTTGTTCAAGAGGGAAGCCTTTGGTCCTGGGATGATGTCCTGCTGCTGCCTGCTTGGTGCAGGGAACAATTGCTCCAGGGAGGTGGGAGTTCCCCAACCATTGTCAGCTTACAGCTGGATGCAGTTTGAAGCTGGGCTGTTGACTGAAAAAAGAAATACAGGTTCAACAGAAACAACATACATGGTTTGCAAAAGCTCTGCTTTACCTTAATTGCTACTACTATAAGGTAAAGATATAAAAATAATGTACAAAATTATAAATTTAAATATAATTATTAATTACATAAAATTTAAGTAAATTTAAGTAAAACCTATACTCATATATAGGTAATTAATCTGGAAATCCTCTCCCTTGGAAGAAATAGACTGACACTATTCCACCAAAAATGTCCTTACTTCATAAATTGACAGAGCAGAATGTCAGTAACAGCCAGTGACAGCTCTCGTGTCCCCTAAAAGAATTGTCAAGGCTCTTGTAAATACAAAGGAGCTCTTTCTCAATCACTACAGCACTGATGAATTTCCTTTGGCCCTGAAAAGTGTTGAAACTTCAGAGCTTGCAGTCAACAAATTGAAAACTTGACCAGATCCCATAGCTGACATGAAGAGTTTGAAGATACTCAGCATTGATTCCATGCACATCTCAGCATTCACAAGTGTTCACTGCTAACTCCACTCATCCAGTAATACTCAGCACATCTTGATACAGGGTTTACCACAGGATAAAACATGTTTTAAAACCTACAAGTATATTCATTCAGTAACAAGATTACACTTCTGCCTGTGCACCTTATCCAGTTGATAAAAGTACTCAGAACTGATGACAACAAATAGTTTATTTCAGATTTAGTAGGGAATTTATGTTTTTGAACTTTGCAAAAATTTATTTAAAAGCATTACAGATAATCTTTGCAACTGTACTCTGTTGAAATGTCTCATTGTATGTAATAATCAACCGTCTTCCTGCTAGTATTCCCAGATTTACACAATTAAACTTTAGAAACTGACTGGACTGAGTGGATGAACAAATTCTGCCTCAAAAAGAGGCAGTACCCAAACCAGAATTTTTCCAGAAATGCATTAAGACATGAAATAAACAGGGCAGGAGACTTTCTCTCCTTTTAATGCCTTTATTAAAAGTGATCAGCTCTGGATTAAGGGGGGGGGCTTAGCAGATCTGCAGTGTCCATTGTGTCTCCCAGCGTGATGCCAGAGGTGGGTATGTACTGCTCTGACCACTAGGGCCCCGCTGAGGTATTTGTCTTTCCAGCTCTGGGCAGCCCCAGGTACGAGGCCCCCAAGCTCAGGGTGAGAGTCCATGAAGGTCTCCAGCATTTCTGCAAACTCAGCACCCCGCTCCTCACACCTAGACACCATTCCAATCTTCTAATTCTCAGTTGGCTCGTTGTTTTGGGGTCCTTTTTAGTCCGTCTGGAGCAGTCCCATGGTACACTGGTAGGTATTTTGCATGTTCTCTGCCCCTGCATCTCATTTTGGGGAGATTTCTGCCTCTATTGCCTCAGGAGAAGGGCCATCAGCCCAGCCCGGCCAAGGTTTCTACCGATACAAAAAAGAACCATCAACAGTAACAACTCGTAATTACCATGACAAGTAGCCCCTTTGCAGCCAAACCAGTCTGGCTACTTTTTAACAAGCAGCCCCTGGTCTGGCTGCTTTTTAAACTCTTTCTTTTACAAAAAAAAAAAAAAAAAAAACAAAAAAAAACAAAAACAAACCAAAAACAAAAAAAAACCCCAAAAAACAAACAAACAACAAAAAAAAAAAAACCCACACCAAATCTGGCCAAATTTTGTCCATAACAAGATACATTCCCGTTGAATTGAAAAATTGTATG
Source organism: Calcarius lapponicus (assembly GCA_039654755.1). Classification (NCBI taxonomy): domain Eukaryota; kingdom Metazoa; phylum Chordata; class Aves; order Passeriformes; family Fringillidae; genus Calcarius; species Calcarius lapponicus. Next base: position 24,449,554 of record CM077464.1, read on the forward strand.
TGGACAACAAGCTGACCTCAGCTGTGATGAGCTCTCTATTTTCAAATGCAGTTTGTGCACTATTTGATCTTAAAGCCTCAGATCTCAGTGGAAACTGATTTCAAAAACAATATACGGGTTTTCTGATATTAAACATTTGGCTCATCCGGAATTAAACACAAATAAGCCATCCTCGTTCTCCGGGCGCTTTGCAGCTCTACAAACCAGCGCCCTGGGCTGTCAGCGGGGGCGCCGGCAGTGATGCCCGAGGCTCACCGTCATAGGCATCATTTCCCGCAGGAGAACCGCGTTGTCCGGGTGTTGGAGGACACCCAGCGTTTCTAACACCCGGGCGCCGAGCGCCGCGGGGCCGAGCCCTGAGGGGGGCCGAGCCCTGAGGCGGCCGGCCCGGCCCGGCCCCCGCCCGCCGCCCGCCAATGGCGCGCGCCGCAGCCCGGGCGATGCCGTCACCCCGCGCGGCGCGGCCGCGGATTGGCTGCGGCGCCGGCCATCGTCACATGGGCAGAGATCAGCCCAGCGCCGGGAGCCGCCGCGCGGGCTCGCGCCAGCCCGGCCCCCCGCGCCGCCCTGCCCTGCCCCGCGGAGCCTCGGCCGATGGCGGCGGGCGCCGAGAAGATGCTGAACCTCATGGAGGTCGGCGGGTCCCTGCTGGAGCGGGTGGCCGTCGGCAATCCCCTCTCCCTGGTGCTGGCCGCCTCCGCCTTCGCGCTCAGCCTCGGCTACCTGTTCCAGCTCGGCTACCGGCGACACCTCGGCTCCGACCAGAAGGTGAGCGCGGCGGGCGGCGGCCGCAGCAGGGACGGTGCCCGCGGGCCGGAGGAACCGGGGCAGCCCTCGGGAGCGCGGGGAAGCGGCGCTGAAAGCCGGGCCTGGGGGAGCGGGTCCGGCGGGCGAGCGGCGTTCCCCGCGGCCGCGCCGTGCGCGGTTCTGGGGCTGCCGGCCCGCCTGGCCCTGGCCGGGCTGCTCGGTACCGCGGCGGGCAGAGGCACTCGCGGCTGGCGGAACCCTGGGGCGTTCCCGGTGCTGTTTCAACGATGGAGCATAAGACAAGGTGCCCGCTAATGTATGAAACACAGCGCTAACCTGAAGGTGCTTTTGAGGGGCTGTTTAGCAAATCCTCCAGCACTGTTTCGTTTCTAGCTGCCTTTTCAGTTGCACTATCTGAATGTGCTTCACATTCAGAGGCAGCGTAGGAAGAATCGTAATCATATGAACTTTGTTTTAACCTTTGCTGCTTTTAAATATAGCTCTATCTAAACAGCTGAATGTTTTTTTAAAGTTGGCATTTCCACAGATGAGTTCAAACAAATTTATATAAAACTTCCCCTGTGGTTAGTTTTCATGTAAATGGACATGAGTTTATTACTTTTGGGCACTGGCACATGCCAGAAAAGCGGTCAGAGCGCCAAGCCTGGCAGAGTTCGAGAGGCGTTTGGACAGCTCTGTCACGGACATGCTGACAGGGACGTGCTGTCACCCTTGTGGATGGTCCTGTGCAGGGCCAGGAGTTGGAGTTCGATCCTTGTGGGTCCCTTCCAGTTCAGGATATTCTGTCAGTTCATCAGTCTGTGATAATCTCTGAAGAAAATTCAGTGCTTATTTTTCTCTTTCTTCTACAGAACTACCCACCTTTTATTTCATCAGGCATCCCTTTCCTTGGTCATGCAATTGCATTTGGAAAGAGTCCCATTGAATTTTTGGAAAATGCTTATGACAAGGTATGTGTTCCCACACGACTGGCTGAGCATACACAAAAATATTTTTGTGTATCTATTAAGTTCTCTGTCTGGGGCCTGTTTAAAATCAATTTATTCTCATTTACCATCTCATATATATAATGGAGTGTGCACAGTAGGCTCTGTGATCTTCAGATCTCTTTATGTAGCAGTAGTGTTTTCTGAGCTCTCATGATTCACGTCACAAATATGCTTGTACATTTGGGTAGTACTCATAGCTGAATCACAAGTTAATTAAAAAGTCATTTGCATGAAATTATTTCTTACTGTAATTGGTAATGTTTACTCATATTCTTTACCAATGTATGACCAGGTTGGAGTGTAGCTGACCACCTCTGTGGCCTCTCTGATATTAAAAGAGCTGGTGTATAAAACCTCAGTAGTTTTTATACTGTAACAGCCTAGAAGGAATTAGCTAAATCAGTAGAGCCTTAATTTCAATTAAATTAAATCTATCAAGCTGTTTCACATTGTCTAAAACTAGAGTTATAAGTTTAAATCTTAGCTTGGTTAGCTTAGAGAAGGCGAGATCTGGTGCATGAAGGTCTGCTGGAGATGACTTTTAAACTTCAAAATAATATTTGCCCCTAATTATCTATGCATAACTCCATAAATCCAGAATTTTTCAAGGCAGTGTTTGTGGATTACTGGGGTCAATATATGCTGCAATATCTCTGCTAGTCTTTTTTTTGTGTGACTGATCTTTTATTAATGTTTTCTAAAATAAATTATTTTAAAATGTGCATGCTCGCATGTGTTCATTATAACATTAGATATCACTAGTATGTACATAGAGAACGAATTTAAATGTGGTTTAAAATATTTTTATTAAATGTCTGGATACTTCTTAGGAGAAAAAGTAATTTATGAAAGACTGTACGGGATAGGGATTTAATTATTTTTGTTCTTATTTCAAATAAATTGTTTTTTTTTTTATTCTCTCTCTCAGTATGGACCTGTGTTCAGTTTCACTATGGTTGGCAAGACATTCACATACCTGCTGGGCAGCGATGCTGCTGCGCTGCTCTTCAACAGCAAGAACGAGGATCTGAACGCGGAGGATGTGTACTCGCGCCTCACCACGCCCGTCTTCGGCAGGGGCGTCGCCTACGACGTCCCCAACGCGGTTTGTGTTTCCAATTCCATCAGTACAAGAGCACTGCAGTCTCAATGTTGAGTAGGCAGCCCTGAGCTCTTGGCTCTGTGAGGTGGGGCTGCGTTTGTATGATCTATACATATTGCAGTAGGTAAACAGTCTCATGTGGATAATCTGGTATGTTCAGGTTGCTCTGTTTACCACCTGGCTGTTTGTCACTCTGGATGTTATCTTTTGTTTATGACACCATCTAATCTCACCGTAGAGGAAAAACTATTCAGTCACTTTTTTCTTCCCTTGCAGCATGCCACTGCTGGCAGCTCACTTTTTGCTTCCAAGCAACTTCAGGTCTTTCTTCTGAGAATGCCCTAAGAGTGGTAACTTCATATTTATGCCATGCCAAATCTAGACATGGGAGTAATAATTTAACAGTTTGAACCACAAGCTTTGTTTTGCTCAGACAGAAATCATTCTGTGTATGTTTGCAGAATACAGTCTGCATGGGATCACAGGGGCTGTGTCATGTGGCATTGTATCTGAGCTAAGCATTGGCTGCTTTCTGGTTTGTGAGGGTGGCCTGTCATGTCTGACTCTGTCTGCAGAACCCAACTTTTCTGTGGCCCCACTTGCTCCACTGGCACTTGGTTCAGTGCATATTGTATAGCAGAGTAGCTGAGTGGAAGAAACAGCACTGTGATATACATTATTTTTGGATCTTCAGTTCTGGCCTCATTTTGCTAGTATGAATGCCAGTCATTTGACTAGTTTCTGTGACCATCAATTTATTTTCCTCCTTAGCATACCTCTTCATTCATTCCTGCCTATGTGCTGTGATTGTTGCCCTATTAATGATGTGGCTTAGGGGCAGTAATCACTACTCTCTGTGCCTCCGTGCTGGCATTTTGCCATGATCATCAGAATAAGCATGTTGTCCTTACCCTGTTCTTTTGGAAATCTCATACACAGCTAACTACCTGCAACTTGCTGCTTTCTAAGTAGGTAAAGGAGAACTTGGTTGTCTCCTTCCTTTGTCAGAAGTACTAAATTGTAGATAGCAGTCTGGGGGAGAATTGGTTGGTTGGGTGGTAGGTTCTTTGGCACTTGATAGATTTGCATAGCGCCTCATCCCTATGGGAACCAGCAGGACTGCAGCCTGGATAACAAGGAGGTGATAATTTCTTGTGTCCTAGGAGAGAGTGGGGCCATTCTAACAGAATGGTTTCTACCAGTTCACATAGTCAGAGGTCTTCCTCAAAAAGTCAGGGATGGAGTTGGGAATCACTTTTGTAGCTGCTGGAGTGTGGAGGATACATGATTCTCTGCAGTACATCTCATGTTCTTCTCTGGTGTATACTTGTTTCAGAAGAGTATCTGTGAATCAGGCTGCAAACTTGGCCGGATTTTCACTGTGTTGTGCTTGTTTTGTGAATTCTGACTGTCATGGGATGCCTGCTTGAAACTTAAAGGTCATGGTTTGTCCTTAATTCTGGATGGATTTGAATGTCTGTCTTCATGCAAGAGCTAGTTCTTTGATGTGATCTAATCTCATCCATCAGTTTTATAGAATTTTCTGTAAGCTCCTTGGAAATGGGCATTTCTTACCACTATGTACTTCAGGCACCTAGGGACGATTAGGGCCTACCTCATTGGCCCACCATATACAGCTTTTTGTTGCTTTTTTCTGAAATTAGGTATTTTTCTACAGTCACCCTTGGCTTTCTTTTTCCCTAGAGTGCACTTAAGTTCTGCTTTAGTCAAGAGATGAACTATATTACTCAGTAAGCCTTGGCTATCTGTGGATATGTCTGCTTAATTCATACCTTTGATACCAGAAGGACTTCTTTCCTATTATCTCTGCACGTTCAGGTTCCTCAGAAAAATCCTTTTTTCCCCCCAAAATTACTCTTTTTCCACAGCAAGGAGATGCAGGGAGTTTGCTATTGACCTTTAAATTATCTCTGACACTCATTATCTCAAGTTTCCTTCTATGAAGCTAGAGAGGTAGCACAGCCAGTTGTGGCCAGAATGCATTCTGCTAGAGGTAAGCTGGTTTGGTTTTTTTGCACAGTGTCACCACTATGATGTCATTTCAGACATCTGATAGGAAGGCATTTAGAGAGCCATGGAAAATTGTTAGCATTCTCCAATTCATGGGTCATCCTGAAGTATCTATTGACACCCCCTTTTCTCTGCTTAAGCTGCTAACTGTCTATTAATTCTGTGACTTTCAGTCATATGTTTGGAAGAACCATCCCTTATTCTTTAAAATTAGTAACTTGCTTACTTACCAGTGATTCTGGTAATTGTTAATATCCATAGTCAATATATCAACTCATATTCACTCTCTCTCTTCTCCCTCCAAGCCTCTTGCAGATAGTTTTTTGTTGAGAGGAGCTGAAATTGCAGAGGATGTGTTCACTCCCATGGCTATTCCTGTCTCCATCAAGCTGGAGAGTGGCTAGCATGCTGCAAGGGAAAATGTGCTTGTCTCTTTGCTCTGTGGCCCTCTGACAGACTGCTGGGGTCTTCACTGCATTCTCAAAACAGAAGCTTCTGGAAAGTAGCTTTTCTCTTAATGCCTTTTGTACACGCAGAGCCCTTGGTGGGAAGACAGTTTTTGGTGTATTACTCATGGTACAGTGCAGAGCTGTAGGGCAGATGCCTCATTCATAATTAGGGCTTAAAAATCAAATAAATAAGTTTCTGAGTCAATGTCCTGTCAGTGGCATTAAATGGTTCTCATCTAACAAAGGGCTTTTCACCAGTAGGTTTGTTAGCTGGGAATCTGTACATAGAAAAAGAAGAAGAGATGAGAAGGGTGTGAAGTTCACTATCTTCCTAGGGAGCAGTTTGCCTCCTGCCTGTCTGACTTCCTGGGTAGTGAGACCAGAGGGCTCTGTAAAAAAAAGGGTCATCTTTAGTTCAGGGTCCTTCTGCCTGAGAGAACACAGGAGAGGGAGAGAAAGTGAGGAGGCCACATACTGGGGACACAGGCTAATCCAGACTTTGCAAAGATGGGGCTGGTTGTGTTTGTGATTATATATCTAAAGGGTATTTCATAGTTCAACTTTGCATGCATTTTATATCTTCAGGGAAAAAGCTTAATTAAGACACCAAAATAACTTTTTGTTTGGTACTGCAAAAGAGAGAACTGCAGCTCCTTTGAGCTATTATTTTACTTGAATGTTTCTGAACTATTGCTTGACAGACAAAGAAGTGAAAAACAAGAGTATTACCTATTAGTAAAAACTGAGTATCTGCTGTACCCTGAAGTCCTAATCATAATCCCTATTTACTTTTGGATGTTCTTATAGTATAAATTCTAATAAGTTTTAATCACATTAATATGGATGTTCCTTGTACTGATTGCTTATTCTGTCTTGGTTCTTTTAGATATTTTTGGAACAGAAGAAGATGCTCAAAACTGGGCTAAACATTGCCCAGTTTAGACAGCATGTATCTGTGATTGAAGAAGAAACAAAGGAGTATTTCAAAGCATGGGGAGAATGTGGAGAGAAAAGTAAGCAGGATCAAATGCATTTTTCCTCCAGTTTTCTGGGAAGTACTTAAGGCCAATGCAGTATGTTTTTGTAAAAGATGTACTGTGATATAAAAGAAATCAAAAATTTATGTAGGTAAAAGTATACTGAATATCAGAAGAAAATACAGATTTTTAAAAATCAAATGTAAGACTGTTGGAGAGTAAAACTGCTCAAAAAAATCACTGAAAGGAATGAAGGACTCTCTTAGTTTTGCTTTCCTAGTCAGCTCATGTTGCACCTGTTTTGGATGCTATCAGTCAGCTCGGTGTAATCACTTAATCCCTGGGAAAAGCTGCAGCTCTGACTTCCTAGAGAGCCTGTGCTGAAGATCTTGGCTCTGGGAGTTTTTGCAGTGAAAAACTGTATCTTAGAAGCTGAGATAGTTACATTAGTGACCAAAGTGAAATTGTTATTTTCCCTCATTCCCAACTTGCATGTCATTGTTGCAAGCTCACAGTTGCGTAACAGTGTCAAATATTCTTTAAACATACATACTTATATTTTAATACATAAAAAATATATAATACATGTACATTTTAATATATTGAATTATTTTGAATGTATATGATTTATATGTAAATGTAGTTCATAATATGGTAATATATAAATTGATGTTTTAGTGTCTAAGGACTACTATATAAAAATACTTCTATGAGCAGCAAAATTAACTGGTTTCCTATGGATTTGGATTTCAGGGTTAAATCTTTGTATGACTTCACCTATAATTATTAAGGATTGAGCTTGTGATGCATGGCTTGCTTTGGAAGAATTACTAACTCTGCTAGAAAAATTTCTAGAAAGAAATACCTTAGAAAAAAGGTATCCGTGATCTAATTAAAGAGTTGTTCAAAGAGACATCTGATCAGCCACATTTTGGTAATGTTTTTCAAACCCTTCCTCAGACCTGTTTGAAGCCCTTTCAGAGCTGATCATTCTGACAGCAAGTCACTGCTTACATGGGAAGGAGATCCGTGGCTTGCTGGACGAGAAGGTGGCTCAGCTGTATGCCGACCTGGATGGGGGTTTCACTCACGCTGCCTGGCTGCTGCCAGGCTGGCTGCCTCTGCCGAGCTTCAGGTACCAGCACTGACAGAGCGAGCAACTTAAGCATTTTATCTAAACATCATTGCTGTTTGGATTGCCCCCCATCCCCACCACTTCTTCTTTGTAAGCTATTCTAGACATCCCAATAAATGCTCACAAGCATTTTGTGTTATGTTGGGTAAAGTTGCTAATGGAAGTGTTTTGAATTGCAGACGACGAGATCGAGCACACAGAGAAATAAAGAATATTTTCTACAAGGTTATCCAGAAACGTCGAAAGTCTGAGAAAAAGGAGGATGACATGCTCCAAACTCTACTTGATGCTTCATACAAGTAAGCCAAGAGTTTAAAGACTTGTTTGAAAATTTACTTTAGCTTTGAGCTCTTTAGTTAGAACTATCTACCACAAGCCAAGAAACACTCCCACATGTTCTGAATTGGTTTTGTTGCATGCAATTTGTCCTAGCTGTATTCTTAAAAACAGGTTTAAAACTTCACTTGTCAATGGTTATTCAGATTTCTGAGATTTTCATTGGTGGTCACGAGGTGATGACTGAGGTTGCTTCCTTGCTCTTTGCTGGCTGTTGAGGAATGATTTTCTTTAAGGCTTCTTAAGAGTCTCTCTCCCTCTGTTCTCCCTTCTCCCTACCCTTAGATCTTTTGCCTCTTTGATTATAAATAAAAGAATAGGAGTAAGGAGTACATTAGAAGAAATTGTAGATGCTACTGTGTAAATAGCAATGCTGAATGATGAGATGGGACCAGATGAAGCTCCAGCATGGTTCCGTTCTCTGCAGGGACGGGCGTGCGCTGACGGATGATGAGATCGCGGGGATGCTGATCGGGCTGCTGCTGGCAGGGCAGCACACCTCCTCCACCACCAGCGCCTGGCTCGGCTTCTTCCTCGCCAGGGACAAAGCCCTGCAGGAGCAGTGCTATGCTGAACAGAAGGCAGTGTGTGGGGAGGACTTGCCACCCTTGACTTACGACCAGGTCTGTATGTTACATTAGTCCTGAGGGGTATTTTCATACTTTAGACGCTTATTTAAAAAAAAAAATTAAAAGCTCATCAAACCTAAAATACAGTCACATGCTTTTGTGTTAAAATAATAATTCTCTGATAATGCTGTTTGCCAGTACATTTCCTCTTCTCTTCCTGTCCAAGTAAATTTTCAGCTTGATACTGTTTTTTTTAATCAGTGTTCATTAGGGAAATTGCCGTTCCTATGTTTATTTAATAAATGACAGTTCTGTAGAAGATCCTCATATTTTCACTGAGGAAAGCAATGCAGTGTGACCTTGTTCTTTAATTAGGCAACAGAAAATACTTAAGAGACAAGTCACTAAGACAGTAGTTGTATTTGATTTCACTGGTCAGTGATTTTTTCCTTCTTAATTGAATCAAATGGAAAATAAATAATCACTGTAGCTAATGAAGTACATATGAACTGCTTACTCTTCACTATTTTATGTTTTTAAATGGTATAGAATAGCATTTTGTTTATGTTGAATAAACTTGGCTGTATTTTGATGCATTATTTTCTCTCTGTTTTCAGCTCAAGGATCTCAGTTTGTTGGATCGCTGTCTAAAAGAAACTTTAAGGCTTAGACCTCCTATAATGACCATGATGAGAATGGCCAGAACTCCTCAGGTGAGGTCACTTTTTGGAGCTAATTTCACTGCAGTAGCACAGGCCAGGTCAGAGGTATCTCAGCTGGCAGAAGGAAACACAAGTGAGCCGTGTTTGCTGGCAGGGAGGAAAGCTGATAGCATTCTGGGGTTCTGTCAGCAGTAGCGTAGCCAATGTCGAGTTAGGAAAGCAATTAATACCTTGAACTTGGTATTTTTTTACCTTCATGTGGAATTGTGTCCAGTTTCAGACTCCTGCAGCCCCCAGCAAGCAGAAGACTGATGAAGTGAAACACGCAGATGGCCACTTGGCTGGGAGGGGGCTGCAGCACTGGTGGTGAGAGGCTGAGGGAACAGGGATTGTTCCACTTGGAGAAGAGCAGCTCTGGCATTTAGCAACAGCCATGTGCTGTTTTCTTTCACCAAAACCAACCCTTTCTTGTAGTTACCAGTCTTATTTGAGCTTAGTTTGGTGCCACCATTTTTTTGTTTGCCAGGTACTTTTAATTGCTGTAATAGAAAAATTTGGCATGCATTTAATACAAGCTAGGTAAATCTGAAAGGAAACTTGCTGTTTGTACAAGTACGGTACCATGTGAAAAAATTCAAGTATTTTTTTAATCATGTCCCTTCATTGTCAAAGGCTTTTGATAAATTTTCATTTTTTTTTTTTTTAAACCTCCTTCTGCAAAATTGTCAGCCTTACTAAAACAGCTGGAAGGTTCCTGCAACTACTTGAGCACTGTGTCCTGTTCAAGTATGAGGGGAAGTGTTGGGTTGCAGTGATTTTAAATGCACTTGGCCAAAAACTCTTGAAATTCAAAGCCTCATGATGTAACACTTCAGGTAACATTTTAAAAAGAAAAATTGAGACATTTTGTCACCTGGGGTCCTGTCTCTTCTCTGGCAGACTATTGCTGGATACAATATTCCCCCCGGCCATCAAGTGTGTGTATCTCCTACTGTTAATCACAGACTCAGAGACTCCTGGAATGATGCTCTGGACTTCAAGCCTGACAGATACCTCCAAGATAACCCAGCAGCTGGAGAGAAGTTTACATACATCCCATTTGGTGCTGGTAAGAGAATGCAGCACCTTGTGTGAGGTTGTGCTGAGGTGGCTCACCCCAGCTATCTCCTACAGCACCTCTTTACACTGCAGCAGCTGAGGATAGATTTGGTTTTTTTATTGTTTCTGCCTGAATTTTTCTTATTGTGAAGGTGCTGTTAAAAGAACATAAAGTTAATAGTTTTGCATTAGTCATAGCTGTATGTATCTCTCACAGCAGTTATCAAAACACCTTCAGGTTAGCATGAGTGATGCTTGACTCACATCTTTCCAAGTCAAGGACAAACTTGGTAACACAAGTTCAGTTGAAGGCAGAGAAAAAGTCTGCAGAGTCCCAACTTTCAGAACAGTTTGCAAATATTGCTGTGATGGATTTAGAGCTGATCTCATTTCTGTGTTGCAAATACTTCTTTCCTGATACATAAATTAATGCTTTCTAGTGGGGATAGAACAGCACAATCTCATTCCACTTACTCATCTGCTTTATGCAGTGACAACTTGGAAAATTAAGACTTGGGTGGAATTACAGAATGGGATATGTGAAACATCAAAGCCTCAGATTGTTGAGAAAGGGGCAACTACTGTCTGCATAAAACTTCTGAAGTTTTCTGATGGTTAAAGGCAGTCCAATAAAATATTCTAACTGCATTTTATGGCTTTCTTTTTAGGCCGTCATCGCTGCATTGGAGAAAACTTCGCTTATGTTCAAATTAAGACTATTTGGTCTACTTTGCTTCGTTTGTATGAATTTGATCTCATCAATGACTATTTTCCAACTATAAATTATACAACAATGATACACACACCTAACAACCCTGTTATCAGATACAAGAGGCGGTCACTGTAAACTCTGGTGCTAAAACCTTACTTTTTAAAGTTGTGTGAACTAACAGACTTCTGAATAAAATTGTGACAGGATAAGTGGCAGATGGAAGCTGATGAATCTACTCTTAGGAGAGCAACAGTAGCCTACCAAATGCAGAAGTTTTGCATCTGTTTTGTTTGCCCACACTGTTTACTGCTGCTGTGTATAATTGCTTGTTCTACAATTTTCTCATTGCATTTTTAAAGCAAAAGCCTCTTTTCTATTGATGTTAACACTTTTAAGGTGCATGCCAGATCCTCTTAATGAAGAAAAAAGTAATTTCTACAACTGGAACTCCTTCCTTTTAAAAAATAATTGAAGATTACTTTCCCCAGACAACCAAGGGGCAAGACTGCCTACTTTGCCTCTGTACCCAATTTCAGCAAACCTATCTGGGAACAGGCACCACAGGGGACTGTACTTGGTGGTGCCCTTCCTTTGGCATTTATGATCCTGTTCCAAGTGAGTGATGGTCTTGGCTGATTTAAGAAAACATTACTGTGCAGCTAAGTAGTAGGCAGAGTTCAAAGTGTTCACAGGTAAGTCATTTCAAGAATAAGCCATTTAACTGTCTAACTTGAAGTAGTTGTAAAATGCTTATGTTGAGAAAGCAACAAGTAATTCTCTAAAAAAATTTGAAAGTGGTGATCTCTGGAAGCTTGATGTCAAGTGTAAGAGTAACAATATGAAGATATGAACAACATGAATTTTGTAAATAACATGTTTGTGTGTAAAAAGGTGAAATAGCTGAATGTTGTCTGGGTTTGTACTGACTCACGCAGGATTGCTAAATGGTGTTTGGTTCAAGAATGCTTATGATAAATGGTAATGAGCTCTGGCTCATGGGAATTTTGAATTAAATTTGTAAACAAACCTCTTGGGGAAGTTTTCCATTCTCAGTTCTGTACTTCTTTTTGAAAAGGTTTCATCAGTAAATTTGTAACTCTCTCTTGGAGTGGGCGGTGCCCCCTTCAGCAGTGCTCCATATAACCAGGGTTTTGTCTTGTCCTTCCTGGTCTAAATTCAGTGTTTGTATCAGTCATGGCAGGTGAGGGAGCACAGGGTCTTCCCTCCCAGCCCTGTCAGATGTGACCAGGGTCTGCAGAAGCCAGGCTTGTCCCTGTCCCTCTCTCTGATAGCAGCACTTTGGAATCTGTAGAAAGTCTAGCTGCAGTCACTACAAGCAGGAGGAATTCAGCCAGGAGCAACCCATTCCATGTGAATAAGGGAGCGGTTCTTCAACACACTTAGAAGCATGAAGTCATGTTTATTTCAGTACTTTGACAAAATACCCATAAAATTCAAAACTTCTACCATTACAAAAATAGGTCTCTACAAGTGATATTCTGTCTGCACTGCCAGTAGCAAATATTACGAGAGTCAATGTAACTTCAGTAGCCTTGCCAGAAAAAGTGCAAGTAAACTTTGCTGAATGTAGCTCAATTTAATTAATACACAAGTTTCATCTTCGCACCCTTTTGATAAATACACACTTCATAAGTTAATCATTTAAATTAGCATTCCACAAATATACATGTAATTTAATGGTGGTGGGGGGATTTGTTTTGGGTTTGGGGGGATTTTGGGGGGGCGGGGGTTGTTGTTTGGGGATCTTTTTTTGTTCAGATTTTTTTTTCCCATGAACACAAAGTGCCTACATCCATAAATCCCAGTCTCTGTGGGTGGGCCAGGATGGAACTGTATACAATCGTATAGCTGTGTTCATATTGGTCCCACAATATACACATTATATAAAAGCACAGAAAGAGCACAGATTTACAGAAGGCAATCTGTTAGCATCACTGCCAGTGATGGAGATGTTGAAGGGTATTATTATCTTCTTATACCCATGTGCAACTGAGTGTATGAAGTCGAACCTGTAAGATGGAGAAAAATTGTCATCAGGATTACTTGGAACAAGTATGTACATTCATTCAGCTGAATAAGCATAAAAGATTTTACATGGAAAATCATAGAATAGAGACTTTTATAGATCAAATCCTTTAAGAACAAAACTTTCCCAAATGATGGAGAAGACAAACACAAGAACTTCAAAACTCAAGTATGATAAATTTCCTCCCATTGTTCTGACAATTTTCTTGATGTATTCCTCTTTCAGTAAAAAAAATTGTCATCATCTATGGGACAAATTGACTGTAACTTCCATAATCAAAGTGGCAGGAGAAAAAATTCCACATCCCAATTTTCTGGGTTAATTTTTCTTTATATAACTGAAACTCTTAGCAAGATGCCAAATGAATCCTTGCTGTGCATTTATTAGAAACCAGGGAAGTCGAGTGTTACCAACAATCTCAAAATCTATAATGAAAGCATGCTTGTATCGCTTTTCAAAGAATTTTACAATCTTTTAAGTGAGCTTTTTGCTACAGCTCAGAAATGCCTCTTGTTTAAGGCTGGAAATTGAAATGGAAGTTGTTATGTATCTCAGAGAACCAGCACCCATGTGGCAGTGGGCCCTGTGCTGGCAGGGTGCCTGAGCCCCACCTGACTGCACGCTGCCGAGCCGCTTCTGCAGCGCCTCCAGGCGATGGATGTAATCTGTCAGAGCCCTTTCGGGGTCGTAGTTCTGCAGCTGGGGACAGGCGAAGGATACTGGGTTTAAATCAGCATGCATCCCCTGCAGCCTAGGGGCACAACAACACACACCGTTTCAAAAAGGGACATTTTGAGTCAAAATACCAGCAACAGAGCAAAATACTGTAGGCAGGGATACCTTATGGCCTGCTCATCCATGTAGCAGCCGGCACATCAAACCCATTTAACCTCCCTGCCACTTACTGCCCAAGCCAGAGAAACCACTCCTCTGTTTCTGGACTTTCCTTTCTACTGCACAGGATTTGTTACTGCATTTTTTTGAGACAAAGACTGACCAGCAAATTCCTAGTGAGACTGCAGGAGAATCCATGGTAGATTGAAGTTTAGTTTTCTACTAAGAAGCTTGTGTCAACAAGGACACCACCATCTTTACAGGATTCTGCCTCTTGTCATTACTCTCTGTAAGTAAAAGCCAATAGTGCCTAAAACAGATTAAAGGTTTTTACCATGTAAACTGTTATGGTTATGACAACTAAGACAATACAAATATTGAGGTGGTTTACATGAAAATGAAACCCAAAAATGGCTAGAATTTGATATTCAGTGAAGATCTGAACTCACAACTTCATATAAGCTCATCAAAGTATGATGGCACTCATAAAAATTTTGCCCTTGATGAAAAATACCTGCTTTAACTGGCAGGGGTGTGTGAGCTTTGGACTCAATCATGTGATGAGTAATCACACACTGAATGCCTGAGACATAATTTTTGACATATTCTTACAAAAAAGTTAGATCTTGCAGCATCAAAGGTTACAAACCTTAGCAGTAAACACTGAGGCTTTCAGTGCCTGAAATTGAATAATAATAAAAAACGCCCAAATATGTTGAAAGTTTATAGGAGATCTAGGAGATTCCATGCCTGACCTGGATCTAGAAGAATGCCTCTGTTCTCCATAAAGATCCATGCCAGCAGAAAATGAATCAGGCCGTAATTCATTACCTAGAAATACAAAATATACAGAATATTAGAAATACAAAAAAGCAGCATCTTGAAAAATAAAAAAGTAAGACCTTTTGCACTTCACTGGGAATCTCAGATATGAGTTTTCTGTTTGCATATCACAGAAATGGCATCTAACAAGTGTAGGCCACTTTCAGACTCCCTCAAGCAAAAGCAGAGGTGAAATCCTGGCCTCACTGACGTCAATGAGAAAACTCTCACAGACTGAGCAAAGATTTTAGTGCAGACCTAAACAGACAATAAATAATAAAGAAGCTTCTGATTCTCCTTAGACTCTTCCAAAAATCTAACAGAAAACTGTTATTTCCCAGACTTAAACCTGTAACAAAAGAATGACAAGCTTTTGTTCTAAGGACCCTGTGGTACAGATCTCCTACGAAAACTCCAATGACTCTGCTAAAACTGCTTTCATGAACATGCTCCATAGGGAAACCTTCCATATTTTTTTAAATCCCACCCACAATGGAGCAAAACAAAACTGAAGAGAAAGCAAATAGGTTAGTGCCTGTGCTGAGCACGAAAATGGAGAAATAGGTTAATCCAAACAATTATAGCAGAAGAAAGAGGAAACAGCCCCCATTCATTCCACATGAGGATAACACCAATTAAAACCCATCTCCATTAAGCAGTGGTGTGACTTGTGAATACCGTTTTCTCAGTCATTACTGGACAGTGACTTACCTGTGTTCTGGCTAAAGACATCCCTATTGATTGTCAGAATTCCAGAACCTGTAACTCTGTGCCATCGACGAACCAGGAACTTCATTCTGCATTTCAAATTTAAAAAAATAAAAAAACCAAACAGCTTCAGGATAAATGAAATAGTCTGATTAAAGTAATCTGCTTCTTGTATTCTAGAAAGTATAAGAATTTTTTGGCCAACAAGCAAAATTAACAGATGGGCATCTAAAACCTGAGTATCAAATACAGAACATCCTTTTGCATATCCCTAAGAAAGACCATCTTTTGTCCAAACCTGCTTTCAGTTCCACCTGTACAATTCCAGAGGTGTTGTATAGGTCCAAATGGACAATAAATGGCTCAAACACCAAAGCTACAGCACTCCAGTATTTTTAAATCATACTAAATATACTTTTTTTCTCTGTTGCAGCCCCAAATCTGCAACTGCATAGCACTATGAGTAAAATTCTCACAACAGGTATGTGAACACTTCCTTGAATTTATACGACACACAAGGCTCAGAACAATAGCAAGCAGAAGTGCCTGGGGATTCACACCTTTGTGAAGAAGGTTTGTTAGCAACATGGCAGTACTATGCAGTAATAAACTTTCGTTTTTCTTCCTCACCAATTCCTGCTCATCCTTAGTCTTGTGAAATTCCTTTGGACTACGTAGATTAAAAAAATTAATTCCTAAATCTATATTATACTTACATGTAAGACTTTAATGTTTAAAGGAAATTTAGTTGCAGAAAAAACCTTTGTAAATAAGTGCGATCCTCAGAACTGTAATGAAGTTTTTTAATAATATGACTTTACCCAGTACACTCCATCTGGGATTATCAGATACTGAGCCCTTTTCAACTACAATCAGACTGCTTATTCCTATTACAAAATTTACCTACACTCTGCTCACCTTGTCACCCTACAAGTATCTACTATATTCATGACAACCAAAAATATGCCATTTAAACAGGATGGAATATGAAAATTTCTAGATTTCACTGGAGAGCTAGAAATGTGTGTATTAAACAGCACAGTCGTATCTGTTTGAACTGTAACTTCCTGCAGGTTACCTTGAAATTGCAATGGACACTCTGACTGCAGAGCGAAATCGCGTGAAACCCTTTGAATGATGTGTGATGATTTCAAGGTCTGTGTAGGAAGGCTGTCCCCCCATCCGTGCTATGAGGGCCAGTGTGGCTTCTTCACATTCCTGGAATCCTCCTAGTAACAGCAGCAAATATTTTTTCTGATATATGAGCGCCTTCCGAAAGCTCTCTGCTCGTAGGTATTTGCCATAAATTCTCTGCAACAAGAGAAAAACACAAAAAGCTCCATAAGCTCCAAGAATCACAACAGTCCCAAGACCTTTGACATCGTTACTTCTACAGCATTTCTGGGATTGTTCACTTCTCAGTACCATGGAGAAGACTGTGCTGCTGCACCTGTTGAATGCAACTTCATATACTGAGGATCACTAAACAGCAAGAAACAGGGCAGACACAAAAAGACAACATAGGTATTTAAATGTCATTCTTGAGAGAAAAAATAATAGTCAGGTACCTGAGGATGAAAATTTAAAAACTGTATTAGTATCTTTTTACTCAGAATAAAGCAGAGTGAACACAATGAAAAATAAGCCCAAATCAAAAATTTTAAAGCAGCTGTAGTTAGTATGTGGGAAAAAAATATCTTCTTACCCTTAGAACAGCATTTTCAGTATCTGATCCCAGTTCTCTGAGGAAAGCCTCACTCCTGAGCTCTGCTCTCAGCTTGGAGAGTTCTGCATCAGCTTGTTTCAAAGACTTCTGCAGTGACAGCCTTTCTCTGTTCCAAATCTCCTTCTCAGAAGCAACAAGAGCATCAATATTAACTCCAACATCTGATGAGTGCCTAGAAGACTGAAGACAAGAGAAACCGAATTTCAATTATATAATTTGGAAAAGCTTAGGCCATGTCATTCTAGTCATTGGTTTCATGGAGAGCTCATAAAATTAACAAGAAAAATTATTCAGTGCTTGGATCTGAGGCCACCCTTGCACTCTGACACCTCAAAAACAGTGACTTTAGGAGCCCAATCAATGTACCAGAAAAATACAGCTTCTCTAAAAAAAAGTCCCTTCAACTGGATCATACTAGCTTCTTGATCTTGAAGGCTATCTGATCTGCCTGGATCTGCTTATCATGGTGATGAGATAGAGATAAAAAAGAAAGTAACAAAGCATTTAAAATAAAAGATTAGTTAACAAAAAGAAGCTGGGTAAAATCACAAAGTTTTACACTCAACAGAGTTGAGGCATACTGACCACTGAACAAGAATAACTCACACCAATTTACTCTGCAGAGGGAAGCCGAGAAAGACAGATAGGTTGATCACTCTCAACTGGGTGACCAGGACAAGAAATTAGGCTTTTATGTCTGTATACATAACTCATTAAATCAGCACCACCAAGGACATACATAGTCTGCAGAATGCTGTCTGTGCTGGTATCTTCTCAGTTCTTCCTCCAGTTTCATAACAGCATTCCTCAAATTATTCTTCTCTTCACTCAGTCTGCTGACAAAGCCTGTCAGCTCAGCATTTTGCCTGAGCAGCCTCTCAGTCAGAGAGCTGGATGGAGTCCCTGGCGGCAGCACCATCTTCAGCTACGAGGAAGAAAGAAAACCAAACTCAAATTCTATTAGATCCAAATTACCAGCTTGAAAATAACTGGCTTACAGTGAAAAACATTTATAGATAATGATAATAGCTTTGAATCAACTTCATATAAAAAATTTCAGTGTACATGTAAACTACAAATCATGGTGACTTTTTTGTCTATAATTACCCTGTACATTACAACAGAGTATTTTCATACAAGCTCAACTGTACCAGCTATAACAATTTGCAAAGTTTTCTACTATGATTATGTTTATCTAACTTAGAGGAAAATAAAAAAGCTTTTTTCAACTTACATTGAAAATCCTTGCTTAAAATATAGGACTAAATATAAGGGCCAAATCAAGCTCACTTAAATCAAATATTGCCGAATTCTTTGTAACAGATTATCTCACTTCATTTCTTTTACACAGGTGCATGCCACTCAATTTTCAGTGGCCTTTCATTTGGTAAATACAAGGCAGTTTAAGTAAATGTGTTGTGTCAACACAATAAAGTAAATACTAAATGTTGATTTGAATATCAGGAAGTACTGAGAAAAGTTTCCTCAGTTATAGGATTACTGCTGAAAAGAAAATATCTTAAAGAAAAAGCCATGAGATGCAGAAATTTAAAGTGAAACTGGAAAAGTTTTGATTTGAAAGTTGAAAAATCACTTTTAAAGTATTAAAAATTGAAAAAAAAAGGAAGGGGGCTTTTACACTTTACAAACTCCAGTCAGAACACTCGCTGGAATTTTCCCCTATAAAGACTTGAATAAGTACAAGCTTACAAACTCCTTGCAGTTTCTGCACACAGCTCTTCATCCTAACTCTCCCATCAAAGTTACAGCATTGACCCTCACCTCTTCCAGACTGGGCAATCCAGGCAGTATTTTCAGTTCTGAAATAACTTCTTCAATAGCATTTTGTACTGAAATGAAGTCCTGATCATCTGCTGTTTCAAAGTGCAATCTGAAACAGAAGGGGTTTCAACAGTAGATCAACTGTGACACCGCGAGCCAGACTAACAGGACTTTCAATGGATTCCTATGAACTGGATCTATAGCAAGTCACTCCAGCAGTAGTGGAGACAGGGCAATGTTTTCAAGACTGCTAAGTGACTCTAAACAAAATTGTCTTGATTTAAAAAATAAGTATATAGAACAGTTTCCATTCATTCGTAGACAGGGATATTCCACATGAAGCACATTTAAAATAGTGGTTTTGCTTCCCACAGATCTGTTGAATCTGTGTGATCAAAATCCTAGGGTATTTTCCACATATACTGCATTCTGCAAATGTTTCAGAAGGAATGCTTAATATTAAACGACCATCACAGCAAAATAAAAACAGATTCAAACCTCCCATGGACCTTGTACCATGATATTTTTTAATCTTATGGAGATAGTAACCATCCAAAAATAAGAATCAAGATCAGTTTCACTTGACCATAATAATTTTTTCCCCAAGGAGGATGATTCAGAACAATAATCCCTATATTCATTCCCTTATGCATGATGAATTATTTCATTACTATTTAAAATTCATCTACCTATACCATACCCAGATAAGCCTTATCGCTTTTCAGAAGAAAAAAAGACTATTTTGCTGTGCCTTAGACAGGACCCTATTAAAACATATAGGATTTACAGCAGCACTTGATACTCCGTGTCTTCCAACAGTATATCTCATTTAACAGCATACACAATAAAACTAACAATTCCAAACTCCATTAAATCCTGCAGTCTGTGAATTAGGATTCAAACCCAATATATTAGCTTGCTGGCTGCTATTTACTAAACCAAATTGCTGAAGACTGGTCTAACCTGCTAGCAGCTTTCCGAGCCAACTGCTTCAGCTTTGGAGATGCATTTTGCAGCTTTTGTCTGACTTTTTCCAGAATTTCAGTAGCAGCAGAGAGATCTCCTGTCAGTGTGCGGTATGTCAACTCATTTGTCTCAGCTCCTTCCATTTTCTGCTGGAGAACCCAATTTCTTGTTCTGTCATTGGGTGTATCCCAGGTAGTCTGGAAAGAAATATGTATTTTATATGTATATATAAAATAGTATGTGATCCAATGCTGTAAAATGAAAGCATATGATTTTGAAACATACTCAGGAACTGACGAACAGATAATTCTGGCAGAGAAAGAGTCTAATTGTGATTACAACACCGCTGTAATGTAGCACTAAACTATCATTCATGAAAGGTCTAGTGTCTTTCTGCACTAAGAACTAGCAATCATGGAGCTACAGTTTGAATCCAGTGAAAAAACTCAGCAGGATGTCACTAAGCCTCTCTCTTTCTTCCATCAGCAGCTCCTTTACCAGTTGTGCAAGGAATCTGGGCAACTGGGCCTATGTGTTTTGGTAACCAATTTATAGTCAGAAGAACAGGGGCTGAAAGAGACCACCATGGTCATGGAGTCCAGTCCCAGGCAACCACACCACTGATGCTACCACAAGCACTGAAGAGGTGTTCCTAGGTAACAGCCTCCCAAATCTGCCATGGAAGAACTGATATCCCTCACAAAGAAACCGGGGTCTGTGGCTCTGCCTTTGGCTGTTTCCCCTACAGGGTAGTACCAAAGAAGAAAGAGTGTTTCAAATGTCACAGGAAACAGCAGAAGATTCATTATTTGAAATTCCAGGCAAGTCCTGGAAAGCAGATCAGACTATCTGCTGATGAGGAAGGGGAAAAACCCCAACAGCTGCTGCTAACCTGATCCAAGGGAAGACTCTGCTGACCACAGTGCAGGCAGCTCCCTCTGTGCAGAAGAACAAGGTGCACAAAATGAGCATGGCAGGAAGGCTGCTGCTGTCACAGTTACCAACACACTCAACAGCCTGCCTCTAGATGTGGGTAGTTTCCAATGCTTCAGAAGATAAAAACCAGTAGCCAAAGTAGATGAAAAGAAAAATTTCCTTCCTGGCTCCACCTACAAATAGCTGGTAAAACAAATGATGACAGGATGGGCAAAAACATGGTCAGCAAAGAGGCAAGAAAGTCTCCCATCAGTCCTCTCTGCAATTACCCACTCACCCAGCAACACTTACCTCTTACAGGCAAGTTTCTAAAAAATTTCTAAAAGTAAATTAAAAATAATTTTTAAACTCACCTAACTTTTTATGACAGTGAAAAACTTAGAGGCAACAGAGACAGCACTTTCACTCATCTAAAAATTAGGATAATTCTTAAATTGATTTTTTTACCTTGATTTCTTCCTTCTATTTTGTTTGTTAACATACACATATTCATACATATGCTTGTTTGATTGCTTACTCACTTTACTGATGCTGTTGGAAGATCCCTTATGATGTTTCAAAGACCCCTGGCAGTTTATGAACTAAAGATTAAGTGACCTGGGGCATTCCTGAGTAGGAATAGCTCATTCCTGCAACTGGTTGCAAGGAACGTTCTTCTCCTGTACTGAGACACGAAGTGTGTGCATAGACCCAGATGCATTTCTCCTGCTCCTCCTTATACACTTCTGTGCTCCTCCTTATATACTCCTATAACCTCACTCTCAGGAGGAAGTATGTGAATAGTTTTAGGAATAAAACTGGAATGCTTTCCCTTTTCCATTCTCTGGTGCCCATGTTCTGTAATCTGCAGGCTATTTCATAGATTGAGTCAAGGCACAGTGACATAATTGAGCAAAAGAATTAAAGCTAAATGGTATATTTCAATATTACATGTTCCTTTTAATCCTACCGTACCTCATTTGGGTTGTGGCTTGGTGTCCTTTTGGCTTCCTTTCTTTCTTCATCCTCCTGCTCTTTTTTCTGTAGATCTTGGATTATTTCCTGCAACTTCTTGGTTTCATTCCCTAATTTATGAACTTCTTGCTTCTTTTCTCCAAGTTGCCACTGAAGGTCTTCTACTTTGGACTCTAGTTCATGGAGTTTCTTTTGTACTATTATGTTAGCATCTTGTTCTGCTTGTAGTGCTTGCCTCTGAATCTGCCTTTCTTTTTCCATTTGCTGTCTCACTTGCACAGATTCCAGTTTGTACTTCTCCATCTCACTTACTAACTCCACTATACGGTCATGCTTTTCATCCATTTGCTTCTGTAGCTCTTTAAGCAATTCCTCAGATGGATTAGGTGCTCCAGCTTGCCCCTTATCTTCAGCACTTTGAAGCTGAGCACACAGCTCTTTTTCCCTTTCTAGGGCACTGCTTATTTCGAGAGCTCGAACCTTCTCTGATTCAAGAAGCACCTGCAACTCAGAGTTACGGCCTCGCTCACGTGACAGCTGGGCAGCACTGAGTGCTTCTTGGGATTCAATCCTCTGCTGCAGATCACTTGACAGCTGTTTCTCCTGCTCCAGAAGTTTACTTAACTCTAAGTTCTTTTGTTTTTGATCTTCAAGAGAAAACTTTAAGTCCTTTCAAAAGAAAACAAGAACTGATCAAAGCCATTGTGCATACTTTCCATTAAATTCTGCAAAGTGCAAATATGCTGCCTCTACACATGCTGCTTTTGACAGGTTTTGCTGTTCCCAAGTAATGTGACAATACTCTGAATGCTGCAGTTACATCTGATACTAAAATACATTAGAGATGTATTTATTCTAAAATCAGATTATGTCATAAAATAATCTTTTAACTGTACTTCTGAAGTTGAAGACAGTCAGCTGTTTTACTTTCTAAAACTGTGAAAATTATTTTTCACCTTGGATTTCAAGATGTAAATAAATCAACGCTGTTGAAGTTATTGCTTTTTTGCCTTTTGTCTTGTAACAGGATACCTGCTCTCCCCTTCACTATATGAAATACTGCAGAGGTACCAAGGAAGATACTAACAAAGCATTTTCTCCTAAAGTAAACTCCCTAGTTTGATTTTCATGAGGTGAAACTACAGACTTTTTAAACTGTGACAAACAATATGTCTCCTTAAATCATATTCTTAAATACTATATTTTATGAGTTAGGCTGTGGTGGGGGCTGAATGTAGCCATCAGCAGTGTCCTGTCCCCTTGAAAAACTGAGAGCCATTATAGAATCTTTTAATCTTGAGCCTGAAAAGCACAGTAAAATTCCTATTGATTTAAATGGAATATGCATCAGGCCTTTTTCATACTTTGCCACTCAGCTTCTGTAAATTTTTCTTCAGTTCTAAATGATGTAATACTACAGCAGAAGATAGAACAATGAAGCACTCATTGGACAAAAAATATGAACTGGGATGAAATGTTAACCAAAAGAATATTTTCATGCTCCTTGATGTCCCAGACCACTTAGGATTATGGAATACCTCAAGCTCTTCTCTTCCTCTTTCCTCACTGCGTTCCATTTTAGCTTTTTCTTTTTCCAAAGCCCACTGTAGCTCTCTTGATCGCTTCTGTTCATTTGCCATTGTATCCTTGAGAATATCTAGCTCAGCTGCTTTTTCTTTAACTTCAGTCCTAAAAGAAAAATGGAGCAAACTTTACATTAGGCAGTGACTCTAATCCTATCATGATGCAGTCAGTTACTTGGTATTTATTCCATCCTGTGCACTGAAAACACTGCTAGTCTAGTAAAGTAACAGTGAAAAGCCTATTTAGAAAGACAAGACTCACTCAAACCCAAAAGAGTTGCGTAGTTCAAGAACTATAAGTGTGTCCACCCTGCCACCTTTGTAGCTGCCACTTGTGGGGGCTCAGAGGCAGTTAGTGTTCAACCGTATCCAGTCACAGGCCAAAATCTTAAAGAATGCCATGGAAGTGCATCATGCTGCCACATTTCTCAAGGGAAAAAAATATATTGGGGGAAAAGGAAAAATCTATGACCTAAATTTGCATTCTTTTGCGAATCAATTTTGTATCTTTTTTGAAAAAGAAACTTGCTCCTGATGGTCTGTAAAAGGTATAAAGTAATCTGTAAAGTAATCCAAATTTAAGCTCCAGCCTAATCTGTTATCTCTAAGCTGAACATTAAGATTCTGCTCATAGGTGCAGAATGTATAATAATAATGGCTTTCCTAAGTGCCAAATGGCTTTCCTAAGTGCCAAATCTGTGGTTTCTGCTATCAACCATGTCAAAACAACATTTAAGACTATTTCATATGGAAGTACTTGCAAAGTCATCTTAACTTTGCAATTTTTTTCTTCATGTTCCTAGAGATTAAAAACCTTTAATAAATATGGTCAATTTATTAGCTTGTATACAGTAGCCTAATGTGACAAATTTTAAAAAGGAACTTGATAATTAATAGAGTATTAAATCAAATTATGAATTGAAATATATTCTTTGTCAAATGTAAAAAGTCTATTTTAGTCAGGTAGGTTTTACAGAAATACTGAAAAGCAATTATACTACATGAGATCAAGCCCCTTATGAAAATCAGTATTATGGTTTCAGATTAGGAAAGATAATCTTCACAGCCAACACAAATTGGCACTGAAAGCCACACCTGATGGTTTCTAGGTCCTTGAAGTGCTTGTGCTGTGCTTTAAGGGTTGCTTCAAGCTCTAGTTTGGCTTGTGCAAGTTCATTCTTCATCTCTGCGCCCATCATCTTCTCTGAATTCAGCTGCTCCTGAAGTTCTGCTGCTCGGTCCTTCATACTCCGGAGCTCCACTTGCATCTCCAGAATCTGCAACTGCTTCTGCTGCATATTATACTCCAGCATTTCTAATGAGAGCACCATTCACATGGAAATTACTTCAGGAAAAAACACTGTGTTTGGGTAAAGCTTCTCCTAGTCAAAGCATGACCACTATTAGGCTATTATTAAGAGTGATATTTTAAAATAATATTTTCTTTCAGTAGCGCAATAAAAGCAAACCCATGACTTTTATACTTGAATATCTTTTGTATTTTGAAGAAATCACTTCAACTTCTTTATTTCTTAAAGGCTCTAAGATGTGTGCAACTGTTTCAATGTGCATCATTTGGATAATGATTAACACAATTTAAGTTAGCTATATTACATATGTATACTTCTGACCTAATATTTGTAACTACGCACTGACAGTGAGCTTTACTTAATTTTAAAGTATACCTGTTCTCTGAACCTTTTGTTCTTCATTCTAATTCCTTCTTAGTTTCTGCATTATGACTGACTATCCAACTTAGATAATTTCAAAGCTGTTGAACCTAAACAGTGAAGCATATACATGGAAAATGGCCTTAAAATTCAGGCTCCATTTTTATAGCAATTGAACATAACTTTGTATCACTTTCAGTTTGATACAAGTCATAGGAACATAGACTACCTTAATTTTTGCAAAAGTAGTTAAATAAGATTGAAGAAGATGAAAAGTATGCATGGTCAGAACATGCATATCAAAATCAGAGACCAAAGAAAGTCACCATTTTTGTCACTTACAACAAAGTGGCACTTAATTATGAGCACTGCCCTGAAAGCATTTGGAAACACACATATATTAAAACGGAAGTCACCTTGGCTTTTTGAATCAATCTCTTGCTCTCTCTTGGGGTTACTTTTCTTACTGTTCATCTGAGCATGTAATACTTGAATCTCCATCAGCAAACTTCTTCTGTCTGCATTTTGAAGGCTGTCCATTGCTGCTCTCTGGATAGTAGCCTATTAGCATTAGAAATATTTCAAAGTAAAACTCCAGACTTTATGAGAATAACTATGGTGTTGACATCACATTTATCTATATATTCATAGTCCACATATATTCAAAACATCTTCAATGAAGTCTGTATTACAGTATTTGGGAAAACTACTTGTTATTTTTTAGTTCTCTTCTAGGCATCAAAATTACAGACTGAAAATTGCTATTACTTTTCTGGCAAACTGCAATTTTCTCACTAATCCTTCCATGTTCCAGAGGAGATAACTGACTCCCTCTGTCCCATAGCAGCCTTATCACTTTCTCTTCTTGCAAATTATTTTGTATAAACAAGCTACCTTTTCTCTTAGACAGTGTAAAATAATTCTAATCAACTTAATGACATCAAGTTCAGGACAACTGTGTTCAATGCAAATTGATCTCTGAAGGCTGTATATATTCTGTAACTTAAGTTTCTTGCCCATGCCACGTTATTTTTCTTTTAAAAGACACCAGTTCTTTCTGCAAGTCTGACTTTGTTTTCATCCTTAGACTGCCAAAACTACCATTAATACATATATTTATAATGGATTTATAAATTTAAAATTAAAATAATGTAGACAAACACTTTGACTACAGTACAGTCTATATTACCTGCTCTTGTAGTCTGTGCTCTAACTGATTCATCAACATCACTGCATCTCTTGTGCCCACTTCTGCAAGTTCAGTTTGAAATGCAGCAAGGAGAACATTTTGTTCCCTCACAAAAAGCTGCTGAATGGCATGCAGAAGTTCTCCTCGCCAGTCTGACACACCTTCAGGAGATTCAGTACTTGCATAGATCTGCAGTGGTATAAAAACAATTTAAAGAGCCAAATGGAAAGATTACATCATTATAATTTCTATGTATAGTGTGTGTTTTCAGTGGAATGTTTAACTTTTCTTAATAACTGTGTAAATTTCATCCATTCAAATGGATGTGTTTACTGTACACATTACAAATTTTTCTGCATTCACAAATCATAAACTTTTAGCTTTGCTTTCAATGAAGGCAATGTAGCTTTTTGTAACTGAAAACTTAGCCCTGTGTAGTTACTACTGAGGTTACTATATCACACTACTCTTTAATTTTTCTTATATTACATGTCTCTCCCTAGGCTCTCCCAAAGCTATGTGGTATTGTGCAAACACTGTGTATGAAAAAGATTTCATTTTAAATGACACAAAGTTCATCTGCCCACTTTGCATGCTAAGGAAAATGCTGAAGTAATAGAAACTACCTGCATATATCCAAGAGGCTAATTGGGGCAATTTAACAAGCAAAAGTTTTAATAGATTACTGATTAATGAGCCAATAAATGACAGCATTAAAAATTCTATTTAAACTGCTACTGGAACATGTTTCAAAATAGAATTCTTCTTAGAAGGTGGACCTATACAGTCAAAAGTTATCAGTGCACAGAAGAACAAATATAAGCTGTAATACCATGAAGTGCAATATGGAGTTCTATGGCACATTTAAAAAAAATTCACCTTGTAATAAGATATTTAAGCATTTAAACCTGAACAGTGGATGTACCATAGAAGGCTATAATAAATTATTTTTTATTCAGATAGAATCTTACAATATTTTTTATACCTCAGCTTCTCTATGAACTTCCATTTTTGCAATTAGGTCTTTCAAAGATGAGATGGTGCTTAGGAAAGCTTTTCTTTCTTCTAGCCAAGATTCTGGCTCTTGCTTATGAGGTGACAGATCTTTCTCACTGTATGGAAATTCAGTGAGAGACAGCACCTGTATGCCTTCATGATGGACTGCTCTCAGCAAACCCTACAATAAAAGCAAAAAGAAATCAGAAATGCCAGTAATACCAACATATAATAATAACAACAATAATAATTGCAATCTTATTTAATTTGTATTAGAAAACTGGTACTTCTAATTTGTTTAGCATAAGGAAACTATGCTTCCTCATATCAAGGACAGAAGAGTCACCCAGTCCTTTATATGTGTCACACAGAAACTTATTAAATAGTTGTAGTTTTCCTCAGTTTCAAATAAAACTTTCCACTGTACATCTGTCAAATCAATTTTTTATTTTTAAAATAGCGACTAAAGGAAATGGACATTTTCAAAACAGTCCTGGGAAGACTTCCAGGTGAGCTTTGCCATTCACTTTTTGAAATTATTATGAAGCTAGGGCTTGTACTAGTCACAAAGTACTTTTTAAAAAATGTAATTAAAGCATGATACCCTTACTGTTTATAAAAAACAATTTGCTTTCATAACAGTTATAATAATAAAATCCATAAAATTGTGTAATATGCGATCATGAAATTATTGTTAATACAATTAAATTGCAATAAATTATAACTATTTTCTATTTTTATTTCTCATAATCATAACTGACAACAAGCCTACAGATATGAAACTCATATTTAGCCTAACTTAAAATGCAAAAATGCACATCACTGTGAGAAAATGTATTAAATTAGTCAACACTAAAAGGTATCTAAATGGCTCCGTTATCAATGATCAAGCAGAAGCTAATCTCAACTTTCAGTAGTATCACTCCTGTTCCTTAAAAAAAAGATTGGGTCTATTTTACCTTAATTTTTTTTGGAAGTAAATCTGTTGAAGTTTCACCTTCATCTATTCCTTCAGATATCGTGTCAGATCCCTGGGTCTGAGCAAGATACATTCCCTGACTCCAGTCTGAACTGGAGTCTAAAATAAAAGGAGAGAAAAACATGAAAGCTGGATTACTGTGAAGCTTTGAAGAACAGGCATCAGAAAACTATTTTTTATCTGTTGTTTTAACAGGTAGTTGCATGTCACTAAGGGTTCATTCTAAGCCTGGAGACTATCTGTTTTATAGTTTTTCGGTTTCAGAGAAGTAACAGCAAAACAAAACTAGAAAATAAAACCACAACCAAACTTAAAAATCCTTATTTTATTTTACAAGACAAACAACTACTTGCATAAACACTTGTGCCAAATGACCCCTCATAATACGCTTTGCATTGCCTATGTCAAGGATCATTTGAATAATTTCATTACACTTGGAGAAGACAAGCCCTGTCATCATCTCCCACTGCTGTAGCTTTAAATACTATCAGGAGATGATGAAGCTATGGTGAAGAGATCATGTAATAGCTAAGAAGGATACAGAAACCCCAATGGAAAGGAAAATAATTAGCATCTGATGCCTCAACTAAAACCCATCTCTGCTCAAGACATTTTCCTTTTTTACCAAATTAACAGACATAACATGCCCAGAACCTTTTGCTGGTGCATCAGGCTTCTGCTTCAAGCTGGGCAGTAGTTGTTTTGATTTCTTAGAACACAAGCCCTTTAATAGTAAACTTAATATCAAAAAAGCAGATTTAATTTATAATGGTATTTGAAATCTGTACAAAATCTCTTACCACTAGAACCTCCATCTCTAGCTTGATGTGGTGGAGAATGTGCTAATCCAGAAACTGGGATTCTCTGTATTTAGAAAAGAAAACAATCAAGTCTTTAACCCCTCACCCACTCTCAGTAAGAGAGAAACTTTTAAGGAGCAGGAAATAATGTGAACCAATTCCCCTGCAATCAAAGCAGTAAAACTGACTATAAGAGAGATGGCATTCCACAGGGTGACCTACATTTCCCAGAGCAGGGCAGGTTCAAGGCAGAAGCAAAAGGAAACACCTGATAGTTGAGCACACTTGCAAACTTCAATGCTGAGAAAGGGGTTCACAGTCTCTCCCAGGGCCATGGAAACATTAGAACACTTTAAAGTTTTTTTACTGAGCGTGTGGTGGTTCACACTTTACAGATTTTAAACGGGAATTTCTGTAGCAAGAGCAAAAGCTTGAACTGAAATATTTCAGTAATTATAAAATAAAATACATACTTCTTTGGCTTGTAGAGTTGCTATGACTTCCTTTAAAGAATTACATTCTTCAGTCAATACTTGTACTGCAACAAACTTCTCTCTCTTTAATGCTTCAGATTCAGAGATATGCCTTGTCTCCATGTCCATGATTTCAGCAGCATGGAGTTCCTGCATTTGGTCAATTTTTTCAGTAAATTCTCTTACAATCTCTGCAATCTCTTCTGAAGAGCATCCATTTTGCAAATCAATTTGGAT
This sequence comes from Calcarius lapponicus, assembly GCA_039654755.1. Lineage (NCBI taxonomy): Eukaryota > Metazoa > Chordata > Aves > Passeriformes > Fringillidae > Calcarius > Calcarius lapponicus. Next base: position 24,479,084 of record CM077464.1, read on the forward strand.
TTCTGCATTTTTAACAAGGATTGGTGAGACTTCCACAGTCTTGTCTGTTTTTGATGAGGAGCTGTCTCCAGTTAGAGTAGGCTCACTGGCTGACAAATCACATGATATTTCTGCATCCTTCTTGCTTTCAGTTTTCACCATTTCTTTGTTCTTTCTCAGGTAACTTGCAAGCTTCTCCTCTGCTTGAACCAGGTTCTCTTTGACTTTGCACAGGTCTTCCTGAAGATGTATCAGACTTGCCTCTTTTACCTGTAAATACGGAGAATCTCAACTGCAATCCTTCCAAATACTTAAAACAGGTAAAATCCAAGCAACCATTACAGCTCAGTTTAGTTCTATTTTAAAGCAGTTATGACACATGGCAGTACAGTATTATCTCCTAAGAACTACAGCTCTAAATCCACTGTTGCACTGCAGTAAAACCAAGTACTTTGGCAATGAGCGAATATTTGATCTACAGCCTCAGCTCTGTTCCACTCACAGTAGGCACTGTGAGGCTGCTTTTCTTGGTGGCAATCTCAGTAAAAGATTAAAAAAAATCCCAAACTATAGCATGCATATTTGAACAGTAAGTCCTGTACAACTATTTGATTTAAATACAATATGGAACACCCTGGTTCTTACTATTAATTCTTGCTGAAGTTTTTCTGCCTTTTCTCTGTAACTGTTCAGCTCTTCCTTAGCAGCAGCTGCCTCTTCTTTTACTTGTTCAAGTTCAGTAATAAGCATTTTTTCTTTTTGACTTTCTACCTATATGGCAACACAAAACATGGAAAATGGTAAAGATTCAAGTTTTAATAGCACTGATCACTTTCACACCAACTTACAAAGTGGAAAGACCAAAGGGGAAAACAAATGTATGTAATTTGGGTTAACACAGCTTCAAAAAAATAAGACTAAGACCATGGGAGGAAACATTATCTTACAGTTCACTGAACTCAAGCATAACTTGGGTACACCACACAGCACAGGGAGGAAGGTCAACAGAGAGCAGGAAATGAGGTTTGATGATATCATTTAACTTATAAGACATTTACGACATTCATTAAATTTGTATTTGGATGAAAGATCTTAGAATCTTTTCTTGTCCAGTACTGAGTTCCATGACTGCCAAAATTCTCACATTCAGAGACATCAAGCCCATTTCTGGACTATTAAACATAGTCAATTTTGACTATGGTTCTAAATTGAATGGCAATAAACCATGCACGGAAATCTGGACAAATGAATACTGCAAAAGCCACTGAAGGGAAGTATCTTTGGAATTGAGATGGGAAAAGACAAGAAAACAAATCAAGATCAAAACATACATAAATAAACAACCTCCATCCCAAAACCACCTGTATAGTCTCTTATCATTCTAAATCCTGTCTTAGACACTTTTTATAATTTTATTTTTTATGTCTTTACCTCCACACCATGTAAAAGTGTATTACACTCCATTCTATGTCAAGTCAAACTAAGACTAAGAAATTTCATGTCCAAAATTCAAAACCACCTTACAATCATGAAAAGGTACGGTCTTTTTAATACATAATGGAAACTGATAGTGGGGTTTCCCTAAAATAACATTCTTCTCTTCTTTGTAACTGTAGGAATAATATAGAAATGGAAGCGCTACACAGAGCAGAATATGTCTGTACTTACTCTCATTAAGAACCATTTCATTCATTATACTTACATAAAATAACAGGTTTTAGTGAAAACAAGACAAAAGAAAATGGCGTCTATTTACCTGACAGGTCTGCATTTCTTCTTGCTTAATATATTTCTGAATCTCTCCCTTATGTTTTTCTTTAACCTCTTCAAGAAATTGCTGAAGCTCTAAGAACCTCTCTTCTTTCACTGTAGCTTCCCTTTGTGCAACTTTTACATTTTCTTTTTCTAGCTCCAAGCTATGATTTACCATTGCCAGTTGGTCTTCCATCTCACTAAGCCTCTGTGTTAAGAGTGATAATTTTGATTCTGTCTCATTTTCAGTTCTATCACTCAAACCCCCTGTTTGGGCATTTTTGCTTGCTTCATCCACACACTTTGAAGCTTCCTGAATTTCCTGCATTAATCTTCTCTGCTCTTGAACTGCATTTAGCTGAACCTGACTCACAAGAGCAGCAGCAACTTTCTCCATTAGTGTCTTTTCGAGTTCTAATATCCTCTTTTTAAGTGTTTCTTTTTCAGCCTTGCTTTGCTCTTTCATGTCTTTTATTTCATTGTAGCACTGGCACAGTTCTGAATCTCTTTGCTTAATGCATGCCTGAAGTTGCTGCAGTTCTATCTCCATCTTGCTAATGGTGACTTTCGCATTCTTATCTGAAGCCCTAAGTTGGGACTGGTCTGGCAAGTCTATCTCCTGACATAAGTCCCCTCCCATTTGTTCCATTTTTCCATTGCCCCTGTCTTGTGGTTTTGACTTATCACCTTGGACCAGTGCATACTTATATTTCTCTGTTATTCTTGCATGCTCTTTTTTTAATATACTTATTTCTTGCTTTAACTGGCTCATTTTTAACTTTGTTTCCTCAAGCTCATTCTTTGTTTGAGACGCCTCTGCATTTATGCTTTCTACTTGCTTTTCCAAAGCTTCCTTTTCTGCCAGAACTGCTTCAAGTATGTGTTTTGGACTGTCAGCATCTTCTTGAAAACCAGCAACATCTGTTGGTTCCTTTTGTTCAATAATTGCCAGCTCCTGCTGAAGCTTATCAATTACATCATTCAACTGCTCTACTTCCTCATCGTTTTTCTTCTTCACACGTTCTTGATCACTTTTCAGACATTCTACCTGGGCTTCAAGCTCCCGTATATGCTCATTTTGCTCCTCAATAACCTGGGGAAAAAAAGCCAAACAAAACCACCCAGATCATGTTTGTCCTGGAATTTACAGAAACAGTTTAATCAAACTTTGAAAGGTCTTGTAAAAGAAAGTTCTCAATGAATTTCTTAACGTGATGTCTCTTCTAAAGCTTTGAGAATTGAGACATCTTCAAACAGGACTGAGAAAGTAGCCCATGAGCTTAAAGAACTGAAAAATGGGTACTGAAGCATCAGATGAATTGAAAGCATTTGTAACATTCACAGAGCTACAGAGCTAGGGAACACTGAATTTTAAGCAAATACTTGCTTATATAAGACACACCCAATTTAGATGAATATATATTTTAAATACAAATAGACGTTTTACTAATTGTGTTGAAAAATACTAATGTAACATGCTTTTTAATCTGAGACCATAGAAAACACCTATCAGTTGACTGTGACATTTTCTGTCCCAATCCTAAATATGTGTTTGTGTGTTTATGTGTGCATGCACCCATGTATGCAGATATACACACAAACACACAGGGCAAATAGTACACACAGACCCAGAGCACTATCATTTTTTTGTGCCATAGTTTAAATCAAAGTAAAAGGAGACAAAGTTACGGAAGTATTTATTTGATAATGCATATGACTATCCAAACAAAAATCAGAGACTCATGAAAACATGAAGAGAGTAAGAATAATACTTTCCTAGATTACTTCTAAAGACATTTGAAATTAGACGCTGAGTAAGGGGATAAAAATTCGAAGAAATTTATAAAATTATATAACTGATCAAATACAAAGGTGATGACTTTATAATGCAGAAAAGAGAAAACATCTTATATTGGCTTCTAATAAATAAGTAGAAACAAAAAAGTGAATGACTGGTGTTGATGAACTCTAAATTCAATAAACAAAAAGGGTCTCCGCAAAAGTAATAAAAATTCGTTAAAAAACCTTCTTGTTAAATTGCAGTGGAAGGAAATTTCATTTTAGTGTAGAAGAATGACAAAAAAATTATGTTTATGAAGACAAAATAAAGGCAGACAAGATTGTAAGTAGTAAGGCTAAGAAACAAAACTGATTTTTTTTTAAAGTGAATGTTTGGAGATCTGAAGTGAACAGTGCTTCTACAGTGGAAATGCAGAAGGCAGAAGAAGATATGTCAAAAATAATCCGGAAAACATATATTAAAATAAAATAAATTCAGTTATGGTATCTGAAATAGGTAAGAACTCTATTAGAATATTTTCAAATATGAAAAAAACATGCAGAAAAGATGAAAGATGACTAAATTCATTACTCAAATAGCCATGTCTTTTCCTTTATGACTTAATACTTCACTATGCTTAGTTAGTTAAGTACAATAATAAGATGACTCTGTAGTAAGTATAATATGTACAAAAATAAATGTGACCATACAAATTAGAAAGGCTGGTTTGCCAACCAAGAACTTAATTTTAAAAATCCACAGACTAGAGGAAGCTCAGAAACACTAAATAAAATCTGAATGAGTCATAAAACGGCTTGGGTTGGAAGGGACCTTAAAGATCATATAGCTTCAACCCCACTGCCACAGGCACAGTGATCCTGGTGATTGCTATCAACTCAGCATAACCCTTTTTGTTCTGATAATATAATGGAATAAAGGCCCATAGAATGCAGATACAGTAATTAAAAGAAAAGCACTTAGTGGGATGAAGATGTCTAAGGGACTGAGAAAAGGGATTAACCTAAGAATAATCTATTAATATTTAATAATGCTGTCATAACCAAGCAGAGTAATTATTTAATGTCCTGGAAAATAAAACCAAGTCAGAGGATGAAATTAGGAAAATTAAGCTTCATGCAACAGGAGAAGAACCAATTAATCAAAATGAATTATAACTGAATCCTAGGTATTTTTCTCAAGGCATGAACTGTAACTCTATTATTGGGATCATTATATAGAGCAGAACTGTTCTGGATTCTTGAAGTATGATATTTCCTAAATCCAGTTTCCTAAATCCAATTCAAAGTTTCATCATTATTCACTGAGTTTCACTATAAGGACTCAGTGAAATTATCCAACTCAGTCAGAGCCCTATTTTAGTGGATTCAATATGTCGTAGTAGAATGTTAGCCTAAATGTTCAGTCAGCTACCAAGGGATAACAGAAATCCTGTTCTTTACTTGCTTTTGAGTGAAAGTTTATGACTAATAAATAACATTTAAAATAGTCAGAATGCAAAATTCAGCCACTGAAAAAATCAGTGTGTTTTATCTGTATAAAATGAAAATAAGACAAAAGAAGATGAAGCTGACAATCAAAGAACCACATAACTGAAAAATAACAGAAAGCTTCAGGTGTTAAGGCTCAGTAAATAAAAGATAAGTCTGCTTCTTTTTGTCTTTCTCTCTACTTCTAATAAAACACAGCATTTTGTTTGCACCTCCATGCTTGAAATTGGATGAAAGATGTTGCCAACATCACTATGAGAACAAAGCATTCACACAAACTCATGGAGCTCAGAAGTTCAACTGCTAAAAATGCATCTCACATGATCCAGCAGATGTCACTGGAGTACAACACTGAATGTAAGTCATGTGAGGGAAGATGCTCAAATCAATGTGAAGGTTGAATTCAGCTATCTAAATACTATTAAATATTCAGATGTATTGGAACAAGGAATGAAGAAGAATTTAAGACAAGAACTCAAAGCGAAATAAAAGAGAATAAATAAAAAGCAAGCAAAAAAGTAGCTGTCATAAATGAGACTAAAAAGGAAAAAGAGATTAGATTTAAAGCATTGCTTGAAATAGAAGCATTTGCATTTTTAAATTAAGGTGGCAATAGAAGATAATGCAACTGGTGGGGGACAGAGGGTTTTTTCCCTTCAAACTAGCAGCACAAAGTAGGACTACGAAATGGATTTCAGAACTATGTACCTTGTTGTCAGTTGTGACTTCAAGTTGCTGTTGCAGTTTTGCTATTTGCTCATGAAGGTGATATATTTCCCGATCCTTTTCTTGCATGATGTGAGCGAGCCTACCAGCCACTAAGTGATGGTCCTTTATGGCAGCCTCTTCAGATTTCTGGATAGCTAGTCCTAGTATTTCCATTTCATCCTGCCCAAAAACCCACCAAAAAACATGTTACAGATGCATATAGCATTTTCTGCATATTCTTGTATGAGTATTTCAAGTGTAGGAATTAAAACACACAAATTTTATGGAATGACAAGTAATCATATGAGCCTTTTAGTATTCTGGCAAGTTGAATGGTGGAATGCTTGACAAAGAGAAAGAATTTGATCTCTTGGCATTTTCAAAGAACTTATTTCTGTGAAGGAAGGAGACTAAATCTTTAGGCTTCTCTGTTGCACAGTTACCTTAAATAATTTGTTCTCTTGTTCAAGTTCCTGCAAGTGTGTAGTGGACTCCTTTCGCTGAATTTCTAGCTGCATGTGCAATTGCTGAACTTCTTCATTTTTATTTTCCAGCTCTTCTCGAAACTGCTCCAATTGTTCCTCAAGGTTCGTGACCTATGTTTCCAACAAAAGGAGCAGGAAGTCATACCAAAAATTAAATGCTATAAATTTCTCTAGAGTAAACTGGTTGGCTATGCACAAACTAAAGAATGGGTACTTGGTGATATTCTGAGTACTTAAACTGAATGGAATTTTAAACACCATTAAAAAAATCAGCTTTCCTTACTTGGGCTGAATTTCTATTTCAGAAGCACTCATGCAAGTCATAAATATTAACATAGAACAACAGCTATCATGGATCATGAGAGAATTTCAAAGGGATTTGGACTGCTGTCTCTCTAACTGTAAAAAATTCCATCTGTATAGTTCACTAAGTTCAACAAAAAGCAAAAACTGACAAACCAAGATCTAAGTGAAAAGATGGGTATTTTTACAGGCATTTTACCTCCTTTTCCTTTCTGTCCACAGCTTCTCGTTCAGCTTGCAGTTGTACTTCAAGAGGTAACTCTTCCTTTACTATGATGGTGCCAAACTGTTTCCTTTCCTCCACCTATAAACAGAAATAATACTAATAGTTATCAGATTAAAAAAACACACTCTTTTCATGTCAAGAAAATAAGAAAGCAGTAAATCCTTGATAAATTTCAACCACACAATACCTTTTGCAAGTGGTCTGCACTGATGATTAAGGCTTGTTCCAGTTCTCTTATCCTGCATTCTAGCTTCTCAATTTCTTCATTTCGTTCTTGTACATCTCTCTGAAGCTGCTCCTTAGAGAGCAAAAGCTCACTGCATTTGTCTGTTTTTTCTTTGAGATGATTTGTTAACTGTTCAACCTGATGACAAGATGGCAAGATTATTATATTGTACTGCACTGGAAGGGATGGCTAGCAATAGCAACATTTCTGACAGGAAGAAAATATTCCTCTTTTTCTACCATAACAAAACTCCTACTCCTTAGGTGAAACAGAACATACAGTCACAATACTGTGGTACTACATCCAACAAATACAAAGAGCATTATTTAAGAAGTGGTATGTTCTGTGCCACACTGTCTACTCTCTAGATCTCATCTTGTTCTTCTGAAGCGTTCAGACTCTGTAGTCAGTTAAAAGCAAGCAGCACAACATCCCTATGCAGCCCACTAAAATGATGCCTTTAACATCTATGGATGGAACGTCTTGACCCTATGGTCAAGAAGCTATTTGCCTCAGAGGAAAATCATAGTTCTAAAAATCTGTGACAAAATTATTCAAAAGAAGGAGCTGATTAGCGACATACAGGAATATCCTAAAACTCAATGGATCTTTAACATTGAAGAGAATAGCTATTCTTATAACACAAAAGACAGGAAGCTTTGTTTTTTTGCTGTGTTCCTTAAATGGGACCAAAGAGATGTCATGGATGTAATAAATTCACTTTCTATGGGGGATCGAACATTCTGAATCTCAGTAGGTCAGATGTATGTATCTCAGAAGCAACATATTAAAAGATTAAGTAAAGTAGCAGACATGGTAATATCTATCCACTTCTAGCTGTATTTCAGAAATTATAAATTGAAATTACAGGTACAAAAGATGAACAACAAATCCATAGTATGATGTACAGAGATAAGACCTGAGTAACTGAGCAAGAGACAGGGAAAGTAATCTTTGTCCCACTCAAGAAACTGATTTCAGTATTTACAATTAGGAAGTTACGATGTAGCCAAAAGGTAGAAGACTCAAAGCATTTCAAGAGATAGGAGAGAAGAGGACCAGAACATAAAGCTGACAGGATGGTATTATTGACGTTATCCATCCATGAGTAACATCACAGTCTGAAGTGACCTCAGAAAAGTCCTGAGAGAGAAATGGAAAGATAAAAATCAAGTCTGGAGCAGACTCTGTGACAACCCTCCCTGGAATTAGTTGACAAAGCTGAAACAACAGTAAGAAACAAATTTAATTATCAACCAAAAATGGTGATGTCATTCCCTCAAAGCTGAAGAGGATTAAAAAAAAATACACCACTACGAAAAATAAAACAGTTCTCTCAAAAGCATGAAAAATAATGACAATATGTATATTTACAAAATATTTCAAGGAACATTGTGACATCAAAATATACTATATAGTAAGAATATGTACTGCATTTGATAAGATAAATGTAAATCTAATACATTATTGAAAATCCCATCTATAATTTCTAGTGTATCACATTTAACATCACCTATATCTAAACCAGTTCCTACATCTGTGGTGCTTGCAGACATTACCTTACTGTCTTTCTACCTTTTAAAAAATTCTAATTTAAAAAGATCAAGTTCAAATCTCAAAATATTAATCATAGTTAAAGCATGTCTTTACATCATGCTTTCAATTTCCATTGTAGCATATCTGCCACTTTAAGAGTGTACACATAGGTGTACATGTACATATAAATCAGGATGATTTTTATATACAGATTCTGAACAAATAGAACAATTTTTATTATGCTATCAGTTTTGAACTTTTCTTGGGAGAATTTTTTAAAGTGAGAATTTTAACCAGGAATTCATATGCTCTCCATGCCAAAAATAATAAACAGACACATAACAAAATAAACTGAAAATGAACATCCTGGATTCAGGAAAATTAATTGTGCTAGAGCCACCTCCATCTGTGTAAAATGTCAGCAGGAGAGGAATGTGCACACTCTTGGCAATAGAAGGAAACAGATGTAGAATTGCTCTGTATATTCTGTTTAACACGTACTCAGCTAATTCCAGATGATTCACTGGTCACAGAGGTTGATGACAACCATATCCCGTAGTACTGACTGAACACTGTCATATTTCATAGAAATCTTTGTACTAAAATATGTTTGGAAACCCAATGAAACACAGTTCTAAACCTGCAAATTCCAAACAGGTAGGTACTTTGACACGCTCATCTCACACATAGAAATGTATGCCCTATTACTGTCTGTGGTCCTAAACTATAGCCTAGAATCATAAAATGGTTTTGGTTGGAAGGGACCTTAAAGGTCACCTAGTTCTAGCACACCTGCCACAGGCAGGGACACCTTCCACTATTTCATATAATACAGAATACTAAATACTGCCAGTATTTAAGAATTGAATGACAGCAACTGAACTACTCCAGTAAGACCTTTGATTTGAAAATGACAATCTAATGTAAAAGAGGGGATTTTGATGCTGAAAATCAAGCAAGAAAATCATGCATAAGTACCAGCCTTGATCAAAAAGCAGCACACAAGAAAACTCACAAAAATAAAATGTAATTTAATTGACTAACAGTTCATTAAAAAAATCTGCAAAAGCATTATAATAGATAGCATTTACACTGCTGACACTTCTTGATTTTGCTGAGTCTAAGGGTTTTCTGTGATTCCCTTGAGCTGCTGTTCTACAGCCACTATATTTGTTTCAGTGCCAACAGGTGTTAAACCTCAGTAAGTTGATTCGCTGTGGTGCACCTGTGCTACAAAAACAAGATGTCAAAAAAACCCCATAAGAACACGTAAAATTGCTTAAATAGTCTTGAATGTTTCCACAAACTCTTGAGAACAGTGGATTTTCTAAGTTAAGTTATAGAAGAGAGCCTTATTGAAAGTCAAGAAGTTTCTGTATGTCTGCTACTAAAACCAAATAGCCTAAAAAACCCCCCAAAACACCATTCCACAACTTTCCTGCAACACCTTCCATCTCACGGCATTTACTTTCCTGGCCTGCAAATGATGCAGAGTAGGTACACCATAAAATAGCTTCATTATAGTATCTTAAAAGCTGTCAACTTGTCATTTATATTCACTGAGTACAAGTAACAAAATGTGTTACCTCTCTGGTTTGATGCTCATTGACAGGCTGACTCCTTTGTGGAATCTTAAGCTGTTGTTCCAGCTTCAGTATCTCTTGCTGGAATACATCTCTCTCATGCTCTCGGTCTACTGCTTGCTCCTGAAATTTAAGATATTATGTGGCTACACCATTTGATTTAAAAACTATCCAAGTTAAGTGCCATCACTTCTAACTTGCATTCATGTGAGGCTGGTAACAGTAATATCAGAATTTATAAGGTAGCAGAACCTATTGCAGATACCATTAACATCTTAATAATTTGGGGCAATAAATTTCATATTTTTAATCAAAAAATTAGCACAGCACAGACACGTCAAGTAATATTTCACAAAAATGGCAGGTTTGTTTCTTCTGTTCCAGGTAACAACTCAAACAACAGCAAGCAAATATTTTATGATTTCTTCCCTACGGTTTGTCTTTAATAAATAAATAAATTAAAAAAAAATAGAAGTTAAAAACAGAAATTAACTCTGGTTAATATTATGAAAAGCCATCAGAAAAAAATAAGTATAAATTGCTTGAAATCCAGAGCTGTCCTAAGCAAGCACTTCCAATCAATTTTCAACTTTTAAAATGTTATTAAATTCTTGGGCTGGAACCTACTACATGGCTGATGTTTGCTATCATCTACGTATGTTTGCTCAAAATCTGAAAAAAATTAGCATTTCTCCCTGAACCAAACTTCAGTAGCAGTGCTACCCACCTCCACATCTTCATGATATCTGTCTTTTACCATACTTACATCTAGAAATTTTCTTGTTTTCTCCAGCTGCTTCTCCAAAGCCTGGTTTTGCTGCCTTAAGTCCATTAGTTCTGCATTTTTCTCTCGTTCTAGCTCTATGAAACGACTGACTTGTTCTTCCAAGTCTATTTCCAAGACTTTCACTTGCTTCTGAAGGTCATCATACTCTTTTTCAGCTTGACGTTGTACTTCAATTTTTTCCTTCATTAGCTTTTCTGTTTCCTCTAGTAATTCTGAGTATAATAAAAGCAACACTACTTTTAGATACAAATAGTAAGCAATGCTATGAAGCAAAACCACTCCCCAAAGTATCCATGCTGTAATCTGCAGAAGGATGTGAACTGGCTTGGGTTTTTACTATTTTTCTTTTTTGAAAATATATTTTCTTCTGAGAAATAATCATGATACTGACTGAAGCAAATTCGTATTAAAATTACTATCCTTTAGGTAGTCTTCAAAGGACTGTTACTGAAGTTGTATCAGAGCACTCCCCTGTTTCATATCAAGTTTCATATCAATTAAAAGGTCTTTATACAATTAGAAAGAAAAGAAAATGCATGGGGTCAAACCACAGCTAGAGTCAGCACAGGAGTTAACAGTGATGTACAGAAAACCCAACCCTCTTCTCATCCCCATTGCCAGTAAAATCAATCCACTCCCAGATTTCATTATTTAATGTGATACATATAAATAATTTGAGGGAAATACTGAAAGACTTAGCGAGGTTGCTGGGCAGACAGAGAGGAAAATTACTGACCTGCAACTGGAGCTTGCAAAATCAGTGACTGCATGAATGCCCAATTTTGAATCATCATGAAAAAGCCAGCAAGCACATATACAGGAAAGCCCCAAACCACTCTAAGACTCTTAAGCCACAGCCTACTGAAGTGCCTATTAAATAACCACATGAACCCCTTGAGGTAAAACCCAAACAAAGCACACTTACTTTTGAAGAATCTTAAAAACAGGATTGATATTTAGACAGAAACAATAAAATTTACTTTCACTACAGAAGAAAGATCCTTCAGGCACCATCATCTTACATCATATTTAACCAATTCTCATTTCTAGGTAACCATTATATATCAATATAATAAGATGTTTAATTACCACAGTGAATGGCTCAGCTGTATTTGGAAATAAAAAGAAATAAAAGACTACAAAAATATCTCTCAAATATCATCTAAGTAACTGTAATTCATAGGTGAATAAGATGATGGTTATTGATGAATTTGCTTATTATGTTTAGAAATTATAAGAAATGTTGTTAGCAAAATGTAGAACTGAGTATGAAATACAACATCAAAGCTGCAGGCCAGTAAGAATGACAAGTAACTTCAGTAAGCCAAAAGCCCAATAATCCTGATTAACAGTGTCAGTACGTGTCAGTCTTCCACCCAGTTACAGATTGGCCATGCAACATACAAACACACCTGCTTGGGAAGCTGCATCGATTGCAGCATCTACTAGGCCTAGGAGAATAGAGAGAGAGAAAACAAAAAAAAGAAGCAAAGTAATTCACATGCCAGCTATAGTATTCTTGTGGTGCAACAATGTAAGAGAAAATGAAGCCAAAGATAGATGTGGCATTTAATGACAAAGTTGTTGAGATAACTTAAGGAATGTGACAAGTTATTCTGGTATGTATGATATAAGTACCTACACATATTTATAGAACTGTTTGTCCTTACAGCTCTTAAACATGAAAATAACTTTATTATATTTAGAAGCCTAAACCTTACAAAAAATAACTAAAGTGGAATCATAGACAAGGATCTTCCTTATTACAGAGGAGGAAGCAGCAGGTTGTTCTTAAAATTTTGTTGTTACAGAAAATTGCAGGAAATTGCAAATACACAAGATGTGCAATCTATAAAAATGGCAACATTATAAACTGGAATAAACTTCCAGGAATTAGATAAAATTATTACTTCATCCTGCTATTTACAATGTAAGCACTGCAATCCTTGAAAGATCAGTACGTCTTAAAACACTGGAGTTCTAATTTTCTTCCCCTCTCAAACATGAAATATTAATTTCAGTTATTAGTTTAAGGAAGAATTAAAAGACACTTTTACTTCATGAGAGTAAATGCTTTTTTTGAGTAAGCAGTTAGTTAGATTATACTGACATGGTATATATCTGAAATTTTCACCATCAGGGCTGAAAGTTTTCATTACTGGTAGATAAAAGCCTTTCCTTATCATGGAACTGTTGTGCTATTCTTCCCTGAAAGAGGAATTTATTAGAAAAATTTATCTTCCATGGCTAAAATAAATACAGCTGTCACATGTAGCGCAATCATGTTCTGGTAGGTATGCTTCCTAGTCTGTCTGTAAGTCTATTTGGAAAATATTTAGACAGTATTTTTATGCACTGTTGCTATTCCATCTCCAGTGGTAATCTAAATGAAAGCAGATTTTTGGAGATAAAGCTTTTTCTCGCTTAAAGAACAACTGCAATTTCTCAACATTTAAAAAAATTCAGTCATTTCTTGTTTAAAAATCAAGAAAAGTTATCATGCTAACATTAGGCAACAGGTGTGAATATATCACAATTGGCCCTATCACATTTTTACTAATGATCACAAAGGCAATGGGGAGAAGCCTTTGCCAAGACCACTTATTGTTTTTTAGAAAGTATAAGCAAACGTCATAGAAAGATTGAGATGAATACATACGCTGCTCTACTGGTCCCGCCTCTGCTCTCATGGCATCCTTCTGTCTGGAGAGTAATTCCTTTTCTTCCTGGACCTGCTGTTGTTCAGCCTCTAACTCCTGTAATTTGTTACCTGTACACAGCAGCTCTTGCTCTAGATGGTCAATTACATCTATTTTTTCCTGGAGTTGTTTTTCCAGAAATGCTTTCTCATCTGCATAACCATCAATGAGGCCTGTAAAACATCAGTTTGGAGGCAGATGTAATACACAATCAAAACCAATTATTTTCTTGTTGAAGTCACTATTGTATTCTGACATGCAGGCATATGTCTGTTAGATGCTCAAACACCTGACAATTTTTACTCCTGTCCTTGCTATCCTTTCATCATGAACAAATTACAGGAAAGATACCAGAACACCAAATAGAGCTCATAATTTTTACTCAGCACATAACCTCTGGAGCAAACAGGAACTCCAAAGCCAGGGAAAAATATGTATGTAATAAACACAGGAGAAATAAGAAATTTAAATAAATTCAGTATAAATCACTATAAATCCAGTCTTGAATCAGTATTAAAATGGATTTTACCCTGTCTTGAGAATGTAGAAAAACTAAAGGTATTTACATTTGTTAACCATGTAGACCCACCTTTTCTTTCAATATTTGAATTCACAGAGAACACACAGGACTGGACATAAAGGACTGGATATTGAAACAGAAAATACTGAACGAGTAACATAATTTATAACATTTCAAAACTTTGAGACAATACAAACTCCAGAACTCCAGTGGTCATTCCCAACATATCAGATGCTGTTCACAATGAATACCTAACAGATTTAAGTTGAGAGGGCATTCCCAGGTTAAATGGAACACACAATCCCACAAAAAAGTTATGAAGTCTGCTAAAATCCCATGTTGTGGTATTTACTTCTGCCAGTTTTGTTTTTTTTTTTGATGTAATGAAAATTGTCAGAGTTCAGTGAACAAATTTGCATTAGCTTTTCCATCACATCAGATAAGTCATATCTGACACCACTAAAACACAAGAGGTTAGAAAATGTCTCAGCTGCAGCAGTTTTTGTGATAAGAAAGAAATGATCACAAATGACACATTTAATTTCCAGAGTACCATCAGATGTATAACGAACTAAGACATTGTTCTGCATGCCTACCTAAGGAATTCAATAAAAGAATGTAGTTTGTCAGAGTACGCTCACAACTCAGTTCAATGTGCACAAATCAAATAAAAAGAGTTCTATGACATCTTTGTTTTGTTATATCAACACCAACAAAAAAGTTGCCAGTCATTTAAAAGTGCATTAATTTCAAATGCACCTAATTTACAACTGTGCAATATATTTATCAAAGGCTAACACTAACATCTAATTCTCTCTTATATTCTAGAACTGTTCATGAACCAAATCAACAAAGACATTCTGTCCTAAGATATTAGGTATTTTTATTTTATTGAAGATTTGCGAATAAAATTTCTATCAAGACAAAATATTATCCTCCAAAGAAAGCAGCAACATATAGTTGCCTACATTCTGAAATTCTCCAATATTAAACATTTTGTAATTCCACCTGTGTCAGAATATAAATTCTTAGGTCATTTATATCTTGTGGAAGATTCTTCATATTTTTGCATGTTGTGTTCTAAACAATCTTATTTTACTCTTATTTAATCTTGAAAAAAAAAGTAGTAATGCCTATTTCAGATTTTAATCCATTCCCTCTGAAATCAATTTTCATCCTTTCTGGTTTTGCTAAAGCTACTGAATTGTTGCAGCCAGTACTGCTGTTGCTGATACACAACATTTATGCTGCATGAACTGACAGGCCATCCACTGTCCCTCACACCACATTTTAGTCACATGGCTTAGAAACCTGCACTCTTTTCAGCTTATGTGTGTACCAGCTATTAATAGCATGTGAAATCATGATGGATTATCTGTCTGTGTAAAAAGAAGAGGAAGCCTGGCAGGGTAGCATGCTCCAGGAGTAACATTTGACTATCAAACCTCACTCTGTGCTCACACTTTGAAACAGAGAAGTCTGCTGAGCTTCAAAACTATCAAAAATATCTTTCTGCTTACTACTATGGAGATCCTATCTATAGATCAGGTGTTTTTTGCATATTTTCCAGATGCTAATCAGATATAATGACAGAAATGTTGGGTGGCTACAAAACACTGAGCTATCAAAACAAGAGAACAAATTAAGTGTCTGTCAGATTTGAATGTATTTTCCTGATATCAAGATAGATTATTAGATTTCCCCTGCTGTAAGATGCTATAATTTTCAATTGCTTCCTTAATGCAGTTGGAAATACACTTTTTAAAAGATCACTTCAAACAGTGCAAATTGAAACATATTACCATTATATAATCACATTCAGAATAAAGATTCTGTGTCAAGGTCAAGAGGCAGCAGACACAAACTGAAATACAGGAAAGCGCACTTCAACATATGAAAATAAGTTTGGCATTTTTTCTTTTCCCCTCACTGATTTTAGCTGGACACTGGAACAGCCACTCAGAGAGGCTGGGGATACTCAAAACCTGACTGAACAGGGTCCTAGGCAAGCTGCTCTACCTCATCTTGCTTTGAGCAAGGGGTGGGAAGAGTTAATCTCCAGAGGTGCCTTCCAGCCACAACTATTTATGATTTTAAGCTGTTAACATTTAAGCTTGTCTGCACAAACATGTTACGATGAAATAAATTAATTTTGAAGATCCAAACACAAACACAACCTATTATTTTAATATTGCCATGTACATTTTCAGACAATAAGTGAGTCCAAATTGGAAAACAGAATCACAGTGTGATGTTGGTAGGGACCTCCAGAGGTCATCATGACCATAACTATCCAGAAGGCTGAAAACATTCTAAAATTTACACAGAAATTGATCCAATTTGCAATTTTTTTACCCAACTAATAAGTAAGTAGGAGCAAGTCCAACAACTCATAAAAAAAGCTGCTCACCTTCAGCTTTACTAAGCTCCAAAGCCAACTGCTCTCTGGCTTTGGTTTCTTCACTGAGACGTTCTTGTAGCTCTTCCTGATACCTGATAAATTCTGTGGCCTCTTGTTGCTTCTTGAAGGACTCTCGCATGAGTTCTGTCTGAGTAATTTTAGCATGTTCAAGCTATCACAGGAAAAGAATTACAGAAATTAGATAAACATCAATTCTATCACTCCTATTTAATACAAAGTTGCTTTACAGTGTGATGGGAAGCCTGACATAACTTCACTAAACATTTGATAAAATCTTTATTGAACATTCATTTGCAGAGTACAAGACAAAGACTGACTTATAGCAGTCTAAGCAGTCAGGCTTTGTCAGTACAGTGAACTCCATGAGCCACCTGGCTAAATCCGTGTCTTTGTTCCGGTTATTCCTGATTTATAAGTTTACACTAGATTCACCTTTGTTTACACAAGTTTTGCACTAAATATGAGGAAGCTACCACTCACACTTAGAATGGCCAAAAAAATTTGTATAAAAGTGGCAGAAGTCTTATTATAAATTGACTGAAATGGTGCTTCTCCTCTTTTTCTCTGTAACATGAAGATTGATGAGAACACCAGGAAAATGTGAATTTTCAGAGTATTGCACATTTCAACCAACCAGGGAGTAAAGCAATGCTTCTTCCAACAGTGTCAACCTAGCAGAATTATTAATGATCTTTTTTAATTCTTCTCCACTTGTCTGATGGGTTAATATTTAAAATGTACTGACACGGAGTCAGCACAGTTTCACTGTGCCACTATCCTGAAGTACCGGAAAACCATGTCATGTGAAATTGCATATTTACAGTTTAGACATATCCAACATGATAATTTCAAAACTAATTAAAATTAGAATTACAAAAGGAAAATAAGCATAAAGACTAAACACTGTTAGAAGTTTGATTACACAAAATGTTTTGATTACACAAAACGTACTTTTTGTTCCTTTGGTTTTTTAGTATTTTGGTTCTTTCTTTACTTTTTAACATTCTGGTTATTGGCAAATATTTGAAAGATAGTAACATCTACAGTTTCTATAAATTATTCTGTATCTTGATTTCTTAAAATATAGAAGCTTTCTCATTAAGTCCTGCTACAATCATGAATATGAGGAGTTTGCTTTAAAAGCTCAGAAAAAATGGGTTAAGGAACATTAAATAGAACAGTGTACACAAAATTATCCACTTACACTTTGAAAAGAAAATCTGAATAATCAATACTTTCCCTTTCATAATACCTTGAATTTAAATACTCAATTTCTTTTCTACAGCATTCCCTTTCAGATGGGCATCATTAACATGTTAATGTTAATTATTTATTCTGACAAGAGTTAAAGAAAGATCTAAATACTGCAACTATCTGCCCTAGTTTAAGATATTTTTAAAAATCACAGTGCACCCTTCCTTTATCCTTATATTTTCAAGTGCTTAATGAAAGACCCATCTTGGATAAAAGGGAAACATATGATAGATTTACTGTACATAGACAAGTGTAAAAGTGGCTTCCTGAAATACATGAAATTTTTTTGGCTAAAACTCACAACAAAAATTATTCTCCAGCTTTTTCCAGTAACAACACAAAGTATTGTTAAAAATATCACAGGGCAAAACCAAAAAGTACAAACACAAACATGATTGTTTGAGATCAACAATTTCTCCACGGGATCACTGAATGCAAGCTGCCAGCTTGCACTAGTTACTGTTACCAGTCAGTGCACCCAGGTTAAAGGGAACAGCTTTGATTGTAGTCTCTCCCCGACTTTGAATTACTCTCAGTGAGAAAAATGAAATGTAATAAAAGTAACACTGAAGTGCTTTAAAATGAGATCTCAAATATCTGGAATTTAACATATTTCTATGTCTAATAAATTTCTTGTGTTAGAAATTACCAGAGAATTGTATAATTAATTGCCCACTTCAGTGCCCACTGAAAACTAACTAGGAAAAGGGCCTCTCAGCAGTACAATTTTAACAACAGAGACAAGTTTATGTAATTTTTCACTGCATTCTCTTCTATTTAAGCTTAATTTCTTTTAAAAACTCGCATACTTACTGAATAGGGAGGTGTAGGCAATGAGATTTTAGAGACAACTTTCAAAATGTGCCCATTTTTTTTGTGGCTGAAGTGAAAAATTGAAGTATTTACAACTACAGAATTATTCTCATCCAAGTGTTCGGTGAAAGGAAAAGGAAATGGCAAAGGCACACGAGATTCAACCTCATATGTATCTTCTTCTTGGCCTTCAGTCCACAAACCACTAAACAGATTAGATGCCCAGTAGGTGCGGTAAGAATCCATTCCAAAAAATATTGCTCTTGCTGTCTTCTCAGCTGTCCTGTGGGTATTTGGCACTAACTAAGCTGGCTTTAGGAGTTTCTGACAGGAATTTGTAACAGAACACGTGCATTTAACAGTCTGAAGACACATCCCAGCACAGTCGGTGACAAACCTACTCAGAATCAGTAGGAAGCCTCAGATCACTTTTCAAGCTGAGTAATTCAGGGGTGGATTAATCCCAAACAAAAGGTACAGGAATACTTCATATGGTCACTCATAAAAAAGTCCTTCTTACAGAAGTTTCACATCAAAAAGCAACAGAAATCTTCCAATAGCAACTGGCAAGTAAATCCCAAGGTAAGGAAGCAGAATTTTCTTCTACCTGCATAGGAACGCTGCAGCAGACAAGCAAGCTAACAAAACTGAAACTAAAAATTTTCCAACTCCACTATGGCAAATGAAAGAAAAATACAGCTATGTCATTATTTGCAGTCATCCTTGCTGCTGGAGTTAATTCAACAGGAAGAACTTTCTCAAGCTCTGCTAGTTTAAAGGCTTCCTGCTAGTATCTCCCAACTGAAAGAGTTCAGGGGAGTGGCCCAGTTTATTTACCTATACATAACACCAGCAGGTGGAATTTGAATTAATACACCCACTATATGCCTTGCCTCAAGTTTCAAACTGCACTTCAGGTCTGAAAGTGTGTGTTCAGACAGGTCTCATACAGTTTACTTTGAAGATTTTGCCAGGTTTTCTCTGACTCTTTAAAGTTTATTTGAAGAACTGGGTACATGTCTGTATGCAAAACACAACTGATTAGGGGAAAGGTTAAAATCTTTTCTGCCCATAACCAGTTTTAGATTATAAAATATTGCAGACTGGAAAAAAATAAAGGATTCAGTTTCTGAATATTTAAAAATAATCTTCAAGTCACCTTTATATCCATGGTATATACAAGAACTGTATATAATCCAATAAGCAGACATTGCAAAACAGACAAACTTGAGAAGACCCTCTACAGAACAGTCAGAGAAGTGCCAATATTTATACTGCGAGAAAATGTGTAAACAGAAGGCTTTTTATTAACTTAAGGAAAAAAAAAGCCAAACATATGTGATCATCAGGGATAAATCCATCTTTGTATAATAGGTATTAATGAAGAAAATATGTCTGTATGTGTTTGAGCCATAACTCTTGCTGGTATTGGCAAAGTCTCAGCTACAAAGCTACAAAGGAAAGTACTTTGACACCTTCAAACTGCAATGTACACAATCTAAAAGTAAAGCACATGACACAAGCAGAGTGATTTGAACTGACCTAGGTATATAGTTCCTATTTCAGTTAACAAGGAAGTACTCCAGACAGCAACTTAGCATCCCACGATAGAAAGTACTGTGGTAGCAAACTGCCCCTTTTCTGGATACTATTCCTGAATCACATACCTCACACAAATGCTGGAGTGCAGACTCCTTTTCTGATAGCAAGGTGGATAGGTGCTTAACTGGCCATGTTTAAATCACAGGTGGAAGAGAAAGCATGAGAGCTCCACCTTTTTAGTCAATTGACTAAAATGTTTGTCAAGAGAACCAGACACAGTTCATTCAATCCTCCCTCTTCATAAGCTCTATGTGCTCTGACACCTCCTGTCTCATCTCTCAGCTGTAGCAGAATGCAGATGATCTGTATGAGCAATGAAAGATTGCCCTACATTGGTAAGAATGCCCCAAATTCAGGTTTCCTCTGCAGACCAAAGCAGATTTCTAGCAGGAAAGTAAATTCATCCGAAAAGTCATGCTGGAGCAGTCTTTTTTTGGGTGGAGGCACCTGAAGCATTGTTACAGCTGTCGAAATGAACCTATGGGTTTTAGGCTTATGAAAACACAATCAGAAGAAAAAATTCAGAAAGCCCAACTGAGACACAGAATTTAAAGTGCATCTCTATTAAATCACCCCACCTGATCTGAAGTTTCATTTATAGCTTCCAGAAGCTTTTCAACAGCTGCCTGCAGTCGAGAACTAATATTCAGAATGAGCTCTTCATTTTCAGGATCTATTTCCATCCCACTTTCTGCAAGATGTTGGCTCAGCAGTCCTTCACCTGCTGCTCCTGACCACATGTTAATATCATCATCTCCCATACTACCACCATGATATAAGGAGCAGGACTCTGAGGAAAAAAAACAGGTACATTTTCATACAGACTCTTAGCAATTGCAAACATGAAAAGCTGTAAACTCAGTTACAATAATAAAGACAAGTCCAGAAATGATTAAAATATTCATCTTAGTCACAAAAACAGAAAGGGAAATACTGCATACTAAAATTCACACAAACAAGATAAACAATGTGTTAATTAAAAAGAAGCAGAAGTGCAAGAGAAAAGGAGATATTAACAGACAATATTTTAGACATACTTTCAGTATGCCAAGGGGCTCTGACACTCATCTTTGAACCTTTGTTACAATCAGTAACCCTTACTACTTAAAATAACTTGCAATAATACTTGCAAGACTGTCTTTAAAATACAAATCAGATAAAAAACCCCAAACAAAACCAACACCAGACTGTCAGTCCCTGTTTCACCAACATCCAATTGTGTTACTATGCATTAACACAAAACTGTTCAAGTCAGTGAATCAAACTCAAGTGAGTAAAAGGAAAGGCATGCATGCAATTCAGACAGCTTCTTAGGACAAACAGACTGGAATACAGAACAACAATATTCAGCATGGTTATTAGTGAACTGAACATTTACTAAAATGGGTAGCTGAAGAAATCAAGTACAGTGCAGCAGGACTGCAACTGTTCCTGCTGCTGGGCCACCTGGCACCTGCCTGCTTCTCAATATTCCTGGGGTCTGATGCCATTTAAGGACATTATCCATTCTTTCTGAAAAGCCAGACACACAAGGTTTGCCTATGGTATTATGCTGACAGCAAGTCCTCCAGAAAACAGCAAATCTGCCATATTTAGAATTCAAGGCTGTATTTAAGCAATGCAAGTGAAAGCAAAGCCTTGAGATGTTTTAAAATCACACTTTTGGGATGAAAGAACAATACAGTAGGTATATCGTGACAGTTTAAACTATTGTTGATAGTCTTTTAAAAATAAAGTGTTATGCCCTTAGACTGACAGATCTGAAATGACAGAAATAAATGCTATTGTGGAGAGTTTTTAAAATGACAATTTATTTAAATTATGTATATTTCTGGAATATATTTAAAGTAAATATTTTGGTATGGTGCATTTTTTTAACAATGAGATGTTTTTGCTTAGGATTTTCTCAAAAATATCTTATTTTTCAGGAAAAGCATTATAACTAAATGAATTAAGAATACTCAGTGCCTGTTTAGCAATGGAGTTTCAATACTGGGTTATCTTTGAATTCAAGTTCCTCGTTACTCCACGAATTGTGACTGCTGAACTAGAACAGTTTGTTTAGCTACAGAAATTGAATTTGTTTAGCTACAGAAATTGAATTGAATTTCAATTTCTGTAGCTAAACAATCTCACAAACTGCCTTTAAAAATGTAGTTAGGTCTTGTTGTTTTTACCTCCTAACTGGGCAGGCAAACAATACTGGCAGGCATATAATAATATGAGCACTCTTGTTGATGTTGTTTGAACCTATCAAGCAAGTCAGATTCTAGTTTGAGGTTTGTTTTTAGCTTTTTTGTAACAAGCTGCAACATGATTAACCACCTGGTGTACTTAATATACATTCCTACCTGCAGGTATTCTGACAATAATATCTGCAGCCATATATATGACCCATACACAACAAACTAATCTGTAGTGATTTTAATTGAGGAAGGTTTCACTTGGTTTACTTTTCTCTTAAAATTCCTAAGATTTTTCAAATGCAGATGCATTTAGTATCTTTTTTTCTTCTAGTTGTATTATTACTGTTTCATATCTCCTTTTAGATATGAGGGATATAATGTTACAAACTGTTTTCACACTCCAAAGGGGAAAAAAAGAAGCACACTATATGCATGAACAGAATGAATAACCAGATGAACAGAAGACACATTCACATGGCACCTTTCATCTACACAGGATTTCAAAGCACTTTTGAGTACTGCACTTTGGAATGGCAGACAAACTCCTGCAGTGGAAATCACCCTAGCAGTGGCTGGCAGTCATTTTCTGCCAGCACACTAAATATTTGCAATGGGTTTATAGACCATAAAAGC
Source organism: Calcarius lapponicus (assembly GCA_039654755.1). NCBI lineage: Eukaryota > Metazoa > Chordata > Aves > Passeriformes > Fringillidae > Calcarius > Calcarius lapponicus. The sequence continues at coordinate 24,502,086 of CM077464.1, forward strand.
TTTCCCACAACACCCTAATATTCTACCCCCCTGCAGTATCAGGAAGGCTGCAAAATTAACAATTTCACTTTTTATATTTAATAGCATTTTGATATCTTACCACCCAAATTTGGGCTGTGTTTGGGTGTTTCAAAATATACCAAAAGTGATGCAGAAGCTTTAATATCCTCAGAGTAGAAAGGACCTTCATTTGAGATGGATATTGAGTAGCATAAATATTTCCAAATGCTGTGCCAAAGTATTAAAGACTGAGTTGAAGGAAAATATACTCCCTACTGAGGCACCAACACACTTACTGCAGCACCTGATGCTCTTTGGAGGCCACCCCTCTTAAAAACTGACCAGGTAAGACCCTGCTTAGCTTCAGAGATCTCACAAAATAAAAGCTCACAGTACAGTAGAACAGCTATAAACAAGATAAAACAATGACATATTAGTTATTGCACAATCCAATTCTTTCCTGATGGAGTACAAATAACCTCGGTAATGTTCCCGTTTTCCTTCTCAGGTTTAACCCATAATTCATATCCTGTCACCCTTCCATTTCAATAAATGATTTGCTTGTGAGGTACATCTGAATTGTGCAATGATGATTGTATGTAAAATACAGAAATAAAGATTATACAAAATGACTGCAGAAATGTGCAGTTGGTTGCAAAATCATCTGAACTGTCTGTCTGGAAACTTCTGAAGAAAAACTCGAAAACACTGATGGCAGCTCAGAATGTAAATTTTAAAAGCCAGGTTCAGAATATTACTTTTACATTAATAATGTCACTAATATTATTATTTCTTCTTGCCAGTGACCGGAACAGTACCAATGGGCCTCCACAAACTCGTAACAAGACTTAAGACTCCTGTTTTGTTTATGACAATTCTTTTGTAATTCACTTCCATTTCTTCTTGACAAATACAAAATAAATCAACATTAAAACATCATTTTGTTATATGAAATATTTCAAAACAAAACATCATAATTTGCCTGAAACATAACTAAAAAAAATGAGCAAAGAAAGAGTGAGCTGTCACCAAAAGTATAATTTGGCTCATGGAAACCTTAGTAGTCTCAAAGATATCAAAAAAACCCAGCAAGTATCAAATGCACAAAAAACTTGTAATAATTCTGTTTATACAATGAGGTTGGCAACCTAATTGATAAAAGCAGACAACCATATTATGATTTCTACAAAGTGGAACTTAAGACCACAAATTCACAATCAATATCTTCCTAAGCGCACAGTAAAAGTCCCTCTATCTTTTTCCCCTCAAAATGGTCTTAGTACACAGCAGCTCTGTACAGCATCTTTCCACACAACTTTAAGTAGTGGAAACAAGAAATAGAAACATTGCCCAGTCTCATTAATCACCCCTGGCAGCTTAACGTCTAATCCCCATTTTGTTAATCCTTATATGGCTGTTCATTCTCCCACCCTAACAGAACTAAATCAAATTCCACTGTCCTGTAATTTTATTTTTCAGTCAATACAAAATAACAAACATAATATAACTAACTTAAGTAAAACTATCATCTCTTTGCGTAAACTCTCTCCTGGTAATAGAAAAAAAAAAAATCAACCAAAGAAACAAAGGTTTATATTGTTTCCTTTGCCATGGAGCATGCAGTCCAGCACATCAGATGTCATGGCCCACTAAATCTTAAGAAAAGTGCTCAATTATAGAGTGCTTGCTCAGAAGTTTCAGATACAGAAGTTGTTTATGAGCTGCCAACTGACATTTATGAAGCAATACATATTTTGCATAATGTAGAGCCAGTATCTCAGTTTACTCCTGGGATTCCACTTAGGAATTGAGCTTAGGGGTTACAAGCTGAAAACAATAAATCAGTCTTGTGGCAGCACATTGTTTAACTATTTACTACCTTTTTTCCTGGTACACTGCTCAGAAACAAGGAGCTCAGAAGCTCAGAAGGCAAGAGGGTTTAATAGTCAAGGAATGCCATAACCTTGCAGGCTTCTCCAGAGCAACCTGCATTACTGCAGTCCCTCTACCCAAGCAAACTCACCAGATTACTGAGCACAAATGTCATTCCAATGATATGTTTTATGACTGAAATTTGAACTTTACTCACTCTTCTAGAAATAAAATACTGTGCTTGCAGATAACCTAGTCAATGTCCCTCTATAAATGCACTCTATAAATCAGGTGTGGTTATAAGCATATGATCTTAACGATTCAGCTTTTAAAAATGCTGAAACTCAGCAAAAACAGTAAGTTGAATTTTGCTTGTCAACACTGTTCAGAAGATCAGAGAGAATTCCCTTCAAGAAACACATTATTTTACTACTTTATTATTAGATTAAATTTTTATTGGTACAAATTTATTCCTATAAGCTTCCTAACTAATTAAAAAGGAAGATCTGTTTGGCCGGGTACTAGAAAATACAGTAACATAACAGTTTAAAAATAACCCAACAGCGTCTACATATTTCTAACTTCCATAAAATAATGGAGGAAAATTTTAAAATTTGTCCTCTCAAGCCATTTAAGTGTTAGTATAGAATATGAATAACAAGAATCCCACTGCTGAAAAGACTAACAGAATTGGTCATCTAATTTCATTTGAAGAACAATCAAATATTTCAGCTGATGAAACAGTACAACTATTACTACAGCTGCATGACCCCAGTGGCAGAAAGGATGCTCCAGTATGATTTTGAGAGCAAAAAAGGAGAACTGTGAATACAGCCCCAGAGACCCAGAGATACATTACAAACCATACATTCAACCATTATAGCTCCTGTAAGCTTAGTTCTTCTTTAATTTTCACTTTTTACTTTGGTTGCTCCTTTCTTCATTGTTATTTCTGAATGTAAGGAAACATGCAAAAAGGATACTGGAATAAACAACTGGTAGGTAGGCAGCTCGAATGCTACCAAGGAGGGGCATTGCAAGAACAGACACCTGCTTTCTTAGAGGAGAGTGAAACCTTACATACCTCTTCAAAATAACTAATAGCAAACACATTCTGCCACTAATAGAATGGAACTGAGCTTTTTTTCTACCTGAAGAGACTCCTCTTTCGTCAGAAGACTTCACAAGAAATTAGCAAATCATTCCAATCACAGGGCATATTGTGTGTTTAGACAGTAGCATTATGAAAACCAAGTAAGTAAAAATGACAAAAAGAGATATTTTTAAACTCTGTTTTGCTACATATATGTAATGAATTAAGAATTGTTAATGACAGTAATTAGTGACATGTACAAGTATACAAACTGATAAGCAGGAGCAGGCAAAAAGTGAATGTACCAAAACATAAGATCAGAAGCTTAGTTATCCAATCTGCTATTTGAGGAAAAAGGCAAAGCCTCAAAAGCTTGAAGTTTGAAAGGATAATTTTTTCCACAACTAAATGCAGTTATATGTATAGAAAATAAAAGTTACTTTCTTTAAAAAATGAAATAAAAGTACAAGAAAAAAACTGCTGTTAACTTGAAAACTTCAGAAATTGTTAGACTACAACTTTATACATGTCATTGCAGATAATCTTTGAGTGATCAACTGAAGATGTGTCTGTGCTACAAATTCATGCAACCTTTCTTAACTTGCCCCAAGGCTTAATGTGACCTATATTTAAAGCCAGATGGAATCAATAACATGCAATAATCTACATTTAGAAAGAAAGAGGTAAAGTTCACCTCTTTCAACAATTCACCAGTTGTATTATTATCCTGTAATAGACACTTTCTTAATACTGCAATGTACTATTTGATTTCCAGTTCTTTTTCTCATTCCTAGTAGTTCAAATTCCAGCCAAATCGAGATGTATAATGTGTCTGAGGTTGAACTGATCTGTTGCTCATTAGCTCCCCACAAGATCCAGGATGCATGTGCAAAACCTTAATGTACCTAAACAGCAGTACAATCAAGCACCTACCTACTCTTGCCCAAAAGAGAAACGGACAAACACCATCCTAGAGCACAAGAAAATAAACAGAGCCCAGCAGAGTTCTTTGACACTGGTATGCAACTAACTATAACATCAAAATGCTCCTTTAGTCTTGTGCCAATTTGCACTCCTGGAAACAGCTGATGGGCAAGTGTTGGCAGTTGAGTTGTTCTTGGAACTGTGTTCAAAACTTGCATGCAAGTTTTGCATGCAAACACTTCTTTAGGAAGCTAATGAAGTCCATAAGCACACATTTACAGGCTGTCCCCTGCCAGCTTGGCCTCAGTGACCAGCAGCATACCTCTGTACTTTTAGTGCACTGGTGCAGATACAGCCATTGGCACTGGATCCCATTCCCTACACATACACAGGAGGGTGCAAGTGGTGCAATATGCCATGGACCCATGTTTCATTCTTTTTGCCTCCATCAATAGAATTTTTTTTTCTTGACTTCTCAATCACTTTCCCATTCTGTTGCAGGCTTTGCAACAGGACCCTAGATGTGAGTTGTAACTGGTGTGGAGCACGACCCAAACAACCCCTGAAATGTTGTCTTTTAAGCAGAGATGTCATATGCATTCAACTGAAAAATAGGTTGTGGGGTTTTTTCCTTAAGAAAAGTTTAATTTAAAATATCAAAGCTAAGAGTATTTAAATATATCATTAAAACATGCAAATGATACTCCTTATGAAATATAAAACCCTACAATGAGTACCTTTTTCATACCCCACACGGATGCAGGGTTTTATTGACTCCTCTGTCTCAGTGTCCCAACCAGCTTGTTTGGAAGCCTGGACTTTCCCAGACCGATCCAGTAACCCAAGAACATGCTGCCCAATTGTCTCCTCCATTGCTACAGTTGTCTTCACAACTTCTAAAAGAATCTTCATGAGTTTTTCATTAGCCTTCTGAAAAACATGCCTGCAAGACAGAAACTAATAAATCCTCTGATCTTCCCCTTATTTCCAAGTGGGTTTTAGCCTTTATACACCCTTGCAACCAAAGAAGATTTGCAGCTAAAATAACAAAATTAACATTTCTTTTTTAAGGCTAAACCCTACATCATATAAATACTAAATACACATTTGTGTTAAAAGTCAGTTCTTTTTACAAAACATGTAAAAAGTCAAAGAATTTATCACTATTTATACTTTTATCTTGCCATTTTATCTAGTTATTCTTTTATAGCAGAGGTCTGCTTTCACCTGGTATTCATTATAAAATTAGTCCTTTCTCAAATGACAGTTAAGAAAATTGTCCCTCTACACATATCAAAAACTTTATCAAAAAGAACAGTCCACTGGTATTATAAAATAAAACAATCATACTAATGTAAACTTAATTCACATATGTACATACAATATGTATATAAATATATGTCTATAAATAATGTTTATGATTCAACATGTGTAATACAAAATATATAGTAAAATAGGCTAAGATTTGTCTCATCCTCTATAACATTACATTGTTAGGCTTTATAAAAAATATTATACTATTTAACCTAAAGTACATAAACGTACAAATATGCTTTTATAGAACAAAATGTGCACATTATCATCAGTCAGAATAAAGCTTATAAATATTATTAATCTAACAGCAAAAATATGATTATCAAAATTTAAGAATAATATTTTCTTAACAGTTCTAAGCACCTTTCTTTAGAAAGAAGAGCTGAAGGTGTTTCATCAGGCTTTCTTCCCCCATCTTCATGCTCAAAGAGCTGCTCTCTCGCATCATTTGCGTTTTCATTTTCATTCTGATTAAGTTTTGGCAGAGGGAGAGAAAACAAAAAGGACAGGAATCCTGTCATGTCAGAATCAACATATTCTTCTTATATATGGCAGGATATGAAATTTAAAACCTAAATAAGTTGTCATTTCCTTTTTAATACTTCTGCACCAAATTACAAATAAAGCAATACTCTTACTACGTGGAAAAAAAAAATAACAAAACAAATCAGGAAATCCAAGGCAGGGCCAATTAGAAGGAACTTTGTTACACTGATTAAGCAGCTGTTGTACTTTCTGTTTGTGTTGCTATAGCAATATGAAAAAGTGAGTTTACTTAAGGAAATAGCTGTAGTAATAATCCCCACCTTCAAGCTGTTCAGCCAGCTTCTGCTTACCTGAATTCAAAAAGCTATGTTTACCACTATCACCTCTTGAATCTTACAGCTGCTCTGTTGCAGCAATACCCAACATCTTTTAGGAAAATATATTACACAGAACAAGTAACAGCGAACATGCCAGGGCTGCCCAGAAAGTCAAAGTCCACATTTACCTCCGTCTGTGTGCTGTTGTTTTGTAACTCACAAAACAGCCTCTCTTTTCCGGGTCCAGAATGCTGTTTTAAAGATTCCAGTTCTTCCAAAAGCATTCTCTCTCTCTCTGCAACCAGGCTGTCATTCTCCATTGAGACACGCTAAGAAAGAAGTGTTATAGAGGCTCACACAGTTTTTTAAGCTTCTGAGTCAAGTGAGTCCTGTCACTTCCAATTCTTTACAGACACTGAACAGTGAAATTTCAGTCCGTCTCGTTAAATCATTACAAAAACACTGAAAGCTCTCTAGAATGGAATACAGCTAAAAAATATTAGCTAAACCTTCCTTAAGATTTTCATACCATTTTTATGCTCTTTAGGAAATACAATGGTCACAATGCGGACTGGAGGGAATTTCTGAATGTTACATGCTATAACATGTTTTGCACAAAAAGATAATAATTACTTTTTAAAAAAAACCTACACACATTCTCTTTTAGAAGAGCTGGAAGTATTCATGGCTTAAACACAATGCATACATTTGTATGTAGTTCTTATGAACATACATACTTGGCAGTAAAAACCAAAAAAACCCCCAGCAGCCTAAGTTCTACTTAGTGATTTTTATCAGTTACAGGAATTTGCAACCCTGACAAAGATGCAGTTACAAACTGAAAAAAAAAAAAAAAGGTAAAAGGAGAAAGTATTCATATAGCAAAAGGAAAGATTATCAGGATAAATTATTCTGGGACACCTTCAAAGCAGCTAGGAGAGACAGCTGATGTTGCTGGAAAGGATTCCTAAGGTACAAGTGACTGGCTTTCTAGATTCCAGAACTCCTTGAGCCCAAACTTAAACAGAGCAGAACCAGGTTTGGAAAGGTCTGAAGCTCCACTCCACAGAGACAGCAAATAATCCTAGGATTCACTAATTACTAGCTTCATGTGCATTTTGAAGTTGAAATCAGAGCAAGATATATTCTTTTGGATTCTTTTTACTTTGTCTTTCAGTGGAAGGAATCCTTGAAAGACACGTCTATGAACGACATTATTTTTGAAGTATTATTAATTAAGACATACTAATGAGTTTCATTAGCACACCTACTGTAGGCTTTGAATAGATACGAAGTGACAGCAAGTTAAGTTTGAAAAGGCAAAGAAACATTGATGTTTCCCACCAAACCCCACAGATATTGTTTCATTCTCAAAGCTGGTAAGGACTTCTCTCCCAGAACTGGGGGAAAAAAAAACCCAAAATGCCAAAGATTGTTGCAGGAAGCCACTGATACTGTTCAAATCAGAATGATGAAAAATGAAGAATTTTATAGTATTTCTAGTCATGGCTGGTGGCTTCATTGATGTAAAATGCTGCTAGCCTGCATCCTACACAGGGCCATGCATCTGGAAGGTGGCACTATTGGCAGTGCATCCACAATCACTATCTTCTGGCTGCTGTGCAGCACTGCAGGTTTGCTCCATGTTTACAGAAGCCTAAATCAATCCATCACAGCCTGAGCTTTGATTAAAGAAATATGTCTTCTATAAATATATGCATATATGGGTTAGTATGTACACACACACACACAAAGGTACGTGCGTGTGCACGAGTGTGTATGCATGCACATGATAAATACGTGCATGCCTCTCTCTCCCTCTAAATACATATAAATGTGTAAATATGAATCTGCCTGATGGTGTTCCTTTGTTAACCCATATTAACTCACTGGTTGAATTCTGTATTACCTCAGCCAATTGCACCTTAAGACTCTCCAGCTCAGCGAGGAGCTGATCTTGGTTTTCCCTCTGGCGCTCCATTTGTTGCATGTGGCCCTGCCTCAGTAACTCGGTGGCCTGCTGGTGCTCCTGGTACTGCCGCACGAGCTCCTGCCGCATGTCCTCCAAGCGCTCCTCGTACAGCAGCAGCTGGCTGGACGTGGCTGTGGCTGTGTCCGTGGCCACCGCCTCCCCGGAGTGCTGAAACAGTGCAACTACTTTAGCACCTTGTTTTCAACAACTGCTCCTAGGATATATTTAAATAAATTTCAGAAAATGCTTTCATAAATGAAAGTAGCTGGAATGAAAGCATTATCGTATTGCCCGCTCCTTGGACAGTCCAGGCTTAGAATTATCCTCCATTTAAAAAGATAATTTTTTTCCAATAACTCTCAACAGTATTAACTGTCATGCTTTTTACAACTCCTTTTTATCGCATTTATTTTAGCTTGGCCCCACCCCATATTTGTGAAATGCTAAATATATGCTTCAAACCACTTCAATAATTTTTGTGTTCAGCTGATATCCTTTATCACAAGAGGCTCAAACTGTTTAATCACTATTTTTAGTCTGTTCTTTGTATAAACACTAAAATATAACCTAGTTCACAAAAAATCTTTAAACAATTTATTGTCTGCAATACAGCTGGCATCATATTCCCTTCCTCAGGCATAGCACACAGGAAAGAAGTGTAGATAATTCTGGTCTGAAGCTGTAAACTCTTTGAAAGGGAACAGGAAATATTTAAATGGAATTTTTATCTTAATTTTTTTCTTTGCTTTTTTTTTAACACTTACTGGTGTTTCTTCTGCTGTAAGACCTTTGTTATGGGAAAAAAGTTCTTCAGAAATCACTGACTTATGTGTTGTCTGTCCTAATATGCAATCAGGGCTGCTATTAGAATGAAGCTGTTCTCCAAGTGAGTTGATCTCTCCAGACTCCTCACTGAGTTCCTTGCAAAGTGATTTCAATCCTTCTTCATTCCTACTGCCTCTTCCAGTTGCTTTCCTAAGAAGGCTGTCAACCTCTTCCTCACTGCTCTTAATTCCAAAATGTATTCTCTCAGGATGTACAACCTGCCTTGGTGCTTCTTCTTCCTTCTGCCTAGCAATTCCTGACAATTCAGTCTGTTTGGCAAATGCTACACTCATTGACACAATAACCTGAAAAAGAGAAGTCTGCATTAGTTTATGCTTCACAGCATCTCTTATTACTGAAGAAATCTCATAGATGACCATCAACAATAAAAATATAAGTACCAAAAGTTCCCAGAGAGAAACAAAAAAGATAAAAGGACAAAGATATCTTGTCAATCTTGAAAATGGTCACATCTTAAAATGTAGATATGCTGTATTTAAGGTAGTTTAATGAACTACAATGCTGTTTTCTATTACAATAGATTATTTAGCATGGAAATATCAAGTTGTGTTTTTTTTTAAAGATCTATTAGGTTATTTCAAAAAGTACTGGCAAACAGACTTAAGAGCAGCTGTGCTAAGCTTTCTCTATCTAGCCAAGCATCCTATGCAAAAGTTTGACTGACATGGAATTTTGGGCTGTATAAAGAAAGCAGTGCCATATGCTTGATACTTAGCACAGGAATTTTACTTAACCAGAAAGAAATTACTAGCACTAACTAGCTGCAGTTGCATTTACAACAGGCTGGTAACTTTTGTGTTGCTAAGTATCTCTAATACAAATAAATCTCTTTTCCACTCATGTGAGTAATTTTATTCTAGATTTAGAATACAATGATAAGCTACAAAAAGTGTGAAAAAATTGTATAATAAATACAGAATTGTTACACTTGAAAACACCAAACTCTTCCTTTCCAGAAAATTTGAGTTTGTCTTTTGAACTTAAACTGATCTTAACCAATGCAACATTTGTTTCCTCATAAAGAAGGGTTTTCTTGGCAGCAGATAAGAGAATATTTTTTTTGCTCGGCAAAAAAGTGGGAACTTTTGTGATTCAGAAAGTAAGTAAATCCACAAACATATATACACACTACATATAAAATCTTACTTTTACTTTTCATGTTTTAGTCCAGATCCAACGAAAAATGATGCATTTTACACAACATATTAAAATGTACAATAAAATATGATGAGAAAATAATATTAAACTATTAAGTGCAAAAGTCTTTTGAACTGACCCACTGATAAGCCTATGGTAACAAGAAATACACTCTAAGTCTCTCGATTTTTAAAATAAATTCTAGGGCAGAATATGGTAGCATGTTGTCTATTTCCTTTGAAGTTTTAAACATTACTACTACAATCCATACGCAGAGAAATTATGAGTTAGGAATAGAAAAGATAGTTAAGAAAACCCAAAATATTCTAGAATTTTCTAAGACTCTTCCATTCAGAAGTCAAATAAAACTATTTCTTGTAAATAAATCATACAAAAGTTAGCATATGCTACATCAATTGCCTAAATAGTTGAAAATGGCAAATAAAAATGACAGCTTTTTAAAACATATTTTAAAGTAATAAAAGCAATACCTTTGCTACTTCTTCTTCTAATCTTTCTTGGTACTGCTTTTGGAGCAATTGAACAACATCCAAATCATTCTGCATTTCCATCTCCCTACCAAGCTGTAAGAAAAACATGAAATCTCAGATCATGTATTTGTGATTTTACTTCATTAGTTTCAAGTTCAAATCCAGCAAGAGATTTTTTTCCCTCAATTAGGTTTTCTTCATCTCATACAAATCACATAATTTTGTACCACAACACAGAAGAACTGGGTAGAACACTTTGCCTTGTTTCTGCTTCAAAACGAATTTTAAAAGTTAAGTTTGCAACAGCTCTCCTTCCAGCACTGAGATGTTAAATGCAGTGAAACCAGGTCAGTAAGCACAGAATCACTAAGCACAGTACAAAACAATGCTACTATTTTGCAAAATGCAGAATTTTTGAGCCAGGTTTCCAGCACTCCTAGGGAAGGAATCCATGGGCTCTTTCCCATTTGCAGTTATTCTCTTAAAATCTTTGGGGTTACTTTTCCAAAATTTCTCCTAAACTGTGCAGCATGCATGATAGAAGTCCTGGCATTTCACTTAAATTGCTCCTTTCATAACTCATGTTTAAAAGAAGTCACAAAATTTTAAAGATTCCTGAAGAAATCTCAGAATTTGAACACTAATTCTCTCCCACTTAGTAAGAAGCAGCCAACTGAAACGTCTTGTTTCAGAGATAAAATAAATGTAACCCCAGCATCAATAAAGGAAGTTTTCTTGATCATAATTCCCAGATGTTTTTCAGAAAAATTTAAAGATTTTGCCCCTAACATGGACTGTCTAATAGTATAGTATAGGACTGTCTGATAATATACTAAGACGATAACTACCTTAATCCCCAAAGTATTAGTATTTTCAATTTCAATTTCATATTTCAATTTCATCTAAGAAGCGAAAGCATCTAAATTGTGCCACTCATATATATTAGTTATCAACTGAGTTATTACATCATACCTCTAATGCTTTATCTGTTTTTTTCTGATGAAGATTTTCTGTGCACTTTACTTTCCTGAAGACTTCTTTTAACTTTTTTCCGGAATCTGTGGATAAACTAAAAAGGTACAAAAAGCAGAGAGGGGAAATAATAATTTTTAAATAATCAGTATTTTGCCCATGACTTGGTGAAAACCAGAATGTGTTAACTGGACCTAAACTTCATCACAAACTTTATTATTACCCATCTTCTAGAAAATAATTAATTTCAGGTAACTACACCTACATCTACACAAGATGTGGTTAGATGTAAAGGATGGTGCCTGGAGTTTTGAGGACTAAATGTGGTCTACTGAGTTGAAGTTTTGAGATTGCTGCTATAAAGCTCATATATATGAAATTACTTTTATACATTATTCCATTTATCAAGTCTTCCTCTAGTAACTTTAAAAGCTGCACTACTTAATTTGCAGTGTTTCTGTCATTTCTTTATAAGTCTCTTACACAACTCTTGATGGAACAAAACTACAGCAGAGTAGTATGTTTACAAAGAACTGCTCCAATTCTGAAGCAGAACACAGAGCTTTACACAAATGGTTATTTGAAACACTTCTTAAATGAGCACAAAGTTACAAGCATTGAAAAACTGATGAATACCTTGTGTTGTCAGAGGACACCCCGGCCATCTGAAGCTTCTCCTGCAGATGGACAAGCTCTGTGGTGTACCTCTCTTGACTTTCTCTCAGCTGCTGTCGGAAATAGGACCGGAGGTGTTCCAGTTCTTGAGCATGCTGCTCCTCAAGTTGTTTTTTAAGGTTCCCTATCTCCTTGGAACAGTATTCTTGAATTGTAGGATCTGTATAGAGGTTGTGTGAAGAAGGAAGGAAGGAAGGAAGGAAGGAAGGAAGAAGGACGGAAGGAAGGACGGAAGGACGGAAGGAAGGAAGGAAGACAAGAAAGAATGGAAGAACAAACAAAAGTACGAAAGAATGAAAGAATGAAACTATATTAACTTCTTCACAAATATTTAGCAATGATAGACTGAATAATTAATGTAGTTAAAAAAAATTCTGACATCCTGTCAACTAATTTTGTAGCAAAGAATGATTATATTATCTTCCATTTTGCAAAATAATATTTGATATGGGTAACAAATTGTTACTGTGGAAAACTAAAAAGTACTAAACCAAAGATGTATCACAGAATCTACTTCTGAAAGAATTTACAGAATTAAGAAAATCAGAGTATTGTACTACAAAATCACAAAAAATCTCTTATGTTCTAGCTGTAGTAAGATATAAATCAGTTAAAATTATAAGTCATTGTCTTTTCTTTCTCTCTGAATATACATACATTAAAAACAGCATATATATCTTTTTACCCATTAGATTCTGTAAAGGAGTCTGCAGACTTTCCTTTCCTATTTCCATATGGATAGGTTCCTCTTCTTTCCTCCTTTCTGAAGAAGACACCTTTGGTTCCTTAACCTAAATAATAACCGAGTAAATGCAATTAACAACAATTTGTCTAGTAACAGCACAGAAATATCATATCCAGTGCTGCACTCCCAGTATGAAAGGGAAATGGACATACTGGCATGAGTCCAGCAGAGAGTAACAAAGGAGATGGGAGGCTTGGAGCATTTGCTGTACTAGGAGAGGTGGAAGAGCTGGGCACGTACAACCTGAAGAAGGCAAAGCTGCCCACTGGGCTCCTAAAGTATCAAAATTGAGCTGGACACAGTCCTTGGCAATATTTCCTAGCTGACACTGCTTTGGGTGAAGGGTTGGGTTAGATGAACTCCAGAGGTGCCTCCTAACCTCAGCCAACCCACAATTCTGTGACGTGGACAGCAGCTTTCTCCATTTTCTCAAATCACTGCCTTGCTCTGCCACTCAACCAGGATACACACATTTTCAAACACTTCCTTGGTCATCCAGAAGGAATTCATACAACAGAGAAAATTCAAATGGTCATATACCCTATGCTATTAAAGTTTACCTGTTTAGACTCTGTCATCAGCTGTGTTTGAAGTGCTTTCAGCCTGCTGTACTCTTCCATTATCTTCTGGAGAAGTGCATCCATACCTTCTTGCACAGTAAAATTACACAAAGAACCAGGGACTTAAAAAAAAGAAAATTAACATTTTACCATAAATTTTAACACAAGTGATTTGTTCACAAGTTCTGCCCTGAAGAATTGTCTGATAAACATTACAAAATACTGAAACAAGTGAACTCCTTCCAGATTTTGAACACATTTTTATATGTATTGATACACATGCATTTTTTGGTAGGATTGCTAGCTTCTTCTACAAAAGGAGGAAGAGAAAAACCTCAAAGATTTTTTTCCACCAATATCCATGAAAATGAAAACAGCATAAGAAAATATCCATAACAAAAATAAAGTGCTTCAGAATAATGAGGACATCTCTAAAACAGCTATTTAAACACATGCATTAGTACTTGAAAAAGTAATGGCATAATTGCCAATCTGAAATACTTTAAATAAGTACTTTTAACCAGCATGATAGTACAAAGTCATTACCTTGAGCTTGATCTCTGTGTACTGGTAATTCTACACTCAGTTTTTCTTTTACAGCAGGTTTACAGAAAATTTCCTGTACTTTATCAGCAGCTTCTACAGCAGCTGAAGCATGTTCATTCTGACTGCCACACAAAACCTGTGATAAAACAAAGTGAAAAGTAAACAATTTATTATTATTTTGTCAATCACAATTCACAAAGAAAACAAGAAAAACAGGAAAAAGTAGTATTTTGTGAGCATTAACTTCTGTCAAAATGGTGGCATAAACGTTCTGTTGAATCCTAAGAATGTAGACAATCTTTAAAACTCCTGATAAAAGAAACTGATATGAAAAGACTTTTTAGCTAAAGCATAAATGCATATGTTTCCAAATCAGTATTTAATTTGGAACTGCCAAGTAGTAAAATATTTTAGAGAAAAGCCTTCTTTAGTAATGTGGAAAGCAACTTTACATTTTAAATGTCTCATTCTTATAAGCTGCAATTTTACTTTAAAGAGGAATTCCTTAAAGCAGAAATTTGTATCTTTTTAGGGATTACAGCTCATCTTGTTCTTGAAGTGCTGAGCAAATCAGACAAAAGGGTATAACATTAAAAAGCAAGTAATGAATAGAATACCCTATGTTTATTGGTGTTATGTGGTCAGCAGAACACTGCCATATTCACAAGGGACAGGCAAACAGAAGATTTATCCATATGATTTCTGAAGATGATACTTGAAAAGAAACCACTTGCTCAAAGCAAAGTGGGAATTCTTTATTTAAAGATTTTGTACGCAACAAAAACCAAATTCAACTTATAAAAGTAAAACCGTAATTTCTCCAACAGCTCTACAAAAGGATCATACAAACAGGCAGCATTTTTCACACTGTGAAATAACTCATGCCAAGCACTCTCATTTAGCTGCCACTTTCTGTGAGCTATCATGGCGTCCTGCTTAATCTCTCCTGTGGTGGATCTCAAGTTAAAATTCTGCTATTCCCTTTCCCAAAAAGGTATTGAAAAAAGTCCAGCAAAGAAGGAAAAAAACCCCCAAACCCCAAACCACAAACCCCATCCATTTGAAGTATTTTAGACTTGAAAACTTACAATGAGTGACAAAAGCAGCTTAATTTATCTAGAAGTAAGTCTAACAAGTAACTCAATTGATGGTCAAAAAGTACCCATAAGGGTCATCAATTACTGTTGATGTAAATGTTACTTTAGAAGAAAAGATATGCCAAAATATTATTATAGGTGGCTGATATTAGAATGAAGACTAAATATAAGCTTCAATTTTTGACTATGATATATTAATTTACTAAAAAAAAAATACAGACAGCAAATTTTTTAGATTGTTTGACACTTTCAAGTCTTTGAAAGATAAGCTGCAGCTGATAAAGAAATGACTATCTTATTGCAGATATGAGACGTGATGTCCTGTGCATCAAGATATTTGTGAGTGACATTGGACTCTTGAATCAAAAACATATATCCAGAAACAAAGAGAAAGGAAGAAAGTACTTCCAAACTAGTTGAGATGAGATCAACATCAGCTAGAAGATTTGGACTATGTGTAAGACAAAAGACTTGTCTGGACAAGGACATAAAGCAGTTTAGGAAAAAAAAATACAAAACCATTTGCAATACTATATTGGAAGTTCAGGTTTAGCAGTCTCTGTTTTGAGATCAATGCAAAGAGAAAAGCTGCAAAGACAACCTGCAAAAATCATGTAGAAAAATATGATGACTCACTAACCATCATTTTTTGTTTTCCAAATTTTCATTTTGAAAAAGGCTTTTTGTTAAGTCTTACCTGAGCCAGCCTGGAACATTCCTCAGTGACAGCTTCATTCAGCTTTTCTATGAGTCTTTGTGTAGATTTCTCTTCATCATCTATGAATACAAATCATTCACATTATTTTTAAAAACTAGATGCACAACAACTTTTCAAAGGTCTAATTTCCTGTCTCAGTGAGGCTGCCTCTTCAGCTTGAGGAAGGACACTTTTTTGTTCCCCTCTTTATTGTTACAACACATGGACAGTTTCAATTATCACAGTTGAGCTGCATGTTCTAGAGGAGCAAGAGATAAGAAATGGCTTTGTGTATTACTGACCTCCAGAAAGCTAAAAGCCTACAGATACCTAGTGGAGGGAGAAGAATATGTGCAAAAAATTAAACAAGGGCAAAACACAGTATAACAGAAAACCTGAGATAGAAAATCATCATGATAACAGAAAAGCTCACTGAGGCAAAAAGTAGTACCAAAGTTTACTTAAAGTGTGCAGGGAGTCAATGCAGCAATGCAAAGAAAAGAGAAAAGAACAAGTCCAAAAATACATTGCTGGTGAATCTGCTTATTATTTTACCTTATAGGTGAATCTACTATACTGTTCTTTACAATTAAGTGAGCTAATATAAACAGCAAACAATGAGCTGTAATACATTTGGTTCCTTATTTTCTTCAGGTTACCTCAGTAATAGACTGCATGTACTGGGTAAACAATTTGTTGAAAAAAATACTTCAAAATAAGATATATAAACCATTTATTGGACAGCTAGATGCACATACTCTTGTGCTTGTTGGGGTTTTTTAAGACAGATTTTCATACAGAGCTTCACTCTCATAATTTTGGTCGAGTTACCTGCTTGTTGAAATTTCAGGGTCTGGAGCTCCAGCTGATGCATTCTTTTAAGATCAGTCATCTCTTGTATATGATTATGAACAAGTTCCTCTTTAAGACTGCAAAGTGCACTCTCTTTTTCTGCCTTCAAGGACTCACAAACCTGGTCTACGTGAGCTGAATAAACCAGGGATAGACAAATCCGCTGTGCTTCCATTTGTAGATGTAAATCAGTCTTTGAATATAAAGACACAATTAAAAGAGTGAGAAACAAGAAAACAGAAAGGCCCATCTTTGGAAATTTCTGACATTAATAATGTGTTGAATGGAATGCTGCACATATGGTATACATAAGGTAAATTTAAACATAGAGTTTGGAAAATTGAGTTTTAACAAAATAGTAAGACACTTCAACTTAGAATAAAAATAAAATTAAAATCAGTAAAACTCAATACACTTCAATTCCTGCTTTGCAGCAATAAAATCCCAATGAATTTTAACCCAGTGAAGCAAGAGCAATATCATTATTAACAGAGTAGTTAAAAAAGTGTACTCTAAACACAGAGAAAAGATTGCATTATTAGCAGGCGTTAAAAACATTGGTTTTCAAGGCTTGTAGTTCTAGTCTGCACTTTGGGGATGTTTTTACTAAAGAAGAAAGATGTTTGGGATATGCCAACAGGCACCTACTTAGAGCTGAAGTTTGAAAAGGTTTTTAAAGACCTCTGGACCACAACAAGTTTTAGTTGTATGACAGGAAATTGTAAGACCCTTATCACAGCCTTATAAAAAACAAATCAACAAATCGATCAAACAAACAAAAAAGCCTAAACCAAACCATCACAAACATAAGCTCTTTTTTGTAATCTCACAAGTGTTTCCAATATGGCTTTGCTTGTAATTTTATTTCTTAGGAAATGAATGAACTACAATGCAATGTTACGCAGTTGGTGGTATTAGTTCACCATTAGGTTGACTTTCATAAAACAAAAAAAAAGCTTAAAAAATAGTAGAAGTCTGCTAAACATCTATTTCCACAGAACACTTAATTGCAAACACCTTGCAGCATGCTATTGAATTCACCAGTGTACATAAATTTAAATTTATATGTAGATTTATGATTCTGCCACCTAATTAAATACTGGTAATTCAGTACTTAGCTATTTATACTGACAAATAAGAATCCTTTCCATGTTACATACAATTAATTTACAATACTGAAAAATACAAGCAAAATTGTGCCAACAAAGCTTAAGACAATAGTTAGAATCACATGATATGCATTCTCATTATCACATCCAGACACATTTCTTAAAACAAAATATTTGATAATGTAATTTTGGTATTTCACAAGTTTGGTATTTCAAAAGTTTGGTCAATGATGACTGATGAAGTTTCATTATTCTTTATACTGTTTGAATGAGTACTTAAGAGAACTGAAAAACTAATCACAGAATAAAAATTTTTGTCCAAAATAAGTTTTTCCCTTAAGAAAGTGAAAAGCTGCATCAACATATGAAGTGCTCTGGTAGTCTTCTTACGTTTTTGTTGTTGCTGTTGACTTAACTGAACACAAAGGAAGAGGTTTTGTTTTTTTTCACTCAAAACCCATCCTCATAAACATTGCCTGTGCTTATAATTCTGGTCATTCATGTAACCCCTTTCAACCACTGACCACAACCCTTTCCCCTACTGACACACACACCTATACTTCAAAGCATCCAACTGGAAAAAATATGACGCAAATTTGTAAGTGTAAGCTCCTACCAAGTTTCTTAGTTAAAGTATTTTTAACACTCTTTAAAGTCACATACCTGTTCTGATTTTAAGGCATCCACTTGCTGCTGAAGGTCATTTTCACTCTGTGTAATGGCTGGTAATGATGTTTCCTCTGTCAGCCTGTCTGGCATCCCATGCAAATGTTCCACAACAGACTGCTGTTCTGGTTTCAGCATTTGCTGGACCTCCTTTCTTTTTGTTACCTCATGGCTGCAGTCTTTACCAGAACTTACATTACCTCTTGAATTTATTCCTTCATCAGCTTTACTCCTTGAACCAGGGGGTTTATTCCTACTGTCAGATGCTGGAGTAGCAGCCTTTAGAGATTTTCCTTTGGAGCATTTTTTCTTAGAGTCATTACTACTATTATTTCTTCTCTGAACATGACTAACTGTGACTTCTAGTTCTTTACATTTTACTAGAATTTGCTCTTTCTCATCTTTTAAGGATTTGACCTTTTCATTTAAATGACAGATTTCACTATCCTTTGACTTTAACTGTTCAGAGAGATCAGCAAGTCTCAGGGATAATTCCACTTTCTCACGCTGAGTAACCTGGAGCTTTTCCATAAGTTCTGTTGCATCTTTCTCAACAACTTTCTCAAATATGTCTTCCCTGGACACCTTTTTTTCTTTACTCCCTTCCAAACCAGAGTGTTTAGTTTTAAACAAAATTGGTCTATTGCTTTGTAAGTGGCATATCTTTTCATTCAAAGCTTTGAGTTTGCTTTTATATTCAGCTTCCTGCTTTTTATTGTTCTCTTCTAACTCAGTTTTTGCCTTCAGAAGATTTGCACATTCTTTCTGCAGTTCCTTATAGCTAGCTTCAAGTTTTTTCTCAGTCAATGAAAAGGCACTCTTCTGCCTTTCAGTACCCTCTTGGAGGATACTGTTTTGGTTTTTAAGTTGCTCATTTTCAGTAATCAGCTTTTCTATTCTTTTTTGCAAGTCCAAAATTTCTGTCTTAGAGCTAACACTATTGTTACAAAGTAAGTTTTCTTCAGAGCATACCAACATATTTTTTAATTTCTCTTCCAGAGTTTCATTTTCCCCCTTAAGAACATTATTTTGTGTTTCTAGTTCTGAACATTTTTTTTGAAGGGTATCTTCTCTCTCCCTCATTTGTTCCTGCATCAATTCAGTTTTACGCTGCAGCTCTTGTATTTCTTGTTCAAGGGTTCCCTTCTCTTTTTCCTCTTGCCTAAGCACTTCAATCTCCTTCTCCAGTTCATGGATTTGAAGTGTCATTTCTTCTGATTTAGAATTTACAATAGACTGCTGTAAATCTTTCAGGTTTGTAATCTCTAAAATCAACTGATTTTGCTTTGTGATTAAGTTGTCTTTTTCATATTGCATAGCTTCTATCTTTTGACTCATTTCATTTTGCATTTCATCTAATTGCTGCTTGTGGTGCATATTCAAGTTGTGTTTAAGGCTTTCCATTCTCACCATGTGCTCCTTTTCTAAGTCTTCTTTAAGCCTGGAAAGTTCCTCTTCATGACTAAACAGAAGATTTGTCCTCAGTCTCTCTAATTCTGCTTCTTGAGATTCTGCCATCCGGTCCAAAACTGCATCCTTCTCCCTTTCCAGCATTTCAAGTTTTATTTTGTAATTTGTGATTTCTGCCTCATGTTTTAATTCCAAGTCTTTCCTAAATTCAGAGGCAGAAGCCAGCTGAGTTTTTAAATCTTCGATCACAAACTGGTATTTTTCAGCTTCATTTAATCTACATTCCATATCCACTATAGCTTGCTTGGCTCTTTGAACCTGCTCTCTTGAAAAATTCAGTTCTTGCAGAAGATCTTCAATTCTAGTTTGCTGAAGAGATTTCTCTGTTGCAATAACTTCCATCTGTTGTGACAACTCTTGCTTTATTTTTTCCCTTTCCTTATCAGCATCCTGCAATTTGGCATTCAATTCATTAATTTTAATATTCATTAAATGCATTTGATCTTTATTAACATTCTCATTAAAACACAGACTCGAAGTTTGCTCCAATTCTACTTTTTGTTGCAAAAGACGCTGCTCTATTTCTGCTGCATGCTGCTTAATTAATTCTTGCTTCATCTGTACAATCTGCTGGCCGTGCATTTCATCTAATTCAGCCTGAAGTTGTGCCAGTCTCCTTTGTGTTTCTAATTCCATTCTTTGCACAATGTCAGCTTCAGACTGGCTGTCTTTATAACATCGTTTCTGCAGTTCTTCCACAGTTCCCATTAATTGTTTTATTTCATCAGAACATTGTCTTTCTTTCTGTTTGTAGGTGGTAAGTTCAACGTTCATATTACTTATCTGCTGGTTCCGTAGGGAAACCTCTTCTTTCAATTCTTCAAGTAATTTGCTGACATCTGATAATTTTTCCTTTAGTTGAAACGAATTTTTTTCCTCTTCTCCAAGTTTTGCTTCCAGCTCTTCAACTAATGCTTCTTTTTCTTTTAATTTACTTAAATCTTCCCCCTCTTTTCTGTGTTTTTCCTTAAAAAAGAAGAGGAAAATCATGTTCTTATTTTTAGCGAATTATCTGAACATGTAAGAACATTTACAGACTTAGCTATTTAGTCTTTCTTAGAAGGCTAGAGAGGCTATGTTAGCTATAAAACATAAATATAAATAATTTGTTGACCTCATTTGGAGGTTACCTGTATCCTTGGAATAGTGAGAATCCCTACCCTATCCATGTCATCATGCCTCTCCCCTGCTCTTTCCAACCCCCACTGTCTCTATCACTTTCAGTAATATTTGATTTTTTAGGTGCTTTTAAAATGTTTTCCATGAAGGATAATAAAAAAGTACACAAAGGAAAAAAATCATTCTTTGCTTAATGAAGAGAAGAATGTTTAAGAAGATAATGTAATTTTTTTTCTAAAATAAGTTCATTTATTGAAGGTGTTTTAACACATGAAATATAGTTTCATAATTTGCTCTAAATATTTCTACAACTCTAACAAAAATAATACATAATACCGACATAACATTTTCAGTTTTAAATTGTATACATATCATGTGTTAGTTAACAGAAACAGTGTCAAAACCTTAAAATCGTTGTATGCATTCTATGCAGCAAACTCATTACCTGTGCTTTGGCTTTTTTATTTCAAAGGGATTACAAAATCCTAAAAAGTGTTTAGGAAAAGAGATCTTTAGAGTAAGGAACATACCATTTCATATGTCATTATTTTCTCTTGAAGGTGTGTAATCTGCTCTTCAAATTCTTCATTCTTCTTTTGGTAATTCTTAAGCAGACTTTCTTGTTCTTCTAGCTGTTGCTGATGTGAAAGTATCTGTTGCTTGGCTTGCAGTAAATCAGCAGCTGTGCAACTATGGCTGCTGTTCCTTAGGGCTTCACTTGCCTGCAACTTGAATTTTAAAGAAATAAAACCTAAAATACATCATGTTTTTCAGAAAATGCTTGTGCTACAGAAATAGTGATCTTTACTTTCTTCTTCAACATCACAAGTCAAAGATTTCTAGGTTCTTTTAGAGGAAGTCAAGCTTCCTTATTAATTTGGGATGGCCAGCCAATAATTATTTCATATTAATTAAATATTCATGCTGAGCTAACATAGGACAGCAGTGTCTCAGATACATCAGTGTGTAGTAAAACTAACTACTTCCAGCTATGGAGCCCATAATCAGATTTTTAATAATAAAATCTCGGGCTTCTGAATATAATCCACTTGAAGCTCAAAACAAACTATATAATGTGCTTAAACAGCATGAAATACTACAATATTCAACTGCAACACTGTAAGGTGTAGTCTGTGTGCCTGTGGCACCTCAATCATCATGCTTGTTAGAAGAAATGCCTTTCTGAAGCTTCACTTTGTTATTTAAACTATCTTTTATTGACACGACAAAGGAAGCTTTTATTCAAAGACATAAGGACTGGAGTGTGAAGCTGTGGCCCATGGAAGCTGATGGCTGGATATTTTGATTTCAAAGGGAACATATCTGCCCAAAGCTCTGAGAAATAACTACCCAAGTATTCTTCCCCAGGATAACTGCCACAATTAAGTATTTATCAGAAGCTATTACCACATAATAGGGAAGAAAACTGACTAATATTTATAATTTTACAGTTAATTATTCTATACTGTGACAACAACTGCAGGAGCAGGAAAATGACTGCTGATCTATGCTAAGAGGCTGATCTTGAAAAATGTACAAAAAAACTTTCTGCAGGAAGGAGTTATTTATGGAGACTCCAAAGTGACGATTGTGAAACCCAAACAAATGTTGGCAGCTCTATAACTTACATGCTGAAACTGAATTTGCAGTTTTTGACTTTGCTCAGTAAGCTCCAAGAACTCCCTCATGGTTTCATCCTTCTCTTTTCGTGCCTGCTGCAAGTTAGTAGTGAGTTGAGTGATAATGTCATCTCTTTTTTTGATAGCAGCTTCAAATTCTTGCAGCTGTAAAAGACAAAATTTAAACTATTAATGCACATGAAAACTACAGTCAAAAATACCAGCTAATTTTAGTTAGGTAGGAATAAGTCATCCCTAACCTCTCTGTTCAAAAGGTGTCTCACTAGTGTAGTTTTTCTATTTTCACAAGCTTTATTTGTAAATTTTCAGAAAGAGGGTTTTTTCACCCTCATTGAACAATACATGATCTCTCCATAAAATATAGTTAACAAATAACAAAATCTGAACTTTTAAGAAGGTTAATTAGTTAAATATATAACTTGCTTTTAAAATAAAAGGTGTGGCCACATAAACAAACCACCATAAAAGAAGCCAGAATATCTACTAATAGTGTTTGTACAACTACTCATGTTCACACACTTTTCCCACAATAAATGCAAGTTATATCATCTCTCACTTGAAGTGCAACAAACAGCATTCATTGTACTAAAGCAGGTAATAGATACCATGCAGTATCCTACACTGTGAATCCAGGGAAATCATTCATAACTGCACAAGAAAATCAGTTCAAGCTTCAAAATGGATACAGCATATTTAACAGATGAATCTTTTGTAATGTGTAATGATGAAGAAATTATAAGAGTACAAAAAAAATCCTTTTGCCAACTGTTTTAATTTTTTGTAGGATTACATTCAAGCGGTCAGAAATTCTACAATATGGATTTGCAATATTTTTGTGTGCATTTATATAATCATGTATCAGTATAAAGTTTCTTTCTCCATTTGAACTCACTTAAGGCTAGTGGAAGCCTCCTCTCTACACACTGAAATTTCTTAAACCATTAGTAATCTTCTGTAACTGCTTTGTTTACAATATTCCCCCAAAAAACCTTCACAAAGTTATATGCTGAATCTTGGTTGTTAACATGGTAATGATTCCAGAAAAAGTTCTTTTTAGAACACTGGAGTCAACTCCCAAAAAAAAAAAAGCATGGGCCTAATGAAAATACTAAATGTTTGTTATAGTAGAGAAAATCAGGAACAGATCAGGAACTTAAGAGTGCTACACCTTTGCTTTAGCATCTGTTTAATGAAATCGAACATGTAAATATGTTAGTTCAGAGCACATCATGTTATATAGTTTCCAACTTTTTAAATTCAATCTTGGTTCTTGACAAAGGCAGAACTAAAGCACACAATTATCTTCTCCACTCCCCTTTTACAATTCTTTTGTTTCTTCTGAAAAATAAACCATATGCATTTCTCAACTGAGATACTATGCACTGTACCACTATAAACAAAAATACACTTCAACAATTAAAATATTATTGTACCACAGCCCCAAACCCAAAACCGCTCAATTTTAAGTAAATTTTTATTTAATTTTAAAAATTGTAATTATAGCCATTTTAAAAATGCAGTTTTAAAAAACATTTTCACTTTCTACTCTTTCAGGAAAAATTAACAGTAGTTACAATAATTAGAAATACTTATTTTCTTTATTATGCTATGATTATGTTTAGCACAACAGATACAACACACAGTAATTAAAATTCAACACCAGACAAAGAAATAATAAAGCACCTCTTCTGGGGCAACCACTTAACTGGTGCTATGATGGATAAAATTACATCTAGTATCACAGAGATGATAATAATAATAGTAATAATAATGCAATTGTGAAAATAACGGAATATTATATTTTAAAATATATATATAGTACTTTGCAAAAAAATAGTGAAATACAGTGAATCCAAATTAGGAGAGAGACAAGTAAAACATAAAGCACAACAAAGCACTGACTTGAGTGCACTGCACCACAGGCTTAAACTGGAAGAATATTCTTTACTTTAAAATTTAAGTTTATATTCCAATGGTATTTTTAGAGTAAGAAATGCTTTCCCATAAACCCAAATTATTAGGTGTTTTAAATTAAAACATTCTGACACTGTTGTTTTTGTATTTCACACTGTGAAGTCTGACATACAAACACATTTTGGTTCAGTTATATTATTCCTTAGGAAGAAAAACCTGAGGTTTTTTTGATCTTGGAGGAGCAGGAAGACATTAAAGTCTCTGCATAAGTAGAGAAGAATTAGGGCTTTTCTTGAAGAAAACTGTCTTTCCATTCCTAATTTGAAGAATCTCACTGTAAAGATAATTTGAGTTTTAGTCACAAAATACAGAGAAAAAGGACACACAATGGAAATGCCATTCAAAGTAACAGAACACATGGCATATGACTGAAAGAAATTACATGTAATTAATTCTATATCACACACTGAGTGCATTCTGAACAGCTACCATTAGTGTGAACTCTTTCCAGCGAGGCTCTGCATTTTTGCATGTAACCAAATAGCAAGCAGAAAGCAACATAAGGTAATTATACCTGTTGCAATCCTTCTGTACCATAGGCTGCCCTCATTTCTTCTATCTCTCTGCTTAGTTCTTCAATCTCTTGTTGTTTCCCAGCCAACTGATTCTCCATCACCTCTAGCTGTGTGTGTGAGTGCTGCATTCCATGCTCTGAATGAATGTCTCCAACTCCAAATTCTTCTTCCTAAATCAATCCAAGTTCCTTTACATGCCAATTTTTATGTTTTATCACAGTAAATAAAGTCAAGCATCAAATTCTGTACCAAATGCCACCTTAGAATATTAACATACAATAGAGCATCAAATGTCTTATTGCCATGGTAACCTCCTTTGTTAGTATAATTCACACCTCAAAAGCACTGACACAAACGTTTCTTCGAGTTGTGCTCTATAAACTTAGCCTTAATAGATGGACTAAACTGGTTTGCATTTCAAGTTTAAGGATACACTATATTAATATAGCAAATAATGCAGATGTAGAGCACAGCATGCAAAGTATTAGTCAGCAACACAGTTTTTGTTCAAAATTGAGGCGTTTAGTATTCTCCATTAGTATTCCGATTCAATTTGCAATACTGTACCCTGATTAAGTCTGCAGGTATAGCTGTTCTTGTCACAAAACTGCAACCATTTACCTGTATAAAGACAATTTCTAAATACATTATTTGAAATAATGCTTGATTTTTATTTCCCACTTACTTGAATCTTACGTGGCAATTTCTGCAGACTCACGGGAATTGTTATGCTACAAAAATTTATTTCATTTGAAATACAAAATAGCTTTCTATATAGCAAATTGCATCAAAGTAAGCATAGATAACAGGTAAAACACCCAAAATTTCAAAAATAAATACTACTGTCTAAAAACAAAAACCTTATTACCAATCAACATCTAGAGAAAACAAAGGAATTCAGATGTAAAGGTCAATGCAAAGCTTTATCTTTTAAATCATTAAAATACAACACTGTTGCATTTTAATTTACATGTTTAATATTTTTCCATATTATTAAACATAGTTATGCTTTCTGAAAGATTTTTATACACCACAAGATTTAGCCTTTCTGAAAGTCACCTATCTCTTGATAGGGGATGAAAGGCAGTATCATAGATTTTCATTCTCAATTTTATGGAATTTCATGAAATTGAAAAAAAAAAGAAATTATACATTTGACATAAGACATTTGAAAATAAATCCTCTTTCACTCACCTAACACTGCAAGGCCTTCAGCTTCTATGAGAATTTTGGTTCTACTGACTGTACAAACCAAAACCAGGAAATCTCCAAAAGGCAAGCCAAAGTAGCAGTTATAGGTAAAAAAAAAATCCAAATGAAAAGAACATGCTGGGTACACATGAGCAGCGGTCAAACAGACAGGGAGGCTTTTAAAGCAGCAGACTAATTTTCAAAAATGAGAAAGCAAGAAAAGCTGCATTTCTCCTCAGAGCTCAGTATTACACCAGAGTCTGAAACAAAAATAATGGTACTAGAAATGGAAAGGTGGTGTAGTATTTCAGATCCAAATACTATGTTTAAATCAAAAAAGAAGCTGTACTGCTCAGATGTCTGCATAGCCTGGATCAGAGCTTACTTACAAATAACTACCACGCCTGAGCAAATCAATAAGTGCACTGTTATAAATGGGATCAATACAGTCACTGAATTTGTATTAGGCAAATGGACAAATCTGCATTAGAGAATTTGCAGAGCTGATACAGTGCCCTTTCAATTTCTGATTTTCCCAGTAAAAAAAAAAACACCACAGAGATTACTACTTTAGTTTAGAAGGAATAAAGAAAATTGTAGCAAACAGCAGTCCAGGCAGCTCATAGAGGCACTGTGTATCATTTGTGTATTGCCAGATGTTTGCTCTACTTTCAGACACACAAATGTCTTTGCAGCGCCTGGCACCAACATCTTTATTCAGATTTTGGCACATGTCCCAGATTAACTACACTAGTAGTTTAATAGAAACTACTCTGAAATCCTTCCTTTCCCCTTTGCAACTCCCATTTTACTTAGGCTTAATTGATAAAGATGCAGTGTACAATCACTGTAATCTACCACAGTGGATACACTTCTCTTCCCATGAATCATGGCTATGTGCGACTACCAAAGACACTTTATAACATGAGCTAACAGGAAAGGCACAAAAGTCTTATCTCATTAGCTGTTCCAGACGGCTCAGCAGCTGAAAATTCTACAAAAGACCTTTAACTTAGAGAAGAGATTTTGCTACACACATTCAAATCAACTGTGTGGAAGGTCAGAAATCCTGCTCCATTTCATGGGAGTGTAACTCTTCCACATCACACAAGTGATGCACACAGTAACATGGTAGTCCATGCTCTTCTCATCTGATACCTTCTTCTTTCAAATGCCTCCTGGCAAAGTGTAAGTGGAAACCTGACACGGCAACAAACTGCACTGCAATCTGTGAAAAATACCCCAGCCAGACAGCCACAGCAGGGTGCTGTGTTGAGGGAAACCTTGGGAGTAGCCTGGCAATCCCTAGCATGACAAATTCTGCTGTGTAAGAGCAAACAGTTGGTAATGAGTTACTAGCTTAAAATATCTTAATTAAAAACTAATTTCCCATTCATCTGAAATAATTCAGTAGTTCAGATGACAACTTGAGTGTCAGTAGATGGCTAAACAAGGCTTGCAGGAATCTTGTATTTTGGATTATGGTCCCAGTGATTTACCCATTTAAAGATCTTCTGCAAGTCCATAAATGCTCTTCATGTAGATTCTTATAATTCCTTCTTTAAAAGCTTTGCAGTTCACCTTTAAAACTGAAACATTCTTATGCCTTATTTACTTATGATGTGCTTAGTTACATACCCCAGGAAACAATTAAACATTGAAAGAATCAAACTACATACCATTTTAACATAATAGAACCAAGAAGTAACAAGAGCTCTGGATAAAATTGCATGAGCAAATAATCACAAAATAAGAATAGATTAAATTTTACAATACATTACTCAGCAGTCACAGTTTTGGTGAACAAACAAAATGAAACAAGTGAACGTTACGGAAGTTTCAAAGGACATTATGTCTGATTGTTCTTCCCTCCTTGCATTTTCAAAATAATTCACAGAAATATTATTTAGTATTATAAAGTAAAATATAATCTGTAGTCTAATGGCTAAAAGTAAAAGTTTCATTTCTATTGCATCAGTTAATACACATGCTTAAGGCAAGTGAAAGGAATCTTCTTTCTGAGAGACACAAGGAAAACCAACCTCCACCACTGGATTAAGGTAGTGATTCATGACAAATGCCACCAGAGGTCAGAATTACATTTATGAAATCACTGTACCCTATCTAATGTTCCTTAGACCTTGGAAGACTTGAAATTTTATCTCAAAAATAGCAGTAATAATATATAATGTGTAACTACTTACAACATTAATACCATTACTACAGAGATTTCCCTCTATAAATAATAAATTCATGTTCAGCACAAATCAATACATACTGTTCTGCTTAAAAGACTTGTTTGATTTGGTAGTAGAAACATACAGAAGAATCTAGAACATATTAACAATTTTACCTCATGTTTTCTTTCCCCCTTCACCCATTATTGTACATTTTGGACACCTGATTCCTTCCTAAAAATTAATATTTAGACCTTGATTACTGCTTGTCAATGTTCTTAGCATCTCCTGAATTTTCTAGTTATGTCACAACTGACTATATGGAACTTAGCTAAAATTAGCAATCAGGTTACCTTGGGAAAATTAATTTCAGCATATTTTGGAGGTTTTGGTGGGGAGGGTTTAAACTCCATAAACAAAGGCTATTTTTAGATTGTAGCAAAAAGTAGTTACAATCCTGTGACTAAGGTTAGTAACTTCTAAAGGAGAACCACTGATCACTTTTTAAAATATCATGGCTTAATATATTTTTCTATAAAGTAACAGAATAGCAACCGATTTCTTTATGCAGTAGTTAAGGTTGAGGTATAGAATTTCATTAAAATTTATAAAACCAAACAACTTTCTACATTTTGTATTAACCATCTTTTCAGTGATATACTTTGCATTTTGGAAAGAGAACCAAGAAGAGAAAAAAATCAGATGGAACAGCTTTTCAGTTATACCATAAAACTGAGGCATACGGAAAATATATGGGGGCAACTTTACCTTACACAGTTATAAAATCCCTCAAAATTTCAACTGTTAGGAAAACCCTAACTTCCCTTAGTTCTGAGTTCAAACCATAACCTTAAATAGCTAACCACCATTATAATTTAAGACTATGCAGCTATGTGTCACTGCTGCTCACATTGAGGAACCTGCCCCAGAAGACAAGCTGGACATATGAAGGATTTACCAGTCTTCAGTCAGCTACTACTTTGATAGAGTAGGTATTAGAAAGGCGGCTGAGTAAAACTGAATAAAAGATTGTTTTACAATAAACTTCCTTCAATACAAGAATTCTTATATAACCATATCTTCCGTTTTCCTTAGATAACTGTATTGCCTTACAATTTTGTGTCTGGTAAATCTCCTAAAGAGGGAAATACCTTATCACATAGTTTTATCAATTCCTCAAGACAAGGGGCTGAAGAATTAACACCATCTGATTTATCAACAACAACAAAACAACTATTTACGACCTATTTGAATTTGAAGCATGACAACCACAATTCCACCTCATTTTTGGCAAAACCACTAAAAATAATATAGATGTTCTAATCTATAAGGAAAAAGATGGATCAACACGCCTATGTCTCTTCAAATACAAGTTTTCTTAGCATTCTGAAAAGGAAATAATGTATTTAGGAAAAAACATAAGCTCAATATTTTATATATCTGCATAATTATGCTGCTACAGACAAAACTTAATTTATTCTCATCTTCAACTGAAAAGGCTTCAGATAATTTTATTTACAGTGTGTCCATGAATGGAAGCAGAGCTTTTAATTATAAAAGTAACATGACAGCTGATATGAAAAATATTGAAAAATCAGCTCCTAAAATATTTGCATTCCTAAATGTGATGTCTCCCCATTTCAGATACCAACTAATTGTAATGAACTGGAATTAAAAAGAGTTTATTAGAAAAGATGGTAAATCTGACAGCTTGAGCTTGCTCTTTATGAGAGCCCGTATCATCCGACTATTCGTAAGTTTTGTGTTGCCTATTTATGTTTTAGAAAATAACTCTCAACAAGGTAAAAAGTCTTTCTGCAGGAATAAGAACTGCCTAGTAATGCATCTGCCACTACATTTTTTAGGAAATCGGTAATTTTTGTAAGGAATATTCAGATATCTCTGTTCCTCCTATTCCTAGTCTTCCTATTCCTATTCTTCCTATTCAGCAATTCTAGTCTTCTATGTCTTCAGTATCTGAAAATTTGCTCCCTAATATACTCTGCACGTTATCTGTGGAAATCTTTGAAGAATGAAGTGTTTAGATGTGAAATTTCATGTTAAAATGAGAGCTTTAAATTCAACTGAAACTGAAGCCCCAGACACTAGAGTCAGAACACATCTACAATTACCATTAGGCATTATACCAGATGTTTTCTGTATCTTGTTGCCATATGCAAAGACATGCTTTCTTCAGCTTCTGCAATCAGTCTCCAGCACTGCTTCCTACCACCTTATAAGTGATCAGAATTTCATCCATACTGCATTATATATATTAATATGTCTCACTTGTCAAAATACATTAATATCAATGACATTGACAACTGTTTTCAAGGGTTCATTCTTCACATACTGCAAATTCCATTTAAAAGTAATCACATACCATGGTGATGCATATTCTAAAAAGGTGCACTACAGTCATGGCAGTTCTTCAAAAGTATGTCTGCTACACTCTTGACAGCAAACAGCAATGAGATTAATTGGATTTACTTCATCTCCTCTTACTTGTTGCCAAGCTTAAGATTCTGGGTACATTTATTCTAAACTGTTTAGCACAGAGAACTGCAAAATAAAACCCAGATTGTCCCTACACAAAGTGATTGTTTGAGACATGAAAAATTAGATTTTCAAACTAAACCCAATTCCTACTGTATTCAGATGTTCCATGGCTATTTCTTACTGGCATGTTCTTGACCAACATATATGCATGAGGCAGTTTACTGCTTACAAACATAACTGTTTTATCTGACAGGACCCAAGTTCCACACACACAACTACCCTTCCATGTGACAGAGATGACTTGTAGATGCCAATGTGTGGGCTGACTCTGTCTAGCAGCTAAGCCATTGCTCCAGTCACCCACTCCCCCTCCAGCAAAGTGGAAGAGAGAACTGGAAGGGAAAAAGCAACTGAAATTCATGGGCTGAGATACAGTCAGCTTAATAAGTGAAAGAAAACAAACCAGCCATAAAACAAATGATGCACAGGCAATCACTCATCATCTCCCACCAGCAGACTGACACTCAGCCAGTCACTGAGGCTGCTTTGAAACTCATTAAAATGTAATCGACTTGTTAAATAGTCTCTCACAGAAAATTAGTAGAGATTATGCACAGCCAATACTCCCATGGCAATACAAAGCATTAATATGACCTTAAGGATGACACTGCTACAACAGTTTATGTACTTACTGCATTATTTATTATAGTAGCCATCCCATTATGGAGTTGACATAATGCTTGTTTTAATGGTACATTGATCATACCAGTAATAACATGCAACAGATTTGCCCATAATATCACATCTGCTCTTTCTTTCCTTCTCCTTCTGAAAAACTATGCACAGCATTGCAGCAAACATGTAATAGAAAAGGATGGAAGAAAAGCTAAGAAAAGCATTACTTCAGACTTACCTCAGAACTGTAATCTTCTACTGTGGTGGAAATTTCACTTTCCAGCTAAAATAAAATATTAAAATATTTACAATGATGGCACTGTAAAAATACCAAACAAGACATTTTCCATTTTACAGTATTTGAAAACACCAAGGTGTATGTGAATTTAATAAGAGTATATTGTACAGCAGTGGTTGCCCTCACTTGCTTGAAATCCCAGCTTTAACAAAGTCATTTTGCTGTTGAATTATGATCACAGTAACACTATAATTACCTGATAAAATCTTCACACAACTACAGGTACAAAACAATATTTTGAAAATTTAACTTACTTTCCTGGGGTTTATTTTTGGTTTTTTAAAAAGAACTGAGAAGTACCATGAAAAGAACTTGTCTCTGCTATATCAATTTTACCTAATTAGAAACTTTGCTGGCTTAAGAACGCAATCTTGTATAGAACATAATTTTCATACATGCAAGACTTGTGATGATAACTAAAATTTTAAAACAAACACTCATTCTTCAGCTTCCATGGAAACCAAGGGAAAATAAGTGGACAGAGACTCAAATTTTGTGATCTAATGAAGTAGAGGAATGAAGGGAACAAAGTCTTAACAAACTGAGCACAGATGTGCCATGGCAGATGCCTGACTGAAACACAGTGTATCCTGATGAACTATATAAACTGTATGAAGTTTGAGAATCAAAATGCTCATGGGAAAAGATGCAAATTATGTATATAAGGTGCACGATCATGGAATAAGTGCACTTGAAAGAAAAACCTGAAAACTTTGAGAAGTGTCACTGTGAGTTAGAACTACTTTGGCAAAAATGATGTGCACATAATAGAGCTTGTCCAAAATTCACTTAACATGTTAGCCAGCCTCACATTAAATGTCTCAATTTTATATTGAGTTCTTTTAGGCTTATTTTCAAAGGAACATGGTATGTTTTGCATCAGTAGGCATAGGTAAAATTTGGAAGGTCAACTGTGTTTTGTTTTGGTTTTTTTTTTTTAAGTAATCTACCACTCAGACCTCCTGAAGTTCTTCAGTTTTCACAATCCTAACAACATTGATTCTACATATTTTGAATCCAATATGCAGCTCCAGAATGTAATTAACCTAAACAAAGGGTATTGTTTCACATACAGAGTGCACAATATTGCCTTAAAATATTTATTTGGAAGTTAAAATTCATACCGTGCATATAATTTAAAAAAATAAAACCAGGTCCACCTCAAAAATAAGACACAAAGTGAAACAGAAATCAAAATTATGTTTTAAAACTCTAGGGTGACAAAAGTGTTTCTGCTATGAAATACAAAATTAGTATTTTAAAATATTTCATTTTCACACAAATATATTTTGTTCATATTATTTATATTTATATCAATATTTGTATATATATACATTCATTCAAAAAAAAATACATCTTGTTTGTAGCCTATGTCCTTGGTCTAAGACAAAATCCTCTGGAAGATATAAAATCAGAGAAAACCATGTTATTTTTTTTCATAACAGAGATAACAAATATGGTTGTTATCTTCTTACAATTTTTCATGGTTTGTTCCAATTCAGGAGTCTTCACAAAGAATGATTAGAAGCATTCCTATAGAAGCTCAGAAGAGTTACTAGAAATGTGTATATATAAATAGCTAGATCTAAGAACTCTTCAAGTTATCTTTATATACAGCGTGAAATATAGGCACTTCTCCAATATACAAAAAACAGGAACAACTACTCCCACTTTTTCAATAGTTTTTCCTGGTAAAAATTCCTTTTTAAATTATAAAAACAGTCTCTTGTTTATAATGGAGATGAAAAATGAATTTGCACATCCTCAGATAAACTAGATAGATAAAGCTAGTAGATAACTATAGAAAAAGGGAAATAATTTGTAGGTTGAAGCTTAGGCTGGAGTGAGAAAATATTAATTCTCATAGGAAGTTGATTATTGAAAATAATTCTCTTGTTTTGTTACGGCAATTTGGCCAGATATGATATTTTTTAAAAAGTTAATATATTGCTGGTCCTTTCTGAATACCAATCTATAACTAAAAAAAAAAAAAAAGCCTAAAATATTGTTTTACAAAATCATCAAAACCATATAGCGCTCCATCAGTTTAGGTGTGCAATATCTGTTAGCAGCATAAGTAATCTTTCCAAACTGTCAACTTCAGTCCTGGATCTAGATAGTTATTTGCAAGCTAAAACCAAGTCATTTTGCCAAGGGATTCTATTATTTTAAGGACAGAAAGATGGCCAAATGAACTCCAGTTAAATGCACTGTCTCCTATGCTAAGGGGATCATCCAAACCCTGCTAAAAACCAGTTAAAGAGAATTAAATCCTATGAGCTCACACATTACACCCCAGACTGCAAGACTTCATGATATTCTTTTGCTATCAGAATTTATAACATTACAGTCAACAGTTTACAGGCAGTCATCTTGCCCTCCAAGCATGTATGTTACTTCCTAAGACCTGACCAAGTTTATTTCAAACACACTTCCTTCCTTTATCAGGCTACCTGTTTTGTATCCTTCAATTCTTCTTTGGTGAACAAAAGTAATTAGGTTTTACATAGCTCATTTGAGCCGCAGGGGTCCAGTCTCAATGGAAATAATTTCAAAAAATTCTTACTACACATTCTTAGCAACACAAAATCTTTGACAAGATAATGCCAAGAAGGCTATTTACCAGGTCTCTCAATGCTTCATGGAATTTGAAGCAGGTGTTTGTTACACCCCCACAGTTGTTTTGCACATATTCTATTAACTATGTCCCACAGTATTTTCTTGCTGCAAACAGTTACTCTCTTCTGGGAAAATACACCTTATTTAGTATTTTCTTCACTGACAATGTAGTTGATTGCTAAACTACATTGAAGAAATATCTCAAAGAGTCTTTGTAGGTAACTATCTCCATCAATTCTGCAGATGGTGCCTTTAATGATAACAGTACTTGGAAAATTTTGAAAAGTTCTGTCTATATACTTCAGAGGAAATACTGAAAGATGATACAAAAAAGGAGTATCAACCTGTGGAATACAGCAGGCCCATTTTAGAGTAACTTGTTTCTGTATGCAGTTAAGCACTGCTCACAAGTCATGTTCTTGGACACTGGGTACCCAACTATACCCCAGGATTCACAAAAGAACTCATATACAAAATTGGCCACAAAAACTGCAAAGTGATTTTCATATTTATTTGGAAAACTTCCATATGTGACAATTAAACGTTTT
Source organism: Calcarius lapponicus (assembly GCA_039654755.1). Taxonomy (NCBI): domain Eukaryota; kingdom Metazoa; phylum Chordata; class Aves; order Passeriformes; family Fringillidae; genus Calcarius; species Calcarius lapponicus. Next base: position 24,537,182 of record CM077464.1, read on the forward strand.
GCAAGAACCAACATACAGCTGGTTCTAAACTATTCGAATTGCAATGGATGAAGGCATAGACTGACTATTCATGGAACAGAATTCTATCTGAAAGAAACTACTGACTTTTTTATGACCTCAGTGAAAACTGTCACAAAAATGTAACTACAAAAGGCTGGATTAATTATAGGCCAAGTTATTCTGACTTGGCCATTTTCAGATGGGTTTCTAGCAATTCACAGAGGATCACAAGTATGTCTAACTAAGGACTAGAAGTGAGGCAAAAAGAATGTAAACAGAATATCCCAGACATAAAACCCTCTCTTTAGTAATCCTGAACCTTATGGGCCTTTAATACCTGTAGAACATTCTGAATATGAAGAGCTATTATTTTGTATTGCCTTATTATGTCTTCCTTAGCTCCTAATATCAAAAATCATTCAACTCAAATTTTCTAGTAATTTATGATCCAAACCAATTTACTATGATCAAATTGAAACTAAGTGCATTTTAGTGGAGATAAACCTCTGCCAAAGCTGAATATAACCTGCAGCGAGGTACTGAACTCTGCAGTGTGTAAACCTCTGATGGTATCAGAAAACACCATCAACAGTGGTAACCTACGCATTCAATTAGGTTTCTATTCTTTGGTACCATGGCTTTATAAATGTTTAATCTAAAGTGAGATACCCTGTAATTGCAGAAACCATTCTCCAATACAGGTAATTTCTGTGCCAGTAAATCTATTACATATGAGTATTTACAGAGATAAAGGAAGGAGTAATACCAGAGGTTGTTATATGAATCAAATAAAATTGACAAGTTATCCTGGCAATTTTCTGGCCAGATGGTGAACAGAAAGAATGACTGGCTTCAATCAGAACCATATGCTGCTGAGAATTTCCTACCTTCTCTTGCGGCATTGCCTTTACTACTGAACAGAATATTTCCAAACACTTGCTTTTCTTCATTCTTCAATTTCAAAACATGTTTCAATGGATGCTGTATTATCTGAAGAGACTGGGCTAATTTTTACTACATTTTATCTACACATATTCTTTTTCAATTCCTCCATCTTATTGAACAGCCCAGAACTGCTTTTTCTAGTCAAAGCCCTTAGTTGCTCTTTGCTTTCATGCTTCCATCGCAGGAATGTCTTACCACATCCACCACTTATGCCTTTTCTCACTGAGGCATCCTCACTGTTTCTCCATACTGCTTACATACTTTCTGATTTCTCTCACTTTTCTTCATCAGTTCTCAAGCATCCTACCCAGAGTCTTCTTCTTAATCACTTGCTGATCCTTGTCTGTCAAAATCTCAGACACTAACAACTGGAATACCTTAGAGAAATGAAACAAGAACATGGAGCTTTACCACTTTATAACTGTTAACTTTACCACTTTACAACTGTTAACTGTTAACTGTTAACAGTTAAGCTATTCTAAAACTATTACCAAAAAGACCTTTAAAAACCAAAAGACGAGTTACTAATCCAACCTTAGTCAATTAGCAGGTATTCTTCATCACAGAACTTTGAACTTTTCTTTTCTAAGAAGCTTTGTATAATAGCTTTTACTACTCAGGTGACTCAAGGACAATTTTACCTGTGATACCAGTTAATTTCTTTTGCTTTTTTGACATTAGAACATTCTTGCAAAGCAATGTGCTCCAATCCATCCTTTCAAGACTTCCCAGAAAAGGTGATCTCAGCAATTATCTACCTTAGAAGTGACTTCCGTTTTAAGCTGCAGAAGTCACAAAAAGAAGCAATCCTAAACCCAAATTTTAATTGATTCCAGTTCATTTTATTATGTGGTCTAGGTTATTTTTACTTCTATTTGGAAAAGGACACTATAAATGTCAATACCTAAAGGACACTATGAATGTCAACATCTAAAGATATCGGGGTGCAACAGAATAAAGACAAAAAATATTCTCTTTGTGAAAAAAAGACAAAAAGCATTAATGAAACAAAAGACTCAATAAATACCAACTATCACTTCTCCAAGAAATCTTGTAAATTGTTCCTCCAACTGTGGATGGAAACCTTAGAGATTACAAATGAGTTCAGATGGAATGTAAAATGTAATGGCTAAACAATGATAGTTCTTCCAGAGTTCTTCCAATTAGTTTCTGCAACTGAAGAGAACACAGGGGGATAGAGGAACGCACCCTTAGGAACACAGAAGGAAAAGAAAACGGAATTGGATGACTGCAAAAAAACCTCTTTGTACTCCAAACACTTTTGTCCTTTCTGAAAAGAAACTCTTCTGCCTTCACAAGGGAAATAAGCTCTCAGAGGAGTATCTCTCTTTCACTTTCTGATATTCATATTGAGTAAGAGAACCCTTTTTTACTTGTATTTGGACATGCTAATTCCCCTGGGGACTTAAAATCATACTAGAAGAACTGCAGGGAGATAAACTTCTACCCACAAAACTACCACAGAGAAGCCCAGCCAAGATTTTTAGATAGACAGGCACTATAGTCAGATGTTCTGAGTCTGTATTTTGTGGTACAGAAAGAACAATTCTAAATATCAGTTCCAGTAAAAGATTAAATAAATAAGTAGAATCAAAGTTTAGCTAGAAAATGATCCTGCGTAATGCTTCCAGTAATCCTCTCCCACTCTTCTGACACAGCAACCTACAACAACTTAATGTTGGGTGAAAAAGCAAACAGCTCAAAGCTGTAATTCTCCATGGCAGAGATTAGCCTGAAACTGCCTATTACATTGGCTGCCATTTCAACTCAGCAAGCTCCAATCCAATTACCGTAATACAGGCTCTGAGTCCAAACCATTGCACTTGTAAAACTAAAACCAGTAAATTCTGAGATTCACTGAAACACTTTCAGAGTTTTTCTTCTTCTATTAATATTGCAAAGACTTTAGCCATCACCTTCCAACTACAAAATACCAATTATTTATTTAAGTAATATGAGTAAAGAAGTTACAGACCACATTTAACAAAGAAAAATGCTCTCCCAGTTGGGAGCAGGGTGTTTTTTCTTTTTTGTGGAAATGAATACTGGTACAAAAGTCACTAAGTAACTCAATAGAGTCAAATTACAAATTCACATGATTCTAATGCTTATTCTTTTAAAGCTACAGTTTAAAAAAAAAACAAACCACCTCCACCAACAAACCAGAAACCCCAGTGCATCTCCATATTTATTTATTTAAACAAAAGATAAGTTGCTTTGGGAGTAAGACAGAACTCAGAAAAATCATAACCCATCTTAAGATGTATCATACATACAATCTTTAGCAACTGAAATGCAGATAATTTTTCCAATTCTAAAATCATCTATGTCTTGTACCATATGCGTTTAGAGGCCAACACAGGCCACTAGGACCAACCTGATCTAATTAGACCCACTCTGAGCACAGGATAGGACTAGATGACCTCAAAGATCCCTTTTAACCCAAGTTATTCTATGACTCTGTACTTTACCCTGTTTCTCCCACTGTACTAGAGATATTTATCCTAACAAAGGAAATACATCAACAGAGTCCATCTGCAACTTCAAAATATATTTTATCAAGGAAATTACTTCATACAGTTGTCACATTTATGCAGACTATTGCATTATTAAAACAACAGTTTAGGTGATTCTCTCTAAACACCTCTCTTCCCTAGCAGTCCTCTCTAAATAGCTGTACATAACCTGATTAATTTCATAAAATACATCTTTATCTTTTCCTAGAAGGCAAAGAAATCATATCTTCATCTAAGAAAACAGTTATTTTGTTATCAAGTTTCTTACCTCTTCCAGGAAAATCTGAGTTGAACAGACAGTTTTATTGAGTTACTACAGTTTTGAAGTCCTAACATGAGCTTTCTAAGAATTAAAAGCTACATATTAAAGGCACATACCTACGAGGTTAAAAATGCCTAGTGTATTAATATATTGATATATATAATCTAGTGTATTATAGGCTTAAAACTGTAAAATAAATGGATCAATTACTTTACAAGTTTTCATCTGCATGTATGATTTAGTCTTTCTGCCTCTCCACCATGGTAAGTTTGGGGGGGTTTGTTAACAAAAATGCAAAAACATTTCCAAAAGTGTAATTTCTCAGTTAGTCCTCAGTTGCTGGACTGAGGACAATTCAATAATGGAGCCAAAATTGTTACAAATGGACTATCCCAGCACAGGACTGGCAAGTCAAAATGCAGAGCATTCATCTGTACCACATCTCTCAAAAATTACACTATTCATCTGCACAGAGCTGGAAATCTGCATTGAGATGCTTCCTCAGAATGCCACTCATGTCATTACAGAAGCACTGGTTTCACAAATGAAGTAAGTTGTTCTGTAAATAGTATCTGCTTTTCTTGTCCCTTCTATCTCTAATGACATTATATGAATTCATGTCCACTCAGAACTAAACTGGACTGCCGGTGTAGGTCACACAGCATTGTCCAAACTTCCCAGAGCAAGTACTTTCAGCCAATGGCAATTAGGATTATATTTCATTAAGTAGTAAGAGTAGAGTAACTGTTCACCAATCTCTTAAGCCACTCAGGTCTCAGTAGTGATTTCTAAATTCATTCCTTGTCCTCATTAACCAGAGTGACTCAAATTACATCATGAATACAAGAAAGATGTTTAGTTTCACATTTTGGTGTAGCCATAAGTGCAGAAATCAAAAATCCACTTCAATCCACAACTTCTGATAAAACAAAATTAATTTATGCACATTTAAGGAGTGCAATAGCAATAGCAATACAAACACACTATCCATACCCTACAGGGAACTGACTATGATAAAAAAATTATGCCAGCAGGCAAGTAGAAAGTGTCTTCTCTGGACCTACTAAGTCAGACAGAAGAAGAAAGGAAATATTGTGCAAAATCTCATCCAATTCCTTTATTTCCACTCTCAAAATGAATGGATTATTTTATGCCCACTCACCCCCAAAAGTGACTGTAGCCTGAGACAAACTTACCTCAATGGTATAAGCTGGGTTGTGTTTGATAATTTCTCCACTATGCAAAGTCCTGATAATACCAAAGTCAGCAGTAGCAGCTCCTCCCCTTCGACTGCTGCATGAGGATATTTCATCACTTCGAGATCGATCACTTTCAATCCCATCTTGTATTGATTCTTCATCTTTGATGTTTGCTGTTTTCTTCTTCTTTTTCTGCTTCTTTGATCCACTTTGACCATCGGTTTGTGCCTTACGCTGCCTAAATTGGGCAAGCTGTAGAGAAGACAAAATCTTGTTAAAGGTGAAAGTTTTCCTCGTTATTACTAATGACATCCTCTACAAAGCCTTACACACTATTCTACATAAAGCTTCCAATTAATCACTAGTGAAAACAAGGTCGAAGTTAATATTGCATATGTGAGACAGACCCAGATTATTTTTCCACTTGCATACTTTGCTTTAACAAAATCTTAAATGTAAACCAACACCCAGCTAATTAATTCCTTCTCAGCTTCATACTCGCAAGTTACTGTTCCATAGACTGATACCTAAAAATCAAGACATTCAAAGGTAAAGGTACAAATGTCATTTTAAAGGACAAATGCAATGAAATAACCTGATCTCATTTTTCAATTTCATAGGAACTTTAAAATAATTTACAGAAATTCCTTTTAATTTTTATTTCAGAGACAGATAAAAGCAAACTTCTCTTCAAGCAATGCTTGAAGAATGCTCTTCAAGCATATGAAGCTTTTAAAAAAGTTTGCTATAACACAAAAAGCAAATTACTGAAAACACAAAGAAATAGCAAAGTAGGAAAATACTTATTAAGGAAATACTCTAAAACCAGAAAGTGAGCAGATTACAAGACACACTACCTTGTAGCAAAACATGCTGATGAACAAAAAGTCACAGGTGAGCCAGGCACACAGTTTAAAAACCAATTAGTATGTAAGCTATTCAAATACAGTAAGACACTGCCTTTTGAAGAGCTTATCACTTATAATCACTTTACAGTGGTTTACACAAGAAAATCCATTTAATTTTTTTTCTTAACAAGAACAGAAGTTTTGTTCAAATAAATAAAACAAATAAAACATTGGGGTTTACCAATTAAAATTCAAAACGAAAAAGATCTTTAAATAAAATCTGAAAACAAGAATCATTACTTTCCAATTAAGCATCCAACATTATGTACTACAATACATTTCATAAATGGAGCTCCAGCATACAAATAAAGGCCCTAAAACTTTAAACTTTCAACATCAACTAATACTCAAATACCATGCTTGCTTTTTTTTAATAAATACAATTGTAAGAAAACAAATTGTAAGATTGTAAGAAAACAATTTTCTTACAATTGTACAATTGTAAGAAAACAAATATAGAAAAGACAGCATATTTGCTCATGATATTCACCAGTCGAGAAAGCCAGGCTTCCATCCAGCTTCTTCAGGAACACCCAAAGCGAACGGGACACACAGATCCCCTTTCCCAGTCACAGTTTGGTTACAGTGCAAGATGTCACCTGCAGAGCTTTCTAGCTCTCATCTGGCCCCAAGAGAGCTGAGAAGCCCCAGTCTACATGCATCACTGAGAGATCAGCTCTGACTTGTGGCTGGTTTATGCTTTTGTCCCTCGTATTTCTTGGTGGGTTTCTTCAGCCTCCTCTTCTTTCTTAGGACGACAGCTTGGCATATGGCTTCTGCTCTGTTTAGAGGAGGACCTGAACATGTGCTGAGCCAAATGTGCTCACCTAAGTACTTAATACTTACCTCCTCCCTACTACTTTTCTAATTAGTTCAACTTTGTGATTTTTTTTTCTATTTTTAAAATATGTATCTTTTGTTATTTCACAAAAAAAATCCAGTAAATTCAAAAATTCTAAACATGAAAAGAAAGAAAAGTCTCCTTCTACTTCAAAGTTTAACAGAAAAGAAACCCCAAAACAGCCAATCAACCACCCCTAAACCCAACTAAAGAAAGATTTAGTTTCTCAAAATTATTTAGTTTCTCAAAAATGGGAAGGGTAAAGGTTCCAGTGGTTCCCTTAGGATATTACTACATTCTCCTAAAACTGTAAGTTTATCTCAATAAAAGCTAATCAAAATATAATCAACTTTCAGTTTGTCCAAAAGAAAAGCAGAATTTGTTCAAATGTCCCAATGACAGAAAGCAAACGACCTGACTCCAAGTGTAACTACTGAGAGATTTTGCTTTTTTAATGTTTTATTTCTAAGTAATAAATGACATGTAGTGCCACTGGTCAAGAACTCTCCTCCCCAACTTGATTGAAATCTTCTGTAATGGAAAGTTAAGTTGGCTTTTTAAAAGCAGCTTTACAGTCTTTATTTGTCTACAAAATTAGACGTGTAGCTCAAGGACAAATGAATCACTCCTTGTCTCTCCTCAAGTATTTTGCATATTTTAACTGAAGCATCTGGGCATGCCAGATTTCCCTCCTTTCAAAGTTGTCGACTTTCACTTCTTCAGAATTAACAGATTAAAACCTACCATGGCAGTTATAAGCAGATCCTATTTTTTTTTTCTGTTTAAACACTGATGAAGATGAGCACATATGAAAGCTAAACACATGTGAAAATGAATATGTTATATTCTTGTATTACACAAGTTCTTAACTGACAAATTCCATATGAGGATCTAGGACTTTGGAAGTAATCTCACTAGTAGTGATGGATGCATGCACAAATCATACCACTTTTAACCCCACACATTCAGGTACACAAAGAACTGTCCAGCTACTAATGCAAAATAACTTTAAATTCGTATTTTTAATCATATTTTAAAAGCTAGAAATAAGAGAAGCAGCACAGCAAAAAGCTACTGCTGACCAAACATATTCTGTAATGCTCATATCAAAACAAGGGAGTCTCAGATACCAAACTCCTTCTCATGAACTACAGTTAAGGATCTATCATCGTTCCAATGACAAGCATGGAAAAGTCCACCAGAAGTCATGGAAGGCAAGGAAAACAAATTCTTTGGAACTAAAATTTTCAATTAAAAACACTTCCAGGTTTTGTATTTCTAGAAAAATAGATTTTACTGGTGTGAACAAAATGTAAAACAAATACACTCTGATACAATGTCTTATCCTGTCTTCCAGATACACCAGCTTAATTATGCCACAACTAAGCCTGTGGAGAACTTAATGCTGCTTCCATCAGTTCTGAATCTGCAGTTTTGAAACAATTCAATGTCAAGTCTCTGCTGAGTTGCAAAAATTGCAAGCAAGAGCCAAGTATGTAAATGCAGGAGGTGCTCACAGAGGAGGAAGAATGCAAAGAAACAGAAGCTGAAGGACATTTAGAACAGGCTCTCTCCATTGATACACCTCTGAGAACCAAGAGAGAATGAGCACCTTACCCTGGGAAAGCATTGGGAACACAGTCAGCCATGATCCACTTGACAAATTTTTAGCACATATGAAAGCCAATCCAGAGCATTTTTTAACACTATTCACCTATCTGTCAGGACATTGCCTCCAGCTTCTCCCATCATGCTGATAAGACCTTGCTTGGATCCTGCAAGCAGTACTGAATTCTGTTAAAAATTTCATCTGTATTTTTCATTAGTGAAGAACAATCAATTTCGCTCCTTGACTCTCAGCTTTTGTAACTAAATAAACTAACAACCTGCAATTCCCAGCTCACAGGTTTTTCAAGTCCTGCTTCTGGGCAAAAACTCAATACTCTTGGAAGCAGGCATGTTCACTTCATAGCATTTAGAAAAAAAAATTATTGTCTGAAATATCCTATCAAATCTCCAGTGTACAATGAAACGAGAATGAAAATATGCTTCTTTCTTTTTAATGCATAAAAAGGGACAATAAAATGGTGCAGGAAAAATTACTTGCTTATTTCCAGATTTTCAGAAGTGGCATTTACAGCAGTTACTCAGCTTTCCACCAGTCTGAAAAATGGGAAATGGATATTAGCGCTAAATTCTGTCACAAGATGTTGTTTCTTATAAACAGAAAAACACTGAGAGTCACCAGTGTTTTTTACTCTCTTGTAGTCACAAGAGAGCAGCATGCAGACTGACAATAGGTATACTTATCAAAATCATTTCCCACAGCAAAAGAACAATTGAATAGAACTTAGGTATTTAGATGATATATGCATTTATCTAGTTCTAATTATAACTTCCTTAATCCCAAACCAATATACTAGCACCAATTCCCACAACACAGACTGCACCAAAATTACCAACACCCTGGTACAACATTATCTTCACTTTTAAATGCCGGTATGCTCCAACTGGCAGAAAGTCAGAAATGCAGAGAAGAATCAATTGTTGTTAGGAACTAAATACTTACTCTTGAGACAGAAGGCAACTAACTTAGAGAGTGGAGGGGATTACTTGTGTAAATCATGTAAGTTATGACAGTTAATGTACTGCTATAATTACAACAGCAGCACTATTTATTTATTCAGCTACCTTCAGCAGATTCTGACCTCTGGCACTTGTGCCAGCAATCTGGATTGCTGGGTAACACTGTCCATTGATTAGTTTCAAATATGGTCTGACTGAACTATTTCTAGAGTAAAACTCCATGGTAAAATAAAATTTGGCTCCAACATAATGTGAAACTTAATCTCTTAAGCACTTTAAAAAAAGTCTGAACAAAAGCTGCAACATTTAATCACTGCCTATACACCAGTAGAAGACAATACTGAAAAACATCCCTAAAAATCAATGAAGTTACATTTGTAAAGCATCAATAGCTATATTTTTAGTTCACATGCATAAAATACTTTTTAGAACAGAAACACATTCTACACCATTTAAAACTGGATGCTGCTTTATGAATGCTTGTTATTCCTTAACATTCTCAGATAATGTAACAGATCTGAACAGCCTCATTTTCAGAGGTATTACAGTTAACAGAACTTGAAAGTGCTCAGTACTTCCAAGGAAGGATCAGGAAATACTATATAACATATTTGCTGTAGTTACTGTCAAAATAATGCCTTCTAATTGTGAAGAAATTCATAGGCATAGCACATCCTGTACAAGTACAGCTGTACAGTCACACTTCATGTACCTGTACACAAACATTATGTACGTATCAAACTTCAACTTTCTAAAATCAAACTCGTCTCCAATTCACTGCTACCCAGGCACTTCTTACAGAAATAGCAGGGTCTGTTCATCTCTCACAGCTTCTCGAGTACAAACCCATATTTCCTTTTTTATATTCATTTAAGGAAAAAGTATAAAAGGATGAGTCACAAACTTATAGACTGACAACAAAAAGGAACCTCAGTCAAGCTGCTACAAGCAAGTAATTACACTTTTTTATTTTTACACAGTACAAAAAGAGCATGAATGGAGATCCACATCACGATTTTGCATTTCTCAACTACTTTAGCTTCAAAAGATGTTCCAGACACTGCTTAAACTTCAGATTAACATGTCCTCACAGACTTATTCTTTGTCTGAAGTTCTCAAACAGTCCGGTGTCCAATGAGAAATGTTCTGGGCTGGCCGAGGTCATATTTAGATCACTCATCCAAAGAAAGAAGACAAGGATTTCTGAATCTTCTGGTCTCTATCTAAAAACAGTAGTTAATGGCTGAAAGACAAACTGACAGCCCTGTAATATTCTTTATAGATAATCTGGATGATAAAACTGAATGCATCTTAAGCAAGCTCATGGATCACAACACACGATGGAAAGCCAGATACAGCAGAAGGAAGAACCACCATACAGTGAGACCTCAACTTGCTGGAAGCCAACATGAACTGCATGTGAGTTAATAAAAATAAACCTCACGTCCTGCACCAGAGATGGAATTATCCCACACTGCAGTAACAGCTGGGGACTGACAGGGGTGGTGTGTAGCTCTGCTGAAGAGGACCAGAGCGCTAACCTGGCAAGCTTCCCCAGAGCAAGAAGCATGCCCTGGGAGCAATGAAGAGACCCATTAAACTTTGAAATGCATCCCAATGCCTACTACAGTAAATGACTAAAACACCAGTTTGGTGATTAAATACTTAGGGTATGACTGAAAAGCCCCCACGCAATCCCATTTTGTAGAACAGAATTTGATAACACTGTTATATGTAACACTAATAATACTATTTGTTATTTGAGACTGCCTCACAACATAGCAGAAAAAGTCCAATAAGCCTGACAAAGAAATCCTGGCTTCAGTGCCTCAATGCAAACACTTTATTTAAGTGCAGAAAGCATATTTTAAACTTTCTATTTAGCAGACTGAAATTCTCCACAGGAACAGTATCTGCAACTGAGCATAATGACGGTAAGAAAAAGTGAAATAGAATTTTTTGTCAGGTGTTGCTTGAAACTTCCCACCAATGTAAAAGCACAAATTTGCCTCAGAAAGGTATAGCTATTCTGCATATAGAGCAAATGCTACAAAATCCACTTTAAGCTGCACCTGAATGTGTAACATGCATTGCGGCAAACTGTATTGTGTAAGTGGTAACTAGGATATATCCCAGACCCAGACAGACTCTGGCTGCAAGTACAAAGTAACACTTGGATATATCACGAAACTCATACTGATAGATCACAACCAGTCCTGTGATAGAAAGGCTCAGGCTTTTCTAATGATAATGCTCCTAATCCCCAATCACTGAATGACAATAACACATAAATTCTGAAAGATTACTGAAAGTGAAACCAAAATATGTAGATTGAGACAGACTGCCACCTGTATTAAAAGGTGAAGGACTAATTTAAGACTCACTTGCCCTAGTAATGGTAGGGCAAGTGCCTACTCCCTTTGACCATGGGTAAGTAATTATTCCTACGGAAGATTTCAGTAACACAAAAAAACCCAAAAGCAGTGCCCTGAGGTGGGATTTGTTCTGATCATTTATTAAGTGCATATACATCCCAAGAATTCTTGACTGGGGTGCCCTGCAAAGCCAATAGTGACCAACTAAAAAAGCCAACCTGAATTTGAAATTTTGGCATGGTTTAGAAGTTGGACATTTGCTGTGGTTTAAGCTTATCCATCCCACCTTACCCTGGACAACTGAAAAAATACCTGTCATAATCTCTCTCTCACCCACGAGAGAGTCATGGAGACAGCAACACTGAGATTTAGGCAGTAAATCTCACTTGAGCTGCTTAAAACTCATCTACTGTTAGGCTATCAAGTTTTGCAAAAGCCAGTCTGTTCCCTGAAGAGATGTTGAACAGTTAACCAGTATTAGAGAAGAAAGTGGCACTTAGTCACTTCTGTCATATTCTCAGAAGGTCTAAGCACTAAGGGCGTCTTGGCAAAGCACTAACGCCTGAAGCATAGGCAAGTTTATAGTGCCTGCTTCTTCTGGGTTCATGATGTCTACACTAAGCAAAGGATAACTGAAGTGAGGTGAATGAAAAATTGCCAACACAGAGAATAAACAGATGCCTTCCTAGTGAAGTCTGATTGTATTCTACTAATCAACAAATAAGAGTATCACAACTCTTTTCAAATCCTGAGATAAAAACCCTAACTAAAAGAAGATAAATGAGCAAGCAACCTGCAAATACTTTAAACATATTATGTCACATAGCTGAAAAGCCAACCTGTAAGTAAAGAATTAATGTTCTTTGCAAGTTTCAATCTGCTTATCTGTTGAGCCAAACAGAGCTTTAGGTTATTTTTTCTATTCAACAGATGCTGAATTTACTAAATGGGAAACATTAGGCTGAATGAACAAGAAATAACCACCCAGAAATTAAGAATTTTCAATCTACTGATTTTTATGTTGCACTCACGGCCAGGATTTCCCAAATAGCTTGAACAAGACCTCAGAATGTCTCCCCTTATGGAAACTTTAAGTGGCTCGTGAGTATTAGTTGATGATAATAGGAATAAGAAAATTTCCAAAGAAGAAATCCCAGTGTCTTCCTAAATAAAAGCCTGAGAGTCTTTCAGCTTCAGAGACAGCCATTCCTTTGGAGTCCTCTGAAGAAAACCAATGGGATCAATTATAGATAGCTATGGTATCCTGAAGGACAACACAGGATAATGAGAGGAACAGCTCTTCGGGCAATTCTTTTTAGCCAGTCTTTATCAAGTTAAGAGTACTGCTGGCAGTGCTAATTACCAAGGGCGCTGAACTGGAATGAACCCCGCCAGATGGCACTGTGAGCTGGAAAGCCTCAGAATTAGTGGGGTTCTGATCTGGTCTGCTCTTTCTCGTCCCAAGAGTTTAAATAGGAACAGATCTAGGACCAGCTAAGTTCATTACAGCTGGGTTATTTTCTGGACACAGAATGGAAGTTAAGTGTATGAAAATTCACTCTAAGTCAGGTTACAATGACTGACACGAGTATACCCAAGCACATTTCAATGCTGGACTGCTCCAACAAAAGCAATGCCTCAGACTAACTTCCAAAAAAGTTGCTCAACTGGCCTTAACGAAACTGCTTCTACCTAAATTATTTACATGCTGATCCTACCTACTTTTTGATTTTATTCTTCTCATATTGAATGCTGCCTCTCTCTGGTGATAGATATTGAGAATAAAAAAAATCATCTGACCTACACTGGTACTGGATGCCCCCAAAGCCAAGAGGAAATAACTGGACTGGGACAAGCTGTTAGAGACAAAAATGAGAGGGAAACAGAAGTTTGTTTCATGCTGCTTTCTAACAAAACTACAGGTCATCCATGCTTGAAGCCTGAAACATTAGGATCTTTGGTCATCCAGGCTCAAGGCGCCAACATAAAACTGACCTCATTTACTCTGCATTAAGTGTTGAGGATCACCAGCTGGCTGCTGTCTCAAAAGGCATTGTCTATCAGACACTTTTGCCAGGTTTCAGAGGTTCAGTAACAACAGGAAGGCAAAAGAGTTTTGCACCAACAGAAGCACACTCTTGCTCCACCAGGTTTCTGTTTAACACCAGCTTTTAATTAAAAACTGGATCCTGAAATATTCTTTAACTAGGCTGAAAAAACCCCAAATGGCACAAAGTCAAGCCTTCAATGTCCTAAAACTTTTTGAAACAACTTTAGAGGGGAGGTGGGGAAGTAGGAGGATTTATCATAATGTTAACAAAAGGATTCACAAACATGTTAAAGAAAAATGTTTCTTCCTCTACTCCTTAAGCTTTTCTAAAATAATCCAGCTTGCCATAGTAAGTAAATTCCAGGCCAGAGTTAAAGTTTTGCTGAATAAATTTTAATAATGGTGATACAAATGTTACAATTAATTGTAACTTTTATAAAAGAAAGGGGGAAGAAAGTTTTTTTTACTACTTTGCTAAATTGCAAGTTTTTAATAAGTTATGTGATGTTTTCCACTAATTTTTGAACTAGAAAACTTCACTGGTTTGCCATGTCGTCCTTCACATCTCACAAGAGTCTTTTGAAAATTTACACCCAGAAGATGGCTTTATATATTAATTCATTCTTAAAAACTCATCCTAATATGAGATTTAGATACTCTGAAAGCATTAGTTGTTTTCCATACAGTTACAATACTGTTCATTGGACTGTATGAACACGTTATCCTACCATCCTTTAGAAACAAAAGTATCAATATTTATCTCCAGGCACTTTTCTGGGGTGTTTTGGTATCCACATAATGCTATGGGTAACTTCAGCTGTGGCACCCATTCAAGAACAGTAATCTCAAGGAAGTGCAGGACCCTAAACAAGATGTAAACGTAGATGAGATTCTATTAACTGAAACAGCTGCTGTTATAAAGGTGTATGTAAGTCTACACTATGATTTTAGTTTCATTTTCCTATGAATGAAAGCACAGGATGCAATACGTTTTGCTGACACAAACAAAAGACAGACTTCAGGAAGTGCACAGAAAATTTGATCTCTGGTGTTCTAAGTCAAGCTATCAAATGATTATATCTTAGTAACACTTAACAGCTGAACAGTAAGTGGTAGAGGCTGTGACAGCCAGAATAATACATCAAAATTTTGAGCTCCAAAAGGAGATACAACCCTACCCATCATGGTCTTGATGTGTAACAACATGATACCCCTTCATCTTAACGAAAACTTGTCAAAATTCAAAGTTTTCAGATATTGTGTTAAAACTTAAGAATAACTAATAAAACTAAGCCACTGGTGTCATGTATTAGACTAAATTAGGTAAGGTACACCTGATACATGACACCAACCAAATGGAAGTTAGATTGCCCTGTGTTTCTATTGCCTTAAGGCATACACAGCAATCAAGACAAAGCTTGTGCTCAATAAATCTGATCAGATGAAGATACAGGTAAAAAAAAGGCAAACAACTAACAAACAATTAAAAATGCTTGAAACGTACAAAAGGTATCACATCTTAAAGCCTTTGGAACAGATTAATAATTGCCTACAAAACACACTTGATAGAAAAATCATTAGACAGAAGCCATAATTAGTACAATATTTCATAAAGGTGAACTCCTTAGCAAGTTTCTGCATTGACATTTTTTGTAAGGTTGTACAATTACAAATATGTTTAAGATTTTAAGTACTTTTCTCCCACTCCATTCTTGATGAATTCAGCCTCGTGAAACAAGTTATCTTCTGAAATTAAAAGGCAGATACTGCCCTCCTGAGCAGAAGGCATAAAGCACTTAAGCATTAAAACTATGTACTAGGTTGAAATTTTATATCTGCTATTTCTTTCAATATTGTGTTTGATTCAACAAAATTGCAGAATTGGGCTTTACATTTACAGCAGTTGATTTCTACAGATCCAGAGAAGTCCAGTTAGTTACAAATAGAATCAACTTTTCTCATTCTTACCTGCAGAATCATACTTCATGAACTGTTCACAATTAAATATTTAAATAAACCATTGAGATGAATATACCACAGACCACAAGAAATACAAAAAGAAGTAATGGATTTTCACTGATAGCGAGCTTAAGTCAGGCTTATGAAAAAAATAAACCCCAAACATTTATTTTACAGCATAGTAGCAACTTAGAGGATAAATATAAGAATTAAATCATTAATCTCTTCAGAATTTCAATTTCTGGAAAGCAGCAGAGTCAACAGACATATATTGATATGTATCACCAAAATAAATTTACCAACAATCTGAGCATTGCTTATGTAGTAGCTTGAAATTATTTCTTCTTAAAGCAACTGGTTTAACACCTGTTCTTTAATAAGTATTTTGTTGTATCAGCTGTGTGACTAAATATAGTTAAATCAACAGCTGGAGACGCCTTTAATTAATCCCCTGGAGTTCTTACAGGGTAACTATTTTAAGGAAACAACTGTAATACAGTAACATCGTTAAGCATATAAGCATATTAATTCCGCTATATTTAGGTCTTAAAAAATACTCAATTCAGAAGGAATGTCTCACAGAATAGGTACAGCCTAAAAAGCAAAGAAACTATGTAATTAAATACTAGAAGCAGTCAGGTGGTTAGCAAATTTCTGCCTTGTTCTGTAATTTTCTTCCTATGCTGCTCTTCTTCCCTAAAAAATTACCTTAGGAAAACGTTCCTGAGACTGTAAAGCAGTGAAGAAGTGAGTCTACCTTTTCCTTGAGCCCAAAGCAAGGCTAAATTTCAATTTAAATTTTGGTAATAATGGATGGAAAGAGGTGAGTCTGATTCTGGTAAAAGAAAAATTATTTTCATATCTCCTATGTGCTAATTTTTCTTCTCATTTTCTTTGTATTAAACACACATAACTGCAACTTATCGCAGCCTAGAATACAGACTTTAGCCCTCATTTTTAACAGGAATCTGAGAGGGGAAAGAAGTTATATACCACACTGAAGTTCACAGACAAGCAGAACAAGCCTGGTATTTCAAACAGAAGTTCACAGGGTTTCTCTAAAAGCATTTTAAACTCTAGGTAAAAGCAGTCCTAAATACTTTATGGTCTTTTGACTTTAATACCACTGAAACAACTTACTCAATTTGTGGCCGAACAGTCTTTATTATCAGAATGATAAAGGTGTCAAATCGGAGTATTTTTTTCAAGAAAACTTTAAACAACTTCTACTACCACAAAATAACACTGACTGCTTAATGAGAACAAATGTTCTTCTTATTAGTTCTAAAAATCCCACACTCTAACTTCCAAATTAATATCAAAACCCATGTAGAGTAATTAACACAAGATATTGAGACAATGAAATTTAAATTACCATATAAATGTACCATTTAAAAGTACCATATAAAAGTACCATATAAAGTACCATTTAATTCAGAAACACACAAAAATCATAACCTATGGCCGGCCATCTGTGCATGCCAGTTAGAAGGCAACTCTAAAAATACAAAAGTATGCAGAAGCATCAGTTGCCAGTAACTCCACACAGTGCTTGTCAATCAAATTACTGGCAACCTGCAAGTTTGTATGTAACACAGACACTTCATTCTACTTATTAATTCTTACATGTTTAAAAGTTAAGGTTGACATTTTTCATTTTTATAAAGATTGAACTATTAACACTAAAATATGACACTAACTAAAAATAACACTAACTATGAAATGAGAAAATAAAAAGCTTTGACAAGTAATGATTCTCATGTTTCTAATAATGGTATCCTAAATACAAATTACTTATACTATAGTTGATCTTGAGCATTACCACACTCATTCATGTTTTTGCTTACATGCATTTATGTAAGAAATAGCTATAAGCAAAGTCTGTATGTTTTCAACTGAAGAAAAATCCCCAGAATAAATTCACTTTCACTAGTTTTATAGCATTCTGTACACTACTTCAAGTGGGTTTCTAGCAAAACATTTGAAATCCATTTTCCTCACACAACTAGTTACATGGACATTATGGTCCAAGTCAAAGAGGCACTCTTCCCCACCCTAAATCGATGAAGATAACACCTAAAACTAGAGACTTATTTTAGGGAGCATGGAAAAAGTGAAACAGTATCATAAATTACCATAATTGCTAGTCATCTTACCACATTACATCACAAAAATGCAGTTCTTATATAATCCTTTTGTTGCAAAGATTAACCCAGCTCCTTAGGATAGAGTATAGTACTGAACTACTGAGTATATGCCTATTTATTTGTATTTTTTAAAATTAGCTTTAATTGTGTCTAATCTGGCACTGCGAAATCAAGTATTTGAAAGTGATTTTCCCAACACAAAGGATTATCTCATTGCAGTTGCTTGAGAAGAATAAACTTGTATCTACCTATTTCCTCCATTCTCCCACCACCCCAATATATGCTGCAGTGAAATAACTACATGGGGAGGAGCAGGAGAGAGGTAAAACAGAACCCCTTAATTTCTCAATCAGTATTTGATCACATCAGCCTGTTATCATCCAGATAACAGCTACGATGCTATTAAATAACATAATTCTGTTCCTCAGGTTATTCTTACCTTGTTTCAGGTAAAACCCAAGAATACTACCTACCCAAGCTGACCACATTAGAAAAGCACAACTTGGCTTAAAGAAGTCATGAGAATAAAAAATATTCCAAAATTGGGACTGTAGGCAGAAATCAATTTTGGAGGTCCTCCTCCTGTTTCAGGATATGAAAACAACACTGCTGGCCACTGCTGAGAAATGCAGCATACCTTCCTGACTTCAAAGTGGATCACACAGTATCACCCTCTTTCTTTTAGTCACTGGAACATTCTGTAGGCTACTTTTACAGCCTTGTAATGAAATGGAATTAAAATTCCTCCTTTCTGCCTGTGGGAAAGTGTGTGAGCTTTCCTCTACCACCTTTCATGCTGCTAAGACTTCATGAGTTTTCTGCCAGCCTGTTCTTTCAGACTGTCAAAGTGTGATAAGAAATGAACAGAAGTGATAAGAAGTCAAAGTGATAAGAAGCCCAGTACCTCAATTCATGAGCACACAGAAAGCACACTCCCTCCCGGTGCAGGTCATTTACAAAATATCCAACTGTACACCTGAAGAACGCTACTTATCACCAGCTGGACTTTGCTTCTGCAATCTGAGCAGACAGTCCAGCTAATTTTCTGCCCACCTTGCAGACCATGTATCCAAGCCACCTATCTCCAGCTTGTACAAACAGCCTCTAAGAGATCACATCAAATGCCTTCCTAAAGTCAAGGTAAGCAACATCCACCATTCTCTCCCCATCTACTGAGACATTCAGTCTATCACGGAGGAATATTAACTTGCCCTTGATAAATTCCAATCATGCTCTTGGCCCTTCTGTGCCTGAACATGGGTTCCAGGAAGATCTGCTCCATTATTTTCCCAGACACCACAGCCAGGCTGACCTGCCTACAGATCCTGATACTCCTTCTCACCTTCCTTGAATACGGAGCTGATGTTTGCTTTTTTCCTCCTGCTTCATTTGAAATCTTTGAAGGCAATGACCTTTCAAAGATGAGCAAAGAAACAGCCTTGTAACAATAGTACCCAGCTTCTGCAGGATGCTGGGATGCATTGTACTCAGTCGATAAATGTTTTTACCTCAAAATTGCTTAAGTGGTCCCCAGTTTGTACAGAGGATAATACAACAACCTTCCAATTCTGTCATTAAACTCAGGGACCTGGAAAGCCCAAGGACAGTCCTTACCACAAAGAAGCAAAAAAAGCCTTGAGTGTTGCTTCCACATCCTTTTGCACGGGATTATTTTGAAGTCTAAGCCTCTTCACCATGTTTGTCACCCACTTCAGTTTAGTACTGTGTACATACAGACACACATTCTTTCCACAGCTATTAATGTAAATACTGAGTGACACAGGCTTTGTGGAAGACTGAATGACCACCTACTTTGAGAGTAAGCCATTAAAACAACGCTAAGTCAAATTTTCTATTCCTTTGTAACATGAAATGATGATTGTACCTTAACCAAGTCTTTAGTTTGCTTATAAGATGATGTCACACAGTGTCAAAAATCTTTAACGCTTTCAGCAAGTTCTGTCAGACCAGGCCTAGTTACCTAAAAGGGGTCTCCTATCAACAGCTGTGCAGATCCCCAAGGACCTCAATGTTGACAATTCATTCAAAAAAGTCTGTTTCATTTAAAGAACAGTCTTTGCCGGTCTTTTGAGACTCCCTAATGAGTATATACAGAGTCTTACTGATAACTATGGGATAATTGCAGCTGTGGTTACAGCGCATTATCAAGCATCAATGTGGCTTCCAGGGGGCCAAGGTTGGGGATAATCAACTGTTTCTCAAAAATCATGAATACTGGTTAGAATCCCACAACGAAAATCCTGACACATCTACAGAAAATTGTAGTCAGGCAACTACTACATCCTGTGGGATACTAATCAATACTCCATTTCAGCTCCCATAGTATCTCCTTCAACAACACACTGCAATTATTCAACTGCAAATTCTAATCAGTTAACTTTAAAAAACTACCATTTCTAGAGCACAGGGCTTTAAGATGCAACACATAAATAAGTGCATGGAGAGAATCTGTATCTGAACAGGCTTTGCCCAGACTTCTCTAGGTAACTAGAGCAAGAAAACTTGAATGACAAAAGCATTTGTCATTTGTGCTGATGCTTCAAGAAAGGGGCTGCAGCCCACTGCATGTTTTTCCTGATCAGCAGAAGTCCTGCACTACCCAACAATGCATATTTTCCCTTCCTCCCGTGTGGTAACATTTAGTCATTATACTAAATTAGGAAGAAGAGTTTATTAGATATTGGCTGAGAGGAGCCAACGAAAGTATTTTTGGATGTTAGAAAAAGCATAAACTATTGATTCACTTTAAGTCTCTATGCACTATTTACATTATCCTGATTCGTGTAAATTTAACTTTTTTATCCTAAGAGGAAACAATTTAGTTGCATTTATGTAGAATACATCTACATTTTTCCTCTCCACAGTGTCCTCTTTTGTAAAAATGTAGCTGTGACAGAGATATTTAAAGATCAAAAACTGAGAGAAATAAAACCCAACAGGTAGAGAAAACATGTAAAGGCACAGCAAGATCTCAAGAGTTGTGTTTGCATCTAATTTCTCATTAACCAAGACGTCTGAAAGAAAGAGGCACCTTTAGAATGAACATACTATGTCTAAAAAAGGCTTTATTAATAACCAACAAAAGATTATAAATTTTTTCAACTTGACAAGCACCAACTGGCACAGAATCTGAGAGGTTATATCTTTGTCAACAAGACAATCAACTTTTCAGATACAGATCAATTGTTTAAATTCAGTTCATGCTAAGCAGGAACTGATAGCCATTCCTTGTTAATAAAAACAAGTGATGTGATGACTTTCATCCAATTGTCAATACAATCTTTTCAGGAACATTGTGTTCAGTTGTCAGAAGCAGAAATTCTGGAGAATTTCAATACATTTTTAAGCGATTATTCATAGGCATTTTGGCCACCTCTGTGCTTCAACTCTGTGTAGAAACTGAACAAAACTTAAATTTTAATTTTAAGAAATGTTTATAGGTTTGATTCTTTTATTTTTTAGTAAATTGCAAATATTTTAGAACAAGTCAAACTCAGTTGTGCTTCACCATTTTCCCACCTAGTTTATATCACTTTTACATTAATTCTCACTATGTGGCAAGTCTAGCACTGAATGGACAGAGTGAGAATAAAGCCCACAAACTGCAGCTTGTGAGAGAGAGACAGCTCTGCAAGGAGCTGGGCAGACATAAGGGAAGAACCAACTGCATGAATTTCATGCTCAGTGTGCAAGGCTTGACAGGCTAGTACTATTCTGACAGGCTTTTATCACTTTTTACACGCTGCTAAATTATGAGAAAAGCAAGCTCACAAAGACATTGATATTGCTCACAAACAAAGTACACTTGTCTGTGGAGTCTTGTTTTTGTTTTTTTGTTTGTTTTTTGGTGTTTGTTTTTTTTTTTTAAGAAAACTAAACTGAATTCCTAGAATATAATCCAAATAATGAAGAAAATCTAACACACAACCATTTTCAAGGCGTCTTGTATCAGGATATCCTTTATTTCTTTTAACACAGCAAATTAGGCTAGCTAACACAGCATACAACTGAACAGACCCAGACAGGGTTTTCTTATCATTGCTATAGTAAGCATTACCTGTTATAGTAAGACATTTCTCCTACATACCTTTTAATTGAAAATATACATTCTCAGTGCAAATATATAGGTTTTATGTTAAACTGGTTACCTCCCTTAGAGAATCTAAATGGATTTAGAAATACTTAAATATTTTCCCCTTGTTTTGTGGTTAGATACTGGAGGTTTCTTCACGGAGAAGAGTTTAATGACAAGTAAAAAGGTCAGCAAACAAAGCCAGGATTAAGGGATAACCTCTTCTATCAAATCACAGCCTACCACTGAACTCAGATTTGAATAAAATGTTATGTAACTTACTCTGCTTATTCTCTAGCACACCTGTTTTATCAATATTTGCACAGAACCATGTTCAGTGCCAGAACAATCCCATCTACTCCATCTCTTTAACTCCATCAATCTTCTTCGGTGTTGTTTGCTATCATAGTTTTAGAGATATCCTGTAATTTTGCAACGGCAGCACAGTTTTCATCAAATCTAGGCTTTCCTCTAAAAATAGCACAAAAATGGTATATATTCTCTTTACCATTATTATGTCACATTGTCAAGAATTTTAAAATTTCTTCATGTTTTGAGATTTTGAAGCGCAGTCAAATAGACCACCTCTTCTTCATTCTGCCATGATGTTACAATTCAGTGTTGTTACAACTGGGATTTGATCACTCCCTCACTACCTTCAACGTAGTGTTTGGTATCTAGAGCCCCACATTCCTTTGCCCAGCTGACAACTGTTGAATTTGTTCCATCTGGAAGCTTGCTGGGGCTCCTTTTAAGAAGAGGAGAGAAGCAGGAGAACTCATTCCATACTTCCAAGAAATTAGGAATTCTAAGAAATTTGAACTTTTTTTTTAACTGGTCAATCTCTTCTCCACTGGTTGTAGGAAAGGTAGTTATAAAATGTTGGCATCTCAAGAAATCACAGGAAAAGGAAGATTAAGGTTTCCTTCAATAAACAGGAACACCAGAACCATCAGCGCAATAGGGTGTGCCAACTCTTTGCAGTCAACAGACAAGCGTCTCATCAACATAAATTTCAAGAACGATTTATGTTTCAGCACAGCAGTTAAAAGACTGCAATTATCAACTGTGTTTTGTTGAACTGTGGTACATTTATCATTCCATATTCAAAGTGACAGCATGCTAGCATGTATCACTAACAAAATTATTTTGAAACAAATACATAGAAGTACCTTGAAATCTCTCTCTGTGGGGCAGATATTTAAGACAGTGCTTTCAGACCCTAAATTAGGATTTCCAACAATTGTGCTACTAGTATATAATCTTATGTTGTAATATACAGTAGTTCAACAAAGTTGGACCTACTTCAGCAACCTTATTTTCTTTTGTCCTCATTTTCATGAGATTTTTCACTATTCCAAACTCTAAGATGCTAGAGTAACCATGCATTATTCTACAGTTAATACCTTTACAGTATTAACAGTTAATACCTACATCAATATTTAAATGCACCTAGTTGTTTGGTTATTCCCTGTCAGGAAAAAATACAGGATTTTCTGGCAACACCTACATATGTCAGAAAGTCCAATTACCTTGGAGTATCAGATACACTTTACTGAAAGTCCTTTAGAATGAATTTGTGGTGGTGATCAAGCTTATTTCCAAGTAAGTACCAACAAACAAACTCTTCTAGATTCTAGTTATAACAGGGAAACAAATGTTGCAGTCATCTCTGTTTTCCTATTGCAACACACATACTAAGAAAATAAGTACTGAGAAAGAAGACCACAGAAATGAGGGAGAGACTCGCACTAAAACAAAGAAAGTCTTGAAAGTAGGCAAAGAGCAACTTTGTGCTTTCTTTTCTGTAATTCTTTCTCCTTACACAAGGAACAAGAAAACATTTTAAACTGCAGTTTTACAATGCCATTTCTTGCTCTCGCTGTGCTACTAACAATACTGTGTTGACTTATTTCTCTATTTTTGTGAAATTTGCTAGCATTTTGGGTTAAAGAACAATTCTCTCTAAACTGGCAAAAGAACAAAGATTATTTTGAAGTGATATTTCTCTGCATTCACAGAAGAAAAAAATATAAATTACAGCTCATTTTACCTTGCACCACCATTGCAAACTAGAGAGCTACTTTAAAGACTTGAATAAAAGGATATATTGATAATAACACCTAAAACTAATAATCAAGCCCTGTATCAAAAGCAAGAACAGATTTCTGGAATGAGGGAAACAGACATCAAAACAACAATATTAAAAAAACCCACACTTGGAAACAGGAAGACTTCTAGTAGTTTCAATTTGAAAGAGAGTTGAAATCCCAGATTTCAGTTGAAGTACCTTTTTTTTTACAAATACCCAATAGAGTCAATAAAAAATTTGAACATGTGAGAAAAAAATTAAACTTTATTTTCTCAAAGTAAAAAAAAAGACTCTGAGTAAACTGTAATGAGCTTGTAGTCTTATTATCCTCAAAAGAAAAATTAAACTAGTCATATCAATTTTTCTGCTATTAGGCATATGCGTCTTGAAAACAGTATCACAGATTTCCACTTGATCTCTCACCCAAGATTATGTACCACCCCAGCAGCAATCACTTATCTAGACTGAATATATTTATAGCTCAAATGTATATAAAATCTTTTTCTCTACAATATAACATAGATGTCCACTGTTTTGAACAAAAATAAATGCATGCACAACAAGTTGAACACCTCACACTTTGCTCTTTTCTCAGCTCTACTCAATTTCTGTCCTATCTTCTTTTACTCAAAATAGTTTTAAAACCACATGTGCTCTCTCCAGGGCAATGCTCAGTCTTTATATTTGTGATTTTCTCTGTGTTGCAGAGAAAATCACAGATATAATTTCATGTTTATAATCAAAATATACACATGCAATTCCACATACCTCCTATTATTTGCATTTAAAATTGACAGAGGTGCAGATTGAAGCGAGCAGATTGAAGCCTGTAAATTAAAAGAAGTCAAACCCCACAATTTCAGAACGACCTAGGGAAAAAAAGCTTTGCAGCACAACAAAAGAATGCCTAGGAACTAGATACAGATTTAATACAGATTTCTGAGGATCTTCATGTGCAAGAAAAAAGAGTTCCTTAAAATAAACTGTTCATTATAGTATTTTTCATTTCACTGTACTCTAAAGCCAAAGCCTTCCCACACCTTTCCAGGAAACTCTTGAAAGAACCAGTTCCTTCCTGTCTTGTCCATTAATACACACCAGCATCTTCAGATATAGACAAAGCACCACTGCCATGCTGTGAACTTTTAACTCAAAAAGCTTCTTCTGTCCATAATTTATGAAGAGTGACCACAATGACTAGGGTTTTATGATGAAATCAGCACTTCATGATATGGCAAATGCAACTTCTTTTAAGAGAAAAGCAGAGTAAGAAAATGCAGACTGAAAAGTAAATTCTTCCCTCCACAATTCCATTTATTTTTGCTCAAGTTATTTGAGGCAGACAGGATAAACAAAATGAACAGCCTACACTTGAAAGCAAAAGATGATGTGTTAATAGCCCAGCTATTGACATGTACGTTTTAAATCTATTTAATTTGACTGAACCTTAAATTAGCTCCCTTGGTTAGAGCATGGTGCTGATAGCACCAAGGTTGTGCATTCAATTCCCATAGGTAAATCACTTAATAGTTGAACTTGCTGATCCTTGTAGGTCCCTTTCAACCCAGAATATTCTATATTCTGTGATCTGTGACTTCAGTGATGAAAAACTCCTTAACTACTGAGATACTGCCTTTTTTCCTCTTCAGGTAAATTACAGGGAGTTTAATGAGACTGTGTTTTACACTGTGTTTTAGACTCAACCTATACTTTTGAGTTCTTCTGGGGGATTTAAATTAGAGCTTTAATCACTGAGTCACATAACTATTCCATGTTTGCTTAAGTGTTTTATTTAAAAAAACCTCAACATATCAACACCTTTCCTTGAGACGTCTGAAACTACTCAGTCCAAAGAGGTTAGAGATGAGTGAGGATTTTTCTCCCCTCAAAAAAAAAAAGACACAGCAATGCAAACAGCAAACATTCCCAGACTCTTAGACAATGCTATTTTAATAATACATATCATTTTCATCTTCAGCCATCTGAAATATTTACATGCATGACCAGATGACAAAATATGCAATTATTTCTTTTGACTATTCCATTTGTGAAGATAACTTGCCAAATTAGTTATACAACCTGTAATACTTGTCCACTGAGAGCCATTAGAGCTTCCCCAGCCGACATCACTGCTCCATCTGCTCAGTGATTTTCTGGTATAGATGAAAAGCAGCAACAGCCTCTGTTCTCAAGTGTTTAAACTAAACCAACTCACTAATTTCTTCAGTTCTCCAACAATTACTCAGTTTCTTAGAACACTGCACAATGTATTTCAGACAGTCATAAAAGCTTTGAAAAACAAAACACTAAATTATGTATTTCTAACATTAGACCTGAAATCCAAGAGAATTACAAAGTGTGTTAGTGTCATTCCCTTGTTCGCCCCTCCCATAGGAAAAACAAGCATACAGCTAAGGAGTGCCGTTTGCTCACTAGAAATTTAAACACTTTTTAAATACTTTGCTAACTAAATTTCAGTAGTGTAAAATGGATCATTCCATAAAACTTGCTATTGATAGCTTCATCTCAATTTTGTCCATTATAACTGTGCCTTTCATGCGCATCCGTGTGCATAGAAATTAAAATATTTTTATAAATTTCAAAAGCTTTACAGCAAAATACCCTCAACCACTTTCTGATAAGGGAATCCAATCACTGTGGATTTATTCTGAAGCTGGCAAACTACTCTCTGTAGTTTTGAAAGTTGATCAAGACAGTCCCACATCCTAGTAAGAAAAGCCAGTTATTAAGCTGCTAAATACATACATGAAATTAAAATACCCAACCCAACTACCATAAATAGTACCCTCTTCAATGTGAGATGAGCTTTCCAAGCAAACTGATGCACACAGGAATCCACACGTAGTATGCCACGTCAAGATCTTGAACCACCATGCTCCATAGTCCTTTTTAAGACCAGATACACATTCACTATCTCAGGCCACCAACAATACTCCAAATATCCTTAGCAAGGCACAAAACTCATCTGATGTGTTTCTAATGTCACTGTGTTTTAGGGCAATGATCAACCTTACAGCATGCATCTATATTTCTGTTGCTGGCACACATCTCCCTTCTACTTTCCATCACAGTCAACACTGTTTGCCTTAACTGGACTTTCTAACACACCCTGTTCTTGCTTCCATATTGACATCACAAGATAAGATAAAAAAACCACCCCGTTTGGGGGAGAAGGGAGTTCTATAGAGGAAATGAGAGATCATTTTCAATGTCTCCCTTCAATGGAAGGGAGGCAGACATTTATAGAGGCTGGGTTAATATTCAGCAGATTTACTCATGGCAAAAGAAAATGAATGACTACAGGTCTGGGAAAAGGAGCATGTAATTTACTGGATTTAACTGTGCGCCTCCCCTGCTTTTGCAGACTTGTAACAGACAGAACAACAACATATTGTGCAAACTGCTTCATAATGCAGACTTGGGTGTAGCCTCCAAAGATCAGCAGGTACACATGAATATTGGTGAGCATCCATCAAGACATTTTATTCCAATTTTCAAATTATGTACTGGCAAAGGCTGTGTGTTCACACTGAGACCTATTCTGCAGACTTGAGTACACTTAGCACCATTTAATCAAGGTAAGATTTATAATTTCCAGTAACAGTAAAAGAGGACTCAGAAGAAAATTAATTTGCAGAAAATCCACATTTAATACACTTCTCTGTAAAAGATCTAAGTGGGGGGACAGCGTCTCAGAAGTCACCAAGAAGTGCCATTGTTGAAAAATTCACACAAAACCAAATGCCACATTTGCATCCTTGATATTAGAAAACATCCAAATGGTTGCTTTACAAGAGTTCATGTGGTTTAATATGCAGACACTGAGATTTAGAAGTGCCAACTTTATAAGGAAAAAAACCAAAATCCAGGTCTCAATTGTGAACAGTATCTCTGCTGTTAGCAATGTACCAGCCACCTTCATGGCATCCACTAGGCTCTTTTAACAGATTCCCAATTACCTACATTCATCCTGCAGTTTATGGAACACCTTATTTAAAGTTTGTAACTTCAGGTAGATGGTTTAAGGTGTCTGCAGCATAGCAATACCTGCACTTTTTGGCATAATAACAACATATACTTAAACACATTTTCTCATTTACTCTATTTAAATAACTCTCAAGTGATAAAGCTCAAAGGTTTTCTGGATGCTTGTTGCTGTGGTTTGCAGAAAATATCCAGTGGAGCCAAGCAATTTTAGGAGATGCACTTATTACACTACTGTGAATATGCTTGAAAATGAGAAAAGCAGCTGCAGGAACAACTCCTGCTTCCATTCTCTACTAAGAAAATTTCTTCTTTTCTGCCTTTATCAGTGACATTTGTCACTGAAAGATTGTGACCAAATCTCCCCTACACAGCACATCTTACATTCACTTGTAAAAGGGGGGTAAATGCAACACAGAACACAAACAAAAAAATCTGAAAAAATCACACTGCTTTTATACTCCCTTTTCACATAAACCATGTATAGCTTTAAAGAGTGATAATGACTTGAATCACAGGGGACATTTAAAAGCATAGAGTACTAAAGTCTTCAGGCAAAAACTTACAAGAACAGCATTAGGTTTTAGACAGAAGAGACTAGAACAATAGTGAAAGTTATGACAGTACTCTTAAAATACAGAATAAATTGTAATTAACTGTATTTATTAACTGTAATAATTGTAATAAACTGTACATGTCCTTTCTTAAAGTTTTAAGGAAGCCACTGAATTGCTGCTAGAGTCCAGTCTTTTGATTCAATTTTCAGTAATTGTCATTAATTTTCTGTGTCAACCCCAGGCCAATATGGGCAGAAAAATCCAAATTTTTCATTGTGCTTTATAATACTGGCAAATCTACTTCAACCGTTTTCTTTATGAAGAAAACTTTCTAATTTTCTGTAAAAGAATTAGCCAGTCTGTGACAGAATGTACTGCCAGCAGGATCTAATTTGTCCCAGTGCCTTTTATAAGTACTATATGATGTTGTACAAACACCACTCTTGCACTAAGCATTTCAGGAACAGGTTTTTCTACATAAGCATACAACTCCATCTAGGAGATTTTTCCAACAGACATTTTGAACTCAGAGACACACTCAAGATTTTTTACTAGTACAGCAAAATACCTATTCAATACTTTGCAGATGAACGATATTTTTTCTATAGTCCGCATAAATAAGATGTGAAAATGATGTTTCAGAGTTTCATCTTCAGCTTGTCTTCGTTTTGCCTCTACTATTAGCTCCTGCCAAGTTACATGCATATCTTTAGCATGAATGACTGACCAACTTCTGAACTCTTATCATTTAGCTATGACTACAGGAAGGAAATAGATGATACCTAACGTCAAAACACTAATTTTATCTAGAATGCCATTAATTAGCTTATCTCGTTAACCACCAAAGCTTTCTGTGAAGTTAAAAAGAGGTCCTCCTGAAGTGTAGTCTGGTCTGCTGCCCAGAAGGCGAAATGCTGCGCAGCCGATGTGCACTGAGCGATGCTTAGAGTAAAATGCTAAGCTCCCCGACCAACCCTTGGGTTAGCCCGCAGAGCAGCGTCGGAGCCGCCTGGGAGCCCCGAGGCGGTGAGGGCTGCGCGCAGCTCTGCGGGCGCCGGGGCTGCGGGCGCTCACGGCGGGGTCCCGCGGCTGAGTCACGGCGTTCCCAGCGCCCGGCACGGGCACCGCGCCGCACCGCTGGAGGCACCGCTAATCCCCCGCCTCCTAAGGCTCTCTCACGGCATTAGCTCCACTCTGAGAACAGCTGTCGGTTTCATAAACTTCCTTAAAGGTTCACAGGGTTTCCCAGGCTTATGAGGTAAACGGGATTCGCGCCTGCGAAGGGTAATAAGGTTAAGGCTCCTTCTCCTCTTCCTCCTTGGCTCTTCCTCCGTCCGGCGCCGCAGCGGGCGCTGTCCGGGCTGTCACGGTCCGGCCCCGTGACTGGCACCTGTGGCATGCCAGGTGTCGGGGGCCGGTGTCGCCGGGCACGGCACCCACCGCCCGGGCGGGAGCGCAGCGCGGCCCCGCGGCGGGCGGGGGAGCGCGGGGCGGGCGGCACAAAGCGCCTCCTCCGCCCGCGGCTTTGTTCGCGGCGGGGCCTCGCGCCAAGCCCCTGCCGCAGCCCCGCTCCGCCGCCGCACGGCGCGGCTCGGCCCGGCCCCGCTGACAACCTCCCCCGCCCCGATCCTGCTGTCTCCCCGCCACGCCACCGCCTCCCCCTCCTACCTTGGCTTTCCCAGCCTCCAGCTTCTTCAGCCGCTCCTCGTCCTCCATGGCGTCTGTGCGGGAGAGCAGGGTGTTACCGGCAGCAGGAGGAGGGGCTCGCCCCGCGGCCTCCCCTCAGCCGGGGCGCACACGCTCGCTGTCCGGTCCGGTCCGGTCCGGTCCCGTCCCGCCTCACAGCGACGACAGCTGCCGTGGCGGGGCCACCGGCGCCGCCATCTTCAGCTCCACGTAAACACGCGGCCGGGGAAAGTGACGTGTGGCCGCCCGCTCCTCCTCCCGCCGCCGGCGGCCCCTCCTTCCCGAGCCCTGGCCGCTCCCAGCGCCTCTGCCCGCCGGCGACCCCTGCCCGCCCGGCTGCCGCCCGCCCGGCTCCCGCCGGAGCCGCCCCCGGAGGAGCGCGTTTGACCCCTGCCTGCAGGGCGGCGGCGTCGCCCGGGGCAGCGGGCGCGGACAGCACCGGTGGGCACACCCCCCTCCACACCCCCGTCCACACCCCCGCGCCCTGCGGGCAGAGGCGGGGGCTCCCGCTGCCCACAAAAGAACAGCACCGCCGATGCTCGCTGGACTGCGACACGGGGCTCTGAAGGGGCAGCGCCCGAGTTGTGCTGCCCGCCAATCCCGTGTCTCTGGCCCGAAGGCTAATTCTGCCAGTTCTGCTTCTCCAGGTGCTGTCCTGCTCCGGCGCGCGGCTCACTCAATTGCAGGGATCCTACAGCTCGATCTAAGGCTTGGCAATACAACGAGCTTCCCGAGCGTGTGCCGCAGACTCTGTCAGGATGACAACAAAGGATGTGTAGCCCCCCGTGTTAAAATTACTTACCATGCACTCGTCGTGCCAGACGGGCTGGAAGAAGTGTGTTAAAAGCACAATGGGGAATATGGCACGTGGCAATTAAATGCTCATACAATTTCTATACCTCAGCAAATACAGAGCAATATTCTGAGATAATTTAATAGTCTACTTAATGTGTGCCTTGAAAGGCTAATAGCACTTTGTATCACGAGGTCCTATTGTGCTTTTTCTTTCGGTTCCCCCTGAGGTGGGTTCCAATTGTGATGGTGCGATGGATGGCACAGGCTTACACACAAAGGAAGGAAAAAGGCTTCCCTGGAACGTGTACCAGCTGCAGTGGGAACGGATTCGTTATTCTGCATTTGGAATCATGCTGCTGTACTAAATGCAAAACTCAAAGTCTATCGGAATTAACTTAGATCTCAGCTTTGCTGATCTTTTGAATATGGTTCCTTTAGTATACATTCTTTCCTTGCCTGAATTTCCAGCAAAGACAGGATACGCCCAAAAAGCCAACCAAACAAAAATACAAAAGAAAACAGTATTTGCGCAGTATTACTGACCAGGAACAAGTTGGTTTTTTTTAGTCAATTAGGTGTCCTAGCAACAAAACACCCATATTACTACCAAAGTAAACTAAACCTACAATCTGACATGTCAAAGGATTTTCCTTTCCTCCTCCATTACATTTCAAGGAAAAGTCTGAAATAATTAGTTAATAAATACAGGTCATGTGCATTCCTGTGTTTACAGAACAATGTTCTCAACCTTTAGTCAAAAAGGAATGTATACCATTTATGTAAAAAGAAAACACCATCCATCATAGGGAATGAAAAATGTCTGCATTATCTGTTGTTTCATATTTGAAGCAAGACATTTGTTTCAGTTAAAGTTCTCAGACTTTGCCATTTCACTACAGGAAAATCATGTTATAGAGGAAAGCAGCAAATGAAAGTGAGAAGAATTAATTAAAGAGGAAAGATTTTTATAGGAACATAAATTTGAGTTCATTTCTTAAAAATATGTTGCTAAGTCAGTAAATTGAAGTACCTCCTCAAAGCCTGTACAAATAGAAATTTTTCCCCCAGCAACTACAAAGGCCCAGAGAACCCTGAGGGAAAAATAAATCACCATTTCTGTGTCAGTGACATTCCTCTTGACTGTTAGAGGCCCCTGTTGTAGAACTAGCAATCAGATGTCAGTAAAATTTAACACACACATGACACTTACATAATAATTTATCAGTAAATATCCCATTTAGAACATAATTACAAACTTTCCAAATCCTGTAATTAAATGGGTTCTTGAGTTAATGCTAAGAATTGATGAGCCTAATTTTCCTGTTACTCACAGACTTATATCCATGTATTTCTAATGGATTTTAGCTTAACACCTAATTCATGACTATGAAAGTCAGGATAACCATACTGACAAACTATAATAGAATACTGTGGAAACTACTACTAGATAGAATATCTCAAGGAATTATATTTCCATATCCTCTCACCATTGGAAGAACAGGACTTTCTCTCCTAGGAAAAAAAAAACCCAAACCCATACAGTATGATTTCCTACTTCAGCTATTTTAATTCCTATTTTATCATTTATGCAGGGCAAGCTGTCTGGAATTCACAACTTGGTTAGCCAATTAAACTTTCAGTTACAGAAGGGCATTCATCTTGTTTGCTTAATTCTCAGAATTGACTAATAATGTTCACTTGCCCAAGAATGTAAGAAAGTGCCGAATAACTCTAACAACTCATTAAATTCCCTTAAGTTAAACATGAAAACTGCTTTCGACAGCATGTGCAAAGTGAAACAGATTAACAAGGTAAGAAATACAGATCAGATATTCTCCAAAACAAGAAGAACTGGTGTTTTGGCCTAGTATTATTTTTGTTTAGAACTAAATTTATTATTGAAAAATATTCATTTATAAAATGGCACTGAAACAGCTTTGAATATCAGACCTAATTTTTAGTTGTATCTATCTGGGGACAGGGACAAAGGCTTCTTCATCTACAGCATTTTCTCTAACAAGGAAACTCCACATTCTTCCTACCTCTTCTGTTTCCTTTATTTACTGTTCAGAGAATGTATGCCTGGTGACTTTCATTGTGGTGCTTTAGTGGACTATGAAGCCAAAAGATCATCTGTGATAATCACAAAGTTCTGATTAGGAGATTCAAATTCTATCACAGTCCACTGAAGCCAGAATCAGAGGGCTGTCAGATCACAACATGCTGCTGGTAATTCACAAATAATATGCAAAAATTAAAAAAACATCACAGGCATATACAACCTCTTCCAACATATAAGGAGCACAGATATTGTGTATTCTCAGGTGTTATAACTTCAGCAATACCTCTAAATAACAATACCATCTAACTCTAATTTATTTTCTTCAACAAAAATACATATCAGAATGAAAGACTCCTATATGGATCACATAAGATTCCCTGATCCATCTTGTAAGAAAAAAAAAACCTGACAGCAGTCAGATGTTTTCCTAGCAGCAATACAATGACAATGCCACTTTCTAGTTTTTTTTAGGTTTGGGGTTTTTTGTGTGGTGTTTTTGGTTTTTTGTTTTGTTTTTTTTTTTTTTTTGGGGGGGGTGGTGGGTTTTTTTTCTGTTTGTTTGTTTGGTTGGGGTTTTTTTTGGGGTTTTTTTTTTTTCAGTTTTGAATGTCTGTATTTGGTCAATATAATTAATAAAGGAGTAATTCTCCTGTTAATGGATATGACCTTATTATATGTATGTGTAGCAGAGTGATAGAGTGATAGACTCTTGGTCAGGCACAAGAAATATGACACTGATTACGTAGATTGTTATAATTAGATTTGTTGCTAATGAACAGCATTCAAATGTTAGCATTCAAATTATATACTGCATTGATAACATTAAATAACCAGGTATAAAGATAAGCAGGTATAAGGTTATAATATAAGCAGGTTTGGCTACAAATAAACAGGTTTACAGTCTTTGGCCTTGCAGAATTCAGAATTACAAAGCACCTTTGTAGCTACTTGAGGATTTTATCTTTTTGTTTTACTAGATCTTAGCACCTTTATTCACCCGCCCAAAAGTGAGTGTTCCCATCTTAGGGCTGGACATACCCTGCAGGTGTCCCTGTGGGGCTGGGGATTCACCAGATAGCTGCCTGCAACCTCAGGATACCAGTTTACTCAGCTGGCCCAGTCTGCAGGAGCATTTTATAGATTTTGCAGGCTGATGCATACCAAAGTCAATAGTAATCACCACAACTCCCCCATCTCTTGAATGGATTGATTATGTGAGCATCCAAATCATTCCTCCTGCAATTCCCACATGGTGTTCTCACCTTAAGACAAATCATATTGCCATCAGGGACAATGGCAAGGGAGAGGGGAATGTCTTTCATCACCATCACAGCATGTCCAACAGTTCTGCTGTGGCTCTTGACCTGCTGTTCAAAATCTACCTGGTGGGATAACACTTTCTATTATAGTGAATATTAAAGGGATGAAGTGTGAAAATAAGAGACACCTCTGAGAGATGACCATGGTGAAGGTTTTATTTACCAGGACATGCACCTGCTTCCACTGAACCTAGTGGGAATTCTATGGCAGATGGTACTGCCAGTACAGAAATGCCTTAGTGCATACCTGTCATAGTGCATGGTAACCAAAGAGATTTACTTCCACCTCAGTGTGAGCTGGCATGAAGAATATGAAGTTGACTTAATGACTATCTTATCTGTGCCTTTGTCATAGTCTGTCCCAGCCTACCATCTGCTCTTCAGCTGCACTGAGCCTTGGCACTGGAGTCTCCCAAAGTACTGCTTGGTTTGCTTGCTTGAACCAGGCAGGTGATTCAGGTGAAATATGTAAAGTTCCAATTTCACAGACCCATTGTAGGTACTGCTGATTAGTGATTACCTATTTATGTTAATTGGCTGTTAGCAAGTACAGTCAACTCAAATTTCAGGTAGAACTTGATTTATTGTATTCAGCTAGTCTGACTGCATGTTATAAAACTTTTGCCACAGGGACATTTAGGTGTGTTATTTATGTTAGGACCAGCTTGTGTTTCAGAAAGAGATGAAAGTTCTCTCCTTCAAAGCAGAGCAGAACAGATACCATTACAGAACAAACAGTGAGGCTTGGTGGCTAAAAAGTAGGTGAGCTGGAGATGTAAGGAAGACATGCATGGGTATTTTTGTTGTTTTTTGTTTTTTTTTTGTTTTTTTTTTTTCTTTTTTTTTTTCTGTTTCTTTGCATCTGTTTTCTTTTGGAAATCACTGGTGAGGCACAGCAGTATGAAAAATCATTAAAAGAGGCAACTGCTGAATATTTTAGAATCAAGTTCCTGTAACAGCTAAAATTTCTATTCTCTTATATGTATTTCTAAATGAAAGTACCAAATCCTATGAAAAAAACAGGATCTGAGGATGAAAATGAAATGTTCCCACACAAGAAAAAACAATTAAGAAAAAAAGTAATTTTAACCCCTGTCTGCAGCTGTGACGTTAGACAAATCTATACTAACCATTGCAACCAGTGTCCCACCAAATGTCTGTACAGCAAGCTCTTTTTTTCAAAGTAAATTTTGTTATAAGAAGTGACAGAAGAAATCAGACACTAAAGCTTTCCATGTATATGATCCAGGCATTCACTTAATACTTGAATAGTTGTGGGCTTGCTAGCATGGTTCAATCAGACACAATCAAGTTGAGCACAACAAAGTGTTTTTCTTGTTTCCAAAACCAAACATTTTTCATCTTGCTGAAAATACAGTAAAATAACTCAGACAAAAGTGTTGAAACACAGACCTTTGCACAATTTCAGTAACACAGACCATCTGGAGATGTGTGTCTTTCTTTTCTGAATGCTGGAATTGTACAGCTTCTAGTTTGATTAATTGTAATCTCCACATATCTCTTTGGATGCATATTTGAGTCTAGCCCTTATAATTTAATTAATTAAGGTAAATGCTCTGGTATTTGTTTGTTGCTTTGATGAAAATACTGTAACTAGGAAGAGGCAAGACTCTTTAGCTAAGAAGTTTTGTGAGATGAATAATTTATTCTGCAGGCATAATATATCAAGGAAGGTAATTTAAGTAAGATTGCAACTAATACAGCTAATTAGTTAAGTGACCCTGAAGCTTCAAATAGGCACTTGATATTTGAGGTACCAACAAAGATCTATTTCTAGCAAAAATCAGCTATTTGTATGTGAGGTATGTAGAACTATTATAGTACATATTTCTTTATGATTGGTCACAACTGTCCAAGTTTACATGAAGTTTCAGAATAAGAATCTCTTCAGCCTATTGCATAGGAAAGTATAAAAGCAAGTTATTTTCCTACTATTCTGCTATTTTATATAGTCAAGTGTAATTAATGAAACTCCATTTAGAACATGGGAGAAATTAATAATTTAATAGAATGTCCACATTTCAGCACAGTACCACTCACCAGTGAGTATACCAGTTTCTCTTCAAATTTGTCCAGACTGTTCACCTGACAGATCAGCATCCCCAGTGTATTTTTAGAAATTCCAGAATTTCTGACAGTATCTGAGATGAAGTGCTCCAGGCAACAATTAAAAAATCTGAAGAAGCTATAGCTTCCTAAAACTTTAACTATTTTAATGTATTTTGGTGCTAAAATGGAAAATACTTTTTTTTTTCTTTCATATTTCAGCAAGTCTCAAAATACATTATAAGCATTATAATTAATAAGGATTACTTCTAAATCATTGTACCACCCTGGAACTCATGCCTTTTTGAGTATTATTTATGGGGAAAAAAGAGGTGGTATGTCAGGTCAGGTAATCCCATAAGTACTAGTAAGAACAAAGAGTTTCCTAGACTTTACTTTAGTACTCGTAGGAAAATCTTCTGCCACCTCAAATAAAGATTTAGACAGACGCAGCAGAGCTGGGAGAAGTACTTAGGACTTCCAAAGACCTCACTAACACCCTGGCAAAAGGATTTATTTCAGCCTGGAGAAGAAAAGGCTTTGGGATGACCTTATTGCAACTTTACAGTACCTGAAGGAGCCTGCAAGAGAGATGGAAAGGGACTTTTCACAAGAGCATGTAGTGACAGGACAAGGAGGCATGCCCTCAAACTGAAAGACAGCAGGGTTAGATTAGATACTAGAAGAAAAGTCTTTACTGTGACAGTAGTGAGGCACTGGAACAGGCTGCCCACAGAAAGTTGTGGATGCCCATCCATGGAAGTATTCAAGGCCAGGTTGGATGGGGCTCTGAGCACCCTGCCCATGGTAGTGGGGTTGGAAATAGATGATCTCTGAGGTCCCTTCCAACTCAGGCCATTGTATGGTTCAGTGATTCTATTATGACTGAACTACTGTGAAAAGATGCTGTGTGCACTGCAAATCCAGCCAGACCTAACCCATGGGGCGTGCATCAGGATGTGGCAATGTGGTATGGTTGCTGTCCTATGGAACCACATGCTGCTCCTGCTTTACCCACAAAATATTGGGCATCAGCTCCTGGTTGGGTGCTGCAGATGTAGCTGTGAGGACTTTACAGCAGATCCAGTCATTGACCTGTTGAGAGAGATTTGTTGTTTTTCTTGTTAGCCCTTCTGTGAAGACAGGGCTGAGTGCTGCCAGGTCCCAGGCCAGCAGACACTCAAGGCTGGGGTGGATGGGGCTTTGAGCAGCCTGTGCTAGTGGAAGGTGCCCCTGCCCATGCTGGAGGGGTTGGAGCTAAAGGACATTTGAAAGGTCCCTTCCTGCCCAAACAATTCCGTGATTTCAATGCTCCACGCCCTGGAGCTAGCCAGCCTGCGTTCCTGGCTCCTGCTCCCTTGCATGACTCCAGCTTTTGTTGTCACCGAACTTGAACATTCTTTAAAGCACAACTTGTTCTGCTATAAACCCGACGGTTTAGAAACTACGTGAGTTGAGCACGAGCGGTTTGTAGCCCACCGCTTGCTGCAGTGAATCGAAGCCTTTCTGAAAAAGGCTTTCGGGGGATCACATCTTTGCGGGCAATAGCTGGGTGTGACGGCGGTCACAAGGTGTTTCAGGGCGAAGGACAGACGAGAATGTGGACTCCATTATCAAAAAGCTTAATTTATTATATTATGATATATATATATATAAACTATACTAAAAAGACATGGAGAGAGAGAGAAGGTTTCTCTGAGAGGCTAAAGCTAAGAATAGAATAGAAAGAATGATCAACAAAGCTCTCCTGGACTCTGTCCGATAGAGCACAGTCGTTGATCGGCCATTAATTATAAACATCAGAGATGGGCCAATCACAGGTGAACCTGTTACATTCCACAGCAGCAGATAACAACTTGTTTACATCTTGTTGCTGAGACTTCTCAGCTTCTGCTGGAAAAATCCTAATGAAAGGATTTTTATGAAGAGATGTCGGCAACAGCTGGGAACCAAAATTCAGACATATTTTATCGTCTGCTGCCATCTTCTGGCTACTGGCTCAGCTACAAAAGAACTGCTGGGTGAAACGGCTCTGGAAATGCGGCCGCTCCTCTCGGCGGGTCCCGCCTGAGGCGGCCCGGGGGCAAGGGCCAGGCCTGCTCCTGCCGCCACTATCGGACACCCGCGGTTCATTTTAGATTCAGAGGCTCTGAAGAGCCTCACGATTTGTGGTCAGTGCTCGTAGTCCGTGAGGTGAAAGCAGATCCTCCATGGGGTCTGATGGGCTCGTGTAAAGGTGTGCTGCTTCAGCAGGACAGTCTAGCCGGGCAAAGGGGTGACACACGGGGCTCGTCTGGTGTGCTGGGACAAGGGAAGAGCACAAACCAGACAATCTCTCTGCACGAGGGACAGCGAGGAGCCCAAGTGCCTTTCCACTGCCCGTCTGCAGCTGCAACACATCGGGGAATTGTTAGAAAAATTCCTTTCCCTAATAATTGTATGTCAGTCTTTCCAGAGTGAAATTTAGTTAATATATATGTTAGTTAATGTATACATGATATACTGTGATGCAATAGAATCGTGGTATTTTCCTGGACACTGTAGTATTGTTCATGCTTCAGTAAAACAAACTAAAGCACTACCTGGCCCTAGAAGTAAATGCCTTTGCTCCTGGGAAACTTAGAGCTGTCTGTGAAGGATAAAAGATATGCCTGGACAGCCAAGATAACCACCAGCATCCCAGCCTATCTGACACGTCTTTGAAACCCTCTCAGTGTCATCTTGTATCATAGATAACTGGCAAGACTGGCTCCAGGGACATCTGGATCAGCAGACAAGCAGCAAGAATCCTGGAAAAATATAACTGCTTTGCAAAGTTTTACTATGATTGCTAATCAGCAGCATGGCTGTCAGTGATTAGTCAAATTGTGTTGTACCTGAATGTATGAAGGCTAAAAAACACTGTGAAAAGCCACATTCATGCTGCCCCATGTTGGCTGGTACGCCTCATGTGCATGAATAAATATTTACCCTTGCAATTCTATATAGTTCCTAACTTCTCTCCTCCACTGACATGGGCCAGTTGTGTATTTTTATGATAGAGGTGAGCAGAATTGTGACACAGCTGCTATGACCCCCACGTGTCTGATCAGCACTGGAAATGGCAAATCCATGCTTATCCAGGGCCAATCTATACTGTTTATCTCTTTGTTGGGGTTATAGTTCAGTGTAAACAAAATAAAGCACTTACTGGACCATTTGCACAGGTGAATTTAAAACCTGGGAAGTTTGCTTTAGGGGAGGAAAAAAACCAGCTAGTCATTAGAGAAACTGCTTCTTTCACTGGCCCCAGTGAAGGGACCTTGGGTAATTTTCCACTCACTTTACTCTTCCTTTGGAGGTGTAAGTTGTAACAGTTCTGTAGAAGCATGGCTGATGTGTAGCTGGGTTGTCATGAACAGGTTCTGATGCCAAGACGGAAAAAAAAAAGAGTTCCTGGTGTAGAGAAATAAGCAGTACTGCTTAACTAGTAAACTTCTGTGCAGAGCATTAGAGCTGAAGGGAGAGAACAAAACAGTGCCAGAACTTGATTTATATTTGCTAAAGGAGTAGCCTCAATCATATTGTTCCAGAATATTGCATGACCTCATGTTCACTGTATGTTCCAAGAAATGGCAGTATCTAAGCTCTGAAGTAGTTCTCCACAAGCTCTTCAACTGCTGTGGAGCTGAAAGTGATGCATGGTACTTCATATTCCTGTAATGCCACAAGTTTAGCTCTTGTGAAGACTGACATTGTATTGCTGAAACATGCTGAGCATTTACAAACATGAGGAGACCTCAAAGCACTCAATGTTGATTAAAAAATTGTGGTGATTTTCATCAGTGTTCTATTTGATATGTTCTGGGTGTTGTGAATTAAGTTTTTTATGCCCCAGTAGGGGAAAGACAAAGATTGATAGATGTATATATCTGCTACTTCAAGAAAATTAACAGGCTGATTCTATGCTCTTGAGGTATTACCACTGGGCTTTTTATGCTTTTTAGTCTAAATTCACTGACCTGGCTTAACAGTGTGAGAATTCAGTGTCATGAGTATTATTTCTAACTTGGCTTCATGCCATTTGGGGAAACAAACAAAAAAAAAAAATTAAAAAAGAAAAAGACTTGTGGAAGAAATGAAAGAAACAGAAGAAACATGGTATCAGGTATTGTTTTGGTGGGATCGTAGCTTAAGACCTCTCCTTGTGTCATGCATGAGCTGCAAAAAAATGAACAGAGACTGGAAAGTGAATCAGCTTACCCTAAAGTAAACATATACTGGATAGTCACCTGGATTGGACCATAATTTTGATCTCCATTAACTATATTAATATATAGATAGCTACAGTTAGATTACTGTGCTGGGGTGTATTGATCTTCGGCTAAAACATTTCCTAAATTGTTGATATAACACTTGGGGAAAGAAGTGGCTTCTTGGTGTTCTTTTTGGTGTTACTGCAGTGGCTATTTTCTGTTCTGAATCTGCATGATTGTTGGCAATTATTACAAAGTAAGGGATCATATTATGCACATTTTTTTTTTTAAAGTAAAAATCGTTTGCTCTTTAAAAATCATTGCCAGAAGTTAAACCTGAAAGGCCTGAATCCCATTCTGAAACCTATTTTGTCACTTTTGAGATTTTTACCTTTTGAAACTTAATTCATGAATATATTCAACAGGTAGATTTTGTAGAGCTCTTGAAAAAGGCACGAAAATCCAAGTTTCACTGAATAGGACAAAGCTTTCATTCACTTTAGCAAGCTGCTTGCGTCACTGGCTGAGAAAGTGTGCTGAGATTTAGGACTTCCAATCTGATTTTTGGCACGAGGAGAGTGATGTAATTTCCTGAGCTATGTGTCCATGCTGGAAAATTAGAAAACATGGGCTTTCTGTACAACCAACTTTATTTAAAAGCCCAAGAAATGACACATTATGGTGAAACTAAATTGAAATACTATGAAAATTACTTCAATTTTCAATTACTGAAGTAAATAATAACTTCTATTAAGTAAAGAGGGTCTCTGAAAAGGCATGCTTTTCACAATGATAAATTTTTGGATCTTATTGCCATAATAAGATTTTGTAAAATAGTTAATCTTTACAAAATAGAATATATTATTTCTTAGTAGCCATGAAACAAAGTGAACCAGAATCAGCTGTTGAGATATCCCATTTTTATTGACAAAACCTCCTTTGGAATGATATTGCTATGGGAAAAAACCTAGATGCTGTCCTTACAGGACTCCTTCTTGAACTCTTATTTAGATCTCCTATTTATCAGGCATAAGCGGGGAGTGTCTGGGAGAAAACATTAATGGAAATTTCTGGATGGCATTTTAGAGGCCATAATTTGTACTGGTTCTCAGGAAGGAGTGCATGAAGCTGAATACTCTGAGACTGAGGTCATGCAGAACTGGGAAAGTTTAGCAGATTTGATTCATATTAGCTATTCCTCCTCTGAGGGTGGGAGATTCTGTTTTACATTTCTTTAAAATGATGCTTTGACACTTTAATGTAATGTAATTTGGCTTCATAATAAGATCAAACATTCATGTGTTGCACTTTCAAGTTTGAAGTACAAATTAACTTTTTAACAGTTTAGGCTACTACTAACTTGTAAGATCATTTTTAGTTGTTTAAAAATAATTATTTGCCTTTTCTTATTTTAGTTACAAATTTTTCTTTTTTTACCTGCAGCAAATGTGAAAAAAAAAATAAGCCTCAGTATATTGTTTTTTCATCCAACTTGGTTGCATTGTGTGGTTTTTCTTTTTCTTACCTCCACAAGAAGAACCATTCAAGAAGAGTCCTATGAGGTTACATGCATTTTCTGATCCCCTTGGCAGTCAGCTGATCAACACTCATGAAGAACACTTTGCTTCTCTAACGTGAGTGATTTCTAGCTATTAGATCTCTAATGACTTTTAGCTATCAGATTTCCTGGGTGGGCTGTGTTCAGACTGGTGCCTACTTTGGCTCCAGAAAGAAGATAATAGAGTAGTGGTGGTGCAGAATCACATGAAAAGCAATTTGGCATATGCCAGAGTGGATGTCAAAATAGTTAGATAAA
Organism: Calcarius lapponicus; assembly: GCA_039654755.1. Classification (NCBI taxonomy): domain Eukaryota; kingdom Metazoa; phylum Chordata; class Aves; order Passeriformes; family Fringillidae; genus Calcarius; species Calcarius lapponicus. The sequence continues at coordinate 24,579,718 of CM077464.1, forward strand.
AGACATTGTGTTTTCTTAGGAGATTGATCACGAGCAGGGCCTGAAGCAATTCCTGAAGACTGAAGAAGATAGCAGCATCATCTAACCCTATTCATCCTATGAACTTTTTGGAAAACATTGGGAAAACATTATCATGGGTGATGTGGAAATTAAAAATACTCTGGAAAATTGGATAGAGTCCTTTCTTTATTCTTGTTGTAACAGCAATGTGGAGAAAAACAGTACTGGTTTTCACTTTCCTGGGTTGTCATCTAAAAACCTTTGTGATCAGTTGAAAAGAGCACAAATGTTTTGGAGCAGATTAGAACTGGTAAGGGTCATACCCAGTGTCTGAGGTTGCCTGTGTGCAGTGAAAACCAAGTGGCTTTTTAAAGACCACTTCTAGAAATGTTTTGGTCACTTGGAGCAGAAAGTAAGTAACTGCATGGAGTTTCTCTAGGCATTTTACAAAGAGAGGAACTGAGAACTGCTGTCTCTGGTTGTGTGGCTGGTATTTTAACCTTATCTAATGCACACATTGAAAGAAATTTTACCGGTATCAAGGAAAAATCCTGTCCATTGATTGTACTGAAAGGATTGTGGATAGACTTGTTCTTCACTAAGACTGCAAGTCCTTTTTCCTTCATCTAGGAGCTTCAGTGATAAAATAGTTCATCTCATACAGCTAGAAGTGTACATTAAACAAATAACAATAAACCCTTCTATTCTCTGTAAAGTACATTTGGCAGCTGGATCAAAGGACTGGAAAAGCTTGATTGTAACTGAAATTTACGGAAATGGCAATTTTGTCCTAATTAAAAGGAAATTTGAAGCCAAAATGAAAATAAATCCTGTAGCTTAATTTGGTATAGCTATTATTCATGAGTAGAGAACCTATTGCGTGAAAATTCCTTGGCCAAATTATGTAATTAAAAAAATTATATTGTTCTGAAAAAGTTTAAAAATATTTTTCCCCCTAAATAAGCAACTTTAAGAAAATGTTCTGACATTAGTACTGGAATGGTCTGCAGTGTCTGTGAGAAAGTTTTGATGCTTGACCTTGTCAAATGTGGAGGTAACTGACCTGTAGAGATGTGTTGCTGTGCTTCTGCTGAGGATTTCAATGGAATCAGTGATGGCACAGACTGTGATGAATGACTGAAGGAGATGTAAGAAAAGTGAGTCTGTTACCTACAGTATCCTGGGGGCAGTTTCATTAAAGGCTACAGAAGCCTTCATGCCTGATCAGACTACTCTAAAAGGGTTCTTATCATGAACAAATAAGTAACATGATGCCCCTAAAATATAGAGAAGGTTAATTTTGTTTTTCAAATGCATTTGTTCCTACTGTTAAATTGCAAAGTCTCCAAGTACGTACATACACACACTTTTCTTCTGGTCATACAACTGATCTTTTTGCTTAGTTTTGCAAAAACCAAGTTTCAGTTCCTTTGTTTCCTCCTCCTTTTTAAGCTACTGTTTATAATCTCAAGCCATTTGGTCAGAAATCTAGGAAAAATCTAATCCAGGAATTTGTGTGTATGCAGTTTTTTCAATTTACTATTGTCTCTGAATATTTAGTTCCACAGTTGTGTTTTTCACAATTTCTGCTGATTAGGAGTGTCTGAGAAGGGCATGGGCGCCATGGAGGCTTGATTCTGACTCCTGTAAAATAGAAATGTTGAGATAAGTTGGTTTTGTCTTTTAGTAAGAACTTGAATTTCATTTCTGTCTTAATTGTGATTCAATAAGTGTTATGATTAGAAGGCTGGTCTTTGTTTGCAGCAGAAAATCAGAGTGCAAAAATAGGATTTTTTTATTGTCTAGCTGTTACTGTTTAAAGGGAAAAGTGATATAAGAGAAAAATGATGCACATCCCTCAGGAGTTAATGGAAGTAATTGCTTTTAAAATGTCAAGATTTCTAAATTTGCAGTTGGTGCAGAATTAAGATGAGAAAGGCCTTCAGGAGTTCTGAGACTGGTTTTATTTCTCATAATGCTGTTTACCAGCAACCAAAAAGGCCAACATCCTAGAGACCTACAGTGACTGTGTGAAGACTTTTTGTCCCTTTCAGCATTCCCTTTTATGCAATGCCATTTTTTTCCTTTATAGTGAACACATAAAAATTGCCATAAGCTGCGCTTTTAAGACAGTGTAAAATTGTAAGAGCAATAATTCTAATAACTCCTGTAGATCAATGCTTGAAAACAGATACTCCAGAATGTCAAGCTTCATATGTATTCCTTGGCTCTGAGAGAAACTGCAGTAAATGCTGCTTTTATAGAGAGTTTCTGTGACTGCCAGCGGAAGAACTGGAACACATTTATAGGGAGTAAAAATTGGAATGAAACATGCCAGACTAGAACAGCAATTCCTTCCTTTTTACTACTGGAAGAGGATTAATATAATAAATCATTAGGACAATAATTGGAGATATATTTGAAAGATGACTTAGTTATTAGAAGTTATAATTTAACTGCATGATAAATTACAAATAATGACAAATCTGTATACCATTTAGCCCAACCCAGAGTTTTTGTTAAGGAATATGTATTTTCTCTCTATTTATGAATGCAGAGAATGAAACAAAAAATCCTAACTTCTTTTTTATTAGTGTATTTGTGAAAGCAGAAATTTTACAAAGGCAAAATAGAGCAATAGCAGCTTTTAACTGGCAAAAAATGAGTGACCATTGGTTACTAGAAAGGGTAAGGCTCATTGTATTTGATAGCAGTAAGTCAGAGTATGGATACTTTGGGAAGTAATTCATGTGACATTATATTCCAACTAATTACTGTACATATGAGATATAAAGTTCACAGTATGTTTCAAAGCAGACATGACCTTTCTTGGTAAGAAAAGACCCATTTGATGCTTTTGATTTTAAAGTGAAAATACACATCTCTGTAGATGCTCATATATCCTGCCTGATTTTCCACTGAATGCTGTTCAGGCCATCCTGGTAATGGGAATGTGCTTTGAGGCTATCTCTATATGAAGCTGAGATATTGATAAAATGAAAGTTCATTGTAGGACCACTGAGACATATTCAGGGAGCAGGAGCACTTGACAAATGAGGAGATGGTAACAGAACCGCAGTTGTCCAGCCTGGACAAGGAAAGGAGGATTTCTGATTAGATAGGAAGAATGAGAATAGCTATGTGAGGCAACAGACTGCCCAGAAAATCTGTGCCATAATCACCCTTGCAAATTTTCAGTGTCTGACTGTTGCCTGTGTGACCTGATCTAACTCTGTAAGTAGCATGCTGTAAGATGGAGAAAGAATTCAGTGTTTTCTAAAGATTCCTCCAAAAAAGTTTTCTAAAGATTCCTCCGAAAAAGTTATTCTTTGACCCCGTGTCTTTTACTTCAACTTTGTAAGATACAGAAAAATATGTATCTTGTCAGTGTGATCATTGATATTAGCCTAATAGGGAATGTAAAAAGTGCAATTGTATATGAAAAGTATGCAAGAAAGATTGGTGGTTTTGTCATTTTGCACCCTTAAAAAATACCTTATGGATAAGGTATGTTTCTTAAATTGCAATCTTCAGAAAAGCAGAATTATATTTTCAGTGTTTCCATCCTTGATTTTAATCTTTCCCTGAAATATTGATAGGAATCTTCCTGCTTATGCTTTTTCATTCTTCTTTCTAGTAAAGTTTTCTTACTTCTTATCAGAGATTGTAAATGGTGGGTGCTTTATCATTGCAGAATTTTCTCAGTGTAGAAAAGCTACCTCCTCCTCTGAAGAAAAATTATTCTGAAAAGCAAACATCTTTCCTTACTCTCCTACTCTATGTGGCTATACACTCTTCAATATTACTAGGATGATAGCTATTTTAAAGACTGGGAAAAAAATGGCAATATGTTACTGGCAGACCTGAGGAAAACTGCTATGATAGGGGAGAAATGATGGCAGGGTAGGAATTGTAAAGCTGTTAAAGAAGCCACAACGTAAATCATGAGAAGGTTCTATACAGGCCTTGATTGTTAAACCCACTTTGTCTCAGCATCGTGGAGAATTATTAAAACTCAATAAAAATCCTCTTCCTTTATTGCAGAATAATTTGCCTATTTATAGCCAAGAAGGCCAAAACCAGCCAGCCAGAGATGGTAAATGGCAGTGCTTCTTTTTCACTGGGAATAAATTTCAGGAGGGAAGTAATTTTCTATCATGTTTTCTGAAATAAAGGGATTTGAAAAAACTTCTGGACTCTGAGATAATTGAGAGCAAAAGCCTGCACATGTACTTTGTGTAGGAAAGTGCTATATTTTATATATGCAGTGTATACTTTTAAAAACAATTCCTTTCTTATAGAAAACAGCTTGAAAAGCTGGAATAAATCCCAGGAAAAATAAATGATACAATTGCTCACCACCAGCCTATCCCTGGGCAGTGACCTGCAGCTTCTTGCTGACTCCCTGCAGTTCATATACTGGGTTATGATGTTCTGTGGTATGGAACATGAACCACTTTAGTCAGTTCAGGTCAGCTGTCCTGGATGTCCTCTTCCCACCTTCTTGTGCAGCTGCTCTCTGACAGAGCATGGGAAACTGAAAAGTCCTTGACTTAGGGATTAAGTTGGTGACACACTAATGTTTTCACTACTTAGCAACAAAAAAATACTAGTGTCTTACCAAATTTACTCTCACACTAAATCCAAAACACAGCACTGTATGAACTACTAAGAATAAAATTAACTCAACCCCAAAACAAATATGAAGAACCACATTGTTTCTGGGAAGGAACCTTATGTATAAGGTCCATTTGGTCTAGATCAGCCATCGTGTCTTTCACTGAAAATACTTTTGGATTTGGATTTGAGAGAAAGATGAGTAAGCACAGAGCTCCCAAAGTGGTAATTGCATTAGAATCTGCAGTTTGTATGAACTTCTAGAAGTTTCCTTCCAAAGAAATTGTTCTCAACAGAAATGAGAATACTGCTCTTTCCTCTGTGGTAAAGAAGAGAATTTATATACATGTTGATAAATTTAGCGGTGAGACTGACCTCAATATCCTACCAGAATTTTATGCATTTTGTGGGAGGCTGTTGCTGACAGAAATACTTATTTTAGTTTGGCTGCTTCAGTTAAGTAGGTGTCTTAGCTTTCAGTACACTTTAGACATTGACCTGGACTTGTCTTGGGACTTACACCTATTTGTAGACATTTCAGTTTGTTAAGCTTCTTACATGCCTGATGTCCTGGGAGCCCAGTAACAGAGGTAATTAAAATGACAATATCTATTTTATGACAATATCTGTGGCTTGGCTTCCTTACACTGCATAGTGGGAGGTCATGTATTCATACATAGAGAATGTGCAGACATGAGCTATAGGAGTGCAAATCCTCTCTGCTACCACATGATCTTAGATATAAATTTAGGTATTCAGGAAGATCCAATTTACTGTAGAGAGAGGCATAAGTGGTACTTAAAAGATTCCCTCAGGAGGGAAATGATAATTTAATTTTATCTTTCTTTCTTTTCCCCACATTAGAAAGAGAAATAATAAGATAATATTTTTAAAAGTGTGGTAGTTTGTGAAAAAGTAACACGTCTCAATTTTGCCAAACAATAGGTTTGCTGTTGCTCAGAACGATATGTGTGAATGGCACGCAGCATTTGCTGTAAGATGTTGAGAGTAGAATCCTTGTAAAAATCAATATCCTGAACTTCCAGTCAAATAAATGCACAGTCAGATTCTTCCTGACACAATCTGAAATCAGAAAATATAAGAAACCCAAATATAGCAAGGCAACTGAAAATGTATTACTTGTAAATCAGTCTTAGAACAGAATGTCTAGTTTAAGGTAAGATAGACCCTTTCTATCTGAGATTGGCCCTTGACAATGCAGTTGCAACAGAACAAGAAATTCCGATCTCACTGCCCTTAATGAGGCTGCCTGCAACTTTCTGTCCAAAGGAATGGGTTAAAAAGGTTCTAGATTAGCTGAGGCCTTGGGAACCAGGGCAAAACAAGCAAAAGGATTTGTTCAGTGGCTCCTGCCAGAGATGACTTAAAGTCTGAGGGCAAAAGGAATTCCAAATGTTTCATGTTGATAGAGCTGAAACACTGGCACACAAATTCTATGTTTATGGTATTTTTAAAAGACTTTTAATGATTAATGCTAGTTTTCTAAGATGAAGGGGAGACAGAAAAAGTGCCGCTAAAAGCCTCACAATAGTTCCTTTGTGTGCAAAGCCAAAAAGAAATTTTAAAACTTTATTTGGCAGTCAAAATAAAAATTACTTTGGGCTTTTGATGCCCTAGACATTTATTTTTTTTATATGCCATATGCTCCCTTAAAATTATTTGTTTTAAAAATGTTGTTTCACTTGGAGGAAATGTGGAACAGGAGGAGAATTGCCACCAGCTGAAATTCTATTATATCTGTACAAGAAACTACAAACTATTATTTTACCTTATCAGATCTCAGTGCAGACCAATTTGAGTAAGTTGTGTGAATTTGCACGACATCCCAGGGAAGGACAGCACCTTTGACTAAGAGTGTTGGGTGTGTACTTTTTTAGGCTCATGATAATTCTAATTTTTAATATTCCTTCCTAAAACAGGGTAGTTATTTAACAAAAATGAGAACACTATCCCAAAGAATTTGCAATCAGAGTTGACTCTTTATGATTCTTTATATTATGGAAACAAGCAATAGTGAGAGAATAGGATGAGGAACTTTTATGGTTATTCATGATAAAAGATGTGGTTCTCGTTGAGTTCTATTTTTCTGCTAAACTTCCAAAATCCACATTTAAACAAGAAAGTAAAGAGTGCACCATTGATTAATTTAGCACAGGGCTTGTAGGAGAAGGAATTTTCAGGGCTGGTTTGAAGCAGAAATCACCAGTGTTGAGAAAGTAGGCTTTTATGAGATCTTCACATGTGAGGGGAAATGAGGCAGTTACAGACCCCTGCTTGTTAACAACAGTACAAGTTCACTCCTGACACAGGCTGGAGGGACTCAGCTGACTTTCATGGCACAGCATGTGTAAGTAAGCCAATGTGACTCTAGTATAGAACTACCATTACTAACAAAGAAACTGCTAGCAGATTTTAGAAAATATTACAATGAATAATAAAACTATCAGTTCTTTAGCCTCCTTATAGGTGAAATTTTCCCAAAAGTAAGAGCAGTAGCCATTTTACTCGCTCTAGGCTCTATGTGGAACTCATTGCAGTTTGCTCGTTTATAGCCTTATCTTTGTCCCTGATTTCCTGCTTCTCTGCTCTCTCTCACTTGTACAGACCACCAGGCTACACCCATTATCACATTTAAGGGAATTTCTGGAGATGTGATTTCTACAGGTCGTTTCTGCTTTTTCTCGCTGTCAGCAAGTTGTTTTTCAGCTATGGAGCTTATGAATGGATCCCCTAAACTGAGCTTCCCTCTTTATTGGTTGTTTTCTTGAAAATGCAATGGACAATAGGTCCTGTTTAAGTGCTGGGTTAATCTTAAATATGGGCCTCTCTTTAATGTACAAGAAAAGGCTTTAAAGACATTTCAGTGGTTTCTAAACAGAGCAACTAATTAAGTTAACTCTTCTTTCACAAAAGGAAGCTTTTAAGTACAAAAAAGAATGCTTTTAGTGTTGATTGTTATTTAATACGTTTTTATTTGAAACGATGTATTTTCAGTTTATTAACTGAAATTCCATCCCTTTCCACTTACCTCCTCCCTCCCCTACAGTATTTTGTTTCACTGTGGATGATTTCTTCTTTATGCCATCTACAAATGACCAATAATGTGCTACAAAAGCACAGGAAACTCTTATAACCTTTTACTAGGCAGAAGTAAATATATAACTAGTTTGTACAAACACAGTTGTTTTGTACCCTGGCTTCCTGCCAGTGTGCTCATTACTCCTGAGCCCCTTTACCTGTGAAGTCCTATTCCTGCAGGTGTTCTAACCCTGCTCATTCTCAAGTCTTCTGCTGAGCTCTCTGTTGCCTTCTCCTCTGCTCTGTATTAACTCAAACCCTTTGTATGGCAGTGAGAACAAATGGGACAAGGGAAAGGAGAGGGCAGCTCTGTTAAATTCTTTCTAAGCAAGAAGCATTGTCTGGGAATCAAAGTCTTACTAAAACTTACTTGACTGGGAGTTGGACTTTGATGGTCCTAGTGGGTCCCTTCCAACTCAGAATATTCTGTGATCTGTGATTCTGTGGAGTGGGCAGGGGAACCTTCCCCACATGTGCCTGGGGGAAGGACTATGTGTTTCTCAAGGAGACTGAGACAGGCAGAGGACAGGGAGTGCTGCTGTGTAAGCAGATGAGAATTGAGATCAACAAGTTGTTGATCTGGTTTTGGTTTGTTTCTCCATAGGGGAAGGAGTTTCCCTGATAAAAGTTTGAAACATAGTGCATGCAAACTAAAGAAATTACTTCTGTTTCCTAAAGAATTTTAGTTTCTAAATTTCTAAACTTCCCAGTCTGCCACTGTGCACCTTTAAGAATGCTTTTGTGACATAGATTTTCTGTAAAGTCCAGAAGTGCTGCAACTGTGTTGGTAACACACAATAGAATATACCCTCGGTGAGTTATTAACCAGTACTGAGAGAGCACAACTCAAAGTGTTGCAAGCTTTATTTCTGTAAAAAATAACATTCTGTCTTTTAGTTAAATTAGATTTGCACTCCTTTCCATAAGGCTAATTTTGTCTTTGTCTAGCTGGCCTTCCTGCAGCTTGCAGCTAGGTGGGGTGAGTGCAACACTAAAATTCAGTCCAAACACCAGCACTGAATTGTGAAATACAGTGAATAGCTAATTTGAAAGTCTGAGAGTATACTCAATATATGGCTAAATCTTGTTTGGGTAAAACAGGCTATATTTTGATTTTTGGCAATTCAGTAAACAAGGTACAATTTAGATTTTAGTTTTAGGTCTACTAAATGATTTCAAACCTTAACTGCAGTCTTCATAATCATCATGGCTTACACCTACAGTACCAGGTTATATTCTTTGGCATTGTCTGTGCCTATGTAATTGATTTAGGGCGTCATATATGGAATTTAGAGGTGATGGAGAAAGGGGTGTGTTTTTATTTCATAAAACAAATCAAACAATTCAGGGAAAACAACATTTAAAAATTTTTCCTTAAATATTCATCCTTCAAAATCACTTAATGGAAGTAACCACTAGATAATCATCTGTCTTTCTCATTTTTATGCCCTTTTGTTAAATTTTAAACTGCTTTTTTCTTTTTTTCCAACCATGGACCGCTGAGCCTTCATTTATCTCCTCTGTCACTTAGTTCATAAAAACATGGCAATGAAAGCATGGCAAGACTTTGAGAACAAAATGTTTTCTAATCACAAAACATTGGCAGCTCAGGAAAAGAAAAAACTGGATGCTTAAGAAAATGTTAAATAGAACCAGATGAAATTTTTAACTTTGCAAAATGGAATACTTACATACACTTTCTGTCTAGAAAATACAGAGCCATGGATTTTGTATCACTTATGCCCTGATAGCTATATACAATCTACAATACTTATTGTAGAATTTTTTCCACCAATTCCTTTGTCAATCCCAGAAGCTTTGCTGGTGAAATTGCTACATAGAGGGAGCTGAGGAATGGAAAGAGCAATTGACTAGCTCAAGATCATATAGGAATATGTGGTAGAGATGGCAGCTGAATCCAGGACTCCTGTATCACAGGTCAGTTTTATACAAAACAACCGGTTTTCTCTAGTTAGCACAATAAAATATTGCCTTTTGTCAATGAGCAATTTAGCTGCATAAAAAAGGTTGTCAAATCATGGTTCACTAGGGTTCAGTTCCAGAGTTGCAAAGTGCCACAGAATGAGTTCATTCGTGTTGTCTATCCTGATCTAGTCTGGGCTTTTGAAGGCTCCTGTGGTACTGCCTCTGTGGAATATGCCTGTAGCAGTTTAATTCCATCTTTTAGTTCCTCCTGTATATAACCAAGCAGTTAACTATTAACATTTTTGCTGGTTTCTACAGAGTATTTTATATTTTTCCAAGTGTTCTAATAATACTAGGCACACCAGTAATGTCAATGAAAAAGTCTTATGGCATATTGTTTTACTTTGGAGGAGAATGAGACACGCAGAGGGTAAGTAATGTGATTGTAGAAACTGCAGCCTCACAATGTTCACATGGATCTGGATAGCAAGAGACCTGTATTTCAGCCACAGCTCTGTCAGTCTCATTACGTAGTATTGATAAGTAATTGCTTGCCCTTTGATTTGTTTTTCCTACATGCAAAAGACTCATGGTCCTTTGTGTGACCTTGCACAATGCCTTGTCCTGTGATCCATCCAATACACCAAATTTTAAATATCTTGTAAAGGAGGTTAGGTTCTAACAAAGGCTACTCTGCTTTCTCAGTCAAGGTGAGAGGGTTGCTATACTGCACTGCACACACTGTTTTGCCAAGGGGCCTGTGTACAGAGGAAATGAACAGACTTCCAAAATTCTGAATGAGTCTGTCCTGGCTTTGGTGGTGTTTAGAGCAGTAGCTAAAAGTCAGTCTGGGTTTGCTGCAGTGAAGAATACTTTGTGTATTTCTCTTCTTCTTCTGATAAAGCTGTGGAATAGATAATGATAAAGGGCACTCTAGTCTCAGAGAAAATTGCTGATAGCAGAGTTAAGACTGTTGATTTGACCGTAGCTCATACTCTCTTCACGATAATGCTGTTCATTGATGACTGCATTGATCTGCTCTCCACTCTTTCCTACAAAAGCCAAAGGAATTTAGTTTATTGTGCATATTTTGTTTAAATACCAGGTGTATTACTTTCAGGCTTTTGAGTTGGACATATGGCTTCATCAACAAAGGATGGCACTTTCTCTCCTTTACATGCTCACAAAGCAGAAAATTAGTCTCACTGAAAACTGGTAAAGGCAGCTTTCCTGTCTCAAATATTGGCTGATATGCCTTGGCCTGTCATATACACAATGCTGGAGAGTGCCAGGCAGAGCTCAGTGACTGCTGTCTGCACACTGTGTTACACAAACCATGGTATCTTGGGCACAAACAAGGTGTAATAAATACTACTTCCATTTTGGCACTGAAGGTGTTTTCTCTCCTCTTTTGGATCTCATCTGTGAAAGATTAATCAAGTGTTCCAATCAACACAAAGTAGCAAAGATTTAACTACTGTTCTTTGAAAAAAAAAGCCTGAATCTGGCACCTACTGTATCCCATTTGCCTGTCAGTAGGCTAGGCAAGTGGCTTCCTAATTTCAAGAGAAGTGCTTGCAGAGAGGGATGATTGCTCATGCCAGTAGCTCTCTCTGATGAAAAATGGAAAGCAATGATTATCTTCAAAAGTCCATGAAGGTTCAGTTAAGGTAAAATATGAGACATTTGATCAAAGGACTAAAAAGTACACAAATCCCAAGTGAAGGTCTGATTCCATGACAAATAACTCTGAAATAACTCTGTTCAGCCTTTACCAGGAGACATAAGGGCACCAGAAAAACCATTCTGGATGATTGAGGATACTCATCCCATAGTTTGCTTTAGGAGGATTAACAGCACATCTGCTTCCCTTTGTCAAGCCACATATTTCCCAGACTGTTGATAGATTAGGTTAGCATCAGTGAGATGCAGACTGCCTGATATGTATCTTTTCATCCTCTTGAAACCTTTTTCTTTGTTTCAATAGTGGGAAGAACCTTGAAATGAAAAAAGTTGAACAAAATATTTTTTCCTCAAAAGTTGTTTTGTTTGTTTGCTTATTTTAGGAGGGTTCAAGAAAGATTCATTATCACTGAGATTCAAACAATTTTTTTCAATATATTTTATATTATTGATAGTGAACTGAAAAGTTGATCATTGGTGAAATTCAGTGACTTTTACTTCCTAATTTGTAGTCCAAGAACCTATACCCTTATCTGGTAGAGAATCCCATTAGAGATTCAGTTTGAATGAAGCTCAGAAGTCCCTCTGTGTCTGAATAAGGAATAAGGGGTTTCAGACAGAACTAAGAGCCAGGAAATCTTCAGCTTTCTCTGGTTTTAATTCTGTATATTTTTCATTAAGTCCCATGTGCTTCCATGTCAGAAAAAAAAAAAGAACTATTTTCTATCACTCTTTTTCTAACCATTTGTTTTAGGACAGCCACAGGGCTCATCTAAACTAAACTGCTTCCTAATTATCCTTAAAAGACAATTTCATGTGGGTGATGAAGATAATGGATGAAGGATGGAGATAAAAGAGTCACTGAAGTTCACTGTTTTTTGACCTCCTACCCTGTCTCCCAGCCCCCATTGTTCCCAGACCTGGCAAAATGGAGATAGAATCTGCATCTTAACCTTTCTGTAGCCTGGAGCAAGTAAAATCTTGAAACTCATTGTCTTTTTTTCCCCTATTGGTAGGAAATAATCTCAAAGTAGCAGGACTACCTCTGCAAATCAAAATCAAAAGTAGGACTGTAACCAGAGACTACTATTATTTGATAATTTGGTTTAGCTATAAAGGAACATTTTGGTCAGTAATTTAATGAAAAATGGAATATCCACTAATCAGGTAGATCTTGCAAAAATTTTCAGAAAGCAGCATCTTTTTTTAATGCATCATAAGAACTGAAGACATTGCTATCTATGTTTATGTAATGTACAGGGGTTGCCTTTCTCAGAAAATTTTTGTTCTCATTTACCTCATTTTTTGGCCAGGATGTGTCTGCCAAGTCTAGAAAATAAAAAGAATACACACTTAACATTCTTTAGCAGTGTACAGTATTTAGTTTTCTTTTATTTTCTTTTTAGGAGGAAAATATATTTCACAGAGACTATCCACTGAATTTATAGTGCATCACTATGGTGATCACAATGAAAAATGCAATAATTATGAACTATCATGTCCCACGAAATGTTAAGAAAATACAAAATTTCTTACAATGGTAAGAACCTGTGGTTCTGTTTAGAAAATGAGAATCATTGAAGTAATTTCTTTACATACTTTTGTCATTGAGATTAAGAGCTCAGTTTTGCTTTTACAGAAATGCTCTGCTTTTAGAGGGAATGTGGGGCTTGGGCCACATGGGGAAAGAGGCAGTGCAGTGAGACTGCAGCTGGGGAACTGCTGCCTGCCTGCAGGACTTGGAGGGTGGGGTCTCCCTCCAGACCAACTGCTCCAGCATCCTTCCCAGTGGATCCAGCATCCCACTGCTCCAGCATCCCGACTGCTCCAGCATCCCACTCACCCAGTGCCCCATCTGCCACACAGGATTTGTCAGCAATCTAAACTCATTTACCTGATGCTGGATCCTAGAGCTGGAGGGAAGCTGAGGAGCTGTTGTGTGGTCGCCTGAGACAGAAACACCACACTGAAGAGAGCAAGATGGAGCCAGAGGAATGTCGTGTGTGAAGTATGAGGCTTGACAAGTCTGGCACTACTCACTCTGATCCTGCTTTTGACTGAATTAGCTTTTGATCTGTTACACAACGATAAATCTATGTAACTCTATTGAAGTTTATTTAACAAAATTAAGTATCAGAGTTTATTTTAGGAGAGTTACTCTGCATTTTACCAGATGCAATTAATCCCATTAGTCTGAGTTATATTGTTGTCTTTGATTCTGAACACTTGAAATGTAAACAATACATCCAGCACATTTAGGGAGTGATGAAAGGACAAATTCTCTTCATATTCATATCAATGGAAAATGAATGTTTAGGACTTGACACCACCAAGGCAGAGTGTAGCCCTGGATGTGTATTTTAGATGAGACTCAAGCTGTGGTTGGATGAGGCTCACCTCGACTGTAAGCTTAACCAAACCTTTTCCTCTCTTGTAGTAACTGCTTTCCTCCTCCTATTGCCTTCCGCTTCTTTTTCCACATTAATGATTAATTGCTTATGTTCCTGCTCTCTTACTAAAATGCTGAGTCTTTCACCTACTGTTTCCTTTTGGTTTATTCCTTTATAGTTGTGCCAGCTAAGCACCATCTATATGCAAAGCATCTAAATGTTTATATGGAACATGTGGTTCTTATTTATCTTTGCTCCAGACATGACGTGTATGTGCATAGGAAGGAAGATGAAGTAGTTAACAGCGCTAACAGAAAATCTAGATATTTTAGAAGAAAACTGCTTGCTTAAGTGAACTAAAGAAAAATATAATCTTTCCAATTAAAATATTCTTAAATCAAGAAAAAAAAGGAGATCCTGGATTAGTACTCCAAAAGGAAATATCTTTAGCATTGCAAATTGTTGCTCTACAGTCTGAAACTATGGCAACATTTCCAAAGTCTGGTTTAAATAAGCAGGATTCTTAAGGAATGTAAAATGTAAGGCTTAAGTATGGGTTCATTTCTTTGCTTTTTTCTATTTACTTTTTTTCTCATTTTCATTCTTCTTTTTTCCCTTTCCCTCTCTTCTACTACTTCTACTTTTTAAGCTTTTTTCTACTTTTGCTACTTTTAGTTTTTCTTTTTTTGTATCCTTTTTTTTTTCTTTGCGCACAGACAACTTTCCAGATTTAAAAAAAAATTAAGAAATCTCTCTTCAAGATATGGCAGATTTTGTCTCACTTTGCATATATTCATGAGGCAGTAGTACTTTAAATCTCATTTAGCAAGGAAGTAATCCACAGAGTCTCTAATCCTTTTTACTGAGGACTCTAGGACTAGCTGACTCTTGGAAACCTTTTACTGCAATCTATGTAGAAAATAATTCACAAGGAATACTGGAGCATCAGGAGACTATTAGCTTGACTTTACTATGGTTTACAGTGAGGATTTAGATACCTGAGAGATAGATGTTCAAGACCCTACGTGGCTGTTGTGAATCTAGGAACTGATATTTCTGCCTATTGTTTGTGCTTCTGAGATCCTATACAGGTTAAAATTCACCTTGCCTGTCATAAGGAAAATAATTTAAAGGGCAATAAAAGCTATGTGTGTGTGTGTGAGTTTAATGCTTGCACAGACACAGAGTAAACTCTTTGAAGATAATGGAGACCGAAGGCTGTGATGTACTACCATAGTTTACAGGTAGGACACAGTGGTCTGAGTTTCTGGGTTGGAGTGATGCCTCCATCATCTTTATTTTCAGATATCTCAGGTGGTAGGACTCTGTGTCCTACTACCTGAACGCTCTCAGATGTCCCAAGGAGAGTTTCTGTCACAGGTAGCCTTTGTGTTGCAGCTCATGGGCTTTAGAAGTGGGGTTTGGATTCCACCTATTATTGGAGCATTGCCATTCTCTACAGGCATCACACCCTATGGTTTCCATGGTGCAGAGACCTGTGTCTTGTTAACCAGAGGCAAGGGGTGCAAATTCAGTCTACAGTGCCTATCACTTGCAACATCAGGGTTACTTTGCATCCCTCTCAGTACATAGAGGGAATGGAGAGCAGAAGTTAGACAGCACTTGAAATAGATTTCCTGGTTTTGTTCTCTGTGTAGTGAGCAAATAGCTTCTTACTTGTTTTGGTGTTTCTGTGCCCCTCTCTGACAAAGTATATCCATTCCACTTTTTAGTTTAGGTCTTTTTGGACAGGAATGTTCTTCTTGCACAGTATCTAGTGGAGGAGGTCCTGACCTGCAGCTGAGGCTGTGATGAGTGAAGTGAAAATGCAAACATTAAGAAAATAAAAATGTACCACATAAACCCAAACCCAGCTAGCACAGACTCCTCCTTCTGATGGTGGACAATTTTGACTATTTAGGGCACACATATAAGATACAGGGCAAGTATAGCAAGAGGTTTATTCTAATTTAACTTGCTGATAGTGGCACTCAGCAGCTGTATATGGACTTGTGTCCAGTGTGTGCATCTAGATCATCCTATGCCACAGACACTAATGGACCTGCCCTCCACACCCATTCCTTTCTCTTAAACAAAATGTAAAGTAAAACTAGTATATACCAAATATTATATAAATATTAGTGTGGGTGAAAGTTAATACTACGGGGATTAAATAAGAGATCAAATTATGTGGATGAGTTGCTAATGCTGTTAGAGATTTTAGGTAGTGGGGACAGCACAGCTCAGAAACCATTAGCTCACTCCTTCCAAACACATTTTTATTCCATGAGCAGGTCAGGAACCACACCTAAATTCTACTGTTAAAAACTTTTAATGTTTTTATTATTTTCAGTTTTAATGGCTTAGAGCATAAGAGCAATCTGTAGGTATTATTTACTGGAAAATAATTTTCCAAAGACCTATGTTATAATTTTTTCTTTAGCATGACCAGTATACTTGTGCCACCATATTTTTCCTGTGCACAAGAAATGCGGTTTTATCCAAGTGAATGAAAATTAACAACCTTGTGTCACATTCTTCATTGGTCACTCATTTTGTAATCCCAGAAGAATACCCAAACCTGTGTAACTCTAAGACTAATTTTAAGAAATGCATCCATGCAGTTTCCTATTAATAATGTTAGTGGGATTTCACATAGATAAGGAAAGTCATCTTCTGATCTGCTGCTGGACCAAGACCTCATATATACATTAGAAAATAGTATGGCTTGTAACTATCTCATTATTTTCTTTCACAACTCTTCTATCACAAAAATCTATCAGTTTCCTCACCAGGAGTTACACAGATACTACATGTAATATTTTAAAGCCAAATAGTTTATGCCTAACCTATTCCAAAGATATCTTATCATATCTTTGACTAAATAAATATTGTTACGTTATTTTAAGTCTTGTATAGCTGAAGGAATAGCTGGATGTTCTTCAAGTATGTAGAGTATAAAATATAGACAACATCAGTGAGGATGGAAACAAGGGAAAAATGTTTCAGGCCAAAAGTACTAGCTGAGGAAAATGATGAAAACTGGGACTTGGCAGCAAAGTTATCTTTACAATAGAGTGACTGGTGCAAAACTATAGTACTCTTCAGTGCTTTCTACCTAAGAATTTGCAGCCTAAAAATGAAGTTACATTTTCCCCTATATCCCTAGATGATAGGTGAATAATTCCAGGAATTGCACTTAGTCCTAAAGTCCTTCTTCAAGGACAGTCAAGCAAAATTCTCTTTGACTTGAAACAGGCATTTGCCTAAAAAAGTGTGGCAGGGCACAGCTCATTAAGAAGGTCTTGCAGATATGATAAGAATAAAGCTGTGAGTGAAGATCACTTTTAAATCATGAGGAAGATTAGCATCTTCCACATGGAGAAGAATTTAAAAAATCATATCATCAAGAACACTTAGACATTCTGTTTTTAAAGCAGAAAGTCAGTCTCAACATTGGGTGCAGAAAGTCATGTTTTCACATTTTAAATTGTGGTACTTGTACATCAACTGGCTGGAAACAAATGTTTATTTTCTGTCTGAAAAATGCACATTTTTCCAACTTAATTGCCTAACAGTTCTTTATTTATGTTGGATGTAAATTCATAAATGTCTTTTCAGAAATAAACTTGCCTGCAGATGGCCGCTATATGTTTCTGGAAATATTTTTTGAAAAATGTCTATTTAAACTAGCTTTGGTGGAAATCTTGTAAATAAACAGAGGTTTCAGCAAATTCCTGCAAATATTCTGGAAAGAAAGCCATGTCAGGCTGATCATGTGGAGCTGCACTATCACAGGTTATATTCTCACTGAAACTATTTTACTACAAATATTGGCTATGATGTTTGATTTTGCTTATGAATGGGCAATGGCATATATACTTTTTCATGCAGCCCCTACTTCACTATTTCTGGTAACATAAATAGTTCCTGAGTTGGTAGTTTTTCAAAGCACTCATTGAAAAAAAATCTTTGAACTTTGGTTGATTTCATTTGGAAGTGTTACTTTACATCATGTATTAAGCAATTCTCTCCATTACTTCCAAGTCTTCAAACACAGCTGTCCCCACTTTTGTAGCTGTAAAATCAGATGGTTAATATCTGAAATGAATAGAGATGGCTACACTGCAGCAAAAGAGATCTTGTTAATTGGTTTAAATTTTCTTGGGGATAGAGGAAGAACCTAAATCTCTGCAGCCAAATTAAAATTCAACTGTAGCGCACAGTTCACAGATACATCTTGATTTTCAGAATAGATGTACCAGGTCACTTCACATCCAAAAGCGAAAGCATGTTCTATCTGAATTACAAATTACTTCTTAGGGAGTTGATCACGTATCCTTAACACCTTTCCTATGTCCTTCTCAACCTTTTATACTCACACCTCATTTCTTGGATAATTTCTACTAAAAGGTCTCTGCTCATCATCAGAGCATGTGGATCCTTGGAAGGGACATGGCTACATTTGCTGTTCACAGTTTCTCATGGACAGTACATTCCTTTTGGGGTGGAGAGGACTGCACCCCAAAACAAATGTACTGCCCATGAGAAACTGTTTTAGACAGCATGGTCAACCATTAAGCCCAGATGAGAGAAAAGGTTATTGCAATTCATAACCTTCTCTTAGACCACTGCAGGAGAGCTGTCTGTGCTGCTAGAAAAGCAAAGAATTCACAATATAAAATGTCTGTTAGGCCCACGTAAGAGAGAGACAGTAGTGACTGAAGGCCAACTTTACAACCCATAGCTCAAGTCCCAGCTTTAAGGCACTTAATACAGTGATAGATGTGGTTAGGTGAGCAGAATAGAGTCCACTCTGTGACACCACCCCATCCATATGCAGTTCATTGTTAATATATAGCTAAAACAGGAAACTTCTGCAATCAGATAAAGAAAGCTCTAAAGTATGTGATTATGGCTTGGTCAGATGTGAGAGTCTGTATGAAAAATAATACCTCAGGTTGGAAAACAAAGAACAGCTTGTATTTGAACTTGGCTGTGGTAAATTAAAATGAATTCCCTGAGTCCCTTTGCTCATGGTAGCTTTCAATTTTGTAGCATTTTTCAACCCTTTTGCTCCTTCAGGGTTACGAGTGATTAATTTTATTGACTTAATCTCAACTTGATATTTTTACTGTAAATCCTTCCAATGTTCAGAGTATAATTATAGTTTAATGATTTAAACTTGTGGATTCAATTCCCCAGAAAGAAGACAATATTTCACTTTTACATTTTTAAGGCTATTTTTCAGTGTCTCTTACAAAATGAGCAAATAAGACATAGGGATATTGGGAATGTTTGTTTGTTTGACATATTAATCACTACAGGTTTCATCATTGATTTTTTTTTTTTTGCCCTCAATTTATAATTTTATAATGAAGTCTGCTAGCAATTTAGTTTTATACTTGAGGTGAGTGGGCAGAAAAAGAATCAATAAAAGAGCTGAAGTTTAACACAGAAAGCAAAATCGTGATCCTTGAACTTCAGTATAGATCTGTATTGTGTATTCTAAACACCAAACCAGTATTGATATTAATGGAATTTCACTGTGTGTAATGAGAGGAGAATATTCAGTGAATGAGGGAAAAATATTCACTGGAGATTTCCAGTACAGTTGAAGGATCCACAGCATTGATTTGGCCCTAAAACTAGAGCTCTGAAAGATAAAAATACCTAACTATCAGGCACAGTTAACATCAAATCTAGTTTGTTACTGTGTAACAAGTACAACACTGTTCGGTTAGTGAAAGAAACAACTTGCAAATTTAGTGAAGGTCAAATTTTCAGAGACTTAGTGTGATCTCCATTCATATTTGCCAAAGTCACTTTCATGTTCTCTTTTGTCAGCTACTGTTTGTGTTAACAAATAACAACTTTTAAACCCAGAACTCCTGTGCTCGATTTGTGTCTGCTTTTTCTTCTTCTTCTTTTTTATTTTAATAACCTGATTGATGTAAAGGCCATTTCAATCACTTCTGCTGTCAGCTACCAACAGGAAAAGGGTTCATGCAAGACATTTTGCTTCGAATAACTAGACACTGAGTTCAGGCGCATTTTGAACATCTGGCCTATAGAGGTGTTATATTCCATAAACAGAATAAAAATTGTTTGACATAACAACTTAGGCTAATCAAGATGACTAAAATAAATATTCTTTGAGTAATGAAAGTTTTTTCATCTTTTCTTTGCTTTGCTTTCACTGTACTTTAGATATCCAAAATAATAAAAGAACCTGAAAAAACATAGCAAGTAGCTGAAAATTTTTTCACCTTTTTTTTACCAGGATAATTACCTTTAGAGCATCATGCTACTCCATCAGCAAGTTATTTTGAAGGGGTTTAGGAAGATGAGTATCCAAACTGCTTTTAAGTTTTCACTTATGTTCCAGTTACTACTGTTCTAATAGTAGTGTTGAGTAGTGTTGCTACTTGAATTTTCATTATTCAATATTGCTCCCTTTGGAACTTTGCTTCCTTTTGCAAAATACTGTTTCTGCCCCTGAATTTATATTTTGGGGTACATGTGGCTGGGGACATGCTCTGCAGCAGAACACAGCAGAAACTTTGATAAGAGACTAAAACCAGCCTAATCTCTGCATTCTCTGAAAACAAACTCTTCCACTCCTCATCGCAACATGGTTGGATGTTAGATAAATACTTGGCTCATTTTCCTTCCTCTGCTATTTTTCAGGAGTCAAGGAAATGCAAAAGGTTTTGTTGGCATGATTTGTGTCGGGCAGAGACGGTTAATACTGCCAGATGGCTTCTGATGATATTCCTTAGACATTGGGCTAATGTCTAAGGACTGGAGTTCATTAGACTGGAGTGAAAGAAGTAACACTGGCAGAGGGGATTTTGATTGTAGAACTACTACTGTGTTGGCACTTTCTGCAGATACAAAAGTAGGACATTGTTCTACCCCTAAGTGAACACTGTTTCTAATGTATAAGCATACTTAAAAAAGGATGTGGTTTTGGTAAACCTCAAAGCATTCCCAAGCTTTCTTTTTGGAACTGACTTTCAATTCTTTCTGAGGGCCAATGACAGCTCTCCATAGTCAGTTGTGCGCAGTCACTTTGTGAACAGACTTAATTGGAATTATTTCTACTTAATTCACCATCCATCCCAAACCACTGTAGCAATAGTTTTCTTCCTAGCTTTTCAAGAGAGTGATAATGACAATGAAAAAAAAAAAGCCAGGAGCAACACTGTGATATATATCCTGTCCTGGTTTGCACAGACAGTATATGAGACTTAGATTTAAGTCTCATTCGACTCTGTCGAATATGGACAGGGGCTTCCAATCACTAGAAACAAACTTTGCAAGTTTCATGCACAATTTAACTTTCCAGAAAGTGACTCAGCTCTTAAAATTTCCATCCCACAGAAAATTCTTTGATTGAAAAGGAAGCCTTTTAGTTGGGTAAAATGAATTAAAAGTTTGGGATTTTACAGCTCCTATTAGAAGGATTGCCACAGTCCTGTGTTTCACATGGCCATGATGTGTTCTGAAGATAAGTAGAGAAACAATTAACTTATAAACATCTACCTATCTTTTTGTCTTTAGAAAGAGCTCATCAGCTTTCAGCAAGCATTGCTGAATGAACTTGCAAGATCTTGTTTAAATCATAAGGTCTAAATGAATAAACATAAATAAGTGGAATTGTGAGGTCTAAATTTGCTGCATTTTTTCTATGCAGAATAGAGGCTTTGATGAACTGGAGATGCAGAGAGCCCCTGGTTAACAATCTGTCTTTCAGTCTGTAGGAGCTGTATCCTGTAGATTCTTTGTGAGATAGTCACTCATGTCTGAGTAGGGGGAAAACTTTGCAAGTTGGTTTCACCTATGGATCAGGGGAAAGAGTGAGGAAACTGACACTGAAAGAAGAAGAAATGGAAATAAAAAAGGATAGTTTCAATCTCCTTATCTACAGGTGAGTCCTTCTTTTGCTTTTGATTTTTGGAAGGAGGATCAGTCCTAGAATAACACACTTGCGCAAATTTTTTGCTTGGAAAATTGCAGCAGTTTCTTATGAGTACAAAATGAGACTATTCTCAAAATCAAGCTCCATATGATTTTAAATGCAGCAAAACCTAGTAGTTGTTTGTAATGAACACAATTTTCAGAGCTTAAATACTCATGATATATATTTATGGAATGTTCAACTAGGTGTTTTTCACTTACTTTATATCCCTGTGGAGCTGGAAAATAATAATTCTTGGAAATATTCAGAGGCACCATATATTCAAAAAACCCCAAAATTGCCTATCCATAAAGTTATGGAGAAATGCTTATCTTTTTTTAAGGGCATTTTAAAGAACCACTGCCCCCCACATGCAGGTATAGGGGTTCTGGTCAGCAAACATTTAACAGATTCTGTATTTTTCAGGGGCACTTTCAAACCACATTGCAGTCCTTGTATATGACCTTATGCACGCTTTTTTTTCCCCCCTGAAATTGTGCCCTTATACAAATACTTGAGCTTGATAAGAGTTCTAATTTCTCAATTTCCTCATATAATTGCTGTCTTGTGCTTGCAAAATTAAACAGGCAAATACTTGAGAGCTAGGGCTGGATGATGAATGGAAAGTGTTTCAACCTTTAACCCCACATGTCTTTCAGTCCTGTCTACTTGCATAAAACCGACAAAACCTTATTTTTATGGTTTATTTTCTGTGCGGCAGATATAAACCAGCTTACTAGAGGAAAAGAAAACTAGATCATATTCTGCATCAATCAATATCAAAGTAAAGAGTGAATTTTGAATTACAGAAGCATTGTGTGTCATTGAAGGAAGTGTAGGAAAGAGAAAATGCCCAGCTTCTTTTTGCAAACCTGAGCTGGACACAGAAGGCTGACAACTTTGGGAAAGAATATTCTCCTTTCCTATAATATTGTTCTCTATGAATTGCTTAGATGTCATTCATTTTAGGGATTGCCACTCACTACATTCTGGTCTCAGCTTCCCAGCTTCAGTGAGAGATTAATCACACACATAATTCAGCCATCTCTGGATTATTTAATTTTTAAATCCAAGTTTCACATCAATTCATTGATATGAGACCATTTCTAGATGCCTCTTTTACCTGCCACAATAGCCCTTTATTGAGCTTGCCAGATTGACATTTGAATTGTGTAAGTAAAGCTAGAGTAGCAAGGATGTTCTGATACATATTAGATAGAGAGATAATTTCCAGCAGAAGTGTTTGCAATTTACAATAACCCACAAGCCAGGCTGTCATTGCTTATCTATTCCTTTTCACATTTGTGAGACCCTGCCATTTCTGCTTTTTGTACTGTCAGCAGTTCCACTCCTCTTTGATAGCTAACTAAATTTGGGGGAAAATCTCAATGGGGGAGAGATGCTGCAGATGCTGAACTGAAGCCACCTTCAAAGGAGGTTGGGATACATCGTTGAAATTAATGTTGAAAGCAATGTTTTGTAACTGTATGTTACAAAGAGGTTAAACTGCACTAGGGAGAAAGTAGCAACAGATGAAAAAACGCAACAGGAAGAAATAATTATTCCTATGAAAACAAAGACTAAATGTATATAAATTACTTCTCATGCCAGAGCTAAACAGGCCCCTTAGGAAGATAATAAAGGTCTCTTGAACCTCAAAGGCTTTTTTCTGCTTTCATATGCAGCTTCTTCTATAATACCTGTTTTGTTCAAATTAAAACTTGTGCTCCTGCTCCTCATATAGAAATCTTTTCCAGGAGATTGAAGGCATAGCTCTTGAGACCACAAGTGGGGTAAACCATTCTGAAGAAATATTTTTCCCAAAGTGAATTTGTCATTTCTTTAACCCCATCCCACAAACACAAACCATAACAAGAATTTTGATAAACATGTTTATATTCAGAATTGATGGTCTTGTAGTGTAAATGCTACTGATAGAGAATATTTGTGCTGAAGTAGCACAAATAGCTTATTTAACAGGTATGATAGGAGTACAATATTAAGCCTACGTACAGTGGAAAATCTGTTTGAATAATGATGAAATCTGTGAAATTAATCATAGCCAGACTGAACAAATGAGTCCAACAATAAATTGTACATAATTATAGTAGAGTAGTATAAATGGAGACTAACAGTTTAACTAATTGAGTGCCAGCTGATGTTTTTGCCACAGGAGTTACAAACAGATCACAGATTTAATTAATTTTTTTTCCATAGCAATGTTAATTTTAAAATATATATCACACAATATGATAACAATTGAAAGGTATCTATCTTTTACTGTTTGAGGAGCCCATATGAAAAGGAAGGATAAAATAAATTATATTTCAGAAAAATTTTAAGCTCTGCAGGATTATGTCTGGAGGAAGAAAACAAGGTACCAAAGCAATGACAAACCTGATGGTGACATAGCACTGGAATTGTGGTGGTGGTGACATACCACTGATACTGTGGGATCATGTCTTTTTTCCAAATTGAGATGCTCTCTGGTACCAAATTTTGGGAAAGGACACTCTGTATTACAAGTATTTTAATATTCAGATGTTTTGAAATGAAAAGTAAGAAAAAAACAACAGTAGAACTGAAAGCTGCCCTAAGCAGCAGAGATTGTGATGTAGGGTGAATGAGGATGTATGTAATTTGTGAGATGATTCTCAGAAGCAGAATGTCAGCAAAAGTGAGGAGTTATCTGGAAGTGGTAGGAAGGCTGAAGGACTGAAGAGATCATCCTACATTCCAGAAGTGTGCATAATTCCACCATGGTGCAATTTAACAATACAAATATGCAGTGGTGAAATACTTTGGGTAAAGATAAAAGGAACAGAAACCAAAAGGAGAAATAATAACAACCATCTGTTATACTTCAGAAGATCTGGAAAAGAGTGGGGGAAAAGAATTCCCTTTTTTCTGCTGTGGGATGCTGCACTCCCGAGGAATGTTTACAACTCATATATTTGCTGCTTAGCAAACCCTACAATCCTGCATCACTGAAAAGGTCTGTAAACTACACAGAAAACAGATTTTGGAAGCAGTGCTTAATTCTGCTTGTAAAGTAAAGGCCTACTGTGAGGGACTGGTGAAGAATCTTTCCCTTTAGCAAAACACCACATGTTTTTGATATAGTCACTTTTCTGAATTCCATCCATTTTTGGGTGGAATTTTGATGAAGTTTTGATGACATGGCAGTCAGCTTAGGAGAGAAGTGTGCTATGAAGTGATAAACATTTATCAAGTATTTGTTCTTGCCAAGGCAGAGCTTAACTGAATGGTTCTTTGAAAGGTCCAAATCACCTGAGCCTGAGAGACTTCACAAATTGATAAAGTTCAATGCAAGTTTGAGCTTTGTTGTATCACTGTGGACATTTGTCTGCCCTGAAATGGCACACACAAGTCAGGGCACTGCACAGCTGGAAAGGTGAACTGTAAATAGAATGAAAGAGTGCTGATTTTCCAAATATACACTTGAAAGTGCTTTTCTTGCTTGAGTTCTAAAAAATGCTGAAACAGAGGGTTGAGTTCTGTTTTTGCAAAACAGAGATTACCATTTGTTGCTTTTTATTATTTTCACAGTTCCAAAAAGTCTGAATGCAAGAGATAAAGTTTTCTCTGTCTGCTTCTTTTCTCAGTGTCTCAAGTTGACTTATATGATGACAAGTTTGCATTGGGTGAGAAGTGTTCACTGACAGAAAGAAAAACACACTGTTATTTCTAAGAGAAGGTTAGAGTACAAATATATTCTTTCTTTGTTTGTATGTTTTTACAAACCCCCAAGATAATCTGGTCAATTTCTTCATCCACACCAGGGTCTCCACTTCCTGTCCATAGCAATTTAGTCCCACAAGGTATATGCTTCATTCCTGATCTATATTAAAATCTTCTCTCCATGGAGTTTGGTCAAAAATACAGGAAACTGCATTTTGGTAAGGGTAGGAGCAGAACACTCTAGATATTCTTAGAGTTTGTTCTTATGAATTTTTAAGTCTTGCTTAACCAAAATAAATAATTGAGTTACTTACAAAGTCTTCTTCAGCCCCCTTCAGTGCTAACCATACTGGAACCCTCATTCAAGAATCTACAGTAATGTGAACAATGCTTCACAGTAAGAAACACCTTCATAAAGAAACGTGCTTCACTGGTGTGATTAATTCTTATAATAAAATTCAAAACCAAGATAAAATAGTCTGGAACAGTAAGGAAAAGCTGTTGTTACATAGGAAAACTATGAAAGGACATTTTTTCCTTTTTTAGTTTAAGAAACCTGTGAGCAATGCAACTGTTTCCAGGTTTTCTGAAATACAAAATTCTGTGAGTAAAAGTCAAAGGATTTTTCTAAGCTAAATCAATACGGTGTTGCAATTACCATTTTCCCACTTAATTCATATCTCTCTCAAAATCAAAGCATGCTCTTCTGAAAAGCAATATGTTAAAGGAGCAATTATTAGAGATCCTTTAGGTGTCTTCGAGTTATTTATGTGGGAAGAAAGCTTTCAATAGCAGCAAGGTAGTAACGACAACTACAATTAATAGTTTTCAGGAAAACAAGTGGATGTGAACTTCGCAGGTCCAATATTGGACACAACATTTATAAACTTTATAGTAAGAAGCACAGGAGAAGGGGTTTTGTCCCTATTAGAATTTGTTTAAAATTCTCCCATAAATTACACTGAGCAGAAATATTTGCTTGAATCACAAATATCTCTCAGGCACTGCCTTATCACAGATTTCTCAAAAGCACTAACCTACATGACCTTTGTGTGAATCTCAGATGACTCCAATTATTCTGCTGTGAGCTCTGATTCTTTTACATAGTCTGACCTTCACTTTAAAATATTGAAGAAGGAGGAGGTCTAGGGGCAATGAAAGCTGTATCACATGGCCTGACCACACTTTGTACCCTGTGAGACAGGCCATTGAAATCTTGGAGAGGTAGAGGGAGGGAATTTATCTCCCAAATCTGTAGATATCTAGAGGAATGGCGTTCCACCACACTGGGGTCACCTCTGCAAAAGCACCATATTTTGACACAGTCAACTTAAAAAGTGATGGGAAAGTGGAGATAAATGAGAAACAGAAAGTAGGTCAGGAAAGGAAGCAGAAATGTGGACCAGGTTGTGCAAGAACAGAGGGGTCAAGGCTTGAACAACCTTGAAAGTTATCAGTAAAATCCTGAACTCAAATCTCAGTTTCAGAGGGAACCAAAATTGTGGTGTGAACAAGGGGTCAGCATGGTAACAGCAGGGGCAGCAGCAGTGGGATGAAAGTGAGATAGGATGCTTTGATAAAACATTTGTTGCTGATGCAAACCCTCAAATCAATGCCACTTCCATGCAGAAATTTGAGGTCAGATCCAGGCCCCACCTAACTTTCTAGCAAAACTTCAACCCAGTTCACCAAGGTCACATTTTGGCTCCTGAATTTAAATAAAGTTAGATACCAGAGTGCTGTGAACACTCAATACACAGTTCAAAGTTTAGCTTCAGGATTCCTTTGCAAAGGTTTGTGTGTTTCCTACCTGTCAAAATGCCCCAAGTACAAGACTGTCCTCTGCTCTATATGACTTGTTAATATGTGGCCAAAAGTAGCATAGGATGATAGACAATTCTGAACTTAGGTTTTAGCTGGAATTGGGAAGAGAATCAATTCGCCTGCTCTGTGTGAATTTCCACTATTTCAAAGACTCTTTTTGTCTAAAAACAGATAAACAGATTGAAAAATCAAAATACATTTTAAACAGGAATAATATAAATTAATGGGTACTTACCCATTGCACTAGCTGAAATATTGCTATAGGTTTATTATTCTTCGTTTCTATTCTGGCCTTATGGGTTTTAGATTTTTTTTGTTTTTCATACTTCAAGTAACTCCACATCTGAAATTTTAAAAAATGTGGAAAAAAGTAAAAAAAAAAAAAAAAAAAAGTTTTGACAGTTTCAAAACCTTCTAGGGTTTTCTTTAAAAATAAAATTTAATGAAACTTATTATTCTATAGGTGGGTAACTAAAACAGCATTTTACCCTGAAAGGCCTTATGCTAAAAACATTTTCACTTGATCTTGACTTTCAGCCAAAACTCAGATCTTAAAATAAATGACTGAATTTGGCATTGCCTTAGACCCACAATAGAAAACACCTCCCTCCACTGTCATGCTGTTATCCTGTTGGAGAAGAGCTGCCCCTTTGTGTGTGAGTGGGAGGTAAGCTGCACAGGCCCAGGTACCACATGCTGACAATTACCTTTTTCCTGCACCAGTGTTTGGTAACCCTGCTTTTGATGGAAGGAATGAAGAGTCATTTCTATGCCTAAGCCACACAGGAGTCACGACTGTCAGACAGTTCATGTCACCATCTGGCCTTTCTGTGGCAAGAAGGCTCTGACCACCTCAGAATCACTCCCCAGAATGTTCAGATAGGGCAATGCATCATTCTAGCTCACACAGGCATGTTTCTTTCCTGTGACAGCCTTGATAAGGAGGGAAATGCCTTTGTCTCTGAGTGGTGGGAAGCACACTTGCCTAAGCAAATATGTGTAGACATTGCTTATTTGAATCTACTTTTTGTTATTCTTTTTTGCTTTATTTATCAACTCCTGCTCCAAATAAAGGATTCTGATTTCACTAATGTTTACCATAAATACAACATCAAATACAACTTCTTAGGTTCAGCCGTATCTAATCTATACTTTACCCCATTTTCTATCTTAAACTGAGATAACTGGAGACAGGGAATGTTTATACTGAATTGTTATATTATGCAAATACAACAAAAGGGGCCAGATTGTGGTTCAGAGTTCACAAATGCTTTGGAGAAGGTAAAGATGATAAAACACCAGTTTTGCTTGACTAGCAAAAAGCCATTGTCAGTACTCCCTCCAAAGAAGGAGGAGGGGAAGGGTATTGAGGAGAGTGCACTGTGGTCCATAAATCCTTCCTGGATATTTCACTGTGGGTTGGCCAGTCCTCATGCTCTCTGTGGTGGCTGTGTGTAAATAGCTCTGATGTGATATAAAAAAATACTGTGAAATCAGGATTACTATAATCCAAGTCATCATAAGACATTAAGAAATAAATAATTATTTTTGAAAAATAATTTTTTTTTGAGGAAGGAATATGCAAGTTATATATTTATGTAACTTGGGCTTTTAAAAACTAGAAATAGCAACAAATCATCCAGAGCATGTGGTGCTCACTTAAGAGTTATATAGGAAATTAGCTATGAAAAGAGTGAACTATCAATTTTGGTATCCAGTCTTCTAAACTTCCCCCTTGCTTATGAAAAAAACAATTATGCAATTAAAAAAAAAAACAACTTGATGGAGGAGTTGAGGGTATATAAATCTTAGCAAATCTGACAAGTGCATTTAGCAAGCTGGTAGTAGCTATAATAAAGAATAGAAACAATGAGTCTATATAAATGTGATAGTTACCAGAGAGAACAGAACCAGTGAACATACTTACATATGATTTACTAAGTAGGACCCAAACCTTTTGTTTACCTAGGGAATTATTCTTAAAAATTGTACGTTTCTTTGAAGGAATCAGCCAACAATTAGTCAACATTGGACTGGAAAATCCTGTTGATATGTTCTATTGGGTTTTCAGAAATATTTTGAGGAAGTTCTCATCAAGTGCTTTTAAGGAAATAAAGTCCTGTGGCACGAAAGGAAGGATTCTAGCATGTCGAAATAGACAATCTGGAGGTAGAAAATAAAATAAAAGGTTGATTTGTCTGCTTTCCTGGTTGATGCACCGGTGGAAATCCACAGAGATCATTGCTGTGCTTTCAATTACATGCAGGTCTGGTTAAGGGAGTCAACAAAATGAGGTGACACAGCTTTATGAAACAGAACTAGCAATTCAGGGTAGTTTTGAAAGTATCTTAAGGTTCTGGCTGAATGAAAACATAGCAGATACCATTCCATGTGGGAAGATGTAAGCTGGTGCACCTGGGGTTGACTCTGGAATTGACACTTGGAATTATTAAGAGAAGGATAGAAAGTAAGTCTGTGAGTTAGACATATATTGAAGACTGCATGTGTTCTTAACCCTTGCCTCTCAGAAAAGGTTGATAGGATGCTAAAAGCTATGAAATGATTTCCAGATGAAGATTGATTACATCAACTTTGTATACTGATAGGAAAAGTTTGTCTGAGGAAAGAGGGAACAGAAATTATGGATGGTGAGTAGGGAGGTAGCACAAACAGAGGCATGGAATATTGTTGATGGCATTAACACAAGTGTCTGAGGGTGCTGGAAGTTTACATGGCTTCAAAAGGAATCAGATAAATCCACAGAAGAAGAACCCATTGAGGGATGTAGAACTCAGAGATGCTGCTGTTGGTTCAGAAAGCATTGCAGCTCAAAGAGTGCTCAAAGCCAGGGGGACATTACTGCATGCTTGTCCTCACTTACATGCTTCCCCAGCCTCTCCTGGCCACTGCCAGAGGCAGGATGTGGAACCCAACCTTCCTTGGTGGCACCTGCCATCACTGCTGTGTGCCTACACCTGCTTCCCCTCTGCCACAGCCTGGAAACTCTTTCCTTCTGCTGAGGTGTCTGGAGCAGTTGCAAGTGCTGGGGGCAGAGGGAGGATGTCCATTCCCAGCAGCATGCTTTCCCTTGTTTTTCCCACTCTAACAGCAGCCTTAAGGGCAGACTCCTTATCAGGCCCCCCTCTGACAGGTACAGCCCAGCACTGAATCCTGATATTAGAGAAGGTAAATCTCCATTTTGTCTCTACTACAGGAAGCTCTGCATGAACTTGTCCAGTTCTTGGGACCTTTCAGAGCCAGTAGATCTGACTGGTAGAGTCATTCTCACTTGCTGAGAGATTTTAGCACTCAGCATGAAACTCCTCAGAAAGACATTCAGGAGTTTCCAGTCAAACCTTTAAGTCACTCCAGGATCTACTGGAACTTGGCCTGGTTTTACTCAACCAAGCAGAGTCAGGCCAAGCCAAGCAAATAAACACTCATTTTCAAAATATATCCTGAGTCTTCAGGTGCAGACTTGAACTCCAGACAAATAGGAACTAGCTCCTGTTTTTTACTGAAATTGTGTGGATTTTGGGGTAATAGTAGAAACCAGCATTTTTAGGGGACTGAAATTGCTTGCAAGTATGAACACCTGCAGTTAAATTCAGATTAATAAAATGTAAAACAGATATTATATTAAAAAAAATAATAATTCCTGAACTTTCTGAAGAAAAAAATTAGGAATGCTAGACTGTTTACTTTTGATGTTTGTTAAATAAACTTATCTTTAGTATTTAATAATGAGTCACTGAAAAAGAAAGGCTCTCAAATGAAAGAAAAAGTCATTACAAATCAGCTTAATTCTAAAAAAAATCCCTATTTTTCAAAAAACCATAAAATGTCTGTTTTGATTCAAACTCAACTGATTATATTTAGTTTTCCTTTTTCTTTAGTGACTGGACAAACAAACCCCTACTTGTTTGTCTAGCTCTTGTTTGGGTTATATTATGAAAGTTTTACAAAGTGATTCACACTAAATTGAATGCATTCATAATAAATTATAGCTGCATTTTCCAGCAAGAGTAAATACTGGTTTTCATCTTTGTTTGCAAATAGTGGTTACTGCCCTATGAATATCAATGAGGAAGGATAGAAAGGAGAAGTTCAAACATTTAAATTTACACAGTTATTGAAGCTTCTTGTTTTAAGTGCTTAATGCCAATTAATGCAGATGCCACATTTTTCCTTTCTTCTTCATGATAGTTTTGACTTCTTCAGCTTAAGGAAAACATTCAGAAAAAATCAGTTTCCCTTTTCTCCCCCCTCTCTTCTCTTTTTTTCTTTTTTAACCAGGTATGGCTTCCCTAATTCTTCTCTTTCTTTGAATCCTTCAGTGCTGATAAATTCTTTTAAACTAAAATTTGTTTAATGACTTCACGGAAAATTTGCTTTGTTGATTCGTTTTTTCAAAAAAGGAGTTTATTTTAACAGAAGAATAACTGACTTTTTGTGTAATCGTTCACTTCAGTGGGTGCTTGCCAAAAGGCCCACACAAATGAAATGCTCTCTCTAATCTCACTTAGCCACGCAGAGGAGTGAGCTCCCCACATGCTCATTTGCAAGTTGATTTGAGGGAGAGCTGCGAGTGAAGGAAGCTTCCCTGTGAGACCGTGGAGCCCCATGAGGCAGAGCTGCCATTGCTTTTTTCCTCTAGCTATACACCTGTGAGGACAGGAGGTGGCACAAGCCCAGAGAACATGTTAGTCCCCACAGACATTCCCTTGGAGCGGCAGATGTCTGGCACTGCTATTGATATTGTGCTGGTTTACTGCTGGTATGTCACAAATGAGTGATGGTTCTCTCTCACAGAAACCCCTTGGTAAGCACATAACATAGGCTAAAGCCCTTCCTTTCACCCCAAGACCCAATGGCATGGCACTCAGTGCGCCTGCTCTCCTCCCACTCAAACCAGGGTAGCTTCACTCCTGCCATCCTGTGGAACGATGCTCAGCCCAGGAGAGCGTTCTGCACCCTCTGCCTGGGCAGACCAGTGCTTCATCCTATGGCCTGTTGTTTTACATTAATGGATGTGGTCATTGTGATTGGAGCTACATGGAGGGATGGTCCTGTGACCTCTGCTGTGCCATGCATAGGAATGTAGCAGAATGCATCTTCCTTTTGTAAAGCTGGAGGTATTTTCACAGATGAACAATACCTGACAACATCACTACCACTCATTGCCATTTTATTGTGTCAGACACAAGCTACATCCCAGAGGAAACCAGACACAATCTATTTCTGTCCTAAGCAATTTCTAATTTAAAGGCCCTGATCCTATGCTGCCTTCTATGCTATGTGCAGTATATATTTGCATTAGGTCTTTACCCAGACTTACCTTCAGAGTTTATCAGCCTTTGTCAGGATGCTGAGAATCTCTTTAATGGCAGGATAGCTTCTAGAGAGAGATTTGCAGAGCATGGACTCATGTATAGCTCCTGAACCACCACTATAGCTTACAACAGAAAGTTTACTCTTTGTTTTAGCCTCATTCATCACTGTTACAAAATATGGATTGTCATGTTTAATCTTCACCTACTTTAATACTTCTTGCTTTCTATAGTCTTTGCAGATTTATTTGCTTCAATGTTGGTCATTGAGATTTCCCTTTCATCCTCTATCAAAGTTCAATTTTCACTTCTCTTTTCCTCTTTTCAATGGTGAAGGTCGCCTTCAAACAAATATGTAGACATTTTAGTTTGCGATGATTTCCTGATATGGTTTTTAAAAAAGTATAACCTCTTGTTGGTGTGGAAGAATATTGCAGGTTTTATTCCCCTGAGTGGTTTTAACCCAAATGTACCTATTGTATATCTATATCTGGTTGCTATCACTGACATGACTGAACAAGGAAGACCCATTCTCATGAAATGTCTGTGCAATCAAGTCTTTAATTACCTTTAATCACTGAGAGACAATAAAGTGTGCAGTAAGAAACACATTTTCCTTTCACAACACATTTCCAAACCCAAAGTGGCACATAGTAATTTACTGTTGTTGGGCTGTGCTAGTTTCTGGTGTAGTGTCATAAAATGTTGTAGTATTACACCAAGAAGGAATTCGGACCCCCAACTTGAAATGTCAGTTTTGCTTCACAATGCTATAATTTACATTTATCTGGCATTAGCATCAGTGGAAACACTAATTTCTTAAACTAAATGTATTTTGTTGTATACAAGGAGCTCACATAGCTCTGCTTACTTTTTTGTGATTGTTTACTTTAAACATCCAAGCAGGAATAGCAGACCATGCCATATACATGGAAATACTTTAGTGGCCACAGCAATGAATGATTTAGTGCAGATTATCTGAGAGATATGTTCACATTTTGCATTTTAAACCCTGCTATGTTGTCTGAAAATTCTGGGACATGTCCATGAACAACTGCAGAGGGTTTTGTCAGAAGCACATGAAACTAATGCCAGTTTGGAATAACAAACTCTAATTTTCAGTTTGTGAAGGATGATTTCAGTGCATTATGGGTTACTATGTTATTATGTATAGTATAGTTAAGCTTAGAGGCTTCAATGAATTTGGCACCTCATTAAATAAGGCATAGTAGAAGCACATAATGAGAGACAATCTTTTCTGAAAATGTTACTTATAATCTGCAAGACAAGAATGAAAGAGAAGCACAGAAAAATGAAGCTTGTAAAGAAAATGGCACAGATCAGTGTCTGACTCAAGTATATAAACAGAGTTTTCAAACTCTTAACTGATCCTTTTCTTTATTTGAATCCCACTGCCATATTCATGAGATTAAATCTAAGCATTGGGAATGAAAAGCTTAATTTTTCTGTAATCATAGCAATCAATAACATGGAATGGCCACAACTGCAAATAAATGAATTCAACTTTGGAACTTTATGTATAAAAATTGATGGATTTTGCCATCAATTGCTACTAATCCCACCGTATGCATTTCTTGTGCATTATGCACAATATTGCTGCCAGTTACATGGAGAGCACAGGGAAACTTACGCATGAAAAACTAAAGGAATTTCCACAACTGTTCCACAGTGGGGCTGGCATTGTCATTTTTGTCTGGGTCTAGTGGCACACTGAAAGATTCAGCCACAACATAAATAATTGAAAACCTTCCCAGTACATCTGAAAAAAAAAGTAGACATGCTAAAATAGCATTCCCCTGCAAACAGTAGTGCAGAAAAAGCAGTGTCATATTACTCTAACAGAAGCATTTAACATTTTTACTGACAGAATCTAAAGCATGTGGTTATAGAGTGTGAAATCCTCATTAAAATTCCTCAAGGAAAATCAGTTGAATAAATATCCAGAAATTATTGCAGTGCCCTCATTGCTGTAATTTTACAATACAATAATTCTCTCCATTGATCAGCTTTATTCTCATATCATATAGAGAGCTCAAATTCTTGTTCAGGAATTTATTACCCACCAGGGACAATTCTGATCTTTCTAACTCTAAAGCTGTAAAAATATGCTGCAATAACTGTGGTCATGCCAATGCATTTATGGAGCTTCCCTGTGCTACTCCTCTGGAGCAGTGGCTGCTGCCTGTCCGTGCACACTTTTCCCACTTTCCCCTTCACATGGTGCACACAGAGAATGTGGATGAGGAAAGTGAGGTTCTGAAACAGGCTGATGAATCAGAAGTGGGAAAAACCACCAATTTCATTCATTGTGCTCAAGTCCTCTTTGAGTTCCTGCCTTTGCTTGTCTCCTCTGTAGAGGGGATTTCTGCAGAGCACAGTGCACTGTTGGACCATCCTGCCTGGAGCTGCAGGGGTGGGTTACTGAGCAAATACACAATGGGTGTGCCCTTCTTACAAATGATCCTGAATGGGTGAAGATTTGAGGGAAAACTTCAGTACCTTGAAATAATCCAAGAGTTTCTTCAAAAGTGAAAAGAAATGGCCAAACCCTGCTCCTGGGTGAGGGGTACTGGAGAAATTTGATGTGTATGTGTGTCCAGTGTTCACTCTTTCAGCTATTACACTGAATAAGCAGTAGTATGTCTTTACCTGGATCCTGTCACTATTGTAGAGTGCTTGGCAGTTCAAAAGGACCAGAGGAGAGCTGCTGGCTTCCCCAGTGGCAAATTATTCTTATTTTGGTTAAACTGGAAAATATTTAAATCCTTCATATCTCCAAGCTGTTATGAAAATGTCTCTGCATGTTGCAGAGTTAAAAGTTTTCAGCTATATTACTCTAATAACATATGAGGCTCTCAAGAGAAAATTCACAAAAGCCTAATCTTAAAACATTTTTGCTGCCAAAATTGCTAAATCTTTGAACAAGGAAACATTATTAAAAATCTGATACTCTATGAAAAATGAGTGTTTAAAAATTGGAGGCCAAACCCCATTGCTGGAATATGAAATAGAGAATTCTTGTCTAAAGATGCAAACCAGCACTGAACTTTAACTATTGAATAGCAAGATTCTGCATTTAGTCTGGGATGGACTGCTCCAGAAAAATCAATAGTGGATATACTGGGATCTGTCAGTCCAAACAATCGACTGTATGACTGTTGTCAATTCATACACAAACAATCTAGTTATGCACATGTGTAAACAGGTAATTGTTCAACACAAAGCTGGTGTATTTTTCTACACATTTTAACCAGAAGGTGGCATTGTGTCACGTCTTTTGCAAGTAAGCCATCTTTGTTTTATTTTTATTTTTCCTTCATAAGACTTAGACTCCAGAAAAAACACTAACTCATGTTTTTCTCTTTTGTTGTTTTGGGGGGATTTATTTATTTTTACAGATGTGATGAATTGTCACTCGTGCATGTTTCATCCTCACTGCAAATGTGTTCTTTGCTGACAGTCAGATACTTATGTTATTGTTTTATTAGGCAGATACATTCCTGGTCAAAAGAAGTTGAAGAACTTTATCTAGAATACTGTCTGTATATACTCTGTTGTGAAATGTTATTTCAGTTCACAGCTAGCTTTGAAATAATTGATAGTGATGCCAATAGAAAATACATTGTGTAAATTCACAGCCAGGACAATTGCATACCACTAAAGTACAAACCTCTTTTATTTGGTGACTCAGTGACTCTGTTGTCCTAGAACAGATACTATATCTAACAGATAGAGTGCCTGCGAGAAGTCAGAAACCAAAGAAGGCACTGAAATGGTCTGAATGAGTGGGAGAGATTTACATTTTACAAACTGCTTAGTCAGAGTCCTCAGAGGTTTGAGAGGTATCCGAAGTCATGAAGGAAGGTCAGTTGTTTCAAAACATTTGTTTGTTTGTGTGTATGATTTTTGAAAGGCACAGGATTGACAGATCCTGTTGATCAGGTGCTATGTTCCATGTAGTCCAAGGACTTATGTAAATTGTGGGAAAAGATTTCTGTAGGGGATGACAGTCTCAAAAATTGCATCAGTCTCTTCAGCCTCCCGTCATGTGCAATGGCTTCTCCTGTGACTCTGTGCTAATTTTAGTTGTATCCAGTGCAGTATGAGCAGCTGTCCATTAGAAACCACACAGAAACCAAGCTTAAGAGGTTGACAGCTCTTTATCATCTGAAGTGATCCACCATCCTCCATGATGAAGAGCTATTTTTTCCATCCTTAATCGAGCTTTTCTCAATTTCATACAGAACTGGAAAATAGTGGGCCAACAAACACAAACACATTCTGCTGACAATCTGTTGAGCTGCAGACTTACCCCATATAGGAAGAAAATATCTGTCTAGAAGTACTGATTTTTTTTATTGGTGGCTGATAACAATTATTGATGGCTGATAATGATTTACTGATAACAACTTGCCTGGTACTTTGCTAGAGTATTTTCAAATTAAAACGGAAATAGAGCTGTATGTGAAAGTGAAATGTATTTCACATTTTGATGGTCCCATCACCAGCTTTTCACATTGGGAAAGGCATACGATTCTGTGGTTTGATTCCTTATGTACATATGGTGTCAGGGGCAGTACAAAATGACATTCATCCAAACCTTCCTATATCTCTTGTATAGGTGTCAAAATCAGAAATGCTATTGCCCTAACCTTGCAAAGAGTCTGTGGACAATACAGCTGATTAAGATTTCTGACTTCCAGAAACAGCAGTTTGACTCACCACAAGGGACTCATAAATGCTTTTAGAAACAGCCATCATAATCATCTCCTTAACCACTGATTTGCTAATCATGTTGACTCTTTGACATAGAAATATCCCTGCAGCAGCAAGTAACAAAGATCGTATCACATAATCAGCAGGTTTGATGTTTTCCTGTGCTGTAGATGGTTGTAAACTATATTTATCCTCTACAATGTGTAATGTAATCCAAGATATTACACTAATACAGTTAAGACACCTACTGATACTATACTGCATCAGCTTGAAAATTCTGGCATGGTCTGTATTTATTATTTTGAGGAACAACTATAGGTATTGCCAAATCTTAGAATCCACAGATTGCATGCTGTCATTGTATCTCAGTACTGAACCAAACCTTCTATCTGTATTCTGGAGAGTGCTGCAAGCATGCAGCTAAGACCTTTCCATTTCTAATTATATATGATGGAAAAGGTCATGAGACAGATGAGAAACCATATTCAATCAATACCAGACAGATTTTTCCCCCCCACTGATTTTGGAAAGTATCTCTGTGGTTAGTAACACTCTGGGGTACGTGGAGAAAAAACAGTAAACTG
This sequence comes from Calcarius lapponicus, assembly GCA_039654755.1. Taxonomy (NCBI): domain Eukaryota; kingdom Metazoa; phylum Chordata; class Aves; order Passeriformes; family Fringillidae; genus Calcarius; species Calcarius lapponicus. The sequence goes on from CM077464.1 coordinate 24,617,573, forward strand.
GTGTGCCTTTAAACATATTTATTTGGCATTTTGCTTCACTGAGCATAGAAGTCATCTGGTCAATCTTAATTTTTTTCTAAGGGACCATCACAAAAAGACCTGTAATACAAAGGAAAAAACAATCTGCAAATACTCCCTTGAAATGTGGCCTTTCCTGCCTAGTTACAGAATGAAATCGATACACAGCTGCAGATTTGTTGACCTGCACATGAGATTGAAACTATAATACAAAAAAAAGTGAAATTCTTTCCTGATGATAGGATTTTCTCTATTTAGATACCAATAGTGGCAACAATATAATGACTGTAAGGATCTGCAGACCCCTGTATAATGTTAGAGAATGTCATGTTGAGAAAGGGCATATGTTCTCTACATCACTGCTTCTTAATCTTCTCAGGTTTTCACAAAGAAATCATATTAATCAAATCTGCTTTCAGCTATATAAAAGCGTAGTTTGAATGGTTCACAGCTTAGGAAGGAGTTGAATGTAGAGGGAAATCCTGGATAGAAATAAGCCCAAAACTTAAAATAACTTGCTGTTTTCAGTATATTACTTTATGATTCTGAATAGATGTGACAATTTTGCACCAGAAAGCTCTGAAACTGCCCCATGCTGTGGCTGTAGAGTGGTTCAGGAAGGCAATACAGGAGCAGGGAAATTGCCAGATGAAATCAGACTGGTGAGCCATCTGCTACTGGCTTGGAAAGAAAAAAAAAGACCCAACCCAACAAAACATCCTACCCAGAAATACACCAGCAAGGGGCAGAATTCTGCCTGTCACTAAAAGACACTCTGCTCTCCTACCTCATTTGAAAATCTGCTTGAGAGTTTGAGGGAGGCTGGGCTGCATATCTATGAGGTGAAGATTTTGTTACAGTCGGGCTCCTTTTCCATTGTCCTGGAGAGGACAAAGTGAGGGGGCAGAGAGGGGAAGAGAAAAGGAGATCCCTTCAGTTCCATGCAGCAGGGGGATAGGTTGGGAGGGAAAGTGGTTGGCCCCTGGAAATGATCAGGAGAAGCTAGTGCACTCCTCCATACATGGGGGCTGTCTGGGATCCTTCATGCTTTCATAAAACAGGATAATCTTCCAGTCTGTTTCTGACATTGTGCCACCTTCTCATTTTGGGTTCTTTTGGAGATAGTCTTATACCCATGGAAATACATTGGTATATTAAATATACCAGATGAACCCCACAACATGTGTATGTGTTTTTTTCTCTTCTAATAATGTTTAGTATTTACCTGTCACAGCTTTTGTGTTTGGCACCTTTCTGACTACAGGGAGAGATTTGATCCCTGTGCCCAAAACCTGACAGTCTAATGATTTAGTCTTGTTCTAATTGAAATGGGGATTCCTGCTGCTGACTTTGGATATGAAGAACAGAGAGGCCATGAGGGTGCACTCCTTTCCTCTCTGCTGAATTTAGATATCAGACTTCTAGTTAGATGATCATCATATCACAAAATAAACTGAGATAGAAACGACAGAATGTTGGTTCTGGCAATAGGATCTAAGGAGCATTTCTCTGTCGCTTAAAACAAAAGCAACATCATTTCTTTTGAAGGCAAAAGGTATTTAATTCTAGAAAAAAGAAATCCACAAATAAAAAAGAGGCAGCAATCTAATGAGAATTATATTTTAAATTGATGCCAGAAAAACAGGATATTCCTGAGGTCTTTCTGAACGTGTCTACTTCTGTCTGGACTCTGGAGAAAATCTACTAATAGCAAAGGCATGACATTAGATTACAACCACAAAATTGCAGTCTTAAGACTGTAAAGAAAATGGGTTAAGTCTATACCATTTCTTATTTGTATAATAATCCCTTCCATAAGAATAGCCTTTCCTGGAATTATTGAAAAGGAAATTCTCTCATGCTTGTAAACGTAATTTTGTTGTTCCTCTCACTATATTTGTAAAGATAGCTGAAAATGTTTAGCTTATCACTTTTCAGAATGCTGTCCAAATCTGAGGGTGGTTGCTATAAAGGGAATCTAGCATGGGCTAATGATTATTATGCTGTGGTATTTGAAATCAGAAGTGTTTAATTATGTGCAACACATGTTAAAGTCAAACTTCTAAGGAGAAATGAGATTTGCAATCTATGGGGCTTGCAGATGATCAGAGGATCAAGCTTTAAGACCTCAGTCTGCTCTGACTGCTGTAGGTATTGACTGCTTGTGTATTCCATGGAATTCTTTGTTCATGACAGGAAGACAACCATCAGATTTGCAGATCTTCTAGGTGAAATAGAATGGCTATCAGTAAAATATATCCATACTTAAAACCTGAATTCTACAATAACATGATCTCATAGAGAACAACTGGAAATGGAGAAATGACTGAGAGCAGCCCTGCAGAGAAAGACTTGGGGGTGGTGGTTGATGAAAAACTCAACATGAGCCAGGAGTGTGCACTCACAGCCCAGAAAGCCAGAGGAATCCTGGGCTGCATCCAAAGAAGTGTGGCCAGCAAGTTGAGGGAGGATTCTGCCCCTCTCTGCTGCTCTCTTGAGACCCTGCCTGGAACACTGCACAGCTCTGGTGGCCCCAATGTAAGAAGGACATGGAGCTGTTGGAGCACATCCGGAGGAGGCTACAGAGTTGATAAGAGAACTGGAGCACCTACCCTACAAAGACAGGCTGAGAAAGTTTGGGCTGTTCAGCTGGAGAAGAGAAGGCTGAGTGAAGACCTCATGGCAACTTTCCAGTGTCTGAAGGGGCCCTACAGGGAAGCCAGAGTTAGACCCTTCACCAGGAACTGTAGTGACAGGACAAGGGGAAATGGTTCAGACTCCAAGAGAGTAGGTCTAGATTAGATGTTAGTAACAAATTCAGGGTGTTTAGGGTGGTAAGGCACTGGAACAGGTTGCCCAGAAAAGCTGGGGATGCCCCAGCTCTTGCAGCGTTAAAGGCCAGGTTGGACTGGTACTTGGAGTAACCAAGTCTAGTGGGAGGTGTCCTTGCCCATGGCTGGGGGCTGGAATTTGATGATTTGTGATGCCCCTTTCAACCCAATCCATTCTATGCTATAATTTATTTTTTTCCCTTAAGGAAGTCCCAATTCTTAAGATGTTGAAAGAGGAGTTACTTATTGTAGTTAAAGCAAAATGCGTACAACACACAGCTGTGAGTTGAGTCTCATGACTGAGGAGCAGGAGATGCCGTGGGCCTCAGAAGTATACAGCACTGTTTTCTTTGAAACAATCACTCAGCCATAAGTGACTCACTGTGAGGTGCTGGAAGTCATGCTGGTTGGCGTAGCAGTCAGCGGTCTAACAGCCTCAAGCTCCATGCAGGAAAAAAAAAGACGAATTTTTCATGGGATTCATCAAAAAGTAAAGAGAAGAACATACTGCTCAGATTGCCTTTTTGATGCTACTGGAAATCAGCCTATCTAGAAATTGCACTAGACAATCTGAGGTGAGCTATGATGCTTCAAAAGTTCTGATTGAAGGAGATGATGAAGCTTGCTCACATAGAGTCAAGCTTGCTGGCATGTTAAAATCACTGGATGAAAATATAGAAAAACCTATTTGATTTGGGAGAAAAGATAGAATTGGATTCTCATTGCAATTATTTACATTATTTTTATGCTATAATCACTGACTTTGGGTGGCCAGCTGACATGCAAAGATGAGCATTGCAGGCAACTAAGCAGAAAACCATGATTCCATTCTATGTGACTCTTCAATTTGCTTTTTGCCCAGCGAAGTGGCTGAGAGTAGAAGCTGACTCTTCAGAGCTCTACTGAGTGCAACACTGCTGGCAGCAGTGGAGGGGGGTGAAACTCATCCAGATGCCATGTCTTTCCAAGCTCTTTGTGATGGTGGTCGTGAAGAGCAAAGGGTTTGGGACGTTCTCATTCCAGGTGTATCATGTGCAGTGTAGTGTCTGGCTATATGGATTCACCAGTGAAATTGACAGGTTCCCCAGGAAAAGTATAATCATAACAGATTGTTATCTCTCTGCATGCTTCCATTTGGACTCACTTCAGCTCTCTCTATAGCAGAGATGACTTGTTAAAGAGATAAAACCGTGTGTTCATATCCTTCTTGATGCAGCACTTGACTCTTTGCTCAGCACGAGATACTGTCACTTGGCCATTTTATCTGTCACATAGGGACAGCAGAGGGAATTGGCTAATGTGACTATGCTTCAGAAGATTTTGAACTCTCTTAGGTGGAGATGTGAGCCAGACATAAGTCCAGAGGAGCAGGACATAACATGGCTGGACCCTTCTTTGGGTGGGAGTGCTCTGTAAGCCTCCATCAGAGCTGTGATTTTTGGGTGTCTGATCCTTATGATAAAATGTGCTAAAACCTAGATACACATGAAGCATAGAGGTTGCCCCCCCACTCCTGACATTTTCAGACAGAAAGTTAGAAAATTTAAACCATTAAATTTAATTTTGAATTTTTTTTTAATTCAACAAGGGAATCAGATGCAGCTCTGTTCATGACGGCTAACTTACTCTGTCTCAAGAAGGCTTTCCTCCCAGGCAACTCTGCAGAAAGTACATAATAGGCAGAGGTCACTTTGTACCTGTTGTCTTTCTTCTGCTTTTTCTCTAAGGAACTGGTATTAATCACTGTCAGATGCAGGATACTGGGCTGACAGAGTCTTTGCTCTGACTCAGTGGTGTTGTGAAGTTATATTTTTATTCATCTCAGTTTCCATACCAACTGCTTGATGTTGCATACTCTTGGGAAATGCTTGCAGCAGACATGGTTTTCTAGCAACTGAAACCTGAGACTCTCTTACATAAACTATGTAGATTTCCTATTTTATAAATCCCTGCCTTTCATGCAAGTCTACTTTCCCACCTTCCTTTTTATTCCTGCCATTGCATCCTCTGAAATGCCAGGTGTCCTGCTCCTTTTCCAGATACATTCCTGAATGCTGGTAATGGATTTTTTTTTGCCTGTTTCCATCTCATCTTGTATCACTTAATTCCAGCAGGCCACCTATCTTACCAAATATGTTGACGGTAGTGTTCTTCAGTTTTGGTTCCTTCATGTACCCACTAAACTCAGCACAGTTAGAATATGTTTTTTTTCTGTATTCAGAGCAGTAGAACACCCTAACCTAAAGACTACAGCTTACTATGTTTTAAATGGCTGGTTATATTTCCTCTTTGTCAAAGGTGGCCAGGTTTGTAAAAGGAGAAGAAAAAGAATTGTATGCATACTAAAGTTACTGAACTGTGCAAAGAACAGCTAATAGAATTCCTGTCTGTTTGTCACAGAATGGTTGAGTATCTAGAAACATTGGAGCATAGACAACACAGAGAAAAAAAAACTCATATAATTAATGAAAGTTGAAAATAGAAAGAAGTCGTGCAGCCTGGATGTTTGTAACAGGGATCAGGATGGAGCTAGGGCTGACTGGAAAATATCAACACTTAGGTAGAAGAGAGAATCCAGAAATTTTTACCTTAAGCACAAAATTTGTCTAAAGATCAAAACTCAAAACATGCAGTTAGGGACTTGTTACAATTTCTATTTGGTTTTTTTGGTCTGTCATTCTCTGTTACTCAGTTTATTTGTTCTATGATACTCCATCCCTTACAGATCTATTGTGCAGTCCATCATGAAAATCAGGCTTATGAGGATCTTCAGGAGAAAATTATGAACACTTTTAAGCTTTCAGAAAGAAAAGAAATTTATACTTAAGCCCTAACTGATACCAGTCTTCTACATCCTGACAGACATTATGATTTTTGTTTTCTTCAATGTTCTGTATTGTGATAAAGGAACTAACTGAAGGAAGTACATATAAGGGGCAATAAAAATGTTTTGGTTATGATGCCATCTGTCCAGTGCTAGCTGAGGCAGTGGAAATTGAAATTATTATAATAGTTTCTGTAATATTCTTAAACCTTAAATTAAATTAGTATCAGGATTGGTGCTTCTAGAATTGATGGCTGATTATGGGTCCTTCTTGCCTTCTCTAATTTCATTTATTGTTAGTTGCTATTACATGTTCATTAGAAAGTAATTTGATAAATCGTGGGATTTCCTGCCTGTAAAACAATTATCAGAATGATGAGTGACAGCAGTGGCTGGGGAATATGCTGAAATTTGGTAACCCTTTGTGAAGGCAAAGTAGGACACAAAAATATTGCTATTTAATAAAAAACTATTTAGCATTATAGTACTTTCTTCTACTCGCCATAAATAAGTGAAGAAGGATTTGAAGCATCATCTGGGTTCCAACTCTGTCTCTGCCATGCATAAACATGTGACAGCCACTTTTGTCAATATTGTTGTGAACCAGACAGAAGGACAAGTTGGCAAGATCATGACACTGTGGACTGGAATTCACAATTCCCTTACATGGGTGAGTTGTGAGGACTGAAATAATTTTGATGAATCACTGACTGATTAATTTAAAAATTACAGAGGCCTTTGGGTATCCAAATATAGACTCTGAACTCCATTATGGCATGGGCTTATGTGAAGCCATTCAGGACCAGATGATTTTTAGTGGCCTTTCTGTACTTTTTGAATACCTCTATTCAACTTGCTTAAAAGGTCTCCAATCTCACATTGAGACCGAGTAATGGTGGAGGAAGCAATGAAAGTTTGGTGAGGAGGAATGGGGGAGGCTGAGAGAAAAAGAGAGAGATTGTTCAGACAGGCAGAGAGCATATGAGCAATAACTGGGACTGTGTTTATACTGTCATGTTAGCTTAGGATTCAAGGTCACACTCAATGGTTTCCTCATTGCTTACACATTAACGTTCACCCTGGCCTTTACTGGCTGTCAGGCAGACATTGGATCTGACCATGAACACAGCTGCATACACACTGCAAAAGCCTAAATGATTTGAGGTCTAAGGAATAGTCAAAATTTATGTGGAGAGAGCTGAAAGAGGCAGGCTGATGGGGGATAAAGTGAGATAAATGATGGAGTGCTGGACAAGGAAGAGTTAACCTCAGGGGAATTCAAGAGAAAGCAGGATGATAGCCAAGCCAGCTTGAAGGACAGAGGAGGCAGTTGTCTTCAGCAAGTGTAAACTGTGTTGAGGGTTTTTGTAACTTCACTGAGATGCAGATTAGGAGACAGGAGACTCCTCATAGGGTAAGCTGGTGTGAAGCATGGAGAGAGCTACTGACAACAGTCAGCACATAGCCCAGGACAGTACCTGCCCAAGGAGAACTGTGCTTCCCGTCAGGGGGAACAGTAATTCCTAGCACAAAGATGCAACGATGGCAACAATCTTCTTTCCTGGAGATCAAAACAAATAATTCCAGTTCATACAATAGCTCTTTAAAACAGACAAGTATTTCTTTGTAATAGTTGCAGTAGGAGAAGGAATTAACATAACTCTGAGCGCTCTCCAAGGACAGTGCGTCTTCAGAGCCAGAGAACACACCTACGCTCAGTATGGTGTGTACTTGTATGACTCAAAAATAATATTCACAGCTGTGGTGGTTTGGTTCCACAGAGCATGCCATGAGCCCTCCTTTCACAGTAGATTATCCTGCATTGTTCTGGCAGGGAGACATTGCATTTGGCTCCCTTTGGAGATGCCAGGAAGCCAGAAAATGTGAGTGTGGTGCAGACTCCTACAGGATCACTCACATTCATCTTAAAGGTGGCAGCCTTGTTGCAGTTAATAATTCCTCTCTCAAAATCTGGCTCCTCACCATCTTCATAAACCCTGGCTCCTCACCATCTTCATAAACCCTGAAACAAATATTATAGTACCCTCAGGCCCTCAAGAATGCTTATACAGCAGGAATTTGGCTTCTTCCAAATGTGATTAATAAGCTCATTCATTGCATTTTGCCCCTTACAATATCAAGAAGAGAGTCCAGGTACATACTGCATACATGAATTTATTCCTGTTTGGTGAGGACATAGGCCTGCCTGACCTGGAGGACTTTACATCTCCAATAAACTTGTAATTGAAGGAACTGGTGAAGAAGAAGCTGAAAGTGTAGATGGGGAAGAAGAATTAGGAGCAGTCAAAGTTTATATGGACTGAAGTGGGCCAGCTGAGGTTAGGCTGAAATAAATGATAATAGATTGAGATAAATGATGGAATAATACTTAGAAATAAGAAGATTTAGAACAATTAAGCACCTGAAAAAGGAATAGCCTCTGCAGACAGGAACAGGTGCCATGGCTGCCTACTGGAGTAAAATGGCAGGAGAGAAAGTTTCCCTGTGGCATTTAGCACTGGGTGGCCACAGCTATGGTTTCTGAGACTCAGGTGTTACCTGAATTCTTGAATTTACAGTGACTGAACAAACATCCAAGACAGAATATCCAGGAGTTTGCCTATCAGGTGCAGAGGGCAGTCTTAAAAACAATATAGACTGACCTCATGTTGCAAAATTTTCCATATCCTCTGAAAATTTTATTATTTTATTAAATGTATTACAGAGGTTTCCAAAAGCCTGATTCATGACTCAGAATGTGTTAGGTATATTAAAAATACATAGTTTTTGTCTTCAGGATGGTCAAAACATATGACAGGAATCTGCAGAAAGAAATAAACACAAGAGACAGTGAGAGACAATTAAATAATATATACATGTACAACATTTACATTGTAAGTTTAGTTACTTATGGGACAAGTCCTCTAAGACACCATTTTAGTCTTCCACTGTTCTGCATCTTTTACAATGGAAGGTATTAATTGGTTGGAAGTTACATCTTCTTCAAAGGAAAGTCATGGGAAAAGTTTCCTTCCTGGGAACTGAAATGGCTTCAACACAAAGACAAGTCATTAGTTAGAGTTCAGTGATTCCTACCTTATTCAAATACTGTCTTTCTGTCTCACTCACCTGAAGAAGATACACAATACACAGCAGTAGCTGTTTAAAAAGGCTTCAGATGAGACAAGAGGAATAAGGCACAGGAATAATGGTAAAAGTCCCTAGGAGAATGTAGGGATGGACAAAAGTACATGGTGGGGAAAAAAAAAGAGTCATGAAATAAAAAGTAGTCTTGGAAAGAGGATCTTAAAGATGATACTAAAGGAACCAGGACACTTTGGAGGTGATTTGGAGTAGCAGAGGGATTTTTATATCCAGTGAATACAATTCATAGACTTTTTAAGGAGCTGCATAATAATTTGATGGTGAGAGAGAAACATGTCTTCTCACTATGCGGTCATTCAAATCATGCTAACATACTGGCACCCTGTGCATGATAGGGGATTGCTTCTTAGTGAATACTGAATAATTACTCTTACCACTGGAGAGATTAATAGAATGAAATTAAGCTTCTCTAAATGCAATCTTGATTATTAGGGCTCTGAGTGTGTTGCAGGGAATGCATTGCTCAAGTGTTCAAAAACGTGCGCAGTATGTACTGTTATCAGTATTTTAAAAGTTAAGAGTTTGACAGGAATTCCAGCATTAAATGTAATCCCATATGAAACACTCTCCAGGAGCTAATCTATTGCCATTTCCTGTTTATATAACTAAATCAACTATATTGAATTAATAAAAATGCGTGGCAAATCTTGATGCACTTAGCAAAGCATATACCACTTACACATCCTTAAAAAGCTTCCTGGTTTATGCAACACATTTCTTTTGTCCACTCTCTAGGCTTTTGAAAAGTGCCTTGTTTTGGTACGTAGCTCAGGCACAGAGCTACATGGAGGAGGACGTACCTCTCTCATGACCAGATTAGGTCCTGGGACAGTACTGTTGCTTCTGCACCCAGCACAGACTGGACTTTTTATCCTGGTAGATATGGGGTACCTCTGCGGAGAGTCAAGGATCTGGAAACACTGAGCAGAGACATCCATTTGGTGTTTTCCCCTTCAATGCTAGACCTTCTGAGCCTCATACTGGCCAGCACTGACCTGCTTCTGCACCTCTTCACGTCGTGAGAGGAAATTGTGGCTTCCTATGCAGACCTGAGTGAAGACACAGATCAATGGTGTTCCCCAGCCCTTCTTGGAGCAAGAATCACATTGCACATTCAGCAGGAGTCTGACTTCCAGTCCTTGGGAGATTTCCTTGCTTTATCTTCTCAGCACATGCTTTTCCTGTTGGGGTGATGTTTTCTGACAACTATTTCTCCATCCAAACCAAGAGATAACTTAAAGACCTGGTCCTAGCCAGGCACAATGAAGAGGCATTTTAGATATGAATTGTATGAGCTCTCAACTTGCTCAGCATAAGCTTATGAGCTCTGTGTCAGTGCTGGCCAAGTTACATTAATACTGGATCTGTGGTTGACTACCAGCACTTATGTTTCCTACTTTTTCCATTACCTATGGTATCCTGGACCTCTTTCAGTTCAGATAATGGAGTGTTAATAAAGGTCCTTTTGCTGTAATTTGCACTAAAAAGGAGACAAACTTTTTTAAAGGAAAAGACATATTTTTCCCTCATGCATTCATTAAACAGTGAAAGGGGTAAGACCCATACTTAAAAAATAATAATGAAGAATAGAAAAAGAATAACCATGGAAAAATAAACTCTGAAGTCATTTGGGAGGAAGAGAGACCAGAGCAGAAATATCCTGTTGTAAGTGTTCCATGGCACCATACAACTGGAAAAAAAAAGGGTTCTTTTAGTTAACATTTATTGTTAATAAATTGCCCAATATTTAATAATTCTTTCAACAAAGTTTTGCAATTAAAATTCTTTCTGGTTTTGGTGGTTATTTTTGTTTGTTTTAATTTGAAAGGGCAAACCTCTAATGAAGTACATGAAGAACAAGTAAGTGAACTTATAGGATAACCTGTGTCACTGGGTGTGGCACCACTGTGACTGTTTTGGGAATTTAGATGATAATGACTTTGTCTCAGATAAAGACCAGCAGATGTCCATGATCCTCTCATAAGGGTCCTCATCAGATTTATTTCTAAAAACTTATTAATATATTTTAAATCTTAAATAACAATGAAAAGGTTATACTACAATTGCTTCACTTTCATGTTACAATTACAGAACAACTGAGCCTGTTAATGACAAGTGAAAAAAGAAAGGGACATTTTCAGCCTTGGAAGTTTTGACTGGCATGCTTTTGGTTTTGAAAGATGGGGAGCAGCTATCAGACACGAAGTGCTAGAAAAAGGGACCCTGCACAGCTATGCAGACACAAAGTGTTAGATAAAGGGACTGTGCACAGCTATGCAGACACCTGGTTTTCAGAGAAGTTTTTTGCATTTGTCTAAAATTTTAGTCATCTGTCAGTTAAGCAACAAGGATTAGAGCTTTATTTTGGTTTCATTCCAGGAAAAAAGCAAGGATTTTTAAGCTCAGAAACATGCTAGCTTTTCTTTAAAGGAGCTGTTGGTACAAAATGAGAAGTAATAATCCCAAGTCCCTACTTGATAACACAAACTTATTTTCATTTTAACTAGAAATTTTTGAAACAGCAAATGCTTATACACAAATTGGGATTTGTACACATTGCAAAGTCTTTGTAAAGACAGGAAGAAGATAACATCAAGCAAGTATGAAAGCAAGGTATTCACAAAGCTGGTACTCTCATGAACATACCTATTTTCTTTTACCTATCAAAACCAGGCTGGCTTGGTAAGAAATTTACTGACTGATTGTTTTCTGAGAATTCATGGGATTGTTGCAAAGTTGCAACTTGCTTTCTTTAAAATTTTTCTCCTTTTCTTATGTCTGATTAAAGCTAACACTATGGATGAGAGAATTCAGTTATCCCTAATAGCTCACATCTTCTCTTGTTATTCCATCTGTCATTGCCATTTTTTGGAGCCTTAGAGCTGAAAGTAGATTAGGGCATCTTTCAGACCTACCAGCAGAGGTAAACCCTCTAGATCTATGTAGTCCTTCAAATGGCTTTTCAAATGGGTCACAGTGATGCTGAGCTTTCTGCCTGGTGCTCATTTTTTGTCTCCCAGCACAATGTAGGTCTCTGGATTACAGCAGTTACTGGAGTGCTGCAGCAATCAGAAGCCCATCTGTCCTGAGGGAAGGGTGAAATGTCATTGTGATTATAAACGCAGTTTTGAACAATTGCATGAAATAATGTGGGACTGGATAATGGTGATATATGGTAAAGGGCCACAAACACAGTAGGTTTTGCTGGTGATACCATGCATGATACCCATTTCTTTTGCTTGTCTGAAACTTGGTTAAATATTCCAGGTGAGTATAAATTTTGACTCCAGTTCACACTCTCTTCTCAACACAGGCTATGCGTGCAGTCCTGCCATGGGCTGTCTGCAGCCCACAGCATACTGAGTAGGCATGAGAGCAAATACAATCCTCCAGTTTCTGATCAGGGGCTGCCACACTGGGAGTCTCTACTCCTTATATTATTTTTAATCATCACATAAACGTCACAGTCATATTTTCTGGAAAAATCCCTTTGCCCAGGACTATTCTTCTGGGAAGATGAGAAGCCTCAGAGAAAAAGGAAAACAATAATTATCTGATTTGCTTCTCCTGTGTTTTGCTGCTTTGGAATGTGCTTGTAGATTGTTTATTCAACAGCTGGTTGTTTCATTGGCTTCATGTGAATTGCTTTGACTTATTGGCCAATCATGGCTGAGCTGTGTCAGGGCTCTGGAAGGAGTAATGAATTTCATTATTATCTTTTTAGCCTTCTGTGTGTATCCTTTCTGTATTCTTTAGTATAGTTTAGTTTTGTATTCTTTTATATAATATAGTATCATAAAATAATGAAGTAGCCCTCTAAGAACATGAAGTCAGATTCATCATTCCTTCCTTTGTCTGGGAACCCCACAAATACAATACATAAACAGAAGGCAGGTAGTGGAGAAGGCAGAGATTGGAAGGCTCTAATACTGGTCACATAAAATATGGAAAAAATTCAAGTATGAACCATGTAATTTTCCTTGAAAGCCGTGTCTGGCAGTGAGATCACAAAAAGCTGGGCTTTTTTTACCCTAACAAGGATTACCAGTACTTTGTTTTGTTCCTTATCTATCATGATGATTGTTTCTGTCTGATTGTATTTTTTTAAATCCTGTGAAGGGTTGAATTTTATCCCAGTTCTTATGAATGTATTTATTACTGTCAGCCACAATATTTTTTGATAATTTAAAATCCAATTGGAGTTATTTCTGCATTCAGTAGATTCAGTAGCTTTTTCTGTTTCAGTAATTTTGTTTTGCACCTTGCAGAGGCTGCTTTCCAACTCTCTGAAAACGTCCCTGCATTTGATGGCACTCCATTTAGATAACTGCACAATCATTCCACATCTCACTGTCTCTGGAAATTCTGACTTAGGTCTGCCTGCAGGATTAATGCATGGAAGAGCTGCCAGGCATTTTGTGAGTGCCTGGAAACAGAAAAACATCTCCCATCCATCTCCTGAATGTTGCCTAGCACCTTGTCCTTTTGAAGATAGAAGACAATATGTTAAATCCCGAGTAACATTCTACATCAATTTGCACCAGTGCAGCTCTACCAGAGGTGACTCATTTCCATTTCTATAACCAATGTTGATCCACTTAGATATGATGGCTCAGGTTCTTATTTCAGTCAAGAGCTATTACAGGGCAGAATGGGGCAAAGCATCCAGGACATAATTAAGAATAACTTCCTAGCTGCCAAATAATTGTCTGGAACCAATGCTGGGAGACTGTGTAACAAACAGTCCCTTACAGCATTTCCCCTGCTGTTTCTCATGCTCCAAAAATCAGATAGGGATTTTTATTTTTTTTTTTTCCTTCAAAGCAATGGAAAAAAAAATTAAAAGTTTGCTGAATACTGTACTAATTTTGTGTGTATATGTTTAATGTGAATTATCTCTAATAATTGCAGACAAATAGAGAATGCCTACATCAGTAATATTAACCATCAATAAATGAGAAGTGACAGTAGATATACTGTTGGCTTCTCCACACATTGCTGAACAACACTGTTATAGTTATGACTGGAAACATTTGGGACAAAAGGGCAAGCACTTTTGGTGGGAAAGCATCTCTAGAATTTTATTTGCCTTTTAAATTGACTGTTTAATAACTTTGTAGATCATTACTTTTAGTGTAGGTTAGTCATTATTTAATAAGAACATAAAACAAAGAAGAATCCTGTTTATAACTCTTAATCTACTAAAGTCATTATCTAGCTAGCAGTCCTGAGAGAATATTCAACATATTGAACTGATTTGTGCATGCTTCATTAGCTCTTTATACCTTAACTGCATATAATCATTCCCAGCTCTGTCATGGTTATCATGGTGGAATTTCCACTGAAGCCGATGAACTCTGAGTGTAAATTGACTGCAAAACAGTGACTGGGACAAATTCTCTTGTTATCTGAAACCTTTGAAATGCCACTGGCTTGAGTGGAATTGCTGGAGACATGACTGAATTTGGTTTAATTTTATGGTATTTATTCAAGTTAGTGCCTTGGAGACCTGGATTTCTCTCATTTAATTTTAATATTTTGAGCTGAACTTGACAAATACTGATAAAAATAGTGCCTCTAGGGTTTGATTGAGAAATCTTTTTGTGACGACTTGAAAGATGGCTGTTAGCATCAGCATGCCCTTGACTGAGCTTTTAGTGGCCATAGAGGAAAGGTAATTGAAAACATCAGTCAGCTAATAAGGTACTTTAAAATGGTCATTTTTAAATGGATTTTTTAAAATACAGCTAAAAGTTTATTGCATTCAGATTTGCGCAAAATACAGCCATTTAAAATACAGATTAAATTAAATAATGTGATTTTGTTTCATTCAACATTCAGGCCACATTTTCTGACCTTTTCCCTATAGGAAAAAAGGAAAATAAGAGAAGGAAGGAGACACCTAGAGCAATCAAGAGGATGGCCAAGCAATCAGGAACATGCCAGCCCATGCTGAATGTGGGCATGTGCACTTCCACCTGACATATAAGAAGACCCTCTAATTAATTTCCCTCTAAAGAAGGTTCTATGCATTACCTTGTGGGTATGCACAGTTTTTCAGGTGATTCTGGTGAGAAAACAAACAATTCCATTTGTTTTTTTTTTCCTTTTCTTACTAGATCTGTAAAAATATTAGAAACCGACTTTATCAAAGAGCAAGTGAATTTTGCAGATTTTTGTGTGTGTCTCTGTGTGTGTATGTTCCCTTCACAGTTACTTCTTCTCATGCATAGAAGAATCTATGCTTTTTGACCTCCAAAGATCTTCACTGCAGAGTTAATTTCGACTCCACTTTGATTTTCCATCTTATCTACACACAACTTTTGCTCACCTGACTTTGGGGATGCTGTAATTTCAGGATTATTGACCCAACCAGGAACAGTGATAAGAGGATGACACATTATTTCAGTTGATTGTCTTCCAAGCAGGATGCTGACTAACTTACTCGCATACTAATAATTCTACCATCCTTTTTCACTAATTTCCTTTTTATGCTCAGAAGACCTGACAAATTCCATCCCAATTCATCATTTGGGGAGATCTGTAGAGGCTTTCTGGTGAGTTAAGTCACTTGCCATGGCCCTTGAATTCCCAGCCATAACTGAGCAGGAACACAGAGGACCAACTGCTTAAAAAGACTTTGCAAAATGTTGGTAGTCAGAGAAAAATGAAGATTTTCTCGGCATCAACATGCCTTTTCATAGGCTCCTGTTGCCACAAAAGGTCCCCAGCTTGTTCTAATTATGCTGCACATTTCTAGCTGCACAGAATGATTGTAGTTACAGACTGACAGTTCTGCATCCTTTTTTAAGAGCAGAGTTAAAATGCTATTCCTGCTTTCTGAAAGTAATGAACTGTACTGCAAAACTGAACTGTACTTAGCAAAATTTGCAAGGTAGATTAACTCTAAATTATGAATATTACTTCCTAAAACTCCACTGAGATTTCCCACCCACAGGTTGACTTAGCCCAAACCCAGCTGGACCTGTGGTATGTGATAAGATCACAGCATTCATTTCTTGAACTGTAGGTGTCAGTTAGGAGCCTATCAGTGTTGCAGTTGTGCATTTCTTTCTGAGAATTCATCATTTAAATATACATTGATCTGAAACTTGGCATAGGCGCAACATTTGGTTTTAAAGGGAAGAAAGGTCTTTCGGTAATCAGTCATTTTTTAGATTTTGGAAATTTTTGCTGGAATTCATGTTACAGGAATAGAAAGGCAGTCATTAGAATTGAAGTATGACAAGGTTTTTCTGTTGAAGATATGGTGTGCTAACAATCAAGAAAACCTGAAGAATCGAGTCTTAAAATGCAAAGGCACTCACCTGTTTTTTTGTATTTTCATCATGTTTGCATGTTAAACCAAATGAGGTATTTAAACAACACTTGGTGTACCATATCCAAGGTATATATTCCCATGACAGATTTTCCTTATGCTTAAGGTGGAAGTTTGAGGGGCTCCACTATGCTCTGCTCTACTGAATTATGCAACGTGGCTGAATGCTCTAATCACGAGGTTCCCTTCCCTTTTCTGCTCTGACTTGAAACTGAGAAGAGAAAATCAAGTTCCTAGATGATTTCTCTTTTAGCAGGTGCTTCCATTTGAAATTGCAAATAAGCCACATAAAGTATTTAATTTAATTACAGCTAATCTGTCATTGTTGCAATGTACTCACACATAGGACTTGAAATGTGGACTGCGTAGCCAGGCACAGTGAAGATGGGGAGCACAGGATAACTCATGGAGTTTCTGATTCAAGACTAGGCAGTGCTGGTATATTTCACAGCAGAAAGGATCCCTAAACATATTAATAAATCCTTGGTGACTGCTGAGTATCAGAAGAGCTCTTTCCCCACTACATTTGATCCAGCCAATGCCCCACTGGGGGCAGCTTCTTTCTCCCTAATGTGAGTCTTCTTTTTTGATCCAGGGTCACATGGAGATACAATGTGCTGACCAAAAATTTAAAACCTCACTCTATATCTGTGTTGCCCAGCAGGATTCAAGTTACAAAAGCCAATATGCATGCACTAATTAGCTGACACTCTTAGGTCAGGTCAGGCCTGTTTATGGTCTTGGAGGAAAGGACAGATTTTGCCAACATTAATGCTACTGTCTCTCTGATACAGAACTCTCCCTGTCACCCTTTCCCTCCCCTCTTTCTGACACCTGAGGCTAACAGGTATCTCATCTGCTCAGGAAAGCCAGGATACTGTTTACATTTTAGAAAATAGATGGGATTAACTGAATGGTGTGAAGTGAGTGTGCAATAGCTGCTTCAGAATAAATCCATATATAATCCTAATCTCTTCCAGATGGGGACATCCCTAGGCAGCTGAAGTAGAGCTCTCTTGCCATGTTCCCTCTGTGCCACCTCTCTGGAGCAGAACCACAAGGGCCCACACTGATCAGCTTTTGCTGAGCTGAAGATTTCCTACTTGTTCATCCTATTTGGTTTATTTTTCTCGGAGCCAATTTCTTAAGTATAAGCATACTTTGCCTTGTAGTGCATGATCTCTTAATTTCCTCTAGAACCTCCTGGGAGGGACTTGGTCGAAGGCTATTAAAAAATTAAAAGAGTTACATCATCCTGCTCTCTTATCTGCTCTTCTTTTAACATACCCAAAGTATTATACTGTGTTGGGACAAGGAGCTGGGTTAATGGAATTGGCAGTACCACTGAACCCCTATAGAACAGTACCTTTAGTAATACTTATTTAATGCCAGGTTTGCATTTAGTTAATTAATGATAGAAGAATTTTTTTATATCTTTCCCACTTTTGTGTCCTGGTAGTAATCTTGGTTTGACATTTTCCTTAAACGGGTCAAAAATTCCTGTAACAGGGAGCCTACTAGAATGAAAAAAGGATAAATTTTGAAAAGTAAACATTAAGAACATTTAAATTTTTTCCTAACAAAATTTAATGACACCTTTGCAGCCAATTACACATTTTTCCATTCCATTTTGTCTTACATTTTTTTTTTCCTCTTTCTGTCTTTTTTTTTGTGTTAAAGCACTGGGGCCCATACATGAGGAAAAGATAATGGTTTACAATCAATGTCCATGGACTAGAGAGCTAATCTGAATTTAACTAAAAAGTCAATATTTAGCTGTACCTTATCAGTGGAGAAATGTCAAGCACGGAGATAGACATGAACAAATTTCCAACTGATTTCTCTTTCTTATGCTTCAGCATTCAAAAAGCTTCATGGAAGAGTTTCAACATCAGATAAGACAAAACAACAATTGAAAAAAAAAACACGTAACAAATTACAAACTTGTGGCTACAGAGACTAGAGTTTATGAAATGAAAACACACGTCAAAAATTCATTCTAATCTCTTCTTGCACATTCCATTGGTCACCTTCCAGTCTGTGTGATGCAGCAGTTGATAGCTGAGCACTGCAGGCAGTCTTTAAGAGATAGCAGCAGGAAATGTTTTCTCGCTGAGTGAAGTCATAATTTGCTGCCACCCAAAACAAAATTGGCATAACTTATTTTGAATTCAAAAATTGCTAAGGATTTTAATACACATGTGGGTACTGACTGGGTACTGTGCTGTTTTGCAAGGACAAATTTTGCAGAAAACAATTTGGTAATTAAAATTTGTTTGGTAACTTAGGTTACCAAGGTTATCAGCTCACAATGGACATAATTTCTACTGCAATTCGTTTAGCTGCCTTGATTTTTGTGAAGGAACAGTCTATGGAGTTACATCAGTGAAGAATTTAATCCTTGGCTAGAAATCAGGACTGCTTTGTTTATTCCCATTGTCATTCACTTCATGGATGATCTCTTAATTTTAAGACATGATGACCCTCATCTCTCAAGCACAGTCAGGGGCTTCCCAAACTAGAGGGTAAAACATTGTTTTTAAGAATAGCCGAGGAATCCACTGGGTTTGTTTGGGTAATTCCAATATCTGTGTTTACTGCTCTTTGTGGATGGGAGGGAGGGGGTGGGTGAAAGATGGCCTGAGATGTGCAAAGCTGCTCTTGTGCTGCTACTGAAGAAGAGCACTTCTTCAGAAATCTCCTTAGGAAAAAAAGGCATGTTGGAATACCAAATGTTGCTTAAAATGTTGGTAACAATAAACCCACCAGGGAGTAAAAATAACTGCATGATAAGCACTTATAAAAGCTTAAACATAACAGGAGCAAGATTGTGAGGGACTCCCCAGGATTGAAACAGTGATGGAAAAACCCCAGAAAATAATAGCTGTGTTGGAATCCTTGGAGTTAGAGTTCACTGATGCACCAAACATACACATTTTGTTTAGGATTGTACCACTGTTCTGAACATTTTTGAAGGAGTTCTGATATCATCACATTTTCTAAGGTTCCCAGGTATTTCTAACTTTTAAAATTATGGATGAATGCCTGCCATAATTAAAACATTAACTTTTACATTGAAAATGTTTTTTATTCAATGAACAATTAATATTCAGGATGAGATTAACATGGGGAAAAAAGACAATAAAGCATCTCGATAAAGTTTTCAGCAATGTTTGTAGAAATACTTCATTAATGAATCCATTTCTTTTGAAATGGAAAGCATTTGATATTAGCAGTGTGTGTATGTGCACTTTATCAAACATCTTGGAAATGCAGTTTATATATTGCTGCTTCATTACTGCATCTTCAAAGGTATTTATACTTGGATATCTACACATAGCACAGCCTAAAATTGAATTAACTTGTTGGACAAATAGGGGTTATATTAAAATAAAACTATTTTAATGTAAATTGACATTGACATTTTCCTCAGAATTGAATATAAGATAAATATTTTATAAGTTAATAAGAACATAAGAACATCACTCATATGACAAAGTTTTATGAGCACTAAATGGCACCTTTTGCTGCTTGGGATCACTGCTATTTTAGTCCAGTTCATGAGAAGCCTGCAGAAAGAGTGTTACACAGTTTGCTCTGCAGTTTTCATGTACATTCAAGATAACCAAAAAGCCTTTTTAGTTCTGAAGGGTACCTTTTCTTCTCAGGAAAAAAGTTACCTGCAAATGATGCTAATATTTATTATCACACCTTGGCTCCATTGGACATTTCTGAAAGCTTGGACTATGGCTTGGATGTGGGTAGTAAGGTGCCACTCTCAGGGATGAGTGGGGTGCAGGATGTTTGGAAAAAAAGTAGGAAGAGAAAAACTTTTCTCCGTATAAAGGAGCTCTTTTTCTGCACAGAGCTCCATTGTGAGAACAGAGAGCTGTCTACACATTCTCTGGGTCAAAATCCCAGGGGAGGTAACACTGCTGATGCTACAGGGATGGGTCTGATAAGGGCTGCTGACCCTGCCCAGTACCCCCACATTCTTCACTTTGCTAAAAACCTGCACCATCCCATACATTTGATAGTCAAAAGACCATGAGAAGGCAAACTAAATTCAAAAACCAACAGGTTTTCCCTGCTGCCTGTAGAAATAGTGTAATTCTTATATCTAGTGAGGAGAATGTGTGGCTGAGCTTTTTCTGTTGACCCTGGGTGTCTCCCAGTGACTTATTTCAGAGAAGGCTGCCATCACATTCATCACAAGCTGTATCAAAGAGAGGGAAAGGTTGCTCAATCAAAAAGGGAAGAGCCTCCAGCCCTCCATCTGGACTGGCTTTAGCTGCACTAGGGGAAACAGAGCCAGAGTGGAAGATATTATCAGATATGTGTCTGCCTGATATATCTGTAGAGGTTTCTTTTCTACACAGATGCCAATTAGGGAGGTTAGATTTACAAATTACATATGGGTGAACTTATTGCTTTTTATCTAAGCTAAAAAGTTGGTCATTTAATGTGAGACAAAGAAACAGAAAATTTTCTTTTGATAACTAGTTGCAGTCCTGGTATAGACACATGTTTAACAGGTAGATTTAACATATTGCTTTGTTCCTTTACTAGCTCTTTCTGTCATGACTTTAAATCTGATCCAGATTGTTTTTCAGTTGAAGTGCAAATAAAAGAATTGGAAAATACTATTTGTGAATTTTTGCCTATTGAGAAATGCACAATTTAAAGTCAAATAAATCATATTTTGAAATTCTATATAATTTAAATGCAGCATTTCATTCATTTAGAACTTAAATTTCTTCATCTGCCTGGGTTTATTTTATAGAAAGGCATTCTGTTTTGATTTCCAGACACCAAGAAATGGAGAATCCATTGTTTTTCTTGGCAGGTTCTTCCAAGAAGTAATCACCCATAGCTCTTAAAATATGTTTCCTCTTCTTAGCTCTGTTTCAACCATTGGTCTTTGATCCACTTTTCTTTGGTAGGCTAAGGAGCACATTATTAACATCTGGTAAGTACTTAGAGGATAGTGTCAGGTAACTTCTGCATCTTTCTTTTGACAAGCCAAAGAGATGAACTTCTTTAAAACATTCTCAACAAGGTATTCATTTAAAGTCTGAAGTTATTTTTGTAGCTTCTCTTTGTAACATCTCCAAATTTCAACACACTTTTCCTAATGTAGATACCAGAAATGAACTTGATATTCCAGAACTGATCTTGCCAGAGCTACCCATAAAGGCAGAATGTTTTTCTGCTGTCAGATATTCTTTCTTCTTTATCCAAGGCTCAAAGAGCCCTTTGGATGCCGCATTGTACAGATTTCCCATGTTTGCTCTGTAATCAATCATAACTTACAAATATGTAGCCACTGCCTCCCAAAGGTCTCATCCCCTCCAAGTACAACCTCTGTTCTCTGTTCCCAGCTCTATGACTCCATGACTGCTCAGAAAAGTTCTTGGATGAAGAAGTGCTCTGGGGGAGCGCCACATTTGCACGCTTGTGCACGTGTAGAGCAAGGCTGTCCCTGGATGGGGGCTCATGGCTGGGTGGGTGGGGAGCTGAGGATCAGCCTTGCCATGGCTTCATGGCTGGGTGGGTGGGGAGCTGAGGATCAGCCCTGCCAGGGCTTCATGGCTGGGTGGGTGGGGAGCTGAGGATCAGCCCTGCCAGGGCTTCATGGCTGGGTGGGTGGGGAGCTGAGGATCAGCCCTGCCAGGGCTTCCCTGGGGCAGGGACTGCTGGTCCTGGGGGGTTGAATGGGATGCTGGATGGGGGGAGGTGGGAGCCCTGGGGTGCTGCAGTGGGTAAGTCAGGCCTGCAGGAGCCCTGAGGAAAGGGTTTGCCCAGCTCTCACATGTCCCTGGCTGGGTCTAGGGGTAGGACAGGGTGCAGGGTGGGCTCCAGCTCTGGCCAGGCACAGCCACTCCTGCCTTTTTATCTGAACTGGGCTGACATTGATGGTCCTTCTGGGCACCTCTGCTGGGGCACGGCAGCCTCAGTGTTTGCTCTCCTCGCTGGCCACACTGGCACACAATGCTGGCTTTAACACCCTTTACTGAGGTGACCTACTCCAACCAGCTGCACACAGGCAAGATATTTATGGTTTTCTCCTGAATAACTTGTGGCTTTTTAAATTTTCCCTTAAGGAGCCTCCAGAAAGCAGATACCATCACCTCCTGTTTCTTTCTTTTGCAATAATTGCCTGTTTTTGCCATTTAGAAAGTTTTCATTGTCTCTGACTTTTATCTTTTTTACAGCAAAATAAATGGATTTGTTCTGTTCCTGCCCCTTCTGCACTCGGAGAGCAGTTGCTTTTTGAAAGACTGTTCCCATGCCTCTCACAGTTCTCCATGTCTGAGACTAATAAGGCAAAATTCTTTTAATCATCCCATAAAAATCATGCTTTTTAAGTTTCTTATTATTTTTTCTTCTCTTGTCTGTGTCTTATTTGTTTATTTTTTTTTGTTAAAATGCAGTGCCTCAACAAGTTCCTATACCATAATGATGATTTTACCAGCTCCAGCTAAAATAATTACCACTTAGATGTTGCATATGATGCTTCTGTTAAACAGCGTTTAAGTAGCAATTGCCTTAAATAGGAGGGTTCCTGAAGTAAGATATGAATATAGTAACTATATAGATAGTTCTACTCTGGAGTAAAGTGAATTTTATGCTGTTTGCTTCCTTGGAAAACTCAGTGAAGGACACTTTGTGTTACATTAATTGGGGAGAACAGAGCACTAAATTAAGGAATGGCAACTGAGATCTTAAAAATTTTTGTCTTTCATAATTTCGGTCTTAGTTTAGCTTTTTCTTTACAAATGTTGGCTTCATTGTCTGCTTTGCATCATTCAGCAGTCTGGCTTGGTATGCTCTAGGTCAGGTCATATATATATCATTTCTGAGCAAGGAAGTTCTTTATTTTGGATCAAGTAAAATAACCTTGACTTATCACTAAAAAGAATAATTATCAGGAATGTCTGCTTTTAACTCTACTATTATGTGCTGCATATAAATTCTGGTGTGAGTGATACAATAAGCAGGGTTATTTCTGAGTGACAAAACAAGCCATACAAGCTGTAAGTAGTGTGAAATTTTGTGTCAACTCATCATGCTTACCATTAGTCACATAGGCACTAACAAGCAATCAATCATTGACATGGGATAACTGAAAATGATATTCTAAAACATTTCTTGGAAATTGGTCATATTTCAAGATGACCAATTGGTGCATGTTTTGGATTATTCGTTGAATACAAGCCAGATATAAAATATAGTAAAATACATAATAGATTTAACTTAGACAGATGATGTCTTTTCCTCTGTTCAAACACCATCAGTCAGGGCCAACATGGGGTTCCAGCATTACCACACAGCACTCAGTGAGACAAAGCACTGGCTTCATGGAAAATACATGTTTGATTTCTAAAAACTACTATTAATATTCAAAATAATGAAAAAACCTCTTATAGATATTTACACCCAGTAAATGATGTTCTTTATTCTCTTCAAGTTTTTTCTGAGGTAACATTTTTCTCCAGTGAGAAGATATTTTGACAGGAATATTCATTCTTTTGAAAAGCACTGATGTGATGCCAAATATGAGATGAAGTCTAAAGAAGAAATGAAATTATTTGTCTTGTTGCAAAACTCCTCTTAATTCTTCTGTTAAGCAGTAAAACTACATGAATGAAGGGAACATTAATTTTTGATAATTTCATATATTTTTAAAAAGGACTTTGTTTCTAAAATGCAAATTTTCTTGGAGCCAAGGATTATATATAAAGAGAATGGAAAAAAGTGGTGGAGGAATTCAACTTGAGGTTCATAATTGAAATCCATTAAAAAAAGAATGCTGCTGGTTTGGGATGAAACAAAGTTATCTGAAGAAGAGTTAGAAATACTTTTATATTATGTTAGATCTTTTGTTAAGGCAAGTGCAATCCTAGTTGTTGAACAGTTGCAGTTAGCACACATATTTCTGTCTGGACAATCTAAATAACCTGTCTGTGGAGGAAAATGAAAGGGTAATTTTTCCAAACAAATCTGTTATGATTGTTTGTTGAAAGACATTACTCTGAAGAAAAACAGGAATCATATGCAACCCATGAATTTGATAAGCCCTCTGTTTGAGAAACCCTTTCCCTTAAACACAGATCATCAGTCCTGTTTGAAACCACTCAAATTTAGAAGAAATTCCATTGTGGATGTGAATTTTGTAATCTTGGACTATCTCCAGCTCTTTATAAATGCTATGTTTTTCAGCCACATGAATACAGTTCTCTTGTTATACCTGTTTCACAGACAGATCCAATGTCTTTCACTAGACCAAATGATGCAGCTATTTAGATAAGAAAAGAGAAGAATTTTTCAAATGAATCAATCATAATTACAGAGGAAGGCAAAAGGCAAATTATGAAAGTATAATCTTCACAAGATATTTAAGAAATTGATTTATTTACAAATGTTCTGTAAGTTACCTGAGACCAAAAGCAGAAGCTCTTTCTGTTGCATGGAGATTGATTTCCTGTCAATTGAAGGTTCAGACCACAGTGAACATGATATAACAACTCATAGATGCCAACACCTCCAACACCACCTACCCTGGCTGACTCTTCAGCCTTGATCTTCTGGGAACTCTGAGAAAATCATTGTAACAATTCAACTTCCAGCATGAGGAACTATGGAGGGAGAAGTGATTGAATGACAGACATTACCCAATGCAAGGAGGTGATGCAGCTTTGTGTTCTTGCTTGTGTCTTTTCCAGCGTGGTAGAGTCATCCCTTTCCTGGGAGAAGCATTTGTTTCCCTTTGCAGTCAGAGATGTAGCAGGAAAGTGCAATGGGAGGAACCATTTTGGACTAGAATGATGAGGGGAATGATTGCACCAGGGTGAAGGTGACACAGTTACTTCTGACTTTGGACAGCAAATGAGTATGCATGGTAGGAATGAATGCCATGGATCACACTGAAGAATCAATGTAGTACAAGAGACAGAGAGATGAATAAGGGGTCTGTTGTTCAAGGGAAGTGGACATATTTTTAAAAGCTCTGTCTTGGGTATAGAGAGATCATTAATGTCAAAGAAAAAAAAGAAAAAAGAAAAAAGAAAACCACCTGAATTAGAATGGAACTTTATGATATTTTGTAGCATTGTACTGGGAATAGGGGCTCACTGTAGGAAATGGATATTCCTATACAAAACCAAAACCAAATTAAAAGAACACAAACATGTGCTATGCTTGCATTAGGTTGATTTGAAAAGTAGCCTGAGGGAATAAGAGAAAAAAGAATAAATCATTAAAAATATTAAATTAAAATTATTCTATAATGAAAAGTGGGAAAATGCAAGTTTCCAGAAGAGGCTTTAAGTGCTCTAAGCAGAATATGTTAAAGTAATAGAAAGCATACACATTCATAAACAAAAACGAAAGCAACCTCTAACTCCTTCCATGATAAAGCTGCAGTGGTAGTTATTCAGGTGGCTTCAGAAAATGACACATCAGTCCACAGATAGAGGCCTAAGTGGTGAGAGACAATGTTATATTCTGGAAAACAAAAAAGATGCAAACAAGTTTGTCAGGAGAAAAAAAGCAACAAGAAATAATTCCTTATGAAACACAAGAAGACAGGGAACTTTTATCAAAGCAGCCAAATCCTTCTTGCTGCCTTCCTTATCAGCAGAAAAAAAAAACAAACTAGGAAGCACCATCTTCTTAGGCACGATGAGATGTTGATTTTGTGAATCAGAATGAGCAGAAAATGAACTTTTAGAGCTGCTATGGCACTGAAATGAAAACTTCATTAAAATTAAACAAGACATCTAAGTCCTTTTCTGTAAAGCTGTTCTCCAGAACCCCAGTCTGAATTGGCCCTGGGATTGTCCTTCCACAGGTCCATTCAGGAGTTTTCATTTGTGTTGTTTTCACCAACCATAAACTTGTTTGTGAAATCATCAAATTTATTTCAAGAGGCTTATATAACAAGATAACAAGATAAATGGAAGGACATAGTTATAAATCACTGTACATATGTAAATATATAAATTTTCAGCATAAGTGTGGCAAGGTCAGTTGTGTTTTCTGTGTGCAATTATGTTCTATGGCACCTTGAGTAGGACTAAAGAAAACTTCTATGCAGACTTTTAGAGCCTTTTGATGAGATCACTCATAACTTGCTAGGAAAATAAAATTAATTATAAAAATGAGAAGAATAGTTGTGTTCTTAGAAGGCAGATAGCATGAGAAAGATGGGAAACACAGTACATTTTCAAAAGTAGGAAGAGTATTGACCTAAACATTTTGCCTCTAATGGGACTGTGTTAGTTAAAACTCTTTCATAGTCATTTGGGAAGGAGAATGGAAAACTGAGACAATTTTCATATGGCACACAATTGCTTAATTTGGCAGGATTATGGAAGACTCTGGAAAACTCATAACAGAACTAAATTGGCAGTATCATGGCAGACAACTCCATAAAGCCAACAGTAAGATTGCATAGATTGAAAAGACATTTTCTTTTTAATATTTTGCACATGAGATTGGGCTCTGATTCATTGTTGCCTCATATATCAAAAGAACACTTTGAGTCTGTGCTAGACATCACTAAAAGTTTCTGTATTTTGAAAAAGGCCTTCCTGAGGTAAATTGTATTCATTTCTGATTAGGAAAAAGAAACAAAGAGACACAAGTAGATTGAAGATGGAAGGATTTTATATGTAGGGGAAAAGGGCTATTAGAAGGACAGAAGGCCCCAGAGAAGCTAATAATAGTAGACCTGTAAAAATGACTAATGAAAAAAAAGGAAATTATTTAGTAAATACCAATTCAACTAACTGTAGCAAATAGAGTAATTATGTAAAAGGATGCTCTAAAACGATTGACAAGCAGCATTTGTATTGAGTGCTAAAAGCACAAGAACAGAGCTACTGAACAAAGGACAAGCATAGGAAACAAAAGCTTTAAAGAAAATATGTTGCATTAACAAGCAAATGACCTATGGAAATATGTGCTGCTGGGTATAGCTGGAAAACTCTAAAAAGGAAAATATTTACAGGAATAAGAAGGGAAATAAGTGTAGAGGACAGAAACCATGAACTTTTGAATGTCACATTTAAGCCTGTTCATCAGCCATTGGACTCAGCTGAGCCTGAGAAATCCTGTGTCCTGTGTTCAAAGAGTTTGACAGCTATTTTCTAGGGACTTTAATTGAGAGAGAAGTTGCTTTGTAAGTCTCCCCCATTTGAATCTTTATTTGAAGCTTTTGGTCCTGGCAGAATCAAAATTGTGAGTTTGGGTTAGGTAGATCTAGGTCTGATCCAGCAGCATTTCTGTTCCTCTTACTCAGTTGCCAGGAGAAGGGATTGAAAACCTGATGTAGAAACTGGCACAGAGACTGCTGTGCCCTTGAGACAGAATCTGTGTGCCAATTTAAGGTTAGGAATATCTCAGCAAGGTGGAATAAAGCCTGATGAGGGTGAGTTTATACAAACACCAGATACAAATGTCTCCAGAACTTGCAAAACAGAAATTTATGAGACTGTAAGCCGGGGTTCTCGGAATCACCTTGTTCAAGTGTAAAGGGCAAAAAAAAAAAAAAAAAGAACTGGGTACTGCAAAGGCAAATTAACCAAACAGATTTTTCTCTTCTGATTTTGATGATGACAGAAGTCAGTTCAAGAAAAAGTGGGAACATCACCCGTAACTCTTCTTCTGTGTCATGGCATTGGCGCAGAATTTTTCTAGTGAGAGACTTTGGCTGTGCAAAGGCTGAGCTGAACACATGGTGTCAGCTCTCACTCTAGATCTGTTTGGATTCCCACATTTTTAAAATGCATTTTTATGGCTCTGTCCCCTACAGATTGCTTCAAATAACAAATAACAAAAAAAAAAAAAAAAAAAAAAAAAAAGGTAGAAACTTTCTGCACATGAAAGCATTTGGAAGTTACTTCACTTTCAGAGCAGTTTAAAAACCAGTTTATCAGAGGCAATCCATCATCTACACAATTTGCATGTTTTAAGAGGTACCTACTACCTTTCACGAGACTCATTATGATTTAATATGCAACCCTAAAATTAAAAACAACAGTAGTTTCATCATTTAACAAGAACTACTAGGCAACATTTGTGAAATGTGGTATTTCCTTTCCAGTAAGAGCTGTTGGGAGTGAGGATTATGATATAGTGTAGAAAAGCAGAGGTGCCGCTTGATATGTAGCAATTCTGGTGGATGTCATTTGTGGGACATGTATAATGACACACCTTTTTTTTTCCAAGAAATGTTTATTTTTTGAAACACAGGCACATGTACAAATAGAAATAATAAAAATTGTTTAAAAATATTTCAAACCCTTGCAATTCTGTTTAAATAACACCACACTAAGGGACACAATTTATTAAAACACAGTTGTCAGGATTTCGGGTGAATAATTAGTAGGGAAAATTAATTTTAGACATTCTATTTCTTTACAGACTTCTGCTGTCTGAATGCTGTGAGCTATATCTGAAAAGAACCCTTGGGCCAAAACCACACCCATTCCCAAGTTTGTATTTAATTTCAAGGCCAAATATTCCATTTTAATCCAGTTTGGAGGACACTGGTTTTTTCTTCATGCCAAAGAAAATGTGTTCCTATTTTTTCATTATCACATGTTCACCCAGATCTAGAGGCAAAATGGTTTTCAGCAGCAGAGAAAACTTACAGATTGTACTGTTCTATACAATACTTTGGCTGGTATTGCAAAGATCTAAGGTGTGCTTCCAAGTGTGTAGTCCTTATCACATGTGCTTTGTACAGCTTCTTAACTTGTGCTAATAATTCAGTGATAATTATACTGCTAGAACATTTAGGTTTGCCTAAATCATATTTCACATCCATTGTGACTCTCACCAAAGTGTCAGTCAATTAATTTGGAACAGATGTCACCTGCACATGTGGGATATAACCATTTCTCTTGAAAAGCCAGAGGGACCCTTCAAACACACCTTGCAGAGGTTCTGTGCTGGGCATCCTCAGTCTCTGCGCCTTCCTACTTGGGTGCCATATAATATTATTTTTGATTTTAATCAAACTGGGGGAAGTGAGACATCCTTGGTATGCTCCAAAGACCGAAAAGGCTCAATATCCATTTCTAAGGGAAAAATGTTTATATGGTGGCATTCTGCTGTGGTGCTAAGCACACCTTGTGTGTTATAACATCTGTGAAGATGTTAAAATAGTTGCTTTTGTTAATCCATGCAAGACTCTTGTAATTAATTTTCAGCTGGGTAACACACAACAAAGAAATGTTGCTATGAAAATGCATGTTATGCTGCATAACATTTTTGGATGTTATAATCTACTTAGATTAATTCAGAAACAACAACAGCAAAAATTTTCTTTATTATTCATTTCCTTCATAGTACTTCATTGAGGCAGGATGCATTCAGAAAAAAAAAAAAATTTTGTTTTGTTCATCATGATTTGTTGGCACACCTTTGTGCAGAGGTACCCAGGTTTGTTTTTCATCAACATCCATCCAACTTGAAGGAAGAAGAAAAATGGATTCATCTGGATTCCATATAAACTCCAGATACATTCCAGAACATCAGAGAAAAAGGACTAAATATGCAGCTTAATATGTTGTTTAGTAAGTATTTTCATTATTTCTATGTAAAAGATTCCCTGATTAATATTTTCATATTTCATGTTTGTGTTTTAGTGTGGTGGAGCTTCACTGCAAGGCTGCTCCAGTGTTGCAGCATCACAACTGCAACACTATTGTGAAGCTGGGCTAAGAAAAGGTAATAATCTTCTTAAGGCAGGGATATGGAATGACTTGCCCAGAATAGAATGGGAAAAAGGTGATGGCATGTTTTGGATGTACAGCCTGCCCCTGGATTCCCTGCAGACACATCTTTTCATGAAAGGGCCGGATACCTGCAGAAAGGGAACCTTTCATCTTTATCTCTTTCTTCTGAGCCCATCAAGACCTCCCCATGCATAATTTGGGTACATCTGTGTGGCTGGAGGTTTTTAGAGGGAAACATATCTGGCAAACTCTCAGGAGGAAATTATTTACTAGGAATTGGTGAATTGGCATCAGTCCCTGGCACCGAGAAGTTTGTGGGAAACTGGGTTCTAGCTGAATTGTACTTTAGTAGGAAAAGAGGAATATGAAAAGCAGCATGCATTGCAGAAGAAGAAAGGAATAAGTATTTGTAATTTTGCAGCTTTCTCACACAGATTGTTGGGGTCAGTGGCACTGGAGATCACCTTGCTACTTCTATAAAAGTGAGAGATAGCAGATATCCCCTAGGGGGATTGTTACAGGAGTGAATCAGATCTGAGCTCTAGGGTCTAAGGGATGTTTTAACCATGTTTGTGGAGCAGTAAGAGCAGAAAGGTAAGTTGCTCCCAGCTAAGGTGGGAAGCAGGGAAGCAAGCCAGGGAGAGCTTTGTTCCTCTCCTGCTTTAATAAACAATGGAGCTCTGAAATGAGAGCAGGGAGTCTCATCAACAATGTGCTAAAACACTAAATGACTCTGTTAAACTCCACTGGCTGCTTTTTGGCTAACAGTAAAACATTAAGGCTCCTGAGCTGAGTGCTTCTCTGCTGAGCTGTAGCTAAGGTGAATGAGCTGTTTAGTTACTGCAAAATGTAAAGAGGCATTTGGAGGACCTTAGTGACAGCTCCACCACTGGGTCCCACAGGAGAGCTGCTCTGCTTGCTGCCCAAAAGACTGTCTTAGGGATAATAGTGGAGGCTTTGCACAAAAATCAGCTTTGGTTCTCCACTTGGTTGCAAGCAATTTAACAAGATTCATCTGTGAAGTTGCAGGAGTACAGCTCTCTGCAGACTTGTAAGAAGAGCTCTCGTTCCTGGCACAACATAACAGATCAGAAATCCCTTTCTGTTTTCTGATGATGGTTTTGATTCCCAGCTAAATTGTAATTACACAGGAAGCCCAAATGTAAAGCCGTATAGCTGGGAGAGGTGCTCTTTCTTGTTCAAAAGCATCTCACCATTCTGTGGGTGGTCGCGTAATTCAGCAAACGCCCACAAATGGCGGAGGGTGGTGTCAGGCAGCTCTGTCAGCACAGCCCTGCTGTGCATGGGGCACACCTCAAACACTCCAGGGCACCCTGACTTTGCCAGGAGGTAAAGCTGGCACTCAAAATAACATAGCAGAAAATATCACGTTTGGAAAAATAAATGTGAAATAGTACAAATAGCATGCAAATTGGGATTATATTTCTCTTACCAGGGGGGATATTTAATATTCACCTCCTCAATGAAGTGCAAAATTAGAGAGTAATGAAAGCCACTAATAGAGGACAATGTTTTAGGTTTTTTTTGGTAATATATTTAGTCTGAAAAGGAATATTCAGAAGTTCCCCATTACTCACTTTGAAAATGTGAGTAAATCTGCCTGTCAGGATTCATTGAGTCCCTGCTGCCCATTTTCTACACCACAAAGTTTATTCCTTTATCTTAAAAATTCACATTGAAAATCAAATGTTGTTTATTTAAAACTCTCATTATCCAATGAATGACTTACATGTTGTCTTCTGAGACAGATAATCAAGTTGCAGCAGTGCATGGAGAAAATGAAATGTGGCTACAAGCAACTAAAAATGTTAAAATTTACCTCTGTCTCAATAATATAATGCTGTTACACATCTGAGTCCAATCTGCTTGTTTTACTAACAAAAATATGGGTTTGGTCTGGAAAGCAAAGCAAAAGCTCCGAATTGCAACATTCTAGTTGAATTCTGACTCCAGGCTTGCCAGTCTGACTGTCTATTCAGCCCTGATTATGGGATGTTTAATACCAAATGGAATACTTGCCTGTGTTGGGGTTTTGTTTCCCTCTCACCCCTGTCACCAGCACGTCTGTGCTTTCACTGCTTATGATCAGGAACGGATTAAGGCTCAAAACGGTGCCCAGATTTACCAAAATTACCGGGTGTTCCCAAACCCTGCTCCGCAGCCTCTCCGCACGCAGCCTGCCCAGCGGCTCCCTCCTTCCTCCTCCTCCCAGCAGGATGCCTGCTCGCCTTGCCCCGCTCCTGAGCCCTTGATGTGGGGCCAGGGGAGGCAGCTGAGCCCCGGGAGGGGGCTGTCTGTCTGTCTGTCTGTCTGTCTGTCTGTCTGTCTGTGCCACCGCCGTACCCAGCCCGCTGCTGCTGACCGCAGACCCGCGCCCGGCAGCGCCTCAATCCCTCAATCCCTCAATCCCTCAATCCCTCAATCCGCTCCTGCGGATGCGGGGCAGGCGGGAGGCACAGCCACGGCTTGCTCTGCCATACAGGGGGAAGCGGCAGCAGGGGAAGATGTAACAATAATATCTGGGCTTGTAAACTGAACTGATTATATTTAGAAGGTGTGGAAGGGATATATTGTAACCCCAGTGTGATATGTGAAGGTTAATTCATGCTGTGTAAATAAATGTATGTAGTTATGGAATATGATGAATGTAATAGAATAGACGTTCCAAATGGAATTCTAACCTCCCCAGTCAGAAACAGTATCCTATTAAAATTGTAACTAACTCTGGGCAGTGCCCAGATTGCATCTAGTCTGTTCTATGTCTGAATAGGACTATCTTGGCCCATTATCGGTGGCTTCCTTGGGCTCTGCACCTGGGAGATAACATCGAGGCCTTCCTGGCTCATGACTCCAGGAATTTCATGAGGCTTGAACACACCATGATGGTCTTACAGGAACTGATATCAGAATATTACATATGAAAACCAGCTCTGTCTGTGCTCCAGACTTCATGTCTGCAAACCAGGATCTGTCTAAAGAAACGGATTTGCATCCAAAGAAGTGAATAGAAAGATGTGGTCATCTATGCCTCAGGCAGAATAAACTGTATATAAGCTGGACCCTGGAAGACATCAGTGTGGACCTCTGAGGAGATACCGTCACTCTGTCGGTTGGCTCTGTGGTCTCATGAGCGTCTTGATCCTGGGTTGATGCTGTCTTGATTGTGGGGGTTGCACGAAATTCTATTTTGTGTAATTGACCGAATAAATAGTTGTTAATTTTTTGAGAAACAAAATCAAATTTTTGGTTGACGATTTGATCATTTATAACACCCAGCAAATGTCAGGCTGGAAAATAATTTATACCTCCACTTCACACAAGGGCAAAACTGAGCAATGGTTAAAATTCAAGTCTGTGACTATTTTGATGCTCCATCATAATAGCAGATGTATAAACTATAGTCATGAACACACTGAAAGTATTTCCAAACACAGTCATTAAAAAATAAAGTGCTCAAGGGCTTGAAAATTGTCAGTCCCAAAAAAAGATTTTTTTTTCCCATTTGAAAGCCTAACAACACTATAGCTGGTCATTTATAACAATGGCATGCTGGGAACCTGCAGCTCCAGGGTCAAAATTATTTCAGCCCTGATGGCTTTTATGCTAGACTCATCTCCTTGCTCTTTCTATACATAGGACAAACAGGGGAGGTCTGAAGATGTGATGGCACATTGCACAGATGCTCCCTGAAGTAATTCCTGTTGCAGGTGGGTCCCACAGTGCCTGAAAACTGGGGGCACCATGGTGGGTGGAACTGCACAGCCTCAAAATGATGCTCCTACTGTCCAGCTCCTGCCCTCAGTAAGTCAGGCATGTGTGCCTGCTTTCACTGTGGCCACACACACACGCAAACATACTCTGACAACGTCAGTGACCGTTTCTCTTGATCTCACTGAAAGCTCATCCAACCTGGTTTATGATTTTATTGATTTCAGCATCTAGAACTCCAAGCAGCTTAAAAAATCAGAACATCTGTGTTCTGAATCATCATTAAGAATGACTCAGTAACATTGTGGCCTGTCATCTATAAGTGTACCTGGAGTATGTATTATGGAAACCTCCAGGGAATAAATGATAAAAATTTAATGAATGAAAGGAGGCAAAACTCTGTCAAAATTTAAAATCAAATAAAAGTTCATTATTTAAAGATCTGATGGTCAGAAGCTGTTTGATTGGCCTTCTTTAGCTTTACAAATACATTCTTTCTTACATAAAGTCTTCTAAATACTAGACAACCATTCTATCTATAGTAGCATAAGGATTGCAGATTTAGTTCTGATAAAGAGGTATGGACTAGGAAATCTCCTGAGTATTTTCTTTTGTGTTTATACAAGTCTGTGCCTTTTGGGGGCAGATCAGAATACCACAATGACATTTATCAAAGTGCAAATTACAGTTTTAGAGTCACCTCACCTAAGGAGAGGCTGACCATTTGTTACAGCAGGGGAAGGAACAATTCCGTATCTATAGTTCTGTCGTTGTACCCTGTGTTTCACAGCTCTGTTTTCTGTTGTACATTGATCTGCTGCATTTTTGATAATTTTGCTGTATGCAATGACAGTTCTGCCAGGTACCTCTAATGCTGGCCTCCTGATGTATTTCATACTGTGAACAGAACAAGGATGTTACTCTTGGCATCAGGCTGAGCCACACATTTTAGGATAAAGAAGCTCAAAGATCAGTCAGGCAGTCAAAACAGAGGCAGAAACAAACAAATGTAACAGTCCACAGTTGGTTTCCTGGCACATTATTTATTTTGTTAATCACTGCTGATAGTAAAATCCTTTCCAAGAAGTCCTTCAAATTTGTTATTATTTCTCTTTGAAGCTGCGGTTCATTAAGGTCTATTTTGTTATTAGCATTGAGGTTCCTCAGTAAGGCTCCAGGCTCCAAGTCGGGCACAAGCAGTTTAATAAGATTCAGATGGTATACAAGCTATCAGAGGGGTATAAAATTCTTCAGACTTGCAATAACAGCTCCTGTTCCTGGCAGACCATAATATCAGCAAGCTCCAGTTCCACTTTCTGTTTACTGTAGATAGTTCTGATTCACAGCAAAATTGAAATTACACAGGAAATCAAAATATTCAAACTTAAAGCTATGCGACAGAGAGGCTCTTTTACTTCTCCAAGACTATTTTATAATTCTGGGGAATGAAGGCATTTTTCAGTGTTTAGCACACTAAAAATCTCACAGGGAAAAAATACGTGATAGGAAAAATCCACCAATACAAAAATATTCTAATCCTGACTCGAAGAATTGCAGTGCAGTTTAAAGACACGTGATTGTAGAGATTTACATTTCCTGTTGTTTAAAACATTGCTCCTGGTGTTTAATGTAGAAAAGCACAAGGCAGGAAGAGAAGAGCATAGAAACACCTGAAAATATATTTAGCTCAATATCTCCTTATTCAAGCTCTGATTGGAATTTTTGCATAGAAATGAGTTTAAATCCCTAAGTAGTTGCTAATCCCCCACTTAGAGCTGTAAATTTCCGTGTTGAACAGTAACCATGTAGCTGAAGAGCATCAGTCTTTGCACATGTGTCTGCATGTATGTATGTACATATGTATGTGATACACCTGTGTCTGACTTGCAGAATGCAGAACTCAAAAAAGGAAAATAGCTTCCTATTAATATTCATAGCCTTCTTTATTTTGTTGTGCATAGAATATCTAATACTTTTGGCTGCAAGATCTGCCATGCTGGTAATGAATTTACTAGCTGGAAATGAGCCAGCTTCACCATCTATTTATCTCCCATTTAGTTTGCTTGTGTTATTGGCAAATTGCACCAATGTACCAACATCCCTTTCATTTTGAGAGAAATGGAAAACATAAAAGATGTTCAATATTCTTTGTGTGAAATGTGGATACCAGTGAGGGTGATAAATGCTTCAGCAAAAAGGAAAAAAAGAATTAAAAACTGGCAGAAATTATGTGTTCTTTGATACTCTTTCAGCTGTATTTTTAGACCGCTGTGACTACAAGGAAATAATATTCTGATGCATATAAATATATGTGTATATATATATATATATATTTGTATTTGTGACATCCAGACAGACATCCCTTTAAAAAAGCACACTGTCCCTAGACATAGTAAAGGAACCATGCTCTCATTTTGGAGCTCATCTCAAACTCAAAAATTAATTCTACAACTCATATTCATAATTATCCTTATCAAGTTTTTTTAATAATGAGTTTAAATTCCACAGAAACCTGGCTTCTTTTCCTCTCTCTGTCTCCACGCAGAAAAGCTGTTGAATAAGCACAATATATTTCTTATCTTTCAGGAACTCAGGCTAGTTCACAGCATAAGCAGCTAAGCTGAAAGATTTAATTCATCTTGTTCATTAAAATTCAAATAATTATAAAGTCAGAGATGTTAACTTTTTGGTTATTACAATACAGCTGGCAAACAGAGGCTGTTGCACCAACTGGGAGACTTAAAACCTCATCTTTGGTGGCCAGGTAATTTTATTTAACAATTTAGAAGGAATTTAAATCAATACTTCTGAGAAATCTCCTTTATGAAATGATTATTATGATTAATTGATTTAAATGTGCTTTTTAAAATCTCGTGATATTTCACATGACATACATGTAGGGATTATTTCAAATGCCTGTGGGTGTGCTCCTTTCTGTCTTTAAGTACTGGATAGAGTTCAGTGTGAAGATGAATAACCCACAACCCCTTTAATCTCTGATTCTTCAATTTTAATGGGAAATTGCACTTAAGTATACAAGATGGGTGGGACTGCTTGAAACATTGTTCTCAGGAGATGGTAGATCTGGGTTTATAACCTTTGCTGAGGAATTTTTGATTACTTTTTCAAACTTACTCTTCTCTGAAACCTCCCTGTGAGATATTTTCTTTCACTATCTGCATTTGCCTTTTTAGCTCAAAACTCAGAATGCTTCCAAGAATAATCACCAAAAAGTCAAGTGTATGGTTTGCTACAAAGCTTTAGCATTGCCACACCTAAAGATGAAATATTTTCCCCAAGGCATTTACTCCATGGTGTATTTCCACCTGCTGGTGCCGCTGGTCAGAAATGTTCTGAATAGATACAGATTTATCAGTCATAAAATGAATTTCTGTTCTTAGGGAAATTCACATGAACTTCAGCTGTGGTGGTGCTCATTTACTGCTGAAATTGTACTTTCTCCTCAGTTACATGCCAGAATATGGGCTCAGCTCCTATTAGGCTTGAAGAATTGTGAGTGAGACAAAGGGAAGGTATTTACAGCACAGCCAGCCTGGTCCCATTTATCAGATGGATAGCAATGTTTAACTTCTTTTAAAAGAATGAAACTAAAAATTGACTGACCACTACGTGCCACAATTACACCCTACAGACATGTCCCATTGCAATCCAGCGTGTTTGTGGATGTAGCTGTCTGGGTGATGAGGATAAGGCTGTTTGGACAAAAGAGGGGAGGTTATCTGTCAAGCTGATGCCTTTTTTTCGTGACCAGAGATACTGGAGATGCTTCTAGGGCAAAGGGGCATTCTCTGACTCTGACCTCCAGAGACATGAGGAACTGCTGGGCACTTGGAGAGCTGAAGAGGCTATCTCTCATTGCAAGCAGCAACTCCTGGCAATGTGTGCAAGGACAGTAAGAGAAGAATTTGTGGACAACTAGATAGGAAATTCCTAGCACCATCTTCACACCCCTCATAAATGAATAGCACTTTCCAGCCTTTTATATTAAGTGATTAGAAAGAGTTAAATGAGCGTGATTGCTATGGAAATTACATAGGCATTAATGTTTTCTTCTCCTTCTGTATTGAATGCCCTTGTGACAGAAGAGAAAGAACAAACATCAAAAGTACCTTTTAACTTCGCAATTCTTTCTAAATTTCTTTAAACTTATAGGCTATACTGCTGGCTTTCAAACTTCAAAGCATGCAGGAAGATCAGGGTCACTCAGAAAATTATTTCTCACAGTTTAATAAAATATGCATGTGAATTGTATGACCTGCCAGAGAAATTATTTATGTGTTAATGTAATGTTGTAGCATTAATTACACACTTTAATTTCTTCCTTAGTAGCTTCTTTACCAGTAAGAACAGTAGTGGTTCTAAATTGGGGTTGAAACACATGGTGTATCACCAAAGCCTAAATAATTTCCACACTCGATTGCTTTTTTGCTTGCACAAGATAACAATCTTTTTTTCCCTTACTATTATTGTTAGTATTTGGGCAAAAGGAAGTAACTGAGTCCTTTTAGCTTTTACTCAGAGTATTCATGATGGATCATTTTCACTCTTACTCTTCCACAGTGTTGTAGTCTGCACGTATCATGTTTACTAACAGTTGCAGAAACACCTATTGCATGGTTTTTTAAAATGAATTAAAAAGTTTTTATTTATGGTTACTACTGTAAAGTACTTCATCCCATAAGATTGGTTCCTTTGAATTTCTTTTCTTAGAGGATTTCCTACCTCTTTTTCTATGATATACATGCATTTAAAATGAGGTACATGCTTGCACAAGGAGATATACATTGAGAAGAGTCTTATCTGCTGATTTACTACTCATATAAAGTTCTTAATAGATACAGAAAAGTTCTGTGTCACTTATTTCAACAATATTCTGTAGCAACTCTACAGTTCAATTCTAAATTGTCTGGCGATGATGAGAAAAAAAGAAAATGAGTTCTCTCAACTACCATACAAACTTTCTCTATGGATTTGCAAATAATCTGCTTGTACAGTCCTCTTAATTGGAAGTCTGAGGCCCCTAACTTCACTAAAATGGTTTGAAATAATTCAAGGGAAAGTACTATTTTACAAATATTTTTATTACAAGTATTTATTTGCTTTTATGTGTATTCATGGCTTTAACTTCTAACATTTCCTTCATTACTTTTATATTTTTGTACTATGGCCCAAGGTAAATTAAGAAGTAGAGTAAATAGGAGAACTCATTTGGCATTGCTGGTACTATTCATTATGTTATATATGTCTGTATTGCTTTTCTTAAATAAATGCTCCTTGTCTCTTTAATCTTCTGAAGTGTCTATCTGTCGAGTATTTCAAAGATTATCTTAGTGACAATGATGCTGAGATCAGCATTTAAAAAAAAACTATTGGTTTTTCTCCTGTCAATGTCCAATTGTTCCCTGCTGTACTTTTTGTACTGTCACAGAATAACCTAAACCCATAGATCACTAATGCCTATTAGGTTTTCTCTAGCTAACATGCCACCTTGTATTTTTCCCAGCATCTATGCTATGTGGAAGAGGTTCTCCACTTGCTCCACATTCAGTCAGTCTGCACCCAGTCTTGGTGGCACTCAGTGACATCATAATGCCACATGAGGCTCTTTTATCATGAACATGCAGGCCTTGGAGCTCAATTTGGTTTCATAAACCTCCCAACAAACTTTTGGCACTTATGCATTAGGTTTTGGGCTGTGACAGATTTCACTCAGTGTGACACTGAGCACTGATACATTCAAAATTAGTATATATTGCTCAACTTTTGAGTCACACAGAGCTGTGCCATTGTTCAGGCTTGAGACACAGATTGGGACCTGAAGTATGTCATCATGACCATCATCAAGTATGTCAACACCCACATAAGAAAGGCATCTTTGTTCCATGTAACATCCTTCTTTTAGAGAATGAAATGAGAAAACACAATGTCCAAAAACAAATTCTGAAAGTCCAGTTGGTATAAAGTGCATTGAGATTGTCACAAAAGTCATGGGCAAGCCATAAGGGGACACAAATGACACATGCAACAGAAAGTAATGTTTAATTTGAGCTTTTCAAATATGACATTTTTTTAGGTTAGAAATGGGGCTTAAATATATGTTTTCTCACATGTTGTCACTCTTTGGAATCTGTGGGAGAAAAATTGGAATTATGAAAATACCACAGGTATTTTTGGGGTCCTTCTGGTTTAAAGGAAATCAGGAGATACTGAAAGCCATACAAAAACATTTTTCCGTGACATTTACTACCATGACCATTCTGAGATATTTTAGATAAATTTCCAGAAGCTTGGGAGGGGATGTTCAGGTTTTGCAGCTCTCCTTCAAAATGTGTTGAATGGTCAAATTTTTTTGCAAATCCCTTGAAACAGCTAAAATGTTTCCTTTCCATTCATCTTCAATGATATTATGTGTATTTCTCATTTATTCATGTCCCATTCATAGATACAGATTGAGATTCTTTATATTACAGTCCACTGAGTAAGTGATAGAATGTTACTTCTGTCTAAAAGATTTTTTAACATTTGGGTTTAGGATTAGCAGAGTAGAGCCCTGACCTTTAAACCTAAAGAACTCCACAAAGAACCCAGAGAGGCAGGAGGTGAATGTCAGGGATTGAGAGAAGACAAGAAGATCCTGCTTTTTACTTTAACTTACTAATTTTTCTAGTTTAAAATTTGCTCATTCTGAAAGACCTAACTCCTTCCATGAGTTTGCAACACACAATCACCCCTCCTCTCTCTCCTCTGTGTTTGCTGTCTCCATCAAGGTCCCCTCCCCTGTCCCATTGCCACCCTAGAATTGCACATTGACCCTGCGCCTTCACAGCTCTCCTGCCTCTGCTCTGTGCCACTCTGACTGCTCTCAAAGGTTCATTACCCTGACTCACACTGACATCACACCTACAGCAGAGATTTCCCAAGAGGAATGAATTCTGCTCTTCTCATAGGTGAGTGTTTTCCTCTTGGCATCCTGTCCTGGTATGGCTTTGCTAGAGGTGTTCAGGCTGAAAGTGGACTGATGGTGGAAAACATGAGGCACAAAAACCCATGAGAGGTGTGCTGCATCCACAGACACCATGAGCATCATGCAAACCCAGGTGTTTCACCCCCTTTCAGGTTCCTTCACAGCTCATATTCCCTGGTTCAAGTCCCAGATAATCTTCAGCAGGCACTTGTCTGGGTGTATTATGGATGACTGGCAGATCAGGGCAGCATCAAGCTTTTATTCAGTAATAGTTCTTCTTGTCAGCCCCTCTATTATTTAGACTGTCTCAAAATTTCAAGTTTGTTTGTTTGCTTGTTTCAGATAGCACTGATGTCCATGCATGCCATAATCTTGTCTGCATGTTAGACCTTTCCATGTGGCCAGACACATTTTAACAAAAAATCTTACCTAGATGGCCTAAGCAGTGGCATATTTCCTGTGAATCTATTCTGCTTTCAACTGGGAACAAAAAACAAATCAGTACTGTTATTCTGCTCATCAGATTTCCTGATGA
The DNA here is from genome assembly GCA_039654755.1 of Calcarius lapponicus. NCBI lineage: Eukaryota > Metazoa > Chordata > Aves > Passeriformes > Fringillidae > Calcarius > Calcarius lapponicus. Next base: position 24,658,747 of record CM077464.1, read on the forward strand.
AATCAGTTCATTCATTGAGAGGACTGTCTGGCTGTATTTACATACAGCACATATCTTTCCTGTTCTTCATTATACATATATAATTATTTTTACATTGCATTCCCAGAGGTGAGTGGCAGCATACAGATACCAGAAATGCTGTTCTGCCTCCAGCAAATGCTCTGAGAAGTGTATGGCATTAAGTAAGGACCCAGTTTCCTTGGTTACATTTAGCACATTTGCATGCCAGCATGGTGCTATTCATCATGAGAGACATCACAGACCTGTCCATGGAGAGAGGCTTTTGGAAGTGAATAACCTTTGCATTCTTAGCCTCTGCTTTGAATACACAGATGAGGAAAAAATAGTTGTCAGCATAGCAGGGGATAGACAGGCTGAGAAGCTGAGTCCTGCAAGCCTTTGGTAATGAAATCAAGTCCTCTAAAAGACTGGGCAAAGAACCTGTGGGTGCAGAAGTTCCTAAATTTGACTTTAGTGCTGCTTATGAATGACCACAAGATAATTAGCAGCTCTTGCTCAGAATTTGTGCCCTGCCTGCTGTCTCTGGTTATGCTCTATGATGGGGAGGGGCAGGACTCTGCTGTTGCCACTCATTGAATTAAAGCTCTGTTAACTTTCAAACTGGACAAGGGCAAAGAGGATATTGCAGTGCCTGGAAATGGATGAGGATCCAGGGAAAAAGTGTTGAGTGGCGGTAAATATAGCACATAGCTGTGTTTTCAAACCCGGTGAAATATCCGTGCAGTTTCCAGTAACACATTAGAAAGGGATTGCACAGTAAGTCATTGATCCAAACATACGCAGCTGAAGACAACATAGGCTGCAAGTTTATTAAACTGATGCACCAGCTATTTTCCAAGTTGCTCCAGGGCATGAGTTCACTGAGTTTCCACCAGGGTGGTACCATAAACAGACCCGTGCACACTGCCCCTCTCCGTCTCCAGATTCTGTGGTGCTGCACTGAACTCCAGTTTGGGCAGCAACTGCAAGTGTGCTGGGCTACATGGCTCAGTGAAGTGCTTTAATGGAAGTGCTACACTTGGAAATCCAATGCCCTAACTGTGCCTTTGTGGTGTGAGGAAGAGGATGGGTTGAGCTGAGGGTCTATACAGGCCTAGCTGGAAGAATGCCTTCCTCATCCTCCAAAGCAAGCTCCTCCAGTCAGCACTCTCTGTGAAGGAGGAAAGAGGTCACTCCTAGACATGCAAATAATAAAACTACCAGGGGAAGGCTAAAAGCAGGCCAACTCCCTTTTGCTCCAAGCTGGGTAACAGGAACTATGCATTTTTACCTGTCTCCTCTGTGAAGGGCTCTCCTGCCCCTTGGTCTTCACCTGACTCAGCCTGATAAAATCTTGGCACTTAATGAAATGGGCAGAGGGGTTTTGAGATAAGCTCTTTCAGAATAGTTTTCATCTGAAAAGAGTGAAATGTTTTTATTTTTTTACAAAAGAGATTCTTATCAGTGTAGAAATTAATTACCTTTCCTAAAGTTTTGCTATTTTTCCTCACACTGCAAATTAAGATATGAGGAGATTTATTGTCAATGTATAAAGTGCCAGTGCTGTCTGGACAGGGTTTTCTTTTTTTGGGATGTCCTTCAAACTATCGCTAAGGACATCAAACATTAGGTTGATGTATTTAATTTAAATTGCAAAGAAACTAATTTTAAGGCATCGACACTGCTTTCAATCCTGGCATTTGGCTGATCTGTGGAGCTGCATTGGCAGGTGGCTTGAATGAGCACGGCTTCAAGCAGCCCTAGCTGTAGGCATCAGGGCATCCAGCTGTGAAAACAGATCTGCATGGTTCAGTATTGATAACTGGTGTTCAGGGAAGTCTCTTTATCTTGTAGGATCCCAAAGTGATTAATGGCTGTTGAGAGCACAGCCAGGTGCACTGCAATCAAGATACCGACACCATTTCTGTCTCTGCTGGGCACTCATCCCTCACTTTGGCTTTGTCCCTCATTGAGCACTAGATGTCTTGTTTCCCTAGCTGTACTTTCCTCCTTATTACATGTCTTTTATTTCCTAGATTAGTCAGACCAAGAGCCAAGATCCTAAATCCCATCTCTGTACAATTTTGCAGGGGTCAGAGCCAGCCTCAGAGCTAAGCCTTAACGGCTTGCAATAATCACCAGCCTGAAACCATAAGGGGTGCCTTCAGAATCTGGTGAGACAGACTTCAAAATAATTTTTTTAAAATGTGGTCTTTTTATTTGATGCTTATATTTTGTTCCTAGTTTCAAGATTTTCTTTGTGAACTTGGGAACTTTTTTCTTTATAAATGAAAGTGGAAATTGTCATGTAATCTCCAGACGCCAGAAGAGAATTTTGTGTCTGCTACTGGGAGATTCTCGATAAAATCAAGAGAGTGAGCAGCTGGATACATGAGCTTATGAAATTATTCTAATAATAACAGAGTTTAAAGGCTTCTGGCAGACCCCCTGTGTAATCCCTGAAGAATTTACAGGTATATATATTCTGCTTTAGTATATCTGTTCTTTCCATATTTGATAAATAAAAATTATCATTTGGGCATAGATGTAAATTCTATGCCAAGTAAATAAAATAAGCTTGGCCTTCTGAGTTCAAGCCCTGTGCTTCCTAGAACACGGCAAGAAAATAAAAATGAAAACTTGAGGGATTCCAGCACATCTCCCGAACTGAAACAGCTGTTTGTTGTTGGGTTTGTTGTTCAAAATTCTACATCAATACATACATTAATATTCTCACCATCTGGACTTGAGAGCTGTTTAAAGCTCTTGGCTTAATCCAGATATACTGAATTACATGCAGAAAGCGTAGTTCAATATCTTTTACCTTTCTTTTTTCTGGCCCAACACAAATCCTTAGTTCCTGGCTGACACCTGTGCTGTGAAGCCAAGTGCTCAGCTGAGTGAGTACATCATGCATTAGATTGGTGCTCTGCACTCTCTCCCCTCCACATGCAACATCCCTGGGCTCTTAGTGATGGAATTGGTCCCCTCAAAGCTGCATGGAAGAAAGGAGGAGGCAAATAAAAAGATTGTGTAAAAATGGAGAAGGGGGATAAAGGCTTGTGTGTGTGTAACATGACAACTCATGCACCTCTGAGAATATGAACTATAATTGGTAAGGAATGGTTTTGACAGTCAGTGGGAGGTACTGACACTAAAAAGAGAAAAATAATTTTATTAGCTTTACATGTTTGGAAGATGAACTCTGGAGGGAGAAATCAGAATATAATGAAGTTTTAGTTTATTAACCAGGTCAGAACACTTAATTCAATTCAAGGAAATTCAGTTTAATCTGCCAAGCAACCTACTGATAGTGATTGTAGAAATAAGTTTTTTCCCCTGATCTTTTCAACTTCAGGGCATTAGAAACTTAACAGTGAAAATCTGATGTAACATATTGGTGGTACTTCTTTCCCAATTGTCTACAATTTCTTGGGTGCATGGGAGTGCAACTTTGGCATGTTATGTGGGTACAGGGTGCACTTCAGTCCCCTTTAAGAAATGCATTTTCATGTGCCATTTAATATCCCCTTAAAAAAGACAGCAGGAAGCATATGTATATTTGGCAGAATTTAGTTTACATAAATAAAGTATGCCCAAGTTAGCTAAGTTAGCTCTCCTCCTTTTTCCCATTGTGGCAGTAGAGACCTGTGTTTCTACTTATCCTTCCAAGTCACCCAAGTCTGGAATGTTCAGAGATTAAAACAAATTTAATAACTGAAAGTCCTCTGTGTGCATTTATCTCTATTTTCAAAGTCATGCTGACTTCTCTGAGTAACAGAAAACTTAAAACTGAGAGTATATAATAGGAATGAAATGCTCCATGCTGTCCTTAAATCTAAAATTTTATATTAAGCTTCTACTTTTGGCTCCAATCACAGGGGAGAATGAGCTACTGGACTTTTGATATGACCTGGTATGGCCATTCCTGGGTGATAGTAAGGTACATATGAAATATGTGGGGAAAGGCAAAATAAAAAATTATATGTAGCTTGTTCCATTCTCACATAAAACAATCCTGCAATAGAAGAGCCTTTGCCAGCTCCTTGAGAAACACCCTAGCAATGCAGAAAGTGTATATCTGTGAATGCATATCTGTTCTCCTGGGACAGGCAAGAGACTAATTAGGGAAAAATCTATTTCAGAGCCTCTTAGAACCAAGTTTTTCATACAGGCTTTAGCCTTAAATCAACCAAATTAATAAAAGTAACTACTCTGAGATATCAAGGAGTCAGAAGTCAGGTTAATCTCCAATGCCTTAATTTTTCTTCAGTTTACTGGGGGTGGACTATGGCCCAGCACACTGAAAAGTGACTTCTTGGTGAATGGAAACCTGAGAAAAAAACAGGTGCTCTGGGATGGATGCAGGGCTCTCTGCCATTGTCAACCAACTTGATTTAAACTTTGGATTAAATAGAAAAAGATGGAGAAAAATGACTTCTTGTGTGAAGAAGACTTAAAAAATAAAAGCAGATTTTTAATTGCATGCAATCCAGATGGAGTGATTAATATCTACTACAAGTTTTTTTTTTTCTGGGTAGGAGTCTGGGCACTTAAACCAGAAACACACATTTTTTTTCTTGTTAAATTCTCAAAATTCAACACCTTTATTTTACTCCAAGAAATGTGAGTATTTACGTTTCCCATGAAAAAAAATAAGCTGTTTGGGCTCCTATACATTTGAGAAAATGTGCTTTCCTTGGTTTCCATTAAATAAGTTGATATAATAGTCCTGTTCTCTGCCTCCATGTTTTACCAACTTTCAGGAAGGCAGTAGCAAATCCCATTTCTCATCAGGTCTCTGAGACAGCAAATTTGTTTGCTTGGTTTATTGTAGAAACCCAGAGCGCTGGGAATATTTCTCTGTCCACTCTGGGCTGCCCTGACCCCCAGGGGAGCACTGACTTTGACCCTCATTCATGGAGAAAGTTTCCTAGACCTCAAGATAGACTAGAATCCACTAAAGTGTGAAATATATTACAGAGAGTAGTGTAGGTGTATCACTTGGTGAGAAATTTAGGTTTTGGGATTTTTAATATGTAGTGGATGGAGGGCACAGGGTGTCATCCTGGGTTTCTTCTTCATGCTTCTTCTTCCTCCTTCTTCATGGGTTTGGGTGGCATTTTGTAATTTGGCAGAAAAATCTGCATTGTGGGCTCTGTGGGATCAGTTATTGGGTTTAAAGGGGAAATAATCTAGGTGTCAGTTCTCAATTGTATAGTTAATCTTTAAAAGACCTTGTAGCAAGAGATGGTTGGCCATTTTGTGCTTTGCTAATGAAAAGGTGCCGAACTCATGTTTGTGAGACTGTTTTACTGATAAGAAATAATAAACACCCAAGTCCGAACATGAACTACTGCCTCAAGTGCCTTCAATGCAGACCCAGAGACACCAAGAGTTTAGGTGGGCTGGGGTGCCCACCTAAAAGCCTCGCTCGCTTTGTTGGATCAGATTTTTCAAGGTGCTTTTGTTTCTAGCAGTTCCTCATAGGTTTCCTGGGAAACAGGAGGTAGTCAAGTTTGGGATGATGTTGATGAAAGGAAATGTTCTGGATTAACATGGCAGGTGTCAGATTCAAGACTATTTTGAGGGAACATGAAGTTAATGCAACTAAAAAAGAAAAAGTATTTAGATTATTTCTCAATTTTTCTTATAGCTTCACCACATTTTGTTCATGAAATTTTCTTGGTGTATCATCAACAGAATTTGAGGGAGAGCTGAGAATTAACTACAATATTTAGAAAAACAACCTTAAAATTTCCAGTTCAATGGCAGGGAAAGCATTGCAATAGAAACTAGTAACAATAAAAGATCAGTCTAAAATATTATAGGGCAATCAAATGGCTGATTCTAAAAACAGAAAGGAAAACACTGTGGTTTTGCTTCAAGATAAGTATTTCTGCTTTATGCATGCTGTAAAAATGCATCCTCTTCTGGAAAAAGTAACCAGATCTAAAGAAAAAAACAAACCTTGCTCTTTTTTTGTACTCCCTAAATCTTTTTTTTAATGACCTCTGTGCCGCAATTTTTGCCTCCAAGCAGTAATTAATCACTCTGCAAGTCATCACAAGTAAGCCAGAAATTAATTACACTTAAAAAAATAATTTGTAGCATTAATATATTTTAAAGCAATGTAATCAGACTTGCGCTACTACACTCTCATGTCTCTCAAGTACAAATATTATGGAATTTTCACTAGCTTTCAATGTCCTGCATAACAATTGAGGCTGGAAAAGCTGCAAAGCCTGTACCACCAAAGGAAGTCTGAAATGAGCAGAGCTGTCCTTGAACACACCTTCAAATAGTTCACATTTGTTATCCATGAAATGAGATACTTGATACATGCAACTTTTTTTTTCAGTGTCTTGAACAGAGTGATGAAGAAATATGCAAGTAAGATCAAGCGTCCTGCATTGCATTTGATGATATCTTGGAACATTTAGGGGTGGAGAAAATATGGTGAATGCCATCACCCAATTTTCCCTCGGGTTTTTAGTTAACCAGCAGAATGTCTACATGCAGAGCTTGATTCTTTCACTTAGGCTGGTACCAGCTGAGGGAAAAGCTATGCAAGTCAACGAAACCTCCCTCAGGCACACGATGCTTAGAGAAGGGAAGGCTGCACATCCTCTCAGGTTACAGCTACAAACCTTCCAGTAAGTTTGTAGTAAATCTCCTGTGGTATGACCTGAGATATGCAGGAAATTTTGAGATATGACTTGCTTTGTTTAAGAAATACACGGCACTATATTTACTATGTTTGCTTTCTGTCAGCTTGAATAGCAGCAGTTTTTATCAGGAATTTTTCTTTGACACCAGCTTTTCCAAATGACTTGGACTTGCATGACCAGTATTGCCAAATTAGAATGAACTGCCCAACTTTGCAATTTTCATCAGTTTTCTGATCATTTTACGCCGAAGTGTAACACATCTTATTATTTAAGTCTGTGCTAAATTTGCTGGAGTAAGATTCATTTGATATGAATGCTGATATTTAACTGTTCCCTTTTTACATCAAGGAAAAATAGACTTTTAATTAGGAACTATGGAGCAGTGTAATTAGAATGTTTTGTATACTTTTAAGCACGTATTTTGGGGTCTGAGAATAAGGACCATCTTTGAATTTGTTATGCCCAAATCCATTAAACCAGTAGAAAACAGATTAACAAGAACAAACCTTTTAATCTACGGAAAATTCAGTATGTAATCAATACTGGGAAGAGAACCCAAAACCTGAGATAGACAAATGACAAACTGACTTTGAAGATCAAAGAAGGGAATTAAAAGTAATTTTTATGGGCATCACAACTGAACATTACAGTCAACTTTTTAAATTATATTATGTCTATCTCAGCTGGAAGTATTTCTGGGTGAAATTTTGAGGAAATTCTTCTACCTTAATTTTTGGAGTAATTATATGACCCACAAAAAAATTAGCTCGATTTCCATCAAAATAACTAAAATCAGACTTTTGACTAAGTCAATCTAAGTTGAGATGGGGCATTAAGAAGCATTTGATGGTGACATTCAGGCAGAGTGATCCAGGACCAACTTTGCAATCTGCATGTGTGTGTATGCTCCACCTTGTATGGCACCCATGTGTCCCCAGTGCAGGCATAAGTTTATTTCTTCCAAGTCACACCATATCAGAAACTTTGGGGGGGGGGGGGGGGGGGGTGAAGAAAAGTTATTACACCAAGTTTTCTGGACAAGAGAAAGGCCACATTGTCCTCAATTTGTAAGAAATTGCTGAAGAACAGATGTGACACTCCAGGTTTCTGCAAGATAGCTTGGAAGCCTTAGGCATTCTGCAAGACTATTGCATCACAACACAAACCCTACCCTACTTCTTTTGCCATACTGTTCTTATTCTTGGTTGGTTTTAGATGACAAAAAAATACAGGTCTCAGGCATTATACCTGAAGGTGCAAAAGCACAAGGGTATAGTGTTGGCTGTTCTGTATCACAGAAATTCTGAAATGTTTAAAAAGAAACAGATGGGAAATAAAGAAGAGGACGAAAATGTAAAATGGAACGGTATCTTATTTTCTTAGTCTCCCTTCACACAACTTTTTCTGCTCTCCCTTTTACTCTTTTCCCCTCATTTTAAAATTTATATTAAAATTTTCTTCCTGAGTTTCCTTTTCCATCTCTTTTCCTCTCTTCTCACCCTTGGAAGCCTGACACTGGACTTGTGAGGAAGGCTGCCATCAGTAGCTGTGGAAGCTGCCTCAGGGGACCAGCCTCATCACTCCTGCAGGGCTGGCAGTGTCAGGAAACCCAGTACCAGGAGCAGCAGGAGAACCAACCAAACAAACGAAGACATTTCATGAGCTGAGACAATGATTCCTCTACATCAGAAGATACAGATATAATCAGAATCCATGGAGAGGACACAGAGATCTCAAGCTGCTGTTGCACACCTCTGTACCTGTTTCACCTGGTGTGAAGGCTGGAGCAGAAGCAAGATGTGATGAATCCATCAGGGTGATGAACAATCTGCATTTAAGCCAGAGTGACTCTACTTAGTTTGAATCTTCTTAGTACATGATTTGGGAGTAATTTCTGCCTTTTTGTTGTTTGGGTTAGCACAACAGCCCAAACGTTTGACATCTGCATAAAGCACATCTGAAAAAAAGGAGTTTTTTTCAACAAAACTTTACTTCTATGCACAACAAAAGGATAACACGATTGCCTATCTTTCTCCCATCTGCTTGCTCCCACTTCTGGTATGGCAAGAAGCCTTCTGTCTTTTGCTGGGCTCCTCCATGTGCATGCTGAAAAACCATGTTCCCAGTTCCTACATATCTCTAAGCATTTCTCTTTGTTCTTCAGCACTATCTGGGAAACATAAATCTTCCTGGATTTCCATCAGGCAGATGTGGTCTCCAGTTATTGGCTGCTCATGTTGTTTTCCCCAAAGCTTCCTTTATAACCTTATCTTTGGCATTGTCTCGTTTCCTGCTTGTTTCCCGCCAGGACTTGCCTTTGATTTAGCAGGTGAACTTGGGGGCAGATCCTGTTTAAAATGTACAGAGGGGTACCTTATTCCTCCCCAAAGCCTCAGGAGGGGTGTCTGTTCATGCACTCCCTATACTACTCAGAGGGGCTTTAGAAACTAATTGCAGCTCCTCCTTGACCAGTTTGGCTGCCCTCATGCCTGTAGCTGTCTTCCCGCTCTGAAAGTCAAGGATAGCTCTGAGAAAAAACAAACAAAAGGAATGTTTTGTTGGCTTGTAGTTTAAAATAATTGCTTTGCTTAGACCTTGTAACAACCTCTATCATTAACTTATGGGAGTGGACTTTTTTCATTAAATTCAAACATGTGCTCACACACTGCCTGGGAAATTCATGACAACCCACTGAGATGGCATGACCTTCTTCTGGGATGAATAATTTTTGAACAGAAATTACAGTGGCACCGAGTGAGCTGTGCTGAGGTCACATGCATTGTGTTACTCATCATGATAACAGTATCAGAAACCTTATTGCTACATCTTTGTGTTCATAAATATTTTAGCAATGATTTGTGGCATGTTGCACTCAATTTTTCACACATTCAGAATCAAAGATTGCTAGTAGTAAGCCAAGGAAGCAAAGGGCATTGAAGCTGCCATTCCCCATCTGGTATATGCAGTCCTTGATTTTGTGTTCCCTGAGTGTCCCAAGAAATGGGCAGTTATGGCTTCTCTGTTAATGGCACTATGAGATTGAGCTGAAGTGGGCTCCCCTGGAGACAAAGATCTATCACACAGCCTTAGAAGCTGCTTAAAAATACTCTTCATAAGCCTTTCTATATAAGAAGGCCATATTTATAAACTGCTTACCTTAGAGCAGGAGTGATGAGACAGAAGCCAAAAAGACAACAGAAAAGAGATTTTGACTTTCTGTTAGGGAGAGGAGAAATCAAGAACAACACATCAAGAGCAAGAGACTGCAAACATGCAATAATAGGATGTGAGAAAACGTTACCCTAACTAAGTTCATCTAGTCTCCTTTGTGTGCTAGCTTTACTTCTAATTTATCAACAAAGAAGTTGAGGCTTTTCTACTATCAACTACTGTCCTAGTTTTGGCTAGGATAAAGTTAATTTTCTTCCTAGTTGTTGGTATAATGCTATGGTTTAAATTTAGTATGAGAATAATGTTGATAACACATTGATGATTCAGCTGTCACTAAGCAGTTTTTGCACTTAGTCATGGACTTTGCAGCTTCCCCCACTATCACACCAGGCAGCAGGCTGGGGAGCACAAGAAATTGGAAGGAGACACAATGACACAACCAGGTCCGCTGATCCAAACTGGCCAATGGGATTTTCCATGTTATATGGCATCAGGCTAAATATATAAACTAGGGGCAAAGTGGTAAGCGGCTGTTGCTCAGGAACTGGTGGGTATCAGTTGCTGGGTGGTGAGCAATCACTTGTTTACTAGACTCTAGTTCTGTTATTGTTATCTCATCCTTTTCTGTCCTATTAAACTGTCTTTATCTCAACCCACAGATTTTACTCTTCCCCCCCACCAGTTCTGTAGCCCAACCCATTGGGAGCACGGAAAAGTGAATGAGTGGCTGTGTGGTTTTTAGCCACCTGCTGGGTTAAGCCTACCAAGAAAGTTGCTTGCCTAAAAACAAACAGAGAAACAAACACAACCTGAGATTTCTTCTCAGCTCTAGTAATCTTCATTTTTTTGTTCATTTTCACAGCAAAATACTCATGATTGTTGGTACATATTTCATTTGGCGGTAAATGCAATATTTGCATGGCCACAAGTTGCACCCAATTGCATTAAGCATTATGTGATACACCACATGTCTGTAGAGCTCTCACAATTAAATGGAGAAGGAGAGTGAGTGACATACAAGCAAGCTAGGATAAGACTGCAGCAAGGAGCTTTGGTAGAATATAACTGGTGCTGCTGCTGCTGCTCTTCTCAGTGCCTACCCATAACAAGGTTTTACTTTCCTACTCTACAGTAGTGAAGTGATGAGTTTTTGGGGAAGTTTTGTTAAGGATGACAACTTGGCTTCACTGTTCCTTCTGGGAAGTTCTCTTTTAAGTGGCTGGTATACAACTTTGTTCTTGCACCTTAAAACTGGTGTGAATATACACCAGTAATTTAACTACAGGGGAAAACCCCAGTAGAATATAATGCGTCTGATGCATTCAGCTAAAACCAGTTAACAGATCTTAGCTGACAATTTGTTGACACATCCTTTAAATTACTTGTGAACAATCTGCAGCCTACTTGCATGACTGCCTGTGGAACAGTTTTGAACCGGGAGAACACCCAGTTAGACTCCAGGGAAAAATCAACAAAGCACTCAAACACGAGGAGTGCTGAAAACCATAAGAGCACTGAATATACTATTTGTTAGGAAATATTTGCATTTTATCTTTAAATTCTGCACATAAAACCACTCCTCATTTGCAGTTTGCTAAGAGCTTTGATAGTTCATTCTTCTTGGGTGACTGCTCAAGTACATGATTTTCTCTGTTAGGGGTTTTAGTCCTGCTAGATTTCAGTGGAGTAGTCATTAAAGATCCTCCCATCTTATTAGCAATAAAGGAATGGATTAAGTGAAAGTGTAATGCTGACAATATTTTATTTTTATAGCAGAGAAATGAAATGCAAGAAAGAAGGGGTGCAGAGGCTATGATCCTGATTGTGAGTTCCATAGGCTGTGCTTTGGGTCTTGAATGGCACTATAAAACTCTGTAAGATCCACTCTGTTTCTTAGAGTTTTCCATATCTACAACCACAATAGCTGCTTTAATCTCTGATTAAGGAGCAGGATCTACAGAGCATCCTACTCTACCAGCAGCAAAGTAGGCATATCATTCAATGACAGAAAAGCATCAGCAGCCTATTTGGGTCAACTTCCCACTATGACTTATTAAGCCTTTTATAAAATAAAGCTCAAAGACATTATTAATATCAACAAGGTGTGTTATAGTCACTCTTAATGGCAGGGATTAACCTTGTCATGGTTTGCTGCTTTCGTTACAGTGCTGACAGCGAGCCAGGCTTATCATTCTGTTCACTATGCTCTATCTTTACTGACTGCAGCAAATAGCTGATTTGGTCTTATTCACTGCAGGGAAATGATATTTCAGGATTTCAACTTTCAGGATATTATGAATTTCTTCTGCAAAGCATGGATCTAAGCCTTGAGATACTGTGGCTAATCAATTATATTAATTTCTTGTTGAAGCAGTGAAATAAATTTTCTGACCTCTTATGTATTTCTCTAGTTGTGAACCAGCCAGGAGAATTGTGGGGACATAACAGACTTTCTAGTTAAAAAATGAAAGCAAAACTTGAATATTGAGCTAATGCTGAGCTGTAAATTTAGGGGTAGATCCTAATCTCATCTGAGGAAGGTGCAGAAGATTTATTTCAGTACCCTTGAAATCCCTATTAGTGGTATTCAGTATCTCTCTTAGTGGACTGTGCTGTATTAAAACTGGGAGAGCATGAACAGGACTGGAGCAGACAGAGTGTTTTGGGAAAGTTCTACTATTCCACAGAAAACAAACTAACCCAAACATTTATCTATAGATTTTAATGATTGAAAGAATGGTACTGTTTATTCCAGACATGAATGAGCTTGTCAGTATGGAGTTGGTCAGCTGAACTGCACTATAACACTTTAAAGTGCAGCTGCAGCTTCCCAGAAAAGTGACTATGTTCCCTTAAAATTTAAGAGATTAAAGTATTTGTGTATCCATTATTATGTAATGCTTTTCACCTGCAAATCTTTCCTCATGCCAGGGGAACCTCTTGAGCCTGATTTCTGCCTCCATTAGAATAAATGGCAAGTTTTCACAGGACAGGTGAAAAGACCTCAGAGACTCAGATAATAAACGTATTTTTAAGTAGACTGGATAACTAAAGAGAAGAACCTGCCACAGCAGTGTATCTTAATGACCCTAATGCACATTATGTTGGAAAGTAGGACAATTAACAGTTTAACATAATGACAGAATATGCAGAATGGTCTCAGGATGGCTCAATAGATTCACTTCAAAGTCAGGTAGAAATCACATCTGGGAAGAGGTAATGCCTTTGTCTGCAGCTTTCCTGAAGTGAGTGTTCAAATAATTTTTTTTTTCCTTAACAGCTGGGGAAAAACCTCAGGGGACTTGCTGTGTTTGAACCAAATCTCAAGGTGAACTGTTTCAATGCAGCTAGTAAATGCTGCCATAAATGCATGGAGGAGATTAATGTGTCTTTTTATAAAAGGGGCAGGAGAGGTAAAAAGGTGTTCCTGCTGCTGGAGTTCCTCAGTGGAGTCTGCCAGAATGCCCTGAGGTGCTTAAGACCTCCAAACATGCCCACAAAGTAACCTTCCATCTTGTGGGCTCACCCTGAGATCCTTTCCTGCCAGGCATGAGTACCTCTGCCTTTCTATTAACTTGACATTATAATTTATTTTAGTCTCGCATTTTATATCAATCTGTTTCTGCCAGTTACTTACAAATTGTTTGGGACCAGGGTTTCCAAATGGAAGCCTGAGTATCAAAGGCAGATTTATGATTCTGTATGTCAGACAAAATCCTATTTCCATGTTCATGTCTGAGGTGTATGGACATACGGAATATTGCCTTTTACTCAACTTGGAAATGAAACTTGAGATAACTTTATTAAGGAGGTAATATAAAAGGGGATCTTTATTTGAAGGCCTTCAGAGGCAGTTATGGAAAGATGTCCACGGAATCCCACCACCCCCAGGGGTGAGTACATTTTTATAGGAAATTAGGAATTTTAGGAAATTAGTGCAATTGATAAAAAGCACCAATTAGGAGGACAACTTGTGATGCAATTCTCCCACAGGTCGAGCTCCTTCTCTGGATCCCCCCTTCAGCACTAGCTGTACTTTGTCCATGAAATTTGTCTCAAAAGAGTTGTTCTCAGCTTTGCTCCCAGGAAGAAACAAGATAGGACAGGGGCCTTGTACCCCCCAGAGCTTGGAGCTCTGGGATTTGTTTTGTCTTTCTGCTTAAGGAAAGGCCATGGAAAGTACTGGGAAAACTAGCTACTAATACAATAGGTGACAGAGTTACAAATATATGTGTGAAGAGTACAGAGAACATAGAAAAAAGGCAAAACCCAAACAGCATCAGGATGACCAGCTGAAATTCATGTGGTTCATGCTCTGAACAGTGCAGAAGGCCACACAGTCAGAAATGTGCTCTCAAATGGGAAGGGTGTGCAACTGGACGGTCACAGGAGCTCCAGAGAGGTGTCTCCTGCTGCTGAAGATCTGACAGCTGTGGCTGGATGGATGAATGGCTCTGGTCCTGGCAGTGCAGATGAAAGAGCTGCAGCCCAGTTGATGTAGTCTGTAATGGTTATACTGGTTTGCCAGGAGGCTCAAAACCACTGGTACCTGTTTATGATCAAGTTCCAAGAAACATCTGGATCTTCCAGAGAACCGATCACCTTCAAAGTTAAACACTACCTTCAAGTGCTTTGTTTTCCTAATAACTGTTAATCTACAGGCTATGGTTTTATATATGGTTTTATGTTTTTATTTTTGTTTTGCCTTTTTTTTTTCCTTCTCCATTCCAATTTGAACCACTTTAGTGGAGTAAAGGGGTGAGACTTAGATCTGCTTGCTCCAGCTGAGATGGAAAAATATCCAGGGAATATAGGGTGTCTCTTGCAGTTCTCGTGCTTTCAACTCCAGCTATACCTTGTTAATACCCAAAATGTTTTCATCTATGCTGGGACAAGTGCCAAAAGTCAGAGTTGGCCTAAATACAAGGAAACAGCAGATAAACTGCCTGCTCAGCTCTCTCATGCATAAGCTAATGGTATCAGTGGACCTGGTCCTATTTTCTCATTTGTGGACATCCTTTTATGCCTATTCATCCTGTTTGGACATCAGAGACTGGAAGAAAACCTAATGTGACTTTGAAATTTAACACACTGCACTTCAAGAGGGATCTGGAGGAATGGCTTAAATCCCTTGCAGAAACAAAGGTATTTGAAATCCAGGTTAGCATGGACACAGAGAAAACTGGCACAATTTCCCTTTTGCTTATGTTTCAGCTGAGCTGTAAGTTCAGGACCATGGTGTTGAGGCAAAGAGGAACACCAGGACAGGTAGCTGACAGTAAACCATGACTATGGTGATCCCCATGTCTCCTCTGGAGAAAGGTCTGACGTTGCAGGACCATTTACTCAAGAGGGCAGTTCAAGTCCCAGATCTGCATTCTCCCTGAAGATTCAGGTTTCTAGTTTAAACCCCTTTCCTGTCTGAACACAAAGGAGGAACTAAACTAGAAGGGAGTAATCAGAGATGTCCCCAGTGAGGACAAAGTTATTTTAATGTAGTCCAGAACACTGTGGACTACATTAAAAAAAATAAATAAAAGCACATATGAGCTGTGTGTTGAATATATCAATAGAAATTTTAGGAGAACTTACCATTGTGTTGGGATGTAGCTGACCCAAATAAAGAGGATTAATGGAGCAGAGAAACCAGCATATCTTGAGTGGTTGCAAAATCTTTCTGCACTGGTTTTGGATTGGCTTGGTTAAGGGATTGCTCCTAATTGGGCTACTTTTTTTCAGCATTTCCCTTGAACAGATTTCTACATATTTTCCTCTGAAGAATCCGCATATAGATCTACTGAAGGTACCAGGAGAGCTATAGCCTCAGTGGCACTGGGGCAAGTGATGGCCCCCAAATCACAGATGCACTGCTGCACTGCCTTCTCTGGTCCTGCTGCCAAGCAGCCCTGAGGGCAGAGCCTGAGATCTGCCTGAATAGAACCAGGGCACCAGAGTGTATCAGCAGCCAGGATTAACCAGGATGAAAGGAAACCTTTTGCTTTTCCTTCATAAATAGCATGTAGATTTAGAAAGTATCCCTCAGTGCATGTGCACACCAGGGCTAGCCTCCCTGGAGGGGTGCAGGGAGGGGGACAGGCAATACCTTCCCTCAGGGATCAGATTTGGGTTAGCAAGCTGGAGGGTGATTGATGGTGCTGTCTTGTCTGGAGGTCCTGAGAGCTGGTTCCTTCCTCAGCTTGTGTTCACTGGGAGACCCAGCAGGAGCTGGGCTGAGCCATCCCTACTCCCACCTGGTGCACCCACTATCAGGCAAATCTGCATCTTTTATGATTTTGAAGCCCAGAGCTTGGCATCACAGCAAAACTAAGAGACCTGAAGTCCCAGTTCATGTTTAGCTTAGCATACAGATGAGTGTAACTCCAATTTCTGTTACTTTATTGTTCTGCTGAGCTTACCTGGTCCTGCTGGCCAAGCAGCCAGGCATTGCTTCTGTGACCACTCTCACACTGGTCATAATGTTTGACATCATACACATTCCCATTTTGTCTGTGTCCCTGACTTTTTAATATGAGGTTAGATATTAGTCCGTAGAGTGAAGCTATTTCATCACAACAATGACCAAGATTTTCCTGTTTATCCTTGCCTTATTTAAAATTCTGAAGAAATCTCTACTATGACATATTTTTACCAGGGAAGCAGTAAGTACTGCTTTATTTCTTTTTCTTCTGAGTAATTAACATGATGAATACTCTTCTATGCATATATAGTAAGTCTTGTGTTCAATCCCACTTCTTACTTCTAGTTGTCAAAAACTGCTGTAAATTAAATAATTATGTGTGCCCCCCACATTACAGTGACTGCATCCTGACAATTTCTCTGTGCAGCCTCAGTACTGCTGCACAGAAAGAGAAACTGAGGCACAGAGAAGTCAAATGGATTGCAGATTTAGACAGAGCCAGGCCTGAATCCCAAATCTACCAAGTCCTAGTTAAATGCCTTGGCTGCAAAATAGGCCTTCTTTTATGGACATTATATTAAAGTGTAAAAATCTGGTTTTTTTTCTGACTTGGAAAAAAGCTTGCAAGTTCCAACATTTTACTGTTTAGTAGACTGTGTTCAGATGTCTTTCCCTGCCGCCAGATTGTGTAATAACTTTTGTTAAGTCCCATATCCCATCTCAGAATGAATATGTTCTTATATAAATAACAGTGTCACCTCCCCAAATGTTGTGTTGAAAAATCTGTGGTGTGAGTATTTAAAGAAAGGAGTTGGGATTGCTGAGAAATATGTCTATTATTTATTCTGCCAATGTTCCAGCAGAGAGATGCTGAAAGTAACTGCTGTGCTACATAGCTGAAAGGAAATGGAGGGAACAAGTCATCCAGCAAGTCTAGATACTGCAAAAATCAGATGGGAATTGGCTGTTTTTTGTTTTCCCTTTTGAGAGCACATTATTTTCTGGGTTGGAGTAGGTGGAAGAAAAGTTACTGGGGAAGCACAGGGGACCCTGAAACCTCTGTGAATTTCAGGGCAAACTGCCAGGCCCCAGATCCTTCTCTCCCTCTACACACAGTCCAAGCCAGTTCAGTAGAAGCTCAGCAAATGTTACAGCCTTTCCTGTTTGCTTTGCACTGCTAATATATTTGTGCATTGCAAAACCTTGCATCTTCTTGAAAATATCCTTCAGGGAGGGGAGTGGGAAATCCATATTCCTCTGTTTGGCAAAATCTCTTTGATGTGTCCTCTCCTTTCCTGTCATGCTTCTGTCCGTGTGAGGATAAATGCAGTGCAACTGGGAGAGTGAGATAAATAGTGTAAGGAGAAATTATTATAAAGCTCATGCTTCAGAGGTGCCTTCTCGGAAATGTGCCAGTCATAAAACCTGACCAGGCCTGAAAAATAAAAATCTCTCAAATAATAATATAGGATCTCCATGGACCATTTTCTTACGCTTCTTCCCCAAGCATGGAGCATTAAAAGATTGAAAACTCCTTTTTGCTTCATTCCATACAGCCTGAAAAACCATACAACATACTCCACATGCATTTACAATAACAAAAGGCGGGATAAGAGAATTTTCCTTCTTGGGACTGTCTGCAAAATGAACCTTGTCCCTGCAAAATTAAATACAAATAAAAGGAACAGGGGACAACCGTGGTATAAGCCTATGTATTCTTCCCACTGCTCTTCTGTGCGATAAGCTGGAAAAGTGCTGAAAATGGATACTCTCCTGTGTTCTGTGGGCTGGTGAAGATGTGTATGTACATTTATGTGTAATTGAAGTGCAAGTCATATCATTTATGTGGGGAGTAAGCCTCTTACAGGCAGGCCCAAAAGCTTCCTTTCGTTTCTGAGAACATTTCAAGTGCACAGTTGTTGCGGGTGGTTGCGTCACACAGTGACTGTGAAAACAATGTAAGAAACTTTTGGCCACCCAAGACGTCACCACCATTGTTCTGCTGTGCTTCTGGCCTTATTGGAGCTGACACACAGCATAATGAGTAACAGGACTCCTCCCTGTGGTGCTCCTGTAGGCAACCTACAGGACTTGTTTGTGAATCATTCTTCCTCCCTCTTATGAACAGCAACTGCTATAATGGTTTTCTGACCGTAGTTATCTCCTGCAGGAAACCTTGCTGATGCAGGGCTGTGCTCATTATGCTGTGCAGGTTGACTTCATCAAACCTCACCTTTTGCTTTGATGCATGAATCTCAAGCATGAGAGGGATGTGGGTTTTTTTTACAGATTATTCAGAGGGCTGTTAGGGAAACCACATTTTATAAATGGGGATTGCCCTGTTAGAAAAAAACCAATTAACACGATAAGGATTCAGGAGCATTCCCTTGCCAGCTGTCTTTAAAATAATTCCAAAATCATAAAGTAGATGGCTCTATCATGAGCAGTCTGCCTGGCACTCAGCCCCTGACTTATGCTGTCTTGCCTGACCGAGATTCCCGCTGTGCAGGACCTGAGGTGTGCAAGGCAGAGAGCAAGACTTGCTCCAACCTGCACCCTCCTGAATGGCTCACAGCAAAGGGAGGCTGGTGAAACCTCTCCTCCACACCTCTCCCTCCTGCCTCCCCTGGCAATGCGCCCCAGGCACTGGGGAGCTCTCTGCCAGCTCCCCTGTCTTTCACCTGGTGGTAATTTTCACCTGGCTGCTTGGGCACTTTTTGACAGCCAGTGAAATAAAAGCATTAAAATTGATATAATATATTGTCATATTTCTTCTAAAAGAGGAAATGTAAAGCAGTGAGGTTTTTTTATTACAACATTTTTATCTATTTATCCTATAGGTAGGGTTTAATTACTCCCTAATTAAGTTTGCTCAAGTTTGCCCCAGTTTCTCCCTTCAGATGAACACTATTCAGATCGCACATTTATGGATTTGCTACTCATGACATGACCAGTCTGGCATTTTCATTATCCTTCAACTTTATCTCTCCTCCTGAATCAAGGTTGCTGCCATTAATAGTATTTTTACTGCCATGGTTAACTTCAGTTCAGGATTAAAACTGCATTTTTCTCCACTTGATGCAGCCACCTAAGGAAAGGAGGTCTCTGTACTGGGGAGATTATCAGTTAAAATGACCTTTCAGGGCCCTCATTCCTTTAGAAATAATTTCTGTTGAATTAATTTATTGTTTTCTGCCCACATTTGAACTCTGAAATTCTGTTATTTTTTGTGCTCATCCTCCTGCTTCACTGCTAACTGTGTTTATTCATACTGCACTTCTTGGGTCATTGCCCCAGTAAGTACTGAGCTGTAATGTCACTTGCAGACATTATTCAGCATTCAGACACTTCACCTGCACTCATCAATCCTGCTTCACCAACCAATTTGATTTCATGTTTTAGGTAAGGTTTTGAGAGATATGCTAAAATATAGTCAGTATCTCTGAAACATTTTGCCTCTTTTCTTAAAACCATAAAATGTTATTTCAGTCGGCATCACTTTATAAATTCAAGCACAGAAGCATCTCACTTCATTCTGTACTTTTGATCTCTCCTAGCTCTTGCCAGCTTCACAGGCCTCAGTAGGTGGCTAACAATTTATTTCCGTTGTACTGGAAGCTCCATTTTCTGTCCCCTCTCAATTACCCATCTCTGCTGATCATACACTATTGGGCTTGCTTAAGTTTACTTTGAGACACCCAGAGACTTTTTCAAATTAATGGTTCACAAGCACAATAAGTTTGCTTTTTAACTTTTTGCCAGGTAGAGGGTATTTCTGTAAGGACTGCCAGAAGTTCCTCTTAAACTGTTAGTGATGATGGTAATATATTGACTTATTAATTGATTCATGCTCTATCATCAAATTTCATTTGGAAAGAACAGAGAAATTATTATTCTGTCTCACATAACAAGGAATATAAATTTACCTTCTGGCACAGATGCAATTACTTGGCATTTGATATGTTTCCCTTTAAATAATGAGATAAAGAATATGAGAATAATTCGTGATTATTCCCGATTATGAATCAAATCTGAACATGAAATACTTCAAAAGGTCACTGCAAGAAATTTTCTTTCTTCCACTTTAAAAATATCTACTTATCCACCTATCTACTGTGCCCACCCTGACTGTGCAAATACTTTAGACTGAAGTTAAAAGAAGGCCAGTTTCTAAATTAACTATGAAAAACCTTATACATCCTTAGGATACAGAGACTGCCATCAAGCTCTGCTGTGAAATGCTGCTCTTGCCAACCTTTTTCTTTTGTGAACAGAGAAGAACTGGTGTGTTATGTGATGTTTGGAGGCCATTTTGGACATGATCATGAGATGATAGAAGTTTTGATTCTTGGAGAAGTGAGCAGGGGGCAGACAACTGCTGCCTTGGACTCCTGGAGGGCAGACCTTGGGCTGTGTAGGAGCCTGATTGACAGAATCCCTTGGGAGACAGTCCTGAAGGGCAAAGGAGTCCAGGAAGGCTGGACATTCTTCAAGAAAGAAATCCTGAAGGCACAGGCGCAGCCTGTCCCCATGCGCCTAGAGACAAGCTGGCAGGAAAGAAGACCAACCTTACTGAACACAGAGTTTGGGTGGAAATCAGGAAAAAAATGAGAGTCTGTGGCCTCTGGAAGAATGAGAAGAAAACTCAGAAGGACTACAAGGATGTAGTGAGGTTATGCAGGGAGAAAATTAGAGGGACCAAAGCCCAACTAGGATTTAATCGGCTATTGCTATAAAAGTTAATAAAAATGTTTCTACCAATATATCAGCAACTAAGGATGGGCCAAGGAGAATCCCTATCCTTTATTGGACAATGGATGGGGAAGAGGCTGGAGCACTTAATGCCTTCTTTGCCTCAGTCATTAATGAAAAGAACTTTTGTTCCCTGGGTAGCCAGTGCCCTGAGCTGGAAGACAGAGACAGGAGGCAGAATGAAATCCCCACAATCCAAGGGCAAATGGTCAATGGCTTGCTACACCATTTAGACACACAAAAGACAATGGGGCTGGATAAGATCCAATCAAAATGATTCTATGTTTGTAGCACTTATTTTTCTTTTGTCCTGAGGAACTTTTGTGTTCAAGATTAGCTTTGTAAGATTGACTTTTAAATTGAAAGACTTAGCTAATTAAAAAATATTCCCTGCAGGAAACTAATTATGAAATACTCATGGACAATCACTGAAGTAAAAATCTATGTCAAATCAACTTAAGTTAAAAAACGTCTACCAAGATAGAGCCAGGAATCAGCATTAATGACCTGATTCATACAGTGTAGACACAGTCCTCTTGGATGTTTGTGCCCCCATTTTGGGAACCTCAGAACTAAAAAGCCTAAGTAAAACTCATCAAAACAGACAAGAGATGCATATAGTAGTTGGGAGGACTTATGTGAGGACCACAGAAGAAAGCAGGGGAAGCTGTGGAATTAAGGGTCAAGCCAGTCTAAGTAAACAGGCCTTTTGCATGAGCTAGGAAGAGATTTCCAATTTGGAATAACTTTTTAGGGTGTAATAACTTGCATAATGTCTAACTGGAACATCATTGCATAATAATGGAATGAAGGGAGTGGTGAGTCAGTGCAACCAACACCTGACCATGGTGGTACATGTAGGGTCCTGTTTCTCTTTGATGACCACCCTAAGTGAGGTAAGACCCACCTTTGCTGGCTCTGAACCATGTTAACCATCTACTTGGGGTCTGTAGCGTCTTTATTTCCTGGGGTACAGAAGTGAACAAGCATGCAGGTCAGGTTCCAGAGCAGTAGAGTCTGACCTCCTATGGGTCTGAAAACAAAGTAATACACTCTGATGGACCAGAGCTGTCTCCAAATGGAGGCTGCTTGGGTATGTCCTCACCTGTGAAGCAGGTGGATTTTGTGAACCAGGCAATCTGCCCATGAATGATGGAAAATTAGGAGTACACAGTTATGTCATGTCTGCAGCACACAGTGCCTTAGGACAGGATACAGCTTGCTGACTCCAGCATTGACATTTGACGTCTGCAGATGATATTTGATATGTGCACTAAACTCTCATGAGAGCTGATAGAGATCAACCCAAAACAGTCAGTGCAGCCTAAAGGATGATTCAGTCCATTCTAAAATAGACAGCACCCAAATTATGAGAAAGTTGCTTACTGGGAGATGTTTAGTTTTGTAAAAGGTCCTCCAAAATGAAGATGATGGGCCACAACCTCTAATGCAGCAGCATGATATGGTGTGTAATGTCTGCTGCCCTCACACAGGTGTCCTGGGTTACTCTGAGCATCCCACTTGGTACCAGGTACATAGGTTTTGGTACAGATTTCTGCCACAGTGGCTCATCATCTGAGCCACTCCTGGGAGGCTGTTGACTGTCCTGACCAAATCTCCCTGGAGCACAGTGAGAGCCTGTTCTCTAGATGACATATAGATGGCTACCTGCACACACCTGACAATTTTTGTCCTGAGCTGTGATCTAAATCCCACCCTTGGCAACTGCATGGTGCTCTGTAAAGCACAACAGCATTTTCTCCTTCAGCATCCATTCCATCTCACCCTGGTCTAGGGAAAAATATTGGGTGGGCATCCTCAATACAGTGAAAGTGACTTTCCTAGATTTTAATTTTTTTTGCAAAGAACAAACCTTTAAAAAGTCTCTGGACATGAATTTATCTCTCTGCGTAAGCAAAGCCCATGTTCCTAATTCCACACATCTATGGCCCTGATAAACTGATTTTTTTTTTTGTAATGGAAGGGGACATTCCTTTTGATCAGAGGAAAGTAAGGTGCCACTAATGAGTTGTTACCTGTAGGTGTCATGATTCAAATGTAAATGAATTTTTACTTATAATAAAACAAATCCTATAACTTGAAGGTGGACGCTCAGGTCTGAGGGTATACTGAAGCAATTTATTGAAATTTGTGCACCTGTAGGGTTGCACTAAGAAATGGCTTCACTAAAACTGACCTTCTTTACAGGAACAGTGTTGTGCTGTGGTTGGTGTAAATAAGAAAGACACTATGGATTTAAGCTCATCTTAGAAAAGATAAACCCTATTCTATCTGACATATCCAGATGTGCAAACAGCAGTACGGAGTGATCTATGTTAACTTTACTAATATGTGAGCTTTGGAATAGAAGCGGTGCTTCGAAGTAGTTGAATACTACAGAAGACAGAGAGGAAATAAAAGGGGAGCATGAATTATTTCCCTGGCTCCTATAAAATAGGAGTGAAAATGGTACATTTCAGTACTTAATTCTTATTCATACTAATGTCTTTTGCCTTTCTTAGGCAGCATTTTCACAATATGGAAATTTCCGTAGTGTATCAGCTGCCAGGAAGGAAAATGATGACCAAGCCAGAAACATTTCCTTATTCCTGTAGCACAGAGCTCCTAGTAGTCTGGGGCTGTTACTCCGCTTGAATGATGGATGACACAAGCTGAATCTTTAGTAAAAGCACAAGGATCTCTTCTTTAGAAACTGAGAGTATGCAAAAAAGTGCAGTCAGACACTGGGGAAGAGAATGTCCCATGTTCACCAAAATTTTAGGGAGAACTGGAATCCTATTTTTCTGAATTATTGTCCGCTCAGTGACTGTAATGCAGGCCTCTATAGCTGTTTTGCCTTCCAGCTGCTATCCTAAGTCACAAAAAAACCAAAGAACAATAAGCAAGCAATCAAACACATACATATTCTGTATCATTAGCTGCATATAGTATCACATGTTCTCAGTGCTATAGTTGCTTAAGGATACTTTCTAACCAAGGTATCAATGACAAACATGAAGCATGCTGCTCCAACTAGAATTTCTCCTTGTCTACAAGGCTCAACCACTGTCGACATCTCATTAATTCACCCAACTCTGTGCTGTATCAACGTGTAGCTAACCTTTGTTTGCTTTCTGAAAACATTTTCTTGTGCTCAGCACCAGGCTTTTTCTTGCTGCTTTTTTTTCCATTGCATCACTTTTTCCCCCTTCAGCCCGAAGTGTGGGGGACCATTTTCCTTTGGAGCATATGGCAGTGTTCAGCTGTTGAAACAGCAGGGGAGGTTATAAATCTGGGCAGGGAACTGCTCTTCATCCTTAGTAGCTGAATGCTTTGTGGCCAATGCAGGCAATGCTTTCTCTAACCCTGTGACCTTGTCTGGTCTCAGACACAGACCTTTCACATGGGGTGGAGAGCAGCATCGTGCTAAAACAGCTCCGAGTCTGCTTTTACTGAGTCGCTTTTTTTAGGCAAGTGCCAAAGAGTAGTATTAATTTGTGATTTTCCAAGTGTGTCCTCATTACGTTTTTGGACTTCTTCACCTCTACAAACACAGAAATAAAAGAAGACTAAAGCCAAAATGTTATCTGAACACAGTATATAACTTCAAGGATTTATTAAAAAAATTTTAGCACTAAAGCAACTTGAGCCCTCATTTAAAAATACCCTGTTGCATTCCTTACCATTGCCAAGTATACAGTTCCATTTTCCTTCAAAACATGGCTCCCAAAACCAAAAAAGGTGAGTCACCTTTTCAATGCCTAGAAGTGTTACAGATGTAACTTCTGGTTTTTTCACAGCAAGAGTGGGCAGAAATGTATAAATTACATTTTCAATGCAACTTTCAGAGTTAAATCTGGAAGAATCTGAATTCCTGGACACCAGAGATACGTGCCCAAGGACAACAGTTCTCATTAAATTATTGGGATTTCCCTGGAATAGGTGAAAACCAACAGATTTCCTTCATTTTTGTTGTTTTTATAACAGATATAGAATATAAAGTGAAATACCTGATATAGGAGGGTCATTTTTCTTGAAGTGTTTTTTTCCTTTAGAAAAAAAATACTTATATTAAAAAGTTTCCTCTTTTTCAATTAAGTTTTCCTTGTATATCAAAACAAAAGGACTTTTGACTTCACTTTCCCATTTGCAGCACCTCTGAATCTTATTATAGAACAGCTGTCCTTAGATTTTTTTGTGCTTTAATGAGAAGGGTGATACTATCCACCATATCAAGGTAGAGAGATCATCTTGGGATAGTATTAAAGATGAAATCTTGGGCTTCCCTGGAAAGATCAGGGAAATATTTTAATTTGAATTCATTTCTGCTGTAATTTGAAAAGGGAGAACTATTATACTTCACATAGTATGTATAGTCCACATATAGTACTTCTATTATGAATTTCTTGCAGTAGTCTTTGGTTACAGAAATTAAAGCTATTCCATGAAAAGGGATTAAATTCTTTGCTGTGCTGAAGTCTCAGCAGCATCATTCAGGGTACATAGTAGTGCTCCTTCTTCTGGTCTTGTCCATGGCCATCCTGTCTGCCAGTGGCTCTGCTTTAGCAGGCAATGTGGATTATTACAAATTCCCATGGCCTGGCAGCTACAGAAATCTTTTGGGACAAAGAAATATGGACTCAGTGAGGCTAAGAGCAGTTTATCTATCATTTGCTGTGTGCCAAATAGTAGGTGAAAGACCCTGACAAAGTATTTTTCCCCTTCAGGCATAGTGAAGAAGTCTACTGAGACTCTGTTTCACTAGGGGTGAATGGAGCAGACAGAAGTATTAAATCTTTTTTGTTCCTATATGAAGTAAAATTCTCAATTAATAGGTCTGGATTAGTATCTGGAGGTTCCTTCATTTTGATACAGTCAATGGAAAGTGGGAAGCACCTAATCTAATATAATCTAACAGTATCTTTACCTACATGCCTTCAGAGAAATTCATCATTCTTTCATCTTTAGGGAGAGGGCAAGTAGTTCAACTACGCAGTCTGACACATCAGTTACCCAAATTTCATTAAGTTGGAGGTCTGAATGAGTAAAATGGAACATTCTACACAAGAGTGGTGAATTTTTAAGTCCTGTAAGTGTTCTGTAATCAGGTCAGTAGTACTTATGAGAACAAATCCAAGTTGAGTCACTGGAGAGATGGGTGGATGGATGGATGGATGGATGGATGGATGGATGGATGGATGGATGGATGGACGGACATGATGGTGATGGTGAGAAGCTCAGGAATTACATGGCTGTGTGTTGAAGAACAGCTGTTTCATACTTACTTTTTGGTTCATCAAATGACTTCTTGATGATATACATCCCCTGTGCCACAGGATTGTCTCCTGCAGCTACTGCTAACAAACCCAGATCTAAGCATCATTTTGATTCATGGGAGATGGAAGTATTCTTGTACCCTATTTTCTTTTTGTCTTATGAGAATTACTTTCTTTCCAGCTGTTACCTTTTTTTGGTATAATTGTCACTACAGGGCTTTCTATTTTTTTTTTTGTAACACCTAGATGACTTTTCAGTTAAGTTCTCACTCTTTCTTCTGGTTTGGGTTGCTGGCTTTTTTCCTCTCTTTTATTTTCTTTTTTTTTTTTTTAAATTCACTTTTCAAAGTAGAGAGCTTTTAGTTTGGTTTTGTTGTGTTTTGGTTTTAGGTTTTTTTGGCCAAACCTCCTTTGTTGGAGGTAATAAGTATCACTGTGGGGTAGCTTGTATTTGGTGTGTCTCATCAGATGGCTGAGGATGTCAGTTGAACCAGGATGATCCCTGTGGTGCCTCAGAATTTATGCTGATGATTGACATGGTTGATTTATATCATCCTACATATTGCCAAGTATGTAAAATGTGTTTAATATTATTAAAATATTATTTCATGAAATGTACTGAATTCTTATGGACAAATATCACACCAAACATATCTCTGTGTTGGAAGGATAATTGTGGTTTTTGCAAGAAAATGGCAAAGGTCAGTATAAATAAGTATCAGATTTTACTATGTAATAATTTCCAATCAGCATATGGCCTGTATCTTTTCATGAATGTATGTCATTGGATATGCAATTATCTAATGGTTATATTGATGTTTGATCTAAATGATTGATGATGGTGTTCTGTATGACAGAAACCATGCCAAATTTTTGTTTGTTGTTTTTGGATGAAAGTGCCATCCAAAGACTTTACAAGGCAGTGTTGTATGGTGTTCATTTCCCTCAGGATGATGAGCTCATCATGCAGTGGGACAGATGATACCCTTACTTCCAGCTGCAGATTGAAATAATCTTTGTTAGCATTTGCTGCTTCTTCAGTGGCATGCTGTATGTCTGTGCAGAAAATTGAATCAGCTCGGATATAAAATGTTACCAGATAAAGAATTTCACATTAAAACTGGTTTCACATAAAGCATGGTCAAAGGATAAGTATTCAATTTATTGATCAGGATTGCAGCAGGTTCCTGTCCTCCATGAGTTATTGTAAATTCCTAACGAATTACTCCTGATTTTTCTGACTGTTGGAATATTGTTCCTTTTCAGTTCTTTGTCCCAAAGTGCTCAACAACTAATCTCACTGCCTGGTAGAATGTTTGAATTTCACAGCCATTCTTAGTTAAGCTTTTTTCTTACAGAGTTTTTCAAGTAGGTTTCCAAATCTATAGACTTGAGAATCCAAGCTCAACTGCTTTAACTTGAGCTGCCTAAAGCACGCACAGCTGAACTTTTGGATTGTTCCTGTACATGTGGCTCTGGGTCTCCTATCCAATGACAGCAGTTGGTAAGTCTCCCTGTCAGGAAATAAGAGAATTAAATATTTAAATGTTTTTCAAATGTAGATGTTCAGAAGAAAAGTGGCTGTTAAATCTTGCCCAGGACCGATGCTGCCATCACTGAGCAGGGAGTGATGGCGCTTTTGCCTTTATGGATCTCAAGGATAATAATTTAGCTCTGGATGTATTCAGTCTGAAGGAAGTTAATGTGCAAATAGAATACTTGTATGACATTCAAAATCTGCTGGAAACCTTGTTAGAAATAAAAAAATTGGAACCCCCTTCTAAGCACAGTAGGGCTGTAAGATTGCTGGCTGCTAAATCATGGAAAAGAAGAAGAAATGAGAAACTCTTTGGAGGATAAACCTGTTTAAGAAGGATTAAATATATAAACTGATTCATTCAATTGGGCATATCTACCAGCTCTGCATGTGCTCATTCTATGTCTGTTAACTGTTTCTAGCTGTAAGAGACATATGTGCTGTGCACAGGCTGTGATAATGTTAGCTCTGCAATTTGTATGGCATATTCCCTGCTCCCAGGAGCTACATCTACACTGAACCTGAGGCTCCATAGGTAGTACTTATGTTGTACCTGGCTGGTCCTGAAAATAATCCAAGTTTTAGGATAATCCCCAAAACCTCCCTCCCATCTGCTGTCAATGTCCTTTTATTTAGCCTGCAAATCAATGTTCTTAAATCCCATTTTATCAGTGACAGGTGATGCCAGCTTCTAATTGAGATGCTTGGCTGATAACTGTGAAATAGAGCTGTTTGATGGTGGTTGAAGGGCTGGCCCCATGGTTTCAGTCTGTCCAGTCTGCAGGCTAATGTCCTCTTGGTGGATATTCTTCTGGCATGTCCCAAACCTAACTCCAGAGACACCCTTGAAGATGAAAATATGAGACAATGCATTTGCCCTTGCTACTATGTAATTACTCTCAAAGCGCATGAAATGTGCTTGAAATCCTTTTTACATCATACCTTAAACATCAGCAATGAAGGAGAAAAGCAGAGGGCAGCTGAAACTCTGGAGTACATATCTGCAATTGTGGACCAAACATCTCTGACAACAGGGACATGATTCAGGTCTAGTGCTTCAGGTCTTGCCCAGCAAAGTCAGACACCATTTCATGGATGTAGGCTTGATCTACATCCTCAGACAGGTCTGCATGTTACCAGGGGATGTAGATCATTAATAGATTGGCTGTTGCTGGAATTCAGATTCAGTTTAGTGTCTTAGGAAAGCAATGACTCCCGACTGACCTTGTGTCCCAGAATGTCATGGACACCAGGCTGACATGATTCATGAGCAAAGAAGTACAGCAGTTGATATTTTTTTTTTTTCCCAAAAACTGGGAATATCCAAACAAGTTAGGATATATAAGGGTATTTCTTGTCCCTCATGAAAGCAGATTTAAGAAGCTGTTGAAATGAATTCTGCAAGGGTATTATCCATTGCATACTTGGGGAAAGGAGCTGGATGTAGGCAGGATTTTAGGTATTGCTCTCTTGAAGCACAAAGGCCCTCCTCATTCTTGAGGGAGAGGAATACAGGAACTAGAGGGTAGGGAAGGTTCTTTTATATGCAGACTACCAGCAGGGAGGTCTGACTATCGATTTTGATGGAGGACACATCATGTCTTGCTCAATGCATTCATCACTGCCTATACATCCCTCTGCCCCTGCTCAGTCCCTTTCTATCCAACTCATTGCAATGGTCTGGAGGCAGTTCACACAGTCAAGTCATGAAGAGTCACTTTAGCCTCACCCTGCTCTCTTATTTTATGCTGGTGTTCCACCACCACCTCCAAGTTTCAGCTTCCTTCTGATGTTCCTGCTGACGTTCAACCATGTCTTCTATAACTGTGGCAAAAGTGAATGCAAAGTTTATTTAAAGTCTACTATTCCCCAACAGTGATGTTTGACACTCATTTTTCTAGATGACTCTATAAAATACAAGGCAAAGATGAGCAAAGCTCTATAATCTAAATGGATTCTCCAGATTTGCATCAGTGAAGTTGAGTGGAGAAGCAAATTCTAGACCATTATTTTTGAACCAGTACAGAGACAGAAACCCTAGGCTGAGGCCCTGATTCAAGAAAATATTAAGCACCTGCTTAACTTTGAGCACTGACTTCAATGTATTTAAAGTTAATCAAGTGCTTAAGCTTTTTCCTCTATAGAGATTCTTCTCTGCATAAGGGCCTAAGAGAAAATAGATAACTATAAAGAGCAACTGTAATGAGCCTGCATATGGGCCAAAGAGAAGGGGATTATTAATGCTTTCAGGTTCAGTGAGGACTAGGGTTTAAATATCAACCTCCTACAGTGAGACATGAAAGAGTCTCATAAATGTGTTAAATCGCATCAGGTCCATTTAATATCATTATGTTTAATAGAAGTATCTTTGCACTATAGGAATCAGTGAGGACAGTAGGTGGACCAGTGAGGCTGCTCAGGAAGCAGAATATATTTCTTCTGCTGGAGTTATCCTCCTTTCTGCTGCACTCTGGAGTGTAGGTCTCCAATAAACAATAAGCTTCTGATTCCTTTAATCTCTGAGAAAATCTTGGAATTGTCTTGAGGATGGTAAAAATACAGCTCCATGACACAACTGAGCAAGGAAATTAAGAATGAGGTTCACTGAACCACAATGGTAGAAATGAGTGTGGGAAAAGTTCTTGTGCAAAACTTGCCCTCTTTTGTTGGCAATGCTTCCAATAACTGGTAAGACAGACCACAGAACTGCCAATCAGAATAAAACTTAGAGGAAAACTGAAACTAGGGCTTTTATCAGAACAACCTTTCTTTACTGTTGCTCCCTCTCTCTTTCTAACCCTCGTGCTGCGGACAGAGAAAAAACACATCTCATTTTGATTGTTTATCACCCCAGAGGGCAAAAGCAAGTTGTTGATTTAATTGAAGCATTTAATTCTAAACATAGCTTATGATATGTAAATGCTGCAGAGATCATTTGACAACACAAGAACATTGGGGAACCTTGACCCCAAACCTCAACAGCTTGTATTTTAATCATGTTATGATGCCTAAACATAATAGCAGTAAGTCTCTAATACAGTGTGGCTAGAATTTATGTGAAGTTTGAGGACAGTCAACAGCAGCTTTTATGTTTTACAGCTTATATGGGAAATTTTTATTTTAAATAGGTCAAAGACAAAAGCACTCTGTGCGGAAAACATAAAGGCAGAATTTCAAATAGCTATTTTGTATTTTACAGATTCAAAATCTATCTGATGAACAGTTACAAACCTAATTTGTGTTTTCTTGTCTTGCAGAAAGTTTAACAAAAACGTTTTCTGGCTATTTGGTATGAAAATCTACCACTCTGTCCTGCTTCAAATGAAATTGCATTTTTTGGAAGAGGGAAAATGAACTTTATGCAGTTTTGCAGAATAAAATATGAAGTCAGAAGTCTTTTTGAGACATTTGAAGATTGTCTTATCTGTATAACATTAAATTGTGTTATTGTTTCTATTAGGCAACAAAGACCAGCCCATGTGAATAAAATGTAATCAATTACATTAATATATATTATGACACATTTTCAAGCAAAATGCATCTTTCTTTACCTTTACTGTAATCATGGTCTTTAATTCCAATGCCCTGATCATTGTACAAAATGAATAATTAACCCATTGAACTTGTTACTGCAGGGGACCATGACATTGTGTTCAGGAAAGCAAGGAGTGAACTTAACACAAGGAAAATATTCATCACCAGAAACACATAGCTATGAGATCTGGTTCAGAAATTCCCTGAACTGTCCATTGTGAGAAGCTGGAAGGGCATGTTTAGAGAAGGAGCCCTTTATGCCTGGTCCATTTTTCTGCTCCTTCCATAGTGTCTGCATCTTTGACTATTCCAAGAGAGGTGGGACATGCTGAATCCCTGGGAATATTCAAGGCTGGGCTGGATGGGGCTCTGAGTGATCTGATCTGGTTGAAGATGACCCTGCTCCTTCCAGGTGATTGGACTAAATGCCCTTTAAGGCTCCCTTCCAGCCCAGACTATTTTATGATTTTATATAGGCCATGGATCTGTCAGTAAGGCACAGGATGGATTCAGTCCTTTGCTGCTGCATTCACCTTTTTTCAAATTTCACTCACAAGTGATATAATGTAATTATTTCTCATTTCACTGACAGACATCATAGAGCTAGATGCAGAGGAAAGATGTGTAGAACACCCTTCCACCCTATCAGTACAGTTCTGGTGTTTAGATGATGTGTGTCTGAGCACTTCCAAACCTCTGTTCTTTTATCCTGGAAAGATGTAGAAGTGAACCCTGGCCAGGAATGAAAGATAACATTGAGTTGTTGCATCTTCAGGATGCAAGTTGCTCCCTACAGGGCTCCCAGAGATATGCCCTAAGCTGGACATCATTTGTCAGGGAAACAGCAAATACCTGGCACAATCCTTTCTGACAGGAGAGCCATAAGCTAATGTTATAATCTGGTAAGGGATCCCATCTCCCCAGGCAAAAACCTCCAATGACACACACCAAAAAAAGCAAACCAAAAAACTCTCAAAAAAACTCCAACCAACCCAGTCTTAGTCCTTACCTAAAGGTTTATCTGTCACATGTATGTTAATTTGGACTTCATAGCTTGTTCCACTTGAGGACAGAGTGTGAGGAGAAGGAAGAGGCTGTATGACAAAGCATATCTGTTTTCTCCCTTTTATTGCAAACAGAGTTGGTTCATTGGCCCTATAGAGGAACACATAGTGCATTGTGCAAAAATTCTGTGAAAGGCAGTGAATGTTGTTTTGGAGTGGGAAACATCATCCATCAGGCCAAATTCAGGAAGGGATTTTCCCTTGTCATGCCTAGGTTCATGCTGATTTGAATAGTTAGTATTTACAAACAGTAGAAGGGAACAGTAGTTCCAGTGAGAAGTCTTTGTTCCTTCCTAGGCAGTCTCTAGGCAGATAATATAAAAAATTACCAATTTTCATAGGATTTCCATGAAGGTTTTATTGAAGACAAAAGAAAGATACAAAACAGTTGTCTAATGCCTCCTCACTGCTAAGCTACAGTGATGTTTTGCAATAATGTGATGTTTTGTAATAGGAGCATAATCCTATTAGGAAAATAGAGAATTAGACTGCTGGACTCCTGAATTTCTTATATAGGTGTGAGAGTACAGTTTTATCTATAATTGATATTGGAGAAGAAATAAGAATGAAGTGCAAACGACAATGCCAACTGCTCTTTTATGCACAGCACCCCCTATTTGCATGTTTTGTATGCGCACCCCTTTAAAGACCTGACAGAATCCATTGCAACAGAAGTAGGATGAGCACATCAATAAAGTAGAGAAATAATACCTTGTGACAGATGGACTGAGTTAGGGGCCTCAATTCCATCAAAGGGAAATACACAAAGGCAGTAGGAGAAGAGGTGAGGAACGCCTTTGCAGAAAGACTGTCTAGGTCAGGAACTGCATTTTTGTAATTATTTTTATTATTCTATTATTAAGGGTTTTTTCCTCTTTTTTTTTTAAACTAACAAAGTGTCTTTCTTAGGACTACATTATGAGCACAATGTTAGACATGGTAGGGTGCCAATCTACAATCAGGGCCAAGAACCCTTAATAAAACTAGGTCAGCCTCAAGGGTTATATCAAGTAACACCCCCTGGCTAAGTGGCCCTTTAAGACTTTACAGTAAAATATTTTCTATTATTCCCCATTTTTTCTATTTTGTGATAGATCCCCTCCCTACTCCTGCACCAGCACAACTCTTTCAGTCTGTACTGCATGTGTTTTGTGAAGAGTGGCATCAGAAACAGAGGAAGACTCAGAGGACAATAGCTGGCTGCTAGAAAACAATAAAAAGCATCTTATTTTCATTTTCATTTTTAGAATCTGTGCTCCAAATTGTCTCTCTTCCTTGCAGTATGAAAAAGCATATAATCTAAACAGCGCTGGCTTAATGTGAATTTTTTGCAATACTCTTTCAAAACAAAATAATCCCTATTCATATTTAATGATTCCTTTCCCCACATAGCCAATGAAAATCAGCTGGGGAGTTGCTCATCCTAAAGGAATCCAAACAATTTAAAAAGTAATAAATTAGGCATATTCCCCCAGGATCAGGGCATATTATCAGTCAATAAGCAGGATTAATTTAGATTTCAATATGTTATATTCTCCATAATCTTTTCTTGTGGTGAATATCAGAGTATTTTGCCCCACAAGCTCAGTCCAGAATAAATAGGCTTTATCAATGTTCATCTAGTCTCTGAGAATGATTTAATTTTCTCAGTACTTTAATAATGAAATTATTTTTTATCTGTTTATGTATCTAAAAGGTAATCCTCCCATTTTGAGTAGATGATTATGTTCCCAGTTTTAAGAAAAATTAAATACGCAATAGGATGAATCACTTTAAGATATTTCACCATGCTGGTGCTTCTCAGCATTCATATCTGGGAGAGAAAAAATATTTCCTTCACTTGATTGTTTAAAGCTTTTTAGATAAGGTTTTCCTAAGTCTTCTAGGACATTCCCAGAAAAATATATTTCCTCAGATTTAGATTCTTTGGTTCATTCCAAACCTGAGATTCTCACTTGAAAAAATTATGATTGGTTCATTCCCATCATTGAGCTCTAATTCCACTGTAATAAGGTGACAGTATATTTTATTTATGCTTTATGGTTTCCAAAGGATGAAGCTATCTCTCCAGGTTCTCATGGGGAGTCAAAGTCAGAAAAAGTGCTAGAGGCCAGACAGAGAGAACTATCTGTAGCCTTTGTCTCAGTAAATCTGGTGTTTCCATTGCTTATAAGAGGTATGCCTTTGCATTAGACTAGCAGCATAAACCTCTTTGGCTTTGTCTGGACTTGTCTTGGCCCACGTGGAGATTTGATTCAGCTTGTAACAGCAGTTACATATTGGGGGGTGGGTTTACCTGCTTGGTTATTGCTTTTGCTTTTCTTGGAATAACTCTGAGTTTTAACACCTGTTAGCACAGACAAAGGCAGATACAGAGGACCTGAGGGCTATAAATTGGGGCTAGTTGGTGTTCAGCAAATAAATGTAACCTTGGATGTCATGTAAATCAGTCTCAGGGGTAACCATAAGAACCTAGAAGTGTCCCATGTATGTAAAAGGCACCATATAATAGAGAGTATTTGGAAATACAACACAGATTGATGATGCAAGAGCAAAGTGTACAACATGTCAGCAAACACAAAAATGCTGCCTAGCAAATCTCAGATGGGAGGAAGAAGCATTCAGTGGCGACATCATACTCCTGCTAGCAAAGGATTTGGGATACCTAAGACTCACATTAATCCTCTCTGTGCCCTGCACAAACGGACACCATCAGTTTTTGGACATCAAGTGTCATTGGAAGGCTGAGCGTAAGACCAGAGAAAAGGATAAGTACTATAAATTTGTGTATACATCACTTTAATTGTGATATGTAATTTCAACTGTGTCATGTAGCCACACTAACAAACATATTTCATAAGACTGTTAAGACTGTAAATACACCACCATTGAATTGCTGGCTTTGTGGATATTGTATATTCCTTTTGCCCATCACAACCATTGTTTTCTTTTTAATCTCAGAGTGTTGGGATAACGCTATATGGTTTGAATTTTCTGTATATATTTAGAAATTAATATTGGTACTAACCAAGAAATCTCAGCAAATCCCAGTGCACATTCTGGCATATTGGTGCACTTCCATGAATTTCCCATTCCTGATGTAAAACCTTTCTTGCCTTTTTGAATCCACAAGCTACACTCATGCTTCAATCAGAGGACACTAAAGCCACAAATAGCTTTGTGTATACAAGGATCTGCACACAAGACAAAATACAGTGGTGGCCATTCCAATGCACAGCAAGATTACAATATTGGACATACTGGGAGATAGAATTGTCTCAGACTCATCAGGGTGGTTACATGTACACCAGTGTGTGACTTCACATGCAGGGCAATTTTTAACCCACTCTTCTTTGTAAACAGGCTCAGAAAGGGTAGGAAATTCTGCCCCTGCTATGCTGATCTCCAACTGTCTTCTCTTGCTCTCTTTATAAATCTCTTTTCCTGTCTACTTTCAAAATGTTATCTTAACTAGGATTAATAAAGATACTCTGGGGAGCTACTTATCTCTTATAGGAATTATGTTTATAATAATAATAATAGAAAAGCTTTAATCTCAGAAGAACAACGAAGGGGGAGGGAGACTAGAAAGAAGAAATGTACTTGTAAGAGAAGAGACAGGTAGGAGATGGGCGCTGGAGATCATGGGTGGACCCCCACCAAAACCTGAGATCCAAATACCCCTGAACTTTGAGAACATCTGAAGCCAGATCAAAAAGTTTTGATCTGAACCCCTACGTTTCTCTCTGAATTAGGGATGGATAAGCTGACTCTGATAAAAGAAGATCCATCCTGAGACTTTTTGAAATTCAAAAGAGCTCAGTTTACCTTTTAAATTAAGTTCTGAGCAGCTTTCCTGCTTCTTGCATTCAGCCAGAAGATGGGGAAATATCAAAACACAGCATGAAAGATGTGCCTGCCCAGTCTGAATGGAGGTGTACTGAAAATCTCCTCAGGGAGATTGATCCTCTGAGATTTCCAGAGCAAAGAAGCCTGGACATGCTTCAGAAAAAGAGATGAAGTTTTAGGCAATTGACTGAACGAAACCACAACATCAAACAAATTGAGGTTCACTATGCCTTGCTGTTTAACTGGTATATACTTAAATTTATTTTAGATATATAAATATATTTTAGATACATAGAGGATTCTCCTCTTTGTAACCAAAGACCTTCAGAGTTCACTGGCTTCTC
Organism: Calcarius lapponicus; assembly: GCA_039654755.1. NCBI lineage: Eukaryota > Metazoa > Chordata > Aves > Passeriformes > Fringillidae > Calcarius > Calcarius lapponicus. The sequence continues at coordinate 24,695,363 of CM077464.1, forward strand.
TGCCAAAGACTTTGGTGGCTACGTCTGTACTAGGAAATTTTCCCTGGCCAATTGAAAGAGCATGGCTCATGCCCGTATCACTGAACTCTCCTGCCCTCCAAACCCCAATGGCTGCATCCAAACTGACTGTGGGGGTTGGTCCTTGGCCCATGTTCACTTGTGAGCCATACTGAGGATCTGCTGGAATGTGCCAAAGGCATGACCAAACTTCCAGATACTGTGCTCATATTTAGCAGTATGGATAATCATGGAATAACAGCAGGTCTGTATCCTGGTGCTTTTTATGTCAGCAATAAAGACCAATCCATCTTGATACGGGTTGTCTGTTGCTGTGACTGCAGTCCCCCTTCCTTGTAAGGTGTAATGCCCAGTTTTGTGTATCATCCGTCTTTCCTGCACCTGTTCTTGCTAAGTTTAAATATGATGTTCTTTATGAATGAGCTCATTCTTGTCTCTAGACAGAGATCAGATGTCCTTGTTTAGCCCACTTGATTTTGGCTCCGTTCATTATTAAGCATTCAGTAACATTCACTTTTGTTGAGGTGTGTGTGTGTATTGTCAAAGCTCTCTTGTTGTCTTGAGAAATTAATATTGGAAATTGCTGCTAGTTTGTCTGGCAGTGATGTATCTCTAAGCAATATGGATCAATGAAAACATATAATTAGTATAGTTACCTTATTAATTCAGTGTTGGCCTTTAAAGTCTTGGAAGGCAGCCACTGCTGTTGCACTGTTACACCCAGCTCAGGTACAGTGTATATCACTGACACAGATTAAGTCTGTGTTGAAAAGACACCTGGATGAACAGACCTAAATCTTGTGTCCCACTCCTTGCCCATTTTCACCTTGGAAAGAAGCCTAAACCGATGGACCAAAGTCACCTTGCAGACAACACCAAGTTAGATGTGAGTGTTGTTCTGCTTGAGGATAGGAGGGTTCTAAGGAGGGATCTGGACAGACTGGATAGTTGGAAATGCAATGAGGCCTGCAGCAATTAGCTTCTGTTTCAGGGGATCTGTGCCTGTCTCTGGTGTAAGATATGTGTCCTGCATTCAGGTTTTCCATGCGTTCCCATATTGATTTGTTGATCACTTAACCTTTTAAGGAAGGCACTGTTATCCCAAGGGATCCCATACTCTTTTGGAGCCACCAAGGTCCTCAAATGGCATCTACTTGAGCTATATCCCATGGGAAGTGAGAAACTGAAAAGGACTGATGAGGCTGTCTGATTGCTGTGTTTTCAGAGCAAGGGATGGTGCTTTACCACTGAGTACAATAAGCTGAAATGGTTAAGCTTGAAGGGGATTAATACAAGGACATCACTTGCTGGAGATGAGAATGTTTGGATAGAGCATGGATTCCTAACTAAGGAACAATTTACTTCCATACAGTAGGAATTGTCCTTATGTGCATATATTTTTCATTTCAATGGATGTTTGTATGAGCATCTCTGTCTGTGTTGAGGAGCAGAAATACAAGAAAAAAAATCCAAGCATGCAAATGAAAAAAACCTGTTCTTTTATGAATAAAATGGGTCTGCTCTCTTTTGGCTACATAGTTGTTAGTTTAATCTTTATAATAAAGTTTTTTGTATTCTTTTTTAAATGTGTGGCAAACTGAAACATAGGTAGAAATAACATATTTGGGTTACAGGAAAAAAAAATAACTGGCCTGATTTTAAAGGCACATATTTAATAACACAACATGTGCAAAGCATTATAATAATTGCACTGTGCACATCTGTAGCAGACAAAGTGAACAATGAATATTAAAAACACATTCCTAAAGCTGGCCCAGAAGCTTGGAGACTGGTACTAGAGCCAGGACTGGACTTCTGCGTCCAGAGCTGGTGTGCTTTGGTGGCAGCTAACGTGAAGAGCTTGGGTGCAGGTGAGGGCATTGGGGAGGAACATGCAAGGCTGGTCCATTTGCTGTTGCTTTTTTCCCTGGCTTTCTATCCCACAGAAGGTATTTCACTGAGAAAATTCTGGCTGGAGCCCTCAATGGCTGCTGTTCAACACTGCTGTAGTGCCAGAAAGTGAAGGAAAAGGGGCGGATGTGGAAGCAAAACAGTGAGGAACAAATGGTCTAAAGGCCATACTGGGAGCACCTGGCCCATTTTCATGGCAAGGAGACAGAGACACTCAGGTTTCCTCAGATACATACTCCTAAGCAAGATGGACAAGATAAGTACCCACACAGATGTTTTGTGGTTCTGGTTAATTGATGATAAATCCCATTTAATTAGTGGGCTATGCAGCAAGTTGAAGTTGTTTTATGGGGAAAAAAGTGGGATATCATTCAATCGAAACAGTCATGCAGACAAGTGGAGAATGCAGTAGCCACCTCCCAAGGAATGGTTCCTCTTTCAGTAAGGAGCAACTCCAGAATGGTTTGAAGATTCCGATATTGCTGCATGAAGCAAAAAGCAGGAGATCATGTTTTTCATTTTATAGCAGCAGGAGACAAGCCATGAAAAGCCCCAGAATTCAGATGCCTTTCACAAGCTCAGGAGAGTAAACTTCCTCTAAGACTCTAAAATTGGGACAGATATCAAGATGTCCCAGCTCTGAATCCAGGGGCTTTGCCATGAGATTGCAGCTGTGCAATCAACCCCCAAGATTTTATTCTGTCCTATAGAAGGAGGAACATGGAACGCTTGGTCTGCAGGTCCAAATGGTAATAATTTAACAGAGGAATCCTCTTCTTTCCCCTTTTCTCTCTTTAACTTGAGTTCTTTCATGCATCCAAATTATTTAGTTATTGGAACCTTTTTCTTCCCTTCCTTTCCCCTCTTTTTGCACCTTAGAATTTTTCTCTTTGGATGCCTACAAAAATTACCAGTTGTGATGTTGTTGCTGCTGTGCCTACCATGCTCACCACCACTATTTCACTGCTGCCTTTTACTTTTGCTTCAATCTGTCTGTGTCATAGACTGAGAGTGTAATATTTTCAGAGGAAAGACAGTCTCGTATAATGTCAACCTGACCTATGATTAGTGTTCAAAAGTGCTATGATAATGCTTCTATTATTACCATTATTAATTTATCTCTGGTTAAATCTTTAACAAGTACTATTTAAGATGAGGTCACATATGGAGTGAGTGTTTTGGACTTAAAAAATTATAACATCCTCAGTTGTCACATGACATTTAAAAATCATATTATTAAAAGTGATAAGTAATGAGTCTTCTGAGGCAATGCAAAATAGATGGGCTTTTATTGTTTTTTCTAAAAGGTGGGGATTTGCAAGCAATTCTGCAACACTAAGAGCAGAGCTTAGAGAAAAAACAAATATTAAGAGATTAGTAATAAAATCATAAGAAATAAGAACATTGGATATTTATAAGCTAACAGTCACAAAAATCAGAGATGTAATAAATTTCGATAGTAAACATGTCAGTCATCTAAAAAATATTCATAATCCCATTTTCTTTTCTTTCCTTCTTTGACACACTTCTGTAGTTAAATGAATATAGCAAAAATGTGGCTTGCTTAGCTCAATCATGTAATACCTTCAAAGACAATTAACAGCATTCAGAAAGGCCCTTTGATGTGAAATTGGAGAAAATTGATGTATTTAAAATTGTGCATTTGGATTTTGATTAAGAAACCAAATAAAGAGCCATTCTGAGATGGAGAGTTAGAATTGTACTCCTTAAACAGGAGAATCATGGTTTGCCTTCACCCAAGCAATAGGTCACTGTGCATTACAATTTCCAGACAGTTACATTGACAATGTACTTAAATGCCATGTTAGCTATCTTCCTTATTAAGAGGTCACACATCAAAAAAGTCACAGTGATCTAGATATTGTGAAAGCTAATAAGAAGTATGGAAAATTAACAGTTCTGAGGTATGATTCAAAAACTACTGTAAACGGTCTTGAATTGTTACAAAGAGCAGGAAAGCCAGTGGAGCTGAAGGAATGTGCTAATTAAGGAATATTTTTGGAATGTAAACTAAGGTTGGTTTCCAAGAGGCTGTGGGAAGAAGAAATCTGATGCTAGCTATCAGGGAAGAGGGAGTCATACTTCATGTAAATCTTAAACCTGCACTCTCAAGGGCCAGAGATAAGGACAAAGCAAAAGAGAAGCAAGAGAGGTGGGAAGGGATCCATCTTGGACAGAGAATGCACCCTTGAGAGGTGCTGGAGTTTTGAATTTCTGCCTTTCTTTCCTTCCCTCACATCTTCCATTAATGTGATAAATTTGCTTTGCAAGATGGTATTAAAGAGACAAAGACCTACTTAGCTGCTGCCTTGGTTATTGAGGCTGACTGCAGCCTCAGAAAATATGATCTGGAATGCAACCTCCAGCAGAGGCTAGACATGATCTATTGCTACCTGTCATAGCTAAGTAACATCTCAGAGAAACAGTGAATGGCACTTTGAAGAAGAGATTGTTCCCACTATTTGAAGCTGTTGGAAGTGTGTTGCTTTTCAAGGATCCACCAAACTTTAAAATGGTTTAACCCAGTGAGTGGAAATCAAGGACACCCACAAGGATGAGCAAGGAGCTCCTGATGAAACTCAAACATAAAAAGAAATTTTACAAGCGATGGAACCAGAGTTGGATTTCCAAGGAGGACCACAGGTACATTGTCTAATTGTGTTGGTATGGGGCTAGGAAAGCCAAAGCTCGCCTGGAACTGAGTTGCGGCAAGTGACATGAATGTCAAGAAGAAACACTTTTTTTTTTGCTGTGAGGGTGATCAAACAGTGGAACATATCTCTGAGAGGATTGGGATGCGTCCATGTCTGGGCATCTTCAAAGCTCAACTGGACATAAACCTGATCAGCTCGCTCCATCTGACCCTGCTCTGAGCAGAGGGGCTCAACAAGATGATCTGCAGAGATCCCTTCCAGACTCAATGATTTTGTGATTCTTTCATTGTGTTTACTTCACTTTTCTTTTTAGTATTCTTGATCAAGAGTTGAAATGTTTTGTTTGTGTAATGTTAATTGATTTAACTTCAAATTTGTAGTTGTGATTTGTCTTCAAATTTTGCCAGAGAAAATTCAGGTTAATCTAACAGGCAACACATGCACATACAGCGAGGTGTCCATGATGCTAGCCAAGTTTTGATATTGGCATGTGTCACATTAAAGTATGAATTAAAAATCAGTATGAATTTTGGTACTATCAAGTTCCAAGTGAAATGGAATGGGCTGTCCCAAGTTGACAATTTCAGAGCCTTTCCAACAGAAAATGGTGAAGCAAACTTCAGTTATAGCTACCCCTTATGTCCTCATATCATGTAAAATATTTGTCTTCTACACATCTTGTGGATAACTAGGTGAGGTGGACAGCATGCAAGGTAGAAAAATTCACCTTTTATTTGCCACCAGTTGTTCTCATGCACCTGAAGTGTCATGGTTCTGTCTGTTGGTCTGGAAGTGCAGGTGTTGTGTGAGGGTGAGGTATGGAGGTATAAAGCTCTTACCAGAAGCTTCTGCAGCAAGCAGACAGCACCAAGGAGGTAGTGCAGTTTGATGTTGGATACTGGAAATTTGCCACAGTACAGATTTGCTGGAACCAGGAAAAAACTCAAAGAAGCTCTGGGCAGGGATTTTAAAACGATCAATCATCTTCTTAACCTAGTTATCCTAATGTCCTGTACACAGTTTTGCAAGGAGGACATCCAGTACAGTCCTGTTGCAAACCTGAAGCTGTAGAAACCTTGGAAAGCACATTATCTTGCACTAGTAGAAAGGTATGTTGATGCAGCCACGAAGTATTAAAATAATTAAAGCATCTACATGAAGTGTCACAAGATGCTGTATAAAATCTCTTCAGCTGTATCAAATGGTTTTCTTTTAAAAGAGGAAGCAAACACATTTATATAGCCTTGGGGAACAGTTTGCCTAATGTTGATGTCAGAGGGTTCACATAGCAGGGATCTAGGATTTACCTACCAGTAAATGACAGCTTGCTAACAAGTCTGTCTTCATTTGCATATATAAATTCAGGGGAAAAAATAAGTTGTACAAGTTTTAAGGCATGTTCAGTTTGAAAAGAGTCTTAGATGTTTTAGCAATAGAGTTATGTGAAAAATGAGCTTGACAATAGAATTCAATGTTGCTATCCTTTCTAGCATAGCTGATTTCTTTAGAAGGTCAGATAATGAAATGTCTCTATTCAGTTGTTGGATAACCTTGAAACCACATTTGTGATATGAGGGATGCATGTTAACTTTAGCTAAACTCTCTGATTACTATTCTACACAAATTATTTTAATCTTGAGGCATAAGCCTTTTCTTCCTCCAAAAGACAGAAATAGTTAATAAATTCTATAGGGAATAAATTCTATAGGTAAATAATATATGAATATTATTTACCATGAAGTATTACAGTTCATAAAATCATATAAAATATGTATCATGCATATATTCACCTCTGTGCTGTGAGATACAGGGCTAGATTAAGATTTTATTGTGGTTTTATTTTGGGTATGAAAATCCATTTTAGGGGAGTTACTCTAGGCTTACTCCCAGTACAAACACTGATACAAATTCAAAACATAATGAAGATATAGATTTATTGATAATTGTGATTTTAATGATTTGGCTGCTTAGAATTGATTTTATTGTTGTTCTTGTTGTTTTTTTTTTTTTTTTTGTTTTGAGTGGTTTTGGTTTTGTTTTTTTTTTTTCCTCTGTGTGTGAGAACATTTCTTAGAAGAATAACAAAAACCAGTTGTAGGATTTCTATGAGTAAATGTATCTCTTATCATCAATAAATGTAATTTGTCTGAAAGGTGCAAGAAAACACTTTCTGTTACACTGGCATGTAGAACACATTGCAACCACAGTGAATAGAACAGAGAAAAACCCTGAATTGCTCAGAAACAAGTCACTTATGGCTTAATTCATGCTCCACTATAACATCAAAATTCTTGTCATGGAACATCTGAATGCAAAATAAATGGATTTACCAAAATAATTATATTACTGGGAAAGGTGAAGGGTTAAAATCAGATTGCTTAGACATGTGACAATAACCATACTTCTATACAAATACACAAGTAAGGACTACTTTGGGCTGCCAAGAATTCAAGCTACAAATAGAATTCCTTACTTTATTTTAATTCTGTGTGACAAGAACTGGTGCAATTAATACACAGGCTGGTAAAATACAGGGAAGAGTTTGATATGGTTATGAAGCATGCAAGCCTGATGCATGTACTACAAAATACAGCTAGGAATTGAAGAGATGTGCAAAACAACTAGAAAACACCTTTAATTTCACAAATAATGTGAATTTTTGAGGTATAAAATTTCCACTTCTAAACTCGCAGATTTTATCATTTTGCAGGAAATAATAACTCTTTCTGTCTGTGTTGTTTTCTGAATAAGGCCACAGCTTTCCTCTCAACAAATTTGATTTTTTATTAAATGAAAAGTGTGCTGCTTTTATGGCTTCATGTTGCATTGTTCACCTGCTAGTGAACCCTATCATATCAGAGGAGTGATGGAGAGCACAGACATGTTTTAAAAAAAGACCCTCATCCTAGGAATAATTCTTCTCCTTCTTTAATATTTATATTCCCGTAGTGCTCAAAGACTTTGTTGTTGCCTGAGATACAAACACAGTGGTACAAGTCGACTCTTTTCAGTGTGCTTGCAATCAAAGAATCACAAAAATGAAATGAGCAGGGAGACAAAAACAGTATATTTAAAAAAGTATAATAGCCTGCACAGCTTGTAAGAATGCTGCTCTTTACTCTCAGTTCTGGCTTCATATTTTAAGGGGTCGCTGCAGCAGATGGAGCAGACATCTTTAGCAGCCTAAGCAAGGATAAGACTATAAGAAATCAGAGAATTAAGACTGATCTGGAAAGAATTGAGGCCACATAGCAGAAAATCTGGATTTCTCGTTGCGATTATTATTCCAAGTTAACTGTCAATTTATTAGGCAATAAATCTAATTGATCAACATACGGAATGCTTCCCATATGGAAAAAGATTATTTCAGATTAGATAACAAGCTGATAAGAGAATGCCACACCATAAGTCCAGAAAAAAAGGGATTACTATATAATTTAAAGCTAGTTTTGAACAGCTGTCTTAGAGACAAATGACTGAGGAGAGCAGGAGGAAGCAAACCAAATATCTGCTGACATATAAATGTGAGAACTAAAAAGCAAAAGAAATTAGGTTAACCTTCAAATCAGCATGCAAGGTAAAGTCAAATCTGTACAGCTGCATTCATTTTGGTAGTAGTAAAACTAGGAGAGGATTTTTTAAGGTAAACTACTAAGTTTTGCGAAGGGAGAGCTAGATGGAATGTGAAAGAGCGTTTTTTCAGAGATGGTCTCAGTCTGGAGTCTGCAAAGAACTTTGAAATTGTTTGGAAAAGGTACCTGTGGAAACCAAGCTCATAAATACTCTGTAGCAATCCACAGGTGTTAATTTTCACTGGGGTTTCCACTTCTCCAAGTGAATTAATAAGGGGTCCACAAATCAAAAACATTGAAAACCATTGGGCTGTGGACTAATCTCTGTCCTTGAATATGCACTGCCATCCCATCACAGGCCCTGGGAATGGCTCTCATGGCTGAAGAATTGGCCCTATTCATCCAACAGTCATTAAGAAAGAAAAGTTGTCCCTGGTTGAATACTGAGCAGGCCTAGGTATATGTCAGATAATGGAGACCCTCAGCGTACACAGAGGCTGTAATTCACCCATGGGGTCCTGGTGAGTGCATGTGCTTTAACTGCACAGCAGTTTGAACTCAGCCCACAGCCATCTGGTGCTATTTAAAATATATACTTTTCAACTTTCACCTTTTAATCTTTCTGGTTTGAAAACATACACCAGTTCAAAGGTTACCTCTCTTAACCTTGAGCAATTCCCTTTTAGAAACAGCACCGAAGGTTTATTATCATTACTTTTACTGGTGTTAATGAAGGGGCAATTCTCTACTGTGATTTGTACACACATTTTGAAATAAACCAAAACACAGTTGTTATACATTTAAAAATACATTTTCCATAAGTGCCATGATTTTTAGGTGCCTCCATTCTGGGAAATTCAAATGAATGGCTTTCTTAGGAGCCTAATTATCAGATGGGCTCAGTACTTATAACCTCTCCACTGCCCCCAAAATACCAGAATCAGAGGCACTCAGGAATGAAACGAATGACTTAAAACTTTGGCCATACATGGTCATGCAGATGCATACAAATCACTCTTGAGACTATGTTCTGTTCCATGATAACACAAAAGCATAAACTCACCCCAGATATGTTTTCCACCCCACTCCAAGGCACCCAAACACCTTTATCTAGTCAATATCAAGAGAGCCTGTGGTAAGCATGGTGCACTGATAGCCAGTTTTCTCAGTGCCCATGCAGTAGCCTGATACCAGTTTCATCTCTTCTTTTCAGCTGATTACTTTTATGGAATGTCACACAGATATTTTAATGTTCCATGAAGATTTGCATTAGGCAAACTGAAGCATTCACACTAAGGACCCCTTTATCTGGGCCTGTTCTGTATGGAATTGGAAACTTCTATTTTAAAAGAATGCTAATTAATAGTATTACTTGAAGAGAAATGGTTTCCTGAAGCAGTCTAAGAAATGGAGATGTAACAGGCTCTGCAGGTAACATTTGAAATAGCTCAGACCTTGCCTTCTTATGTCCTTAGTCTTAGGTTTAAATTTTCAGAACTGCAATACCTGTTACTGATTATTTAGCAGGGCTCCAGATTCCCTGGGACTAAGGGCAAAGTATGAGAAGCATACCTCTCCTTTGTTCTCAATTTTGAGCCTAATGTTTGAGTTTTTCTATCAAGTTAGATTAATTCTTATTTCTATCCTACTTAATTCTCAAACACATTTCAACATCAACTTAAAAATTATATTGAATAACATGGGATGGAATCTGTAAGTTTTACCATTGCACAGCAGATTTTAAACATCACACACAGAATATGAGAGGAAATTATTCTCTCCCTTATGTTAAAAAAAAGTAAAAATTGGAACTCCTAAAAAGGATTTACACATATTGCTTCAGGCTGCTAGCCACTCGCTTAGAGGTGGGTGGTGTTTGTTCAATAGCTGAAATACTTTTTGACTTGACTTTCTGTTTTTCTTGTTTCCCAGGTGATTGGTTCTGGTGTTTTTAGAACTGTCTACTGCATCCTGAACATTTTCCATGCATCACTGACTGGGAACATTTTAAGCTGGCGTCAAAGATAGAGTCTGTGGGGAAGTCTGCACACAAATAATACTTCTTCATTGTTCCTGCTCAGCAGTAATCATGCCTTTTGCAAGCTGCTTCACCCAGTGCACCAGAAGAGTAAACTAAAAATAATCAGTCAGATAATTTTTTCCCTAAGCAATCCATATTCTGATTTTCAGAGCCAATGTACCAGTGGATGACAGAAAGTGTTCAAGTCCATTAGCACCAGCCATCCAGTAGAGCCCAGCTTGGCAGGCTGTGATAGCAGCCATGTAAGGAAGCCTAGGAGAGGCCACACAGGAAGATTTTATAAATGAGAACCACAGTTGGAGATGAATATGAAGTACAATGAAATGGGCTAGACGATGCTGAATGTCCTCTGGCATAAGGAAGCAATCTAATTTCTGTAAGCTTTTATTCAGGAAAAATGCCTTGACATCAGCGTATACAGACCACAGTCTGCAAGAGTGGTATAAAAAATAACTCCAATTCTTGAAGTAGTCTCCTAAACAGAGATACTTACAAAACAAGGGTCACCTTTGAAAGTGCAGTGACTCATAGCTCCCATCAGAGACAAACCATCAGCACCTTATTTTATCAGATTTATCTGTCAAGTAGGAGGGGAAGGTGAAGAGTAAGGTTTCTATACAGTGCTTCAGCTTACATTCAGGGTCATTAAAACTGTGCAGGTTGTCTTCAGAGGCCAGAAGGGAAGCAGAGTGTGATAATATGTCTCTGAAGAGGCATTGGAAGCTGCACTTGCCAGGACTACGTGAGCAATGTAGATCTATATTCATTCTATCAAACTGGAGCTGGAGGCTTCCCAACAACTGTGGGAACTACCCTGGCTACTGATGCATGCTCTGCTCTGCTCTGCAGCTGTGCCAGCAGCTCGAGGCATGGCCCCAGGCACAATGAGCTGTGCAAGGCAAGGAACAAAATGGTAATATTTGTCAGTGACTTTCTCCCTCTGCATTTGGTCTGGGTGAGAACTGCTAGAAAAGGAAAGGAAAATTATAAGGAAAGACACTGAGAGTACTCTTGACTACCCATGTGGAAGCTAGAAGGAAGACAGTCATCTAGAAACAATGCAGGGGAGGGAGATTCCTCATGAGTAAAAGGTAAGGAAAGAGGATAAAAGTCTATAAAGGACAATACATTTAGTGAAAAACTGTCTGAGAAGCAGTTCCCTTGGAAAACAGTAAATTGCTGCATTCAAAAGACTTTGACTGTCTCTAGGAGCTGCCTCTTGGATCACAAATGGGTAAATTCCACTTACCAGCTGTGTAGGAAATCTGAGGTGTCAAAACCAAGAAATTCACATAGCAACCAGGTTTTGAACAGGAAAAGAGCATAAGGCCCCACAAAAAGCTCATTGTGGAAGTTTTTATGGAAAAGGAAAGAGAGTGCACCTTTCGGGCCTTCAAGCAAATGCCAGAGAATTTCAGCAATGTTACACCTCAGTCCTGGAGAGAGACCTAAGCTGAAGCCAACAGAAGTAGAGAAAATGCTCTCTGTCCCAGTAAGTATTCATACTTAGGGTTCAAAATTATTGGAAATAACTTCTCTGATGAAAGGACAGTTGTGTGCTGAGTGTCCTGTATGTCCTCCATACCTTTTCTTTTCTGAAAAAGAATCTGCTGCCTGTATTTGTACATTTTAGAAACAAGATACTTCTGCTTGTCCTCACATTTGACTTCTGAGCTGGAAATTCTGTTTACCAAGTTATCACTTGTCTGAGTAAAGAGCTTCTTTACTAGCTCTTTATTCCTGGAACACACAGAGCTCTGAGGAAAAAAAAAATTGCAACACATAATTTATTGGCAAAGTTAGGCTTTTGCTCTTATTTCCATGAGCGCAGCAGCAGCATGGTTTCTTGAATGTACTCATTATTCAAATATATTCTCTGAGTAAACAGCCAAACACTCTGTACTGTCAGATTTTGCCATTACATGTTGACTGGTGATGCATCTTTCCAAAGGCTTGGCTGATCACCCTGAGGTTGAGAACAGTTTTGTGGAGAAAATATCCTGCTGTGGTTTGTAATTTGCCACTGAGCCCCTCTCCCCCAGTTCTGAAAGGATGATCTGTGTGATATAAAGGCCAAACTTAGATGCAGGTGGTGGGAGGGGGCATCAAAGAAGAGCCTGCTATTCTGCAGTTCTGTAGTATCTGATAGCACAAGCAGTCTCATATGAAGGGTGTTTTTCTCTATTTCATTATTCAAAAGGAATTTCTTAAGAGAGCTGGAAGGTGAGGAAAGAAGCTGAGTTTTGTTTATCCCAGAGCCTTGCTCTGGTCGTGGTGGTGCCTTCTATCTAGGTAAGACTTCCTTGTCTGTCTGCATCTCAAGTCAAGCCACTGTGGCATCAGCTCAGGGTGGGGAGAATCTGCTGAGGATCTCTTTGGGCAGTGCAGGCAGGGCTGGGAGGGCCAGGGTGTGTGGGAGGAGTTGGCAGCGTGCAAGGGAATGAGGTATCCCTATCTGCACAAGGCACAGGAGCCCTGTGTGAGTGAGAGGAACCAGGCTGAGGGTGGTTCTAAAATGCATGGTGTTTCCTCACCCAGCACCTGTGCCTTGCAAACATGGGAGGCTGTGCATGAGGCTGTTGTGGTGGAAATGTGGGCAGCCCCAGTGTCGTCACACTTCTGCTCAGTCACTTAAACCCTGCACAAAACAAAAGCCTGAAATATGTGTGGGACACTCCCCAGCTGGGAGATGTCCCTTGCCTGAGCATACAAACCAAAGTCATAATTGAGATAGATGCTTGTACACAAGCTGATTTAACCTCACTGTTCTGAAGGTAAATACACATTTTGCATCACAAGTTGAATTTGGAAAAAATTGCAGATGGTTTATTTGTGCACAGAAACGATAGTATTTTTTCCTTTGAGGAACTTCACAATAATGCATCACTTCCCTTGCTAGCTAATGTAATTTTAATCAAAGACAGGTCTTAAACTCTGGTGAAAGTGAAAGATGCTACCAGAGCTCAAACTGAACGTGGCAAGTCAAATGTTATCACTTCAAACCATCGAATTATGGTTACCAGTGTTCAAATGGGGTCTGCATCTGAAGAGCACAAAGAAGTCAAAACTTAGGGGGAATTCCCATACAGTAGTTGCAATTTTTTTCCTCTCTGAAAACTGCGTCCCATCATAACAGGAATCCTTGGAAGGAAAGGAAGGGTTGGTTATACCAGTGCCTGTTTTCAGTCTTTAAGTGAAAATCCAGTGTAATATAAACAGCTTTCTATATCAACCACAAGAATTGCAGAGGGTGCAGATTTAAAAAAAAAAACCCTCCTCCCAAGACATCTTGATTGCAGATGTTATTAAATGATTCTCTGGTGCTGGAAATACTCATCCTGGCTGCATGTTGATCATAGAATACATTCTGTTCTCATGGCTTTCTGACTAGAAGAATGGAAGAAATGCCTCAGAATGTAAGAAGGGAGAAAAATACTTCTGTCTGTGGTGATAGTTCTCCCTATCTTTTGGTCTGGGAGTCAGGTTTCTGCCTGAGGGGACCTGTATGAGGGATGATGAAAGTAATTACCCTGTCAGGTTAAATATAATTTTCTTCTATGTGTCTGCTTCTCATGATGTCAGTTGATTAACCTGTCAGTCATCTTCCCATGGCATGTGTCCACATGATGTCATGCGCTGAGGTCCATGGTTTATTGTGCTAGTCTAACATAAACCTGAAAATTCTTCAATTTAAAACTTAGTTTTTCATCAATGTTTTGTATTTTTCTTTTGCTTCAATCTTACATATTCTTTTCTTGACTCATTCCCATCTTATCCAATTTCTTTTTTCTCTTCCCTGACTCAGTTTTTCCTTTAATTTCCTGTCTTGTGTTCATCTCACTTTTTCTCTCCCACACCACAATTCTGCTTTGCCCTTCTCAAATCTCTCCAAACCATCTCCTCATTTTTTCCATATCAGGGTACACTACAAAGACCATTTGGCCTTTGCCTCCTATGCTATGTGGTGCACCTCAGTCCTCCTAAGATAAATGTAAGGCCTTTCTGAAACTTTCTCTTTAAAAAAAATGAAGATTTCTGGTTTTCCTTTTTTTTTTTTTGAAAAAAAAAAAAATGGAAACCCAAACATCTTCGTCTTAACTGCCCTGGTTATCACAGAAAAGCTGGGGGCAATCTCGACGGTACCACAAGTTGTATGTAAACCCTCCTTGTACTGGGGATGATTTAATCTTCAAGGTTTTCACTTGAATATTGTCAAATGACAGTAAAGTCCGCTTAATTTGTTACTTCATTCTTCCCCCTGATTTGATGTTAGAGCATAGAATCTCAATCAGACTATTTTATTTGTAGAAGAACATCTTAGAGCCCAGATGGATGGCAGAAGGATTAAAGATGAAGGTTTTGCATGAGGAAAAGGTTGCCAATTACTAAGACACCCATCATTCTCCTCTGACTGAAGCCAAAATATGTATCACACATATTTAGTTAGCTTGGGATGCAGGGTGTGTAAAAGTAACAATACAAATTATTTTGCTCACATATGTTTTGAGGCCCATAGCAAGCACAAGGTGGCTTTGTGAGAGTTGGACATACAGATTTTTTACTGATTTTTAATTTCTATGTCAGAAATTAAAAAATCAGGCGCAGTACACATTTGCATTATCATGCTAGGGATGGGATTGTGAGAATGCATTTCTTACACAGAATGATTATTTTCTTAAAATTTCACAAGGGCAGTGAGCTTTCCCATCCAGGTGGAGGTCAGTTCTGTATGAATTTTGTTGCCAGTGACCGGGAGTGGAGACATAAAAAGAGCTATTCAATGTCTCTGGCTACAGAGATAAGTGAAAGAGGCATTGGCAGCAACTCTGTAGTAATAGCAGCAGTAAGTACTGGGCATGATTTGAATCTCTTGATAGTGATATGGGGATGCCAGAATATTTATCAAGCCATTAGGAGAGGCTGTGCTTGGCTGATAAGATGACTACAACTGATGAAGTCCACCTGAAGACTCTGATGATGCTGGGACCCATTTGCAGCCAACAAGGGAGGATAGCAGGGAGTGCTGCCCTCAGAGCAGCCTGTACTGTTCGTCAGCAAAATTATACAGTCCCCTGCCTGGGGCAAACTTGTGGAATCTTTAATAAGAAGAGTGGAGAAACATCCTGATGTACATGTTCCTCACGACTGGGAGCCACCAACAGCCTGCCCTGCTGAGAAACTGTTCCACTGAGCTGGTGGCAGAGGGGAGGGAGCCGGGAGAGATCACCAGAGAACCAGTTCTGAGAGTGATTAATACAGGGCCCTATTTTAAACTGCCCCTATATAAAACAGCCAAAATTGTTGTGGTTCTCTCTTTGGAAGATGAAATTGTCCAATTTATATCACTTAATGTCTCTTAGTATCATCAAATCAAAAAAATGTTCTGTCATTTTGACTGGAGCTAGATTGGGAACAGATTTTTTGCTATAATCATCTGTAAGCAACATGAATAAGGAAGAATTGATCACAGCTTTTCTGATGTTGAATCAACACATGTGCTGCATTGTGGATAAAATCAGGTGCTAGCACTTGAATTTATGTTGAGAAGTGTTTTTCTCTGAGGGGCTTTTGTTAGTCAAGGCTTTAATATCTCTGGGAGGATTTTGTTACCTACCTTACTTCAATTATTTATCACCTGCTCAGGTAAGGCACTGAACTTGGTAATTTGTTTTCCCCTCCTGCTTTGCTGTGAATTGTTCTCTCTGCGATGATTAGAGTCTTCTAGAACATGGAAGCTAGTGTGGCCATCAGGTCATGCAAATTCACAATACGTTTGCTGTATTTCCCTCTCTCTACTGTGCATAGGTATCGATAGAGAGCTCGACATAAACAAGCAAGTTTTTCCTTTAAGAAGTTTTAAAGATCATAACCATAAAGGATTAAGAAATTAAAAAGTCTTTCATTGCTTGCTTCCAGTAAACAGAAAGTGGTACAAAGAGAGAAGGAATGGAGAACAAACTTGTGTTGCTTTTCACAATTAATTAAATGTATAAATGCTTAACAATGAATAAACACTATTGACAGAGAAAAGTAAATATGTCTTAAATTTTCTCTGGCTTTTAAAACAAAGAATATCAATAGCAGAATTTGTGTTTTCAAATGTGTTTTGAATTTGACAGTGTCTCTTTGACATTTATAAAGTACAGTGATGAGTATGTAATTAAAGTTCTTTGCTTATTTTTCAATATTGAATTCTCAGTCCTACAAACTTCCTTTGAGCTACAGAGTGACTGAACAAAGGAGGAAGGCTTGCCAGCCTGTTCCCAGGCACGCCATGCTGTGCACCAGCAATGTGCTTGCCTTTGAACCCAATGCTGAGCCAGACCATGTGCATGTGCTGAGGAGCATCTCTTCCCAATGTTCTTTGGGGTTTGTTTCAATTACCACAAAAGTCTTAAGTGAGGAATAGAATGTTTTCCTAAATTTATTTGCCTTTCCTTTTGTCTAAATATGAAGTATCAGTCTTTTTGTGACAAAGAGACATTTTCTTGGGAGCTCACGTATCTGGTTTGACTGCAGATAAAATACTGAACAGCATGTATAACCCCAGAACATTAGCACTGAATCCACAGGTAATGAATTTTGCTGTAGGCTGTTTTTCATTTGTTGTTTTTGCTCCTCAGTCCCAGAGTGTGCTTTTCACCAGTAAGCATCCTGCTCAGGATTACAGCACTGGTGGCCCAGCCTGCCTGGCTTGGAGCAGGCTTAGCAGTGTCAGTAACACAAGCCCTCAAGCCAGCAAACTCCTGTTTGCAAGCACACAAAAAAGACACAACACCAAAGCTGTCTAAATGTTTTCACTCTTTCCATATGAAAATGCTCATTTGGCCCAGGCCATCTGTAGAGATGCATGTTTATCTCAAATTACACATAACATGCAAATGACTATCACAAAGTTGAACGCTGCATTAAATTGCCAGTGGTCAAAGTACAGAGGCTGCCGGTCAGGGACAGGACTTTGGGAGTCCCCCTTACTGTCTGCTTAGCTCCAGAGTGATGTTCCTTCTTGTATACTCTGGCTGCCTGCTTGATTTAGCTGGAGATGGATCATGTTGGCCTGAATCTTATCCATCTCTCAGAGGGGGCGGTGTCAGTAGAGCTGCAGGCAGGAGCTGCTTGGACATGGTTTTGAGCAAGGGCTGCTGTCCCCATGCTCTGGATGATTTTGCAGACATATGCCTGCTGTGCCCTGAACACACCTCCGGGCTTGAACCTTCCAGTTCCCAATGACAGACTTGGCTGTAGTGTCAAAGTGACAGACTTGGCAGCACACAGGTGTAAAATTGCAGTATGAAATGGCAGCAGCAGGTGAAGGAGTTCACAGCATGTCCACAGACAAAGTAAACAACTGGGATTTTGCTGGTATGTAAACCTTTACATTAGCTATCCCAGTCTTTTTGTGGATTCATTCTTCCTAGTTCAGTTGCTAACTTCCTGTGGAAAATCATCATCAGGTGATGGAATTGTATGCCTCTCTCCATAGACCCAGCCCAGAAGCCTCTGGATATTCTTTTCTGAGGCCACCAGGCCTTGGATACCTGAAGTGGATGCATTAACAATTATTTAGGTCTTTAGACATTAAAAGATGATGCAGCTATTTCAAACAGAAGACAAATCTGTGACTGGATGCTGAATGTCTGCTGCAGGAAAAGTCTGACAAGATTGCTAAGGGCAGTTGCTTTAGGAAAAATAGCAGAAGGTTACCCTGAGCAACTTGTAGGAGCTCCTGGAGATGGTGAGGTTATGGCAAAAGAGCAGCCAAGCATGGCAGAGCATGAACAATGGCGGATAGAAGCCCCTTGTGCACAGAAGTGCAAGATCTCTGTATCATGTGAATGTCATGCCAGTTCTGTGTCAGGAGGAAAGAAGAGCATGGGTCCCATCTCTGTTCTCCTGTTGTGTGCAGTTGGTTTACCCTCAGCAAATATTGTTCTAACAGAGCCAGCTGTCAGATTTGCATCTGTTGAACAGATTTAAAACACTGATCTCAGTGGGAGGCAGGTACCTACTCTGCATAAGCACTTTTGCAAATCCCAAAAGGCGTTTTTCCATCTTCAGGCACTTCAATATCTTTGAAAATCTTGCCCTTTGTGCCTAGCTTTGTCTCTCTACAAAACAGAGAGAAATCTGCCTCCCTAGGAAGTGAAACAGAGTTAAATTTATTCATATTTGCTTTAAGCTTTGGAACCACAGACAAGATGTATTCCACAAAGGTGCACTTCTTGTTCAGCATACTATACAATGAAACACCTGTGTGTTCAGTCATTGTCCATGCTGTCACTGGCCTCATTTTGAAAGATGTAGCCATGAATCAGAGGAAGGCAAGGTGCCACACTAATGAATGATAGCTATAGAATGATAAGCTCACTGTTTTGTGATGGCCCAGCAGTTTTTTTATGAAGGACAGAAGCAAGGTTTGACTACTGATATCCTCCTGTGCTTGAATGTCTTGCAGAAAAGAGGTAGAAAACTACTACAGGTCTTCATTGTGGTCATTGTGCAAGATGTTTAGTGAAATAAAAACAGCAAAGAGAACTATATGTCCAGATCTTCAATTCTGATGTCTAAAAGAGCTCTCAGTTTTCCAAAATTGTCCCATGCTCCATGTGCTCAGGCCCTTCTGCAGTGAATGACATGATGGCTTCACTGGGGCTTTCTGGTTGCAGAAGTCTTCTTGCCCTTGCTCCTCTACATCTTGCCCCAACTGTGAATTTTCCAGAGTTCCAGAATCTGTTCCTGCATTTTTTTTGATAACATGGATAAAGCAGAGGTTGTGTTTGAGCCCTTCAGAGTCCTGTTGCCCTAGTTCCCCCATGGACTGCTTGGGGTGGGCATTTCCATCTGACTTGCTTGCCCTGCCCTCAGATACAGGAGTTTACCCAGGCTGCCCAGTTACTTCTCATCTTGCCTTGGGGTTTTTAACCACTTCCCTTTTGCTGGGCCAGAGCTGTCCTGCCAGTGGAGCTGTGCTGGCCTCCTTAAGACTCAGCCTGGCTGTGACTTCAGTTGCTGGCTGATCCCCACTTCCCAGGCAGTGGCCTCTCCTCTATATCTGGTAATAGTCACCTTCTCCAGGGGAAATTCAGAGGCAAAAGTCTCCTGCTTTCTGCACAAAGGTGCAGACAAGCAAATGTCTGAATGTGATGGGTTTTCTTACTAACCATCTACTTTGGCTCTTTTGGGTTTGACATTATTTTGGTTTATATAGCTGGGGCAGTTCTTGATCTTTCCCAGTGGCAAATGCTATGGAAAGACCGATAAGTACTTCACCCTGTTCTTAAACAGCAGGACAACATGTCTTTAGTATTCAATAGCTGAGCATTTTGATAGCTGAGAGGCAACTGGAAGACAATTAAATGACATGATTTGAAGCCAGGGTTCTTTGTTTTAGTGTCCGGCCTGCCCAGGCATTCTGGTGTTAGGCTTGTAACTTTTCCCTTTACTTCTGTGAAGACAGAAATATGAAAAATATGATCAAAGAAAAAAAAAGAATGTGCAGAAAAGTTTTTTAAGCATTACTGAAACATTCTATGTTAGCAGCGCCAAAGGCTGCAAACTCTCTTAGTGTGTTAAACCCTTTTAATAATTTGAGATCACATTATAATCCCCTTGTCCAGAATCCTTACAATTTATACATGGTTTAATGCTTGGAATAAAGTTAGAATCTCAGTCTCTTTTCTTTTATTTTTTCCCCCACTCTTATGCCACAGTCAAAGATAATAATTTTAAATTCTCAAATGTGTTAAAAGCATTAATTGCACTAGTTGAAGTATTTTATTTTGAGTTAAAATCACTCAAAACTTTTAATATGACAGAGAAGATACAGCTCAATAATTCTAGCTGTGACTCAAAACAGGAAAAAATCCTGACTTTGATCTGAGTAATAACGCTTCTCTCCCTGACTGACAAGATTGCTTTCATGCCACACTGAGCCTTAGCACCAGAAGCACCCAGGAGCTGCTGGCTCCCAGCACAGGGAAGGCAGCTGGCAGCTGGCTGGAGCTGGAGCTCACCCTGGACTCAGCCACACATCCCATCCATGCAGGTGGGAGAGGAGAGGGCATCTCACAGCACCACAGGCACCATGCAGCAAAGTGGAGCCACCTGCCCCAGTGATCTTAATCTTTGCCAAGGCAGTTGTGGAAATTTGCTTAGACCACTTCTGGCATTAAACAAAATGTGTTACATCTTATTATTTGTAGCTATGTAAACCTGGAACATTTTATGCATTTGGTAGAGTGGTTAAGCAAGCAGATGTGAGGCAGCTGAAATCTCTGGGGAGAGAAGGGTCAGCTGGAACAAGCACATGAAGGGCAAATGTGGGGTGGCAGTGGGTCAGATCTCCCTCACAAAGGGAAAGGCCTTGGTTCAGCTCCCAGCCCTGGTGGACAGCAGCAGGGTTTGGCTTAGCGCATACTCCCACAGTGGTTTGGGGTATAAAAAATGCGTGCTAGAATTTATTCACATAGCTATGCTGCTGAACCCATGTGCCAGTTCACCTCAGGCCTGTTAAGCACCTTTGGAGACCTTGAAGCTATTCAGGGGTGGATTTCTAAAAGCATGAAGGGCAAACTGCCCTTCCCCTGACAGTTCCACTGGAACACTCCTAGGGGGTGATTATGATATCTAAACATATATGTCCAGCACAGTTTAGATACCCTAGGGTCTTGTGCTTTACTGTAGAAAGTCATGGGTTTCCCGTACACCTATCAGCTCACCAGAAGTGATCTGAAATTACACTGATTACCTATGTTTAGGCCCCTGAATATCTCCCCTAATGCCATGTTGTGCTTGCAGCTAATCCAGCTTGTAACAGGAAGAGAGAAAATCTTCTCTGTCCTCCAATCTTATTTCAGTAGGTCCCTTCCACCTATTTTACAAAACCACAGTGGGCTGGTGGTCTTGCAGTTTGCACAAATTTTTCTAATTTTTTAATGTTTTGATTGGGAAGAAGTCAGACTTCAAAATTTGTGCCTAAGGTTAATCTAGCATTATTGGGTTTCAGAGTTAACGTCCATTTAAAAGAACCTAACTTCTTCACCTCAGAGGCCACCATTCCTACTGTGCCAAATATTTTCAAGGAGTGTTGGTCTTGGCAGTGTGTTTGGAAAGTTACAGAAATCCAGTTAAGCAGCATCATAGAGGAAATTTTTTAGAGTTGTCTGACTTTAAAAAAGATGTGCTACCAGAAGCTCTTTCCATCCTGAACACCTCTGGTCATATGGAGGGATGGATAGACATGGTCAACCTGGTTCCAAAATCTAAAAGTCTTATGTCTCTGATTAAAAACCAACAGAGCTAAGTACTATGACTCTTTTGAAAATCAAACTTGTGCTCCAGGCCCAGTTACATGAGTAGTATCACTCCTGAAGCTTTTCCTCCTTGCTTGTGCCTGCTGTGTACCTGACAACCTGAACACCTTCCTAGGGCTTCCCAACAGAAGTAGTCCAAGCTTTGTCTGATGGTTTCTCTTCAACTGATCTCTCTGCTGTAGCTTCGCATCTCAGTCTTTTCAGACAGGCAGCTCCGAATCCCAGAAAATTCCCCTTTTTGGCCACTCTGCTGCCTGAGCATGTTAATGCCCAGCCTAGACAAACATTTTTGCCACTTGCCCTAGTCTCAGCCCTCCCCATTGCAAACCTTCATGCTCAGGCTATTTTATAGCCCTCTACCCCATGGAGAGCATCTGCCTCTCCAAGAAACTTCTACCAAACAAATTCTGTTGTTTCCTCATTCTTCTTTCTTCTTGATGTATTTATTATATCAGCTACAGCATCCATTCAGCTGTTTTGGATGGAAAAAAAATGGCAACAGCATGCTCTTATTTGATTTAAATACTAATGGACTTGCCCATTATATAGGTTTTGGATAAAAGGATTTTATGTGGCAATGCCAGGAGTGGCCTTCTCTATCACTGGGGTAACTGGCAAGCCTGAGACACTCATTTATACAAAAAATGTAAGAAGTTGATTGCCAGATGATGAGAGGCAAAAGCTCATAAAATAGAGTCTATACTGTGAGAATCTCAGATTCTGTGTATTCAACTTGATTTTCCTCAAAAGGCCTTTAGATTCCAAAAATAGTGGACATCTAATTTCTGAAAGGCAGAATCATTAGCCACTTAGGGAAATCAAGACCTTTAAACTGGAGCTACAATAATGTATATTCATTATGTGTATACATCCAGAATATATATTATTTCTGAAAGAAGACATATAAACCTGCAAGTTTCAGTCCATTAAGTTAGAAATTACCAGAGGTCATGAATAAATTTTGTCAATGAACAGGTTTAAATTTCAGTGACTGCTTAAGGAAAAATGGTATATTTGCCTTGCTTTAATTGCCAAAGGCTATGTTTCAGAGGAAAGAATGACTGGCTAAGTAGTCAGCAAAAAAAATGATACCATTAGCACATGATATATTGTGCTGTTTTCTGTGCCATGGGTTCTCTTCTGTGCTGCTCCATCTCACCCAGATCTCACAACAAACTCCAATATGTCTGTCTGCAGCCTAGCTGTTATTCCTGCTAAGATCAATGCCTCCTGGTTGGTTGCAGATATTTAATTATCCCCAGACGTGTAGTGTACAGACTGGAGCCTTATGTACATGTAATGCCGAGGATGAAGGGTCTGTGACCAAACCTTTCTCTGAGCAAAAGTCACTTAACACATTTTTGCATTACAAAATATCCCACAGTGAGATCTCACTGGAACCAGATGTTCATAGCAGAAAGCATATGGCAAGAGGATGTAGACCCATTTTTCTTAAGTCCTCTTGAAAAGTCATTGTGTCATAGCCTAAATTCTGCTGAAATTCATGCTTATAATCCCTAAAGCCTTTACCCAGTTTAAAAAAAAAGCACGTCTCTGTTTTCATTGCTTGTGAATCACTTCCACATCCATTGATTTCCGATGGTTTGCAGAGAGAGTGGCTGAGAAGAGAATCTGACCCACAGTGAACAAGGTGTGCATGAAGCTTGAATGAATGGAACATGTGTGAAGAATTAGTGAATGAGTGTTTGTCCTGGAGAAGCAGAGACAATAGTCAAATAAAAATCAGCCTTTGTGTGTTCCATAAGTATTTAATCTCAACCTAAAGAGATAGAAATTTCCAAACAGTATGTATGCTGTTTATCATCTCGTGTCATCTCATATTATACAATGCCTGTTGGTGCATGACAGCTGCCTAATCTGTTTATGCAGTTGGGCTTAACCAGGTGAGTTTGCTCTTATTGAATGGATTAGAGTGTCTGACAAAAGACCTCTTTTCAAAGAAAGTCACATTTTAAGGCCCTGCCAAGAGAAGAGCAGGGCCTTGAAAAACACTGTAATCCAATGCCCAGGGCTAATGGAGGCTGAAACTGTGCTTCAGTCATTTAACCTCCCTGAGCCCACAGATGCTGCCTTTATTAAAGGGGTTAATTGCTATGTCCTGGCCAACTACACCCAGCACAAGCCTAGTTGTGTGGTCACATGCCAGGAAGGCAGTGATCCACCTCTGAGAGGAGCCCTGGGAAATGTGTGCCAAGCAGGCACCCAGGGACAGTGGCCAGAACAGGAGTAGTGTGTGCTCCTCTCCTGCTTCCTCCTCAAATGGGTACAAGAAGGATGAGGCTGAGGGGTTGCTTCCTTGGTGGCCCACAGGTAACTTGCAGTGGTCACTTCAGGTCTGGCACTGGTGCTAATGCTGCTCTGGAGCATGGCAGAGGGAGTGCAAGAGTCCACCAGTGTCTCAGGAAGCAAACAAAGAGTCACACTTCGGATCTTTCAATATGCAATGGCATAAATTGACATTCTTGGGCACAATCTGAGTTATTCTGTAAAAATGCTGTTATTTCTTGACTGTATTTGGTCTTGCCAATAACAGGAAAATTGCCAACCATAGTCAGTGATCTCTCCCATTCTTTCTCTTTACCCTTCACTTGGGATCTTTCAGGTAATTGAAATTCTTAAAAGCTATTGGAATTTGGAAACACTTTCAACAGCGTTTGCAGTACATGGGAAATTCTAAGCCAGACTAGACATTCATGGTTTGGTATAAAGTCCAAATACATGAGTCATCCTACAAAACAAATGTCATATGGCAGCCTGTGCTCATGAAAATAAATTACTGATTTATTTTTTAGGCTTTAAATAAATAATTACATATTTTATTCTCATATGTCTGCTTTATTAAAAGGAATAAATGTTGTATGTTGTCTTCCTGAATTTCCATGTTCATAAAGAACTAGTATGTGCCATATGTAGACACAATAAAAGAAACTGAAATACATGATGAGCTGGTCCAGGATGGCAGAAGAAAACATGTAAAATCATGGTGACAATTAGAAATGCTCTTTACATTTTTTGAGCTGAGAAATGTGTGTCTCATAGGTATTACACAGATTTATGTTTGGTTTTTAACAAATTAGTAAAACACCATTTTCATGCACTGAAAGCAGTCATTTTTTGTTTGCAAGCCAGAACCATTTTTCATTCCATGCTTTTATAAAGCCATAAACCCTTGAAAGAGATTATATAATATTGATATATAATCCTTTATGCAATCAGACTTTCTCTGTGATGATCTGAAATGACTTCTCATTTACTGATGACTGAATTCTCACCATACCCTTTTCCAGAGATGTTTTCTACTGTTTTGGAGATGAATGCCTGAAAACACAGGCTGTACTTAAACTGGGAATGCTTTACTGGTACAGAAATTCCTGTACATTGTGGGAATGAAGTACACTTGGTCTGTTGGATAAGTAGGATTGCTTTGCATTGGTATAGTAAAATAGTAAAATTGGGCTTTTACTAGTACAGTTTGTTTCATTTCAAGTGAAACAAATTGTACTAGTAAAAGCCCGATTTTCCTAATGTGACTGGAAGCCAAGGTCTCCTGGACTGGTCTCCTTTATCTAAAAGAAAATCCAGTCAGAGCAGATTTTTAGGATTTTCCACCTTTGTCTAGACCTTCTGGGTGAGTGCCTTGCAGCCCGCAGGCACAGCTGAGCACGGCAGCAGCTCTGGCCATGCTGCTGCAGAGTCAGACCTCAGGAGATACCAGCAGGTCCTGGGTCAGATGGGGCTGGACGTGCGCTGTGCCCCTGGTGCCACTGCCCTGGGTCCCTGCACCAGTGACAGCACTGCTGGGTGTCTGAGCAATCAGTGCAAATCAGGGGCAAAGCCAGCAGCAGAAGTTTATCCCATTAAAAACCAGGCCATGCAATGAAAGGCCTGGTAAATTCCCTTGGCATTAATAAGCTAGCTTCTGTTCACTAGGGCAGCTGTGACATTGTGCAGCACTTCTGGGATAGCAAAGAAGAGTCATGGTGCACATACATGTGTGTGTGTGTGTGTGTGTGTGTGTATAAATCCATATTCACATAGTTGCTGATACTTCCCATAGTGTCAGATATCACTCATGAGCAAGTCAGTGATTTCCATATGGCCTGCTTAGTAGTATCTGGCTTGAAAGGTACCTGGTAACTCTAGAAATTCCAAGCCAATACAGAAAAAAGCCCCTGTGTCTAGACAGAAAGAAAGCAGATTGCAAACTCTGGACACAGGGTAACATTAGTTTTCAGCAATTTGAAAATATGATAAATGAATTTTGAAACACCTTCTCTAGGCTCCATTTATTTTCCTTATTTTTCCATTGCATTGGTACTAATGTAAATACATTTATCTGTTTCTAATCTTAGTTTCTGTACCAATTCTTTTAGTAAGATCAGACATGTTAATTAGAGTTAGAAAATCCTTTAATCCTACAAGTTTGTAATTCCATGAGATTGAAGGGAGTCAAACAGAAAGTGGATCCTTCCATGGAAAACAATTACTTTTAGCCAGGAAAACTGAGCCTCTTCTTTACCTAATGCTAGTTAAAGACCAGAAATAAATTACATAGATACTAGTATCATAGTTACAGACTTCAAAATGGGGAGCCAAACATTATGCAACCTGTTTCACTGAGCTCATGCAGGATTACATCACTGTAACCATGGAATAAAGAAACACTATGAAGAATGCATTTATCATGTTCTTTTCACATTTGCCAGTTTGATTCAGAAGAATGTAAGATCAGTGAGACCTTTCAGGCCAAGTTGTTTGTGAACCATCATCTGTTATGTTTTTTTGTCTTTCTCCCACCTCCAAAACACAAGGGCTCAGGAGTGCCTGGATCCCGAGATGTGGTCTTGGGCACTTTACACAGCAGGTCAAGGGAATGATCCTGCCAAAAAGATTTCCCCAGCCAGATAAGCACATACTTTTGGTTGGGATTCACTAGCCCCATAGCCCCCTGCCTCAGCACTGTGTTGCTCAAGACAAAAATCCTATTTAGCCAGAAAGAGGGGAAGGAATGAGCTCCTAAAATAAGCACTGGCACATTCCTCTGAAACTTTAAATAAACCTTCCTAGCAGTAAGTTCAAAATAGATTATTTTCAAGGTGGATTTTCAGTTACCAATAAACTTCTCTCTGACTTAGAATAACTTTTGTAAGAGGGAAGAAGCATTTTTTGTGGTTATGACCCAGAAGATGTACTACTGAGATGTTTTCTGGGACCTCCTTGCATGGTCAAGTCAAAGTTTGTGTCAAATGCTTTAAAATGTGAATGCATAAAATTACTGCAACTAAAGATACTTTGGGAAGCAAGTTTGAAAACAGGACCTTTAATCTCTTTCTACTGGATTTTGCCTCGCCATGCGCAGGTCTATTGGGAGGCTTAATTAATGTCTTTTTGGTCCTTCAAGAATGATCCTACAGAAATGCAAGATTCTATCATTTCTAATCCTCTTTGTCCTCAAAAATTAATCAGCACACAAATTCCAGCAGCCGTGGCTGAACACAACTTTCGCAAGATACGTGCTGTGCCTTTAGGGTCGTGTCTGATAAATTACAGTGTGCAGATTGCGAACCTCCGTAGGAAATACTCAAAGGAGATATTATCCACACCCTCATCTAACAAAGGGGAAACAATAATAGATATCTTTCTCCCTCCTCCTCTCCATCAAAAGCTGCCTGGACAGCAGTTGTGTTGTAACCTCTGAGGGAGGAGGATGTATTTCGTTTCCCTTTTACCCTTTGTCTCCCCTATATCTCCAGCCAGAGACCATAACCTTCTCTCACCTCTGAAGTTAGTGAAAAAATCATCTCTACATGAGTCAAAATTCCTTGTACTTATATTTTAACAGTACCTGTGGCACACAGCCCTACACACAAGTGGGGAAGCAGGCCTGGAAAGCTCACAGAACTACTTATCTTGACTTTCTCTGAAACAAAAGCATGGAGGTTTCTGTTGCTTGATTTGTTTTGGTAAAAAAACAACTAACACACAATAATTACATTATTGAATGTAACTTCTCTGCTTGTGGTTGTCTTTTCCAAATTACCTCAGAAAATAAAAGTCCTTCCCTGACGTCTTTCTCAGACAGAACCTCTGGAGTAAGAATCAGAGAAAAAAGCTGGATGCTGAATGACAGGACACACTTATCCCCTTAGCAAGACTGTTGTGAAGACACAAGACGGCCCTTCCAGCAAGCGGGACTTTTTGCAGTGGCCATCAGAGCCTTTCCTGAAATTTTTCTGATAGGAAAGGAGAGATTTGGTGTCAGGATGTAAGATCCTGTCTCCACTGTGGTTTTACAGTAGACAATTAACACAAGTTTTACCTTCCAGAGGTAAAATAAAACACCCTCCACTTTTTTGTCAGTGAGAACATGGTATAAACAAGACCAGGGGCTCTGTCCCGTGTTTGCCTCTTGCTTTTGCCAGACTTGACTCCTCCATGAGTCCTGATAATCAACACAGGAAGCTGAGAGAAATGCTACAAGTAAATAAATGCCATCAGGATGATTTATTTACTTCTCTTTCTTTCAGCTTAAAGGCGTTACTGTTTTGTAATCCAGCCCAGTGAGATTTAACTCCCCTTGGTACCCTGCAAAAAGCCTTCTAACATCATTGGGTGTTTATTGCTTTGCTATTTAGCTGGTGATATCCCCTCTTTATCTTCGTATTTTTGAATTGGTTTACATTTTGGGGACGGTAAAATAAACATTGATTTGTGGTTTTTGGACCAGCACAGCAGAGGCCAAGGGCCATCGTGGAAAATAGCGTATGATTAGAAAATCTCTTTTCGCCACATGATCCCTAGTTACATAGGAGTAATGAAAGGTGAGAAACAGTAAGTATTGTAGGCATAACCCAGTATTCCCTCTTTACCCACCTCACTAACTGACCGCAGGAGATCTGGATATTCAATGAAGTCAGAGCTCCACTCTCAGGATCAGACAAAGGTTTCTGATACATACATATACATACATGTTGAAAGTGGCTAAAGAGGCAAATAGGACCCGAGGTACCTATAAAAATTCTATTAAGAATTCTATTTAAACTCTATTTAAATATACCCAAAATAATGCCAACATGTGACTACATGCCAGTGTTTTGGTTTTCTGTATATATATTTGAGTTAGTTACCTAATCTTTTATGATTAAAATAGGAAAATAAGCACTTTTAGATACAATTAATTTCAATTTAAAGTAGTTGTCTAGTTAGGAGCAGACGTTATAAAAGTGTTTATTTCTCACTATTCATGGTGCTAGAAACTGAGGGCCATGAGCTCAGGTAGAGCTGTCTAAACCACAGGCGGGTTGAGCTGAACAAGACAAATGCTATATTTGAAAACTTACTTATCTTAAATATTGCTGTGGTTTCCCATGTACAAAGTTTACTTGTCACATGAACTTTAATTCTGGGGAGGGGAGGATATATGGCATGTAGCCATTCTGGTAGAAGATGATGACTTGGCAGAGGCTCTGGGCACCACTGTGGGATTGCCACTTACATCACTGGTCAAAACTAAAGGTTAATTGCCCAGTTCACAAGAGGAAGATGGCACCACTGTCTTTATTCTGCACCAAGGGAGGCCTCCCTGACCTGCCTACATGTGAATAAATGTGCCAAGCTGTTATAACAAAAAGGTAAATGGAAAGACTGGCTCTTTATTTTGCTCCATCTGTCCACAATTTTGAAGATTGTTGCTCTAAACTTCCGTGTGTTTTCTCTCATTCCACTGATGCCCATTAGCTTCTTCTTTGTGAGCTGGAGACTATGACTTGCATTTGATTTCACCTGAAATCGTGACAGCAACCACTTTATGTTATGGCCTGGTGTGCTTGGAGTTTATTAGAGTGGGTTTGGACAGGGGACTTTTCTGAGCAAGGTTCAGCCACTCTCTTTCTCATAAACTTATACTCTAGAATTGTTTATTCTTCCTCAGCTGACTCCAAATACTTCTGCATTTCAAAGTACTTCTCTATTTGCCTAGGCATTTCATTTGTCAGTTCATTTGCTATCATTATTACATTTAATTGAAAAATTCATTATGATAATATGCCATATAAACAATACCGACAAATTTGTAACTGCTTCTTTGGATCACAGTAGTTTTAAACCCCTCTAACACATCAGGTTATTTGAAGAATAAATTGTGCCTGTGTATGAGAAAGAAAAAAGGAGAAGTATGCAGAAACTCCTACAGGCATACAAGTCAAAACACAGTTACACATTTTGTCTCCATGGGATAATGGTGAGACATTCACAATATGTGGCCTACTTTTTACACAGAAGCAAGATTAAAGTTTTGAGAACTGAAAAAATGCATCAAATATTTGCTCTATATTTCCTTATCACATTCACATGAAGATTCTTATGTGATAGACACAGACCATCTTTCCTCCAGCAGCCTGGACAATGACCTGGTGCGGGAGCACACTGTGGGAATTCTCTGATCTGTTTTTTAAATGCAATCCAAATTAGACAGTTTTTTAAAAAATCCAATTAGAACAAGTGAAGGGGCAAGAAAGCCATACACATCCCAAAAACTTTCTGCAGGATGTTTAGGATTATGCCTCAAAATAGTAATATTTTTTGTAGTAGAAGTTTGCTTGTTGTAAGGATGTTGTAAGGGCTTCCCAATTGCTGGTCTCAAACATTGCTAACACCACAGCAGGACCTGAGATAAGCATGGACTGGAGCAGCAGGAGGCTCTGGCTCCAGCCCTGGTGGGGTCTGGCTGCACTTCCTGGGGAATGCAACCAGTCAAGGGCTGCAGTAAACTGCAGAGGGGCAGCTGCCCACACCTATGCTGCTGGTCAAACAGAGATCACCCAAGTTATGGCACAGATGGCATCTGTGACCACCAAGGGCTTCCCAACCCCTCTCCCACCCCAATATGCCTCTGTGGATTCCTGGAACTTGGACTGTACAGTTAAGCTACCTGATGGGAACCTGAGATAAAATAAAGGGGATACTATTGTCTGAGCGTTATCTCAGGCCCAGGGGGAGGTAAACAGAGCGGGGGGAACACTCTGTGTTAGCGGACATAAAGAATCCACAAGGAAAGTCAACTCAGTAGCTGTGCTGAAGTCAGCTGTGAGTTCTGGCAGGGGTGAGGTCTGGCAGAAAACCCACCACCTTAAAGAAATCCATGGACTCAGACAACCCACTGATTCAAAAGAACTAATTAACATTAGAAATGAGGGGATTATTTAACCAATAGAATAAGAGAATTGTGTAAATAAATAGTGAAAAGTTTTTAATTACCTCAATACCCCCCCACCAAGAAGACCAAGGTAAAGAAGGACCAACAGGACAGATCCACGGATGGTGACTGCCTCTGCCTAATCTATCTTTCTCTTGTATTCTCTCTCCTCTCTTTTCTACTTCTTTCTATGTCTCCAACTCACATTCTACTGTTAAATAAAATCCATACTATTGACTTTGGCATACGATCTTGCTTGCACCTGAATTCAGGTAGAGGCATCTCTCCATAAACCAGATCTTAAAAAGTGTCCTGGTCAAATTCCAGTTTAAATAATTTCATTTTGCTGTTTTACAGTAACCCTCTGTTTCTCTGGTAGTAATGCCAGCATGGATCTGTAAGATGCCTGGATGCATTTTTTCCTGTTGAAGCAATTTTAAAATCCAGTCTGATTTAATGTTGTGTGCACCACTAACTTCCAGTGAACTTTTAAGTGAAACTGACTTTATCCACACAAATGTTTGGAGAATATAATTTCTCTATATAATTTGAGTAGTCTAAGGCAGCCTATTTTTATGGATCCTGTTACAGGGCTAGGTGGATGCTGAACGCTGATTTTCTTAGATTTTGATCTCGTGTGAGACTTTGCACACTCTTGCCTTGTATTTGAAAAACAAAATAAAGTGAAAAACCCTCAGAGCAGTGGTTTCTCAGACACTGTTGCTAGGTAATATTCCAAAATGGAATGAATTCTTACTCTTCCTGCTCCAGGCACCTGACTAATAACCCGTAACCACATGCTCAAGTGAAAAGGGAACATCCCTGCTCTTTTGACTGCTTCCTAGTTTTGCATCCTTACACAGACTGAGACAGGCACCAGCTGTCTTGGTTTTAGCTTTTTTCTCCCTTGGAAACTCGGTAAGGTGTTTGCAAATACTATCAAGATTAGATGAATTAGCTGCGTAGAATTTCAACATACTTTAGTACTTTTATCTGCATCTCCTCCATGATTCTTCTGGCAGCTATGTATGTGACAATGGTTATGTTTAAAACAGGCATATGATGCATGCTTTTAATGCATGAATAAATGTTCACTCAAACATACTCATGAATGCTGGAAAATCTGGAAGCCTATGTTGGTAGAAAAAGAACAAATAGTCAATTTTTTAAAACAGCAGTTGAATAAAAATACAGACTCTGCTGAAACTTGGTCAATTTAAGCAGAATTTAACTCAGAATTGGTTTATTATGTCCTTTAATACATAATGCTATCCTGAGCTTTCCTTCAGATCAAACCTAAAGATCAAACCCCGTTTTTTTTGGCTTCACCAAATATGAAGGCTTAAATCAGCACAGACTGACCCTGCAGCAAATGGCCATGTCTGTTAGGCCTTGTGAATAGAATAGTGAATGTGCATGCAAGAATATTTTGTATGAATGTGATACCGTGCAATAAAAAGCAGATACAACCAGTGCATCTGCTTTTGTGGCTTTGTTTTGACTTCCTTGCTGCTAGGAGGCTACCAAGGTATTGTAAACCTATTGCTTCATTTGTACTGACAAAATTCCTCAGGAAAAGGAGGAAAGTTCTAGCTCTCCATAATAGTATCAAACTTCCTTATCTCTTGACACGCTGAAAATCCTCCTCTCATCTTCCTAGATACTCCCTGCCTTATTCAGAATATTCTTTCACATACAAAATACAGCTCCCAATATTTCTCTAAGCCAAGGTCCACACTCAGTTACTGAGTGAGCACTGGTCAAGGCATGGCAGTGACAGCAGTGACATGGCTGTAAGGACAGCCTTTGAGAGTCCCTCCCTTTATCTTGCTCCACAGGAGAGGCTTTGTGAGAAAAACTCCAAAAGGCAGTGCCGCAGAGGAATGGTTACCTCACCTTGAAGTAATCCATGATTCTGTAAATAAAGGCTCTCATAATGTAAACACACCAAAGAGGCACAATTAAGCTTGCACTGGCAGCTTCAGTATTCACACTGAATTACCGAAATTTTCATCTTGATAGCAGTCTTTTAACTTTTATTCTGTGTATGATTTCCTAATCTCAGCAAAACCTAAATTCGTAAAAAAATAAGACTGAATCATCCCATCATCTAAGGTCTTCATTACCACTATATGAATTATTAAGAGTGCTACTAATGGTGAGGAAAGACTAAAAAGTAACTTGTCAAAAGAGATGTTTCTCTTTGCTGCTTTCACACAGGACCTCTGCATGTGTCTGTTTGAAGCTTGACCTATATTGGGAAGCTGCTTTCATTAGCTCCTTGCCAGTCTTGCTCCTGGGAGCCCATTAAGTAACCTAATGCCATGTTGTGATCCTGAATGGGAAGGCATTCTCCCACAGGCCTGGTTTCTAGTCTTCCTGGTAAAGTGTGGCAGAATGAGATTATCCTAAATAAAGACTTGACAGACTCGTTTTCCACATGGGCAAGAATAATTTCTCCCCACTCTCATTCTTATTTTGAGTTGGTAAAAATGATGCTTGGAAATTCTTGAGCCTGAGGCTCAAGGCAAATTTCAACCCAACCAGCTCAAGTCTGGCATTTAAAAACAATGTCCCTACAGCATTGGCACACAGAAGGTACCCTATGAACGTATTGAATGAAAAGGTTCATCTTTGGCAGGCAGCAGTCTAGGGGAAAGTCAGCAGAGATGATATGGATAATTTCCCTGGTGAGGAGGAAATGAGTATCACTGAAAGCAAAAGGTTTCTGCTGCTGAGGCAGAGCTCCTCAGGCAGCCCCTCTGGAGACAGAAGGACCATGCAGGCATTGTTGCCATCACATCCTCACTCGCTGCAAGAACAATGAGGGTCTAAGGCCTACAAAAGCCAATCAATAAACCTGTTTGAACTGTTAAATGAGACCATCAGTGGGTCTGTGTGTTTTAATAAGAAAATCTTCTGTGGTAGGCAGGATAGCGAGAGCGATCCCTTCCAATAGGAAAAGCTCTCCCTTAGGGATTCTTTCTAAATACTTTTAGAGAAGAGAGAAGAAGGAGTGCAGAGTGGGATATGGATTTGTTTCATGTAGCACAAAGGTTTTTGGTCCTCCCTGTGTTTCCATTAACAAGGCCTCAGAACTTTGGGCAGAGCAGCTCTGAGACGCCTCTCTAGGGCTCTGAGTGCTTGCTTGCTCAGCACTGTGGCACTGGAAGCCCACTGCTGTTACTGCTGACAAGTCCTCTTCCCCCAAAGGAGCAGAATTAGGAGCAGGTCTGAGCCATGCTTGGTTAGTTCAGGTCCATCTGGGAGCTCCAGGTAAGCTCCAGACGCAGCACTCAGGTGCTTTGCTCTCTCTAACAAACACAGGATGCCCTGTTATGTCAGTTTCTGCACAGTCTGTTCTGCAGCAATTCCTGGACAAAGCACAGCAGGTTACAAAGCCCACAAAGGATTGTGAGTAATCAGAAGCCCTCTCAAGCACTGTGGCATTCATTTTCTAAGTAACTTGAGAAATATTCTTTGTTCAGCCAGGCATTCAGGGCAAGATCCAACTCCCTTACTTTTAGTTATCTGCAATTTAGGTGCCTAGTCTAAATGAATTATCTAGTCTCTGGATGGAGTCTATATGAAGATATATATCTTTAGAGTGTTATTCATCCCACCTACTATAAACATTTACATTGAAATAGGATGATATATACTGTGGAAGTGTCTATCTTTCTCCATTATTTATCAAGGAATTCTGAGGAAAATTTACATTAGTCACCTACCTGGTAGATAACTAAATTTAATGAATCACATTCATGTGTTTTAAGGCAAATTGTCCTTATTTCTTGTACTGAGGTCTGCTGGGTGGTTATATGTTTATGATCACATTTCTTCACATTGCATATCCATTGATAAATAATGATTTTTCTTCTTTTCTTTGGGTGTAAGTTTTCTCAGTGTTTCTGTGCCCAGAGAAGATGTGTGGGGAGCTGTATGTAACTGGGTTCTGTTTGAATGGAGATGATCAGATGATCTTTGGTGCTGCAGAAAGAGTGTTCCGTGTAGCCAGCAGTAGTACATCTCCTGGACACAGGCCAAGAAATAGAAAATGAAAGCATAAGCATTTATTTAAACATTTCCTTTAAAAGAGATTAATAACTTGAGGATGGAACAGAAAATGGCTGGTGTTTCTGGGACAAAGTTCTCTGTGATAGCAGAAGTTTCATTTTTAAACAAACAAACAAAAAAAGAACTCAGGAGAGGTGCCATTGAGGAGAGGATATTTGAAATATCTGAGCCTTAGAAATTATATTAAGAACATCAAGATACATTTTGTAAGCATTAACTTACGAGTTTTGCCCTCAATGCAAGAAGACCAAAGCATTTGTGATTTTTTCTTGGATAATATTGCTTGAAGTAAGGAAATTTTCAAGCGTACATGAATATATTTTCCTAATCAAGGATAAAACAGTGCAATACCACCTTAATTCATACTATAGGCCTTCCTTTGAGTCATAAATGATCAGTAAACATAAAAAAACCAAAACACCCCCACTCCCACCTCCACAAACCCAACCCCCAACCAAGTTTATGGAAAATAAAAATAAGGAATTACCACAATTTTTAACAGTTTTGAAAGAGGAAATTTCCATTAACAATT
This sequence comes from Calcarius lapponicus, assembly GCA_039654755.1. Classification (NCBI taxonomy): domain Eukaryota; kingdom Metazoa; phylum Chordata; class Aves; order Passeriformes; family Fringillidae; genus Calcarius; species Calcarius lapponicus. The sequence goes on from CM077464.1 coordinate 24,730,715, forward strand.
TATTCACTAAAAAATATCCCACATACCACTTTTAAAACTGTTTTCTATTGTTATTCTATTTTTTTTTAAATCTAATTTCCAACTTCTAGATCTCAGTTTTTGGAATGTTAGTATTCATTTCTGACCAAATGATAGTGACAGCTGCCCTGATTTATTTTCTGAGTTCTGCTGTTAGATCATGACCTTTTAGAGACATTAAATTTTTCTTAAATGTAGAGGTTGAAAGCCTAACATTATTCAGATGTAGATTCCAGATAAGCCTGAAGGCTAGGACACACACATTGTGTACTTCAGTCTAACATGTCAAAATAGGGATGTTTTGAAAAGGGATCTGAATTTGGATTTTTCAAAGTAGATGCAGGCAATTGTCTTAGACTTATGCCTCTTCTTCAGGATGGCTATTAATAAAATTACAGTTAATTAACACATTTAGAATGCTGGTCAATGCTTACAAGTGACAATGAACAGGATTAATATTCAGAAAGAAAACAGAGACCAGTGTCAGATCCTTCTAATTATTATAATTACAGTAAGATTGAAAATGTAAGTTCAAACTCTACACCCTCATCTCAAAGTGTTTGCTGTGCAGGTCACATTGAGCAGAACTAAGACCTCAAAGGGGAGGAAATATTTTCAAGCCTCCCACAGGACCAGCTTGGTATTTTGACAAAATGTTGAAGCACTGTTACCTCCAAGATAATCTGCTATCTGGAATAGATCTTTTAAAGGCTGGGTTTATGTACTTTCTTTGTGGTAGTCAAATTAGCCAGCCATAAATAACACTGAAAAAAGTCCAGAACAGTAGCTTAAATTACCATGGGGAAGGTTCACTGACAGCCCTGCCTTCAGTTTTCTTGGAATCAGTTGCCTATCAAAGACGTTATTCAAGTAATTAAATGTTATGGGATAAGTTCTCAGATAACATAATATAACCCTATCTTAAATTAATGAAGATAGACCAGTGCAGGCCATCTGAAGTCTTCATCTCATACTTATTTTCTTTCTTAAATTATTATGCTTCTGAATTTAAAAAACAATAAAGCAAATATGCTTCATCTATTGAACAGCGGAGAAGTGAATTGCTGTGTGAGTAACTCCATGGTGAAGCACAGGTAAGAGCCTCCTCCTGCCTCTCCTGCCTGTCTTCCTGCTGTCATTGTGTAAGAGAACAAGCCTTCTCCATGGCCCTCTGCTATGCATACCAACCAATGCAGCTCTCAGCAATTTCAGGTGTCCAAAATGACATCAAGTGCCTAAGTTTAAGCACTAAGTGATTATTTAAAATAACACTTTTCAAGATCATGCTGGGGAGATAATGATAGCCAACAAAGTTCCATTACCTGAGCCACACACATGTATCAAAATCTCTGACCTTGCTGTGCATCTTGATATGATGCTTTATTTTTGAGCTTATTTGTGTCTGATATTTTGTCCTAGTGGATTTAGAACAAAGACCTTCCCTCTATTCTTGGTGCTGGCTTTAGTCACAGGAGCTGAAATCTTAAAAATTTAATCATCATAAGTAAAGTAAAGACAAAGACATGATGGAGATACAGGAGTTTTTTGTATGAGTTGACCATTAAAACTAAAACTAAAACTGCAGCTATATATAAATGTATGCATAATGTCTAAGAACTAAATTATTTCTTCACTGTCTAATTAGAAACCCCTTTCCTGCCATACAGAGGGAGAGCAACTAAAGTGAATCTAACTGGGAGTCTAAGGCCAGGAGTGTTGTAACAGAAATCTCATCTGAGCCCTCACACAACATAGAGATACTGCCATCGAGGCTGACTCTAATTGAACCCTTATAGAAAGACATTCTGGCTTGTTTGAAAGCCTTCAAATGAAGGACAATCCATAGCAAGCAGTTTCAATAGTTAATTGCACACACTGTTAAAAACCTAGTGCTTTATTTCAAGTCTTATTCCTTTCTTTTCTCTTTAAAGGACGAGATTAGAAAAGAGAATGATTCATCCATAGATCTCATCACGCTTGGTCTACATTGTTCACTTGTATTCCCTCCAGTAACTGCTCTTGTTTGCTGACCAGTTCAGAAATGAACTGCAGCCTTAGATGAGTCCCCCACACAGAGACTGTACTCTTATCTTTGCACTTTAAGCTGTATTAAATGAATGATAATGTCTTTGCACAGGATGAAGGCACAATCAGAACCACCTCACTGGGAAGAAAGCAATTTCAAACAGAGCTGGCAGCACATTCTGTCCTATTCAGCTCCTCCAACATGCCCATCACCATGTATGTGAGCACCTTTCAGAGCAAACCCAGCCCCAACACACAAAAGTTCACTCTCCATCTCTTCAGCCATGGGGTGTGCATGCACTAAATGCCTCCAGAGACATGGGGACAAAGAAGTCCTCATTCATTGGAGGTATGAAAGAGAGAATTTGGCAAGAGGCTAACTTTCTTCAAGGGTAAATTCCTGTGTCTTGGTGCGGCTGTTGAAGACAACCTGTTCCCACGTGCAGAAGGGTGCTCCCGATGAGCAGCAGGGCTCTGTGGAGGCAGTGCAGGTGCCTTGTCATCATGCCAGCCACGGAGCAGAGTTTGAAGCAGAAAATTCTTCCTTTGCACATTTTACTTCTAGGCATGATTGCCAGATCAGCTGATGTGAAAGCCCTCCAAGTGCCAAAGTTACACAGACCTCCAAGGAGAAAAGGAGGCCTGGTCTGTCTTTGGTACTGGTTTGCAACCCCAGGTAGGCTCAAACACTGAAAAATAATCCTGTGGCTGACTCTGTAAGGAAATTACTCTTCCTTAGGTTCCTATAAGCCTCAAAAAGGCTCCTAGGATGTCAACAGAGAAGAGTCATCATGGGAAGGCTCCAGAACCTCCAATTCTAAACTAAAAAGAAAAGTGAGATGTTGACTGAAATACTTTGTTTGTGATTTGACATAAAATTTGTTCTCTAAATCAGCAATCTTCCATGTTCTTGTCCTGCTGCTTAAATGATTATATTCAATTTTCACCCTTCCAGTAATTTGTAAATTGACAGTTACAGTGAAACTTCCTCCCTCTCTTCTTAGTGAGTGAGTGAGAGCAATACAGTTGTGGTTGTAAAACCTTTCCACAGCAGAAAGGTGGCATTTTATACATGCCCTGCATGTAAGTAACTGCAAGTCATGTGGAACAAGACTAAATCAAGTTTGCAGTAATACCTCAGCCTATAAAGAGGCAGTTAACAAAATGTTTCTTCTGTAATTAAGTCAAATTGAGAGTTTCCCATGGGCTTTTTTAATCATTACAGCGATCTGTTTTATAGCATGGGTCTACAAAGGGTTGCACTGTCACAAGTGAGGGAGCAACATCACAGTGAGCAGAAGTAGCCAGAGGCTGGGAAGAGAAGAAAAGAAATTTTTATGTTGGCTTTGTCACTTGTATTTTGAAACTATCAGAATCTTTAGAACTTCTGGGAAAATATGCAGAAAACCTATCCCTGGTATCTATAAAATCAAGACTGAATGTCTGTTTAATGGGCTGTGTTCCAGTTCAGCCATGAGTTTTTGAATGGGTATTACTGGCAGAGGTTGTGAATCTGTGTCAGGAGATCAGAGTGCCTTTGTGGTTCCTGTCCCTCAGACCTGTGAGCCCTCATTAGGGTTTCTCAGGCCTGGATTCAGGCAGCCGGTGCGTTTCAGGAAGAACAGGAGGAAGGACAATGCTTTTGATACTCATACAAATTCCATTGTTTATCTGACTGTCAGTATTACATCTCTGTAGTCAATGGGGGTCAGGAGCCTACTGCAGAATAGCTGTGCAACATCAGTTGTTTGACCAAAGGCCTGTTCAGTCAAGTGTTTCACTGCTCATCTGTCATTGAGGCTGCCAATAATAACAATTAGCTTGACTTAATTGTGTATTTTAACAGCTGCTTAATATTACCCACATCTTTCCTTCACTCATAACATAAGATACCTTTCTGCTGAATGTGGTTTTAATTAAGGCTCTGTTCACAACTTTTCACAAGCTGTTGAAAAATTCATGTCTTGTAAGAAAAGTGATGATGCAGTAAATGCTACTGGGGCAGAGACTAACTTTTTTATTAGATGAGCATTGAGCCCTTATGAATTTATGTCTCCAGATTAACTGACTCGGGTGCCAAAGGAAAGACTGAATAGATTTAACTACTGCAGTAACATAAAAGGTGTAAAATATGCAGGCACTGATCCCAGCAAGGCTGTATGTTGTGAGGGAATGCTTCCTTAATGGGCTGGTAAGCCAAAATCTGTTGCAGAGCACTGTACCTGTGGACTGGATTTCCATGTGCCTGAGAAGTACTAAGCTGATGAAGAGCACTGTGACTGAGCAGTGCTGTGGCATTGCTTCCACTTAAAGCCTAGAAGCTTAAAGCCTAGAATTTTTTGCACAAAAAAAATACGCAAAGTCACATTTTCGAATATACAATTCAGCATAAGAAAATCTCTCACTTATCTGTGTCTGTGACAAATGGATAATTCTTCACAAGACAGTAGTAATGGAGTTATTAACCCTCACCTTCACAAGGGGAATTTGAATTCCAAGCTCTCTTCACAAGCCAATATTGTTACACTGACATTCCCCTCCATATGCCCCAAATAATTTCTTAGTAAGTGCAAAAAAAAGTTGGGGAAGTTGTTATATATGTGGAATTACATTGTGAGCATGAATTACTTTCATCTGGAGCAGATGTCATGTGTCCTTAGCTTGACTTCTACTCAGACATGGAATGCATGACATTTATATAACATTACAAATGGGCTGGGATTTAGGACTGAGCAATCTTTTGGGTTATAGACCTTCAGAAGTACAATCATCACCCTTTCCTCCTTTTTATTGTCCAGAAGCAAACATTTTATAAAATTCTCTACTCATATTCTGCCAATAAACATTTACGTTATCCTACCAACCATTTTTAGATGCGCTGTAAATATACTTGGCAAGCTAATGGATGCCCTTAGCCACTTTAAACAGCCACTTTCCACTTAGTTTATGTATTTCACACGTGTAAAGAAGAGAGAAACAGTATGGAACAGCATTTGCAGGTCCTACAGTATTCATGCCTTTGGTATCTAGGAAGGTGGGAACTCCTTGTTTGAGGAACTTTGTCAGGACTCTGGAAGAGTTTCTCTTTTTTTTTTTTTATTTTAATGTAGATGATTTCCCAATTAAATTACTTTGTAGGAATTCATGATCTTTGAGAATTTACCCTGTTGTGAACTTGGTTGAAATATGCAACATCTTGAAAAATTGTTTTGACAATACACGGGTAGGCAGAAACCGGAGCAGTGGCACAAACAGCAATTATCCCATGGCTGTGCTTCCTTAGGAACTGGGCTATGCATCAGCAACTGACACGGGGCAACTGATACACAAAACTGTCAGAGCACAGAAGCCACAGGTAGCATCCTCTGCTCATTCCCTGCTGATGAAGTTCTACCCATGGGAGAACATTGCTGAGCCAAGTGGCTCTGAATGAGTCTCCAGCAGCTCCCAGTTCCCGAGATTTAAGACCCTAGTGACTTGCAAACAGAACTCATTAACATGGCATTAAATATTGCCCAAAGAAGCAGGCTGCTCTGTGAGCAATGGATAAGCCCTTCACAAGGGTCAGTGTCCCACACCAAGATTCTGTGGCATTTCACAGTGGGGAGGACACTCACAGATTCTTTGCACTCACCATATGCAATAGTATCTTTCTCATCCAGTGACTAGGTGTTGTTCAGCTCACAGAAACTATAGATCTATGTCTAAGCCCAGAAGACAAACAGTCAAAATGTATGCTGATGGAAACAGGAAAGGCATATGAATCTCATTTTCACTGGAAGACAGACTAAAAATTAACCCACATTGTGCCCTTTCATGCCAAACATGCAAATATGTCAATTAAACCAAATAAACTCTAATGGTTTGCTCTCACAGCAGAGTGGTTTGCTTCCTGTAAGAAGTGAAGGCTCTATGCATACCCCAGGTTCTGCACCAGTTTCCCCAAGTAGTCCCAGAGCAATCTTTTCTCATAATGGTCTTGATTTAAGGACAATAAAGAGCACAGGTACACAGTAGAAGAGATTGTTCCTGTTCTGAATCTTCAGAGAATTCAATACAATTGTTATAGGACATTTTGTCACGCTGGTGAAGGTGAGCCAGTTACCGTGTTAATAATTCTGGCTGAGTTCAATGATGAAAAGAAATGACTGGCAAGCTGGTGCAAAGGACTGGGACATCTGAAAGTCTTCCATAGCTGCTTCCAAAGCAGCAGCTTGAGTCCCTTCTTTGGGAATTTAACTGCACTGGGGAGTTGTCTTTGCTATGTTTCAGTGTCTCTGTGACTGTAGCTGTGAATGTTGGATCAGTGGAGTACCACTGCTTCTGCTTACTCAGAAATGAGCCTAAAATGCAAAAGGTGTGCCAGATCTGGATCTAGAATTCAAGTATTGGAGACCTGGGGATATTTGGATCTGCTCAATGCTATGGATAAAGGAACAACTTGAAGGAGCCACTCTCTTCTTTGGCCCTGATTTCACAGTGGTGGAAGGGTTTACATTTTCACAAAGAAACATCTAAATCTTTCCTCCAACCAGGCTTCCCATGGTGGCCCATGCTGCTATCATCACAGGCAGCCTGAAACATTTGCCTGTCCCTCTGTGCCTCAGCTCCTGCATGCCCAGGACAGACCAGACAGGACAACAGGATAAAGGAGCCAGGATGCAGATGTGCTTTTCTTTTGGGGGGGGGGGGGGGGGGGGGGAGCGGGGGGTTGAAACTCCCTACAGGAGTTTGCACAACATAACAAGTCCAAGCAAGTAACAGGAAAACTAGTATTTTTCCCTGACACCATGATAGTCATAATTACAGTCATATAAATCAATATGATGAAAGAAAAATCACATATTTCCAGATGTCCATGGTAAAACTACTTACTGTAAATTAGAGCCAGAGTTAAGAGTGTGGAAAAGTCCTATAATTTGGGCCACAGCTGCAAGAAAAGCTGTAAGAAAAAGGCTCTGAGCTGTGACTTTGTTTTCATCACAGCATTTTGTTATGTCTCTTGTTATTGCTTTATCAAAAGCAAGCTGGTGTAGAAACATTCCCTTTTACAGCAGGGCTATTATTCAGTTGGAAAAAGAATTTGAAAAAAAATTACACTAAATGATTTGAATGATTACCTTTAATTACTATTCACTCACTAAGCCATGTCAGATAGAAAGATTCCTATATTAAAGTGAATGCTTTTGAAAAATACATCAAGTGCATTGCTGTGATTTGTTCTGCCAGCAGATTCCAACATTAATTCTTCCCCAGCGCTGCAAAAGAAAACTGAGGTCCTGCCAGAATTTCAATAGCAGCCATTGAACAGGGCTAAATAATGGATCTTTTGTGAAAAACCATCAGTACCTCATGTGTTGAACTTTGTTTCAGAGGAATAATTTGTAGTTTATTAATCCTTTGAAACATACCTTTTCTTACCAGATGGCTTGATATTATACCTTTTCATTAATAAGCATTATTAGTGCTGAGCAATGATTCATGAATAAATAAAGGAGTCGTGGATCTTATTTTTTATAGCTTACCCAGTTTTACAGCCAAGACACAGCTCAGGCAGCAATTTGAGTGCTATGGCTTTAACAGTATGGGACCTTTCACCCCAATGGCTGGCATGCAAATGTCACATACAACCTTTGCAGCTGCTAACTCTGGGGAGATAACCTCTAGACAGGCAGAGGAGATGGAGTTTCTCCAGTCGTGCTGATAAATACTTAGACATGTCTGTTGGCTGCTTCACTCACACAGCTTGCATGTGCCTTCACTCAGCTCAGAAGTGCCCAGACCTCTGCCCAGGCTGCCCTTCTGGCCCTGTGTGATGTCTGTGCTCTGTGTGGAGCTATTACAACCAGAATGGAAGTTTGTTTCATAGAACATGACCCACAATCCTCTTCCCATTGTTGTGGCAACATTTCCAGCTGGGAGAAAGCCATCCCAACCCAAGCCACAAGCCTTCCAGCTCTGCAGTACCTGCAGGCCATTGTAACAAAACTAATTTGCCTACCAATGATTTTTTGTTTGTTTTGCTTTAATACAATACTCCAGTGATAAATTGGTTTCAGCTTAATTTTCTTTCTCAATCTAAATTGCCATCATGGGCTGGCAGACTGTGAACACCAGAAAGAAAATTTTGCCAAATAATTTTTCCTACTAGGATATCATCAGGAAGCTGAGCAATCTGCAAGATCCAGCAACTGACCAGAAAAATCCCACCTGGCCTTTTTTTTTTTCCAGTGGCCAGTGTCCCAGGATGAATGGGGTTCCCCACCCTGTTATCCCTGGACCCTGCAGCCTGCCAGCCCAGGACCACCCTCAGGGAGTGCTTGGTTGTTTCAGGGATGGTCTGGTGTCCTGCCAGATTGTGCTGGCAGCCCCTGAGGGGCATTTCAGCTGCTTGCAAGCATGAATGCTTGGAGGGGAACATTCAAATGGGGCTTTTAGTACCTGCAGCCAAGCACTGAGGGTCAGTGTGTCAGCATCTGAGAGTTCCCGTGAAGCTGTTTCTGTCAAAGGCAGTCCTCAGCACCTTCCTTTTTTAAAGACAAACGCACTTTTCTTCTAAGCAGAAATCATCTGAAATTGTTTAAAATCTGAGTATTATTTTCCCTGTCTTTTGCTAAGAAAATGTATATAGCACATCATTTATACAGAGCAAAAATGAACACATTTTCACAGCCAGAGGTTTAAGGGCACAGCATACACAACTGTGTTTAATTCTGTTCACTTATATTATTAAGCATCCATGCCAGAGCAGGGGCATTAACATTTTTGGACACAGGCTACAGGAAGCTAAATGGTATGGCCAAAATTTTCAGGCTTCAATGTCCCATTATCACTGTCTAAAGTCATCCCTATGGATAAACTTTTTCAGAAAAAACAAGAGACAATCAAGACCGTGAAACAGAACTGAACTCCATAAATGAGACCCCAAAGCTCCATGGTTGTATTGTTTTGTTTCAGGCAGCCTTTGCTTCTATGTAAATGGTTTTATAACTTTGGGGCTTTTTTAATTGTAAAGCATGACTCCGTTAGAGGATGTCGAGGGACTCAGAGGAAGAATGTTTATTTAATGATGAGGGGACCAGTCCCACCCCTCTTGCAGATGTTTTACAAACTTCTCCTGGAGGGAACTGATCAATTTGCTTTGGTGTCTAGGTATGGATTGACAGCCTCACTTCAGAGCCACTCCATTTAGAATGCTACCCAAATATCTGGCGTACATCAAATCTGGATTTTCAGTAGGTCCTGTTACAAGAGATGGATTTTTGGCCACAATATCCACAAAGTTTCTTTCAGAAACACTTTTTTGCCCCAGAGCCTTAGCTTAAACATCATACTGTATCCAGATATTTGAAGTTTGCATTAATATTTTATTAATGAATCTTAATTAATTAATCTTACTATTTTATAAACTGTTCTAGTTTATAAACTTATTATTTTATACATTTTATACTATTTTATAAACTGTTCCAGCTGTTTTAGGAACCTAATCCAATTCCATGTACAGAAATAAGTAGATTTTGAATATATTCAATGTAAGAAATCTGCTTAGAAGAACAGCAGTGAACAGTCAGGCCTAGTGTCTAATAACAAACCTATTAATCAGTAATTGCCTAATGGCTGACGTGAGTAGAATAGGATATTATAAACTCACATTTGCTGTAGACAGCAATGGCTCTGTTAGGGCATTATTTTCTGCCTTTTTGCTAGTGTAATTATTCATAATGACTACTGAATTTGGGTATTGTTATTTGCCTAAATGATTCATTAATCTAGTTTAGAAGTGTTTAGATGCTCTGGGAGAATAATAGTCATGATAATTGAATAAAATTCAGCTATTAATATGTTGATTGATTTCTATTCCAGCTCCCAATGACATCAATTTTGAATCCATCTTCTTTGAATTATTGAATCCCTTTTAGAATTAAGAAAGAAGAAAAAGTAGAAAGAAGGAAATTGCCTCAAAAAAAAAAAGGAAGTAAAATAGCACCACCTTTTTTTTTCCTACATAAAAATGTAGAAATGCCCTATAAACTTCTTATTGTAGTGGGAAACATTTAAAATGAAGCAGCCCATACCATAATCAGAGTACAGTTCATCGGAAGGAGCTGTTCACCCTTATGTTTCCAGAACTATTCTTAAGCCATGCAGTAATAGCCAGACCAATGCATTATTTTATCAGATAAAAGTTACCGAAGTAAACTGGAAAGCTTACTCTGAAATATACAATGTGGTTTTTTTATACATGCATTTTTACATATTTTACAAGCAGTAGGAGATTAGAGTAGATTTAAGTAGTTCCTCTAAAACAATTCAACTGTAAAGCTTGAGCACAGACATGTGTATGAGGCATGAAACTATTCTGTGTTTTATTGCACTAGTTACAATGAACATTATATTTACAGCTTTCTTTCGAATGTATGCTAAAATGATACTGAACAGAAGCAGGTAAAACAGAAACCTTAGTCTTTAGCTCTCCTGGTTTCCAGGAGAATTTGAAAAAAAGAAGAAAAAGCATTATGAGTTAGTTGTAACAAAAGCTTTGAAGCGGATATAGAATCCAGGTTAATGATATCCTGTAATCTGATCCTGAGCGGACACGGACAGCTGTTCTCAGGGCCCTAATGAACCATGCACATTCACAGATCACTGATTAGCAGAACTTGATCCTGGTGGGCACAGACAAGTCCTAACACTATTTGAAATAGCTCTGGTGGTATTAAATAACAAGGATCTGTTATCATGTGATTACCTGTCTCTAAAATTCCTATTTATCTTCATTATGCTGCTGCTTTTCTCAGAGATGAAGGTGGTAAAGGCTTGTCATCTTTGATACTACACCTGTTGCTTCAGTTCTCTGATAGAAGAGCAGCCTCCCTGGGGTCGGTTTGCAGAGAGGAGCTGTGCAGCAGGGAGCTGCCCTGGGCGCAGCCATGGCCCTGATGCCCCCTGTGAGGTTCAGTGGGGCAACAGTGACTCCAGCCAAAAAACACAGAAGTATTTCTTCTTGCTTTAAATAGTCACTGTTGAATGGGGGTGGAGGTGAGAAAATATGGTTCCATGAAAAAAAAACCAAATATGTGCAGTTTCAAGCAATTGGATATACCTAAAAAGACCAGAGGTAGGGACAGTGCCAATTATGTTATGGACAATCCAGAAGACTTTATTTATGCATCTAACTTCTGCACTTCCTAGATGGTATTTCCAGTGTTTAGCTCAGTCTGTGCACTCTGAACATCTAATTTCTGTTTAACAAATAAGGTAACTGCTAAATACATGCATTCATTTGCAGTGCAGTTTGCCTTATGCCTTGCTTCAAGACGGTATAATCTAAAAGTAACAGCACTGACCTTTTGTGTCAATGAGTCTAAAGCACAAATTCACCTTTGTGAGGAGCTGATGGCTTTATTAGGGCTTCAGTTGATGAGGACAGCATGTAAAATACTGCTAAATATAAAGTGCTTTTTCAAGATGTCAGGGACTCCAGTCACTCCAGATATTCAGGAATGAAGGAAATATTCAGGGATGAGGGATGGAAAACTCATCACTGAAAAGAATTTTATCATGTTATAGAGAGTGACTACACTAATCACTGCAAGACATCACTCATTACAAATTTTCTTTCAAAAAAAACAAGTGTGACTTTAAATTAGTGAGTTTTTGGGTATTTTCCTTCTCCTGTATTTTCCTAGCATGAATTATTCTGCAACATTTGTTGTCTCTAAGTCATCTCTTGTTCCTGCATACATGAACAACTGTTCCTGTCCCAGAACAGGTAAAAGTTGTGTGTCTGAGCAACACTGATCACTAAGAATGAGCTCACTTGCAGCATCACCAACTGGGCTCCAAATCACCATTTCCCTCAACTTTGCCAGTCCTCCCACTGGATAAAGAAAATGAGCTGTACTGACGTCCTTGCAATAATGGTTAGCTTAAAAGCAGAAAACTTAAAAATCAAGTAATGATGCTAGAAGTCAAATCAGTGCAATACATTACAAACATGTTATTCTGTCATTTGTTTTTCACTGTGAGAAGTTCACAACTTTAAATATAAAAGCACCTTGCATGCAGAGGTAGAAAATTCTTTTTTTGAGTTTATTTATCCTCATTTTAATTTTCTTGAAAACTTTTTTCATAAGTTTTCAGTGTTTCTTTTTATAAATTGCTTGTGGAACAAGTTGTTTTTTCTGATCAGATGGGCAGAAGGAACAAAGTAAATTTTCTGGGAGGCATTCTTCTGTGGCTAACAAGTCCATTTTTGGAATAAATTTCATAAGATTTCTTACCACGCTGTGGACTTGTACTTCAGCATAAAGAAGCAGCAGTTATGCCACTGACCAGGAGCCCTGTTTTAGGTTCTCTTACCATATCTCTCACAGGGTACCAAGTTGCATACATGATCCAGCAACTTCTAGGAAAGGAATGCAATCTTACCCTGGGTTCTGATTGGGTGGAGGGTGACAGATGGCTTTATATGCCTAATCATTTATGCTCTGAAATGAAAGGTTTGATTACCTTGATTTTTATTCTACTTTTGATTTCATAAAGAGTTCCAAAATATTGTCTTATTTCTAACATAATCCTACTATGCAACTTAAAGGAACCTTAAAAGTCAAGAGGTATAGCTTGGGGTTTCTCCTGCTTGCAGCTACCACCTTGTATTTAATGTTGTCCCTAGGATATTTCTTTCTTTCTATGTCTAAGGTATTAAAAAGTAAAGTAGCAATGTAGCATTTCAATAACATTTTTCTTCAGTCCTTAAAGAAAATCAGTTTTTCTTTGAAGACACAAAGTTGTGAATGCTAGCATTTGTCTGGAGTCTCCTTCCAGTTAGGAAAGGCAGCCCATGTGCCATGTTCACTTTCTATTTATGATGAGATCCATTGGCCTTCATCTCATATATCTTCCCCTGAAAGGGGAAGGGAAACAAAATCTTGCAATTTCAATGGGGATCAATTTTGGCAAGCTTTGGTGCATGTCCTTGCACTTGATGGCTTGCCATGCCTTTTGATGGTTTTGACTTTGGTGAAGATTTTTTTTTTCCAGTATCCATGCCATGTCATTCATATCTTTCCCTCAAAGTTGTGTCTTCCTCCTTGATTTTCCCCCTGCTTTTGCAGCATCTGTGAGGTTAGTTTTGGCCTGTTTTGGTCCTTTGCACTGCACCTGATGGAATCCTGGTCCATTTTCTTGTAGTCACAAAATTATTTTTTTCCCCTTCATATGCACTTCCTTTGATGGTATCTCCATTCCAGAGTGTTTGTAAGCCCCTCTTTTCTGTTTCCAGGATTTCATATCTCTGAAGTTAGGTGGTTATTCTCTGCCACTCATTAGGGTCTCTTAATTGTCAATGGAGACAGACAGACACTTCCAGAGGGCGATTTATTCCATCCTAAACCAGCTGTCTAAGAGAGGAAAGATGAATTATGCTGTGGAGGTCCTATCTCTCCTCAATGACTACAGCAGTCTGAAGGCAGTTGTTCCTAGGATCTGTACAACAGGACCACAAAGTATGCTCTGTCATTAATTCCAGAATAAAGGAGTCATTGAAAATAATGTAGCTGGGGTGAACAGAAAGTATAGCCAGGCTTTTCAAATCATACATAAGGAAAATTTAAGCTGTAGTCAATGAGGGACTTCAGAAAACGCAACTGGAATCTAATTCCACGGGCAGACAATGGTGGGGAGAGCTCTGTGCTGAGCTGACAGAAGTTGAGCCTTTCGTTGTTGTAAGTGTGGCTTCCTCTTTCTGATGGCTTTAATTTCACACCTTATATCCTGAAGAGAGGCAGTTAATTTTTGTACTTCCCTCAGCCACAGCTCATTTAGGAAAACCTCCACAGAACCGCAGAACTAGAAAATGCAGAGAATACTCTGACAAATTGAAACCCTTGTCTGTGTGATTATGCACAGCATAATCATCTCTTTTCAACCACTATTTTGGGAGAACCATCCAGAACAGTGTGGAGTAAAGGGTGACCAAAAGGGCAGATGCCCTTTTTGTCTGTTCTCTCTTCACATAACCAATCAGTTCCTCATTTGCACAGACTCTGAAAAAGAAAGAAACTGAAAATAGAAGCCAGGAAGAGGATTTTTGATCAACCCTGAGCCTCAGTGTGACTGAGCATCACAGATAAAAGACCTTTTCCCAGGCACAGGGAGTGCAAACCCTACTAGCTGAGCCAGGGAAAACAGAACCTCCTTCAGCAGAGACCTCCTGTCTGGGGGTGGCCACCAAGGCAGAGGATACCCAGGGGACACTGGAAGTCAGTTCCCAGGCATGGATGGAACACCCTGTGAGTAAGGCTAGGGTGAAAGGGCAAACTTAATATTTGTATGATAAACAGATATTTTTTCATTCTGCTTAACTAATTCATTCTTGTTCTTATTAAACCAACCAGCTTTGATTGAATCACATTATTTAAAGATAGTAGAGATCATCCAGAGTGGTTGGTACCATTTTGGGAGAATATCTTTTGTGCTACACAGAAATTACATTACTCATTCACTTGAGGGTGTATCTTTCAACATGGTTGTAATCCGATTATCAGATCCAAACATTGCCAGTGAAGTTGCTTTGAGATGAAAGAGATAATTCTCTAGAGGGCATAAAAATATTTAATTTCTGATTCTTGAGGCAAAAGAGACTTTTTAAAAAATTTTGGTGTTGGCTGTAGCAAAGTGGAAGATATTGATGTATACCAACTATGTGATTTCAAACACAGGAATAACAAAAGATCTGTGACGTATCTCTAAAGATAAAAGAGAAGTTATACATTCAGTATGTCTAATCAATAACACAGTCTCTCTCACCAGGTCTTAATCAGTTTAGAGACTCCGGCAGCAATATCCAGTTCTCACTGTGGCAGTCATACAGAATCTGAGAGGAAGGAGCATGCAACAGACTCTACTTTACTCTGTTACTGAAGCAGGGAAAGCCCAGGCTGTGCATATCCCACCTGGAGAAGAATGTATTCTTTCTCAAATACCTTCTGCAGTTGCAGCAGGTAAGAGAGCTTGTCCTGTGCCTAAGAGAACTTGTCCTGTCCTGCTCCATCTTCAGCTTCCCTGTCTCTGTAGAAAACAGCCAGTGCTACAGAGAAGGCTGAGCTGGATTTAACCTCTTTCAGGGTAAAACCATGAAAACCATGCAAGTGACCCAATTGTGTTTTAGGATGTACTTGGCAAGGGAAAGTAAAGGGTGGAATTCTTCTGACCTAAATCTGGTGTTTACAGCATTTGCCCAAGATAATCTCAATTTACAAGCAGTGCAGAGAAACAGGCATTTTATAAGGAATGTTTTCAAAACTTTGAAATGATGCCTGTATTGGTTCCATTGCTGTTAATGGCACTAGTGGCCTCATTCATATCAACATTTATATTTAATCAGAGGCCTTTCCTTTCCCATTTGCAGTATCACAAAGCCTGTGGAACAAGGATAAAACTTCTGTGTTCTAGAGCCTTCATTATCATCAGTACAAAGGAGCTAGAAAGCCACCTTAGTAGGATGACTGGTGATAAAATGAATCTGCAAAACTCTTTTAATCTTGAGTTTAAAACAGGGCAGCTTCTGGCTGGGTTGCTTTCTGTTCTAGAGTATTTTGTTGCAACACAGACTATAAAGTATAAATGTAATGTAGCATAAGCTGTCTGCAGATTGTTTTGTTTTTCCCTGAGAGCCAAAGAGGCTCTGCTCCCTGGAAATTGGTGACTGGTTTTAAATTGTTTTAAATAGGACCTGTGACCAGAGTATTCACCATCACTGACCTCTGGTCAGTTCTGGTACTGTAGAAATATTCCAAATAAATAATCCAGTTCTTCCTCTACGGTCAAGCATCAGGCAGCCAGACTGTGGCATTCTCTGTGTTTTCCTCTTTTGAGGGAAGCCTTGGAAGAGGGTCCTTGACTGAGGTCTAAACAAGAAGATATAGTACAGTCCCTAGAACAAAGTCTCCAGAGCTCATGGGAAAGATCGGCCTTTTATCAGTCCTGTAGAGAAATTAAAGTAATGGAGGGAGCTTTGAAATGCAAGGATCCTGGTTTTGATATTTGGATGCTATCATTAAAACTCATTGAATTGCTACCAGAGAAATCTTTGCAATAACAGTTTCGATTGCACTGCTTTGCCTGTGAAGATATGAAAAACAAGGAACAAAAACGAGTCAAGATGCTGAAAACTGTCAGAAATAGTGTCTTTTTTAAACTATTATCCTTATGTTTTAACCTATGCCCATTTGTCAGTATCAAAATACCACTTGAGTTCAACAGGAACCAGAATAGCTCATAAAGAAATCTTTAGATCTGAATGAAAACACAAACCACTGTGTATTTTCAACTTTAGACCTATTGCAAGGCCATTGCAGAGTATCTGATAATGGCACTTATGTTTATATAGTCCATTGTTTTTCCTGTGCTGCAAACTTTCCACTCCACAGCCCTGTTTCCTGTTTCCCATTATGGAAGTCTCCAAAGGGGGTTTCCTTCTGTTTTTCTTACGGTCAAAAGGAATTTCATAAGTACAAGTCAAGTTTCTTTTCAGTGCTACACGTGCAGAATGGAATATGAAAGCTCCCAGCGTAATCATCTCCAGCATGTACATAGTTAGTGTTACACATAATCCACATCTGGGTCACAAAATCTCTGAAAGGCTTCCAGGAATATTTAGACAGCCATAATGCAACACGTTGCTGTGTAAGGGAGAAATAGAGCTAACCTCAATGTCAAGGTTATGGCTTTTGAGAAACACAGCAGCTCCCCTTCAGAACTTTGTAGCTCACCTTCTGGATCCTGCCTGCCATCAGTTTGGATGCCATTAATGTTTTCTTTTCCACTCAAGCCCATAGACACATCTGAAAACAGTTTACATCCCAACTTGCCTTATGCTGTTGATATTTAAGTCTAAACTGCATATAAAACTTGGTGCATATGTAACCCATATATTTTAATATCAGAGACTGTCTTGGCACCTTTTTCTGCTACAATCAGCTCAGAACCCCAGGAGATAAAATATGGTTGGAACTGAACTAGCAGGCAGTCTGCATTACAGTATTCATTTCAGAGTTAAAACACATTTCTAGATTAGATCTGGGCTTGGCACTATGCTGTAGTACTGCCTTGTGTGTAATATAGTATCTATAAACTACTTTTTAACCACTGCTTATGGCAGAGAACCCGTAGTGATATAAATGCTTTATGAAGCCCTTCAAAATTTTCTCTTTAGCTTATTTTACTTAAATAGTGGATTTAGGATGGTGCCTCAAGGAACACAACATCAGGCAATAACTGTAGTCCTTAACGATACTAGATATTATTGTAATTTTTTAACAAAATTTGGGGGCAACTGAGGATAAAAAGGTTTGGTGCATCTCCTCTTCATGGCACCACAAATGCATGGCTGTTTGCACCAAAGAATTCCATCATTTTGTTGTTTCAACCCCCAAAAAGGGTCTAACTAGAAATTATTATCCAGATCTATATTAATCTGCTCTGTCTTGCCACTGAATTCAAACTTCCTAGCTGCAAATTTGCCTTCTGAATTGCTTGTACTACAAAGGACATTCTCCTTTTGTTTCTCTGTCCATATGTACCCATTGGTGAATAAGAACATCGTAGATGTCCCTGTCTGCTCCATACAGATGCTCTTCTGCTGAAAAGATGAGAATTTTTCAGCAAGAGAGGTTTTGCTGTTGACCTGGTCAAGAAGGCGGGTGTCCTGTCTAAAGAGCAAATGAGATAGTGCTTATCCACTGTCCACCTGGGTACCCCTCTGTACAGAGAAGAAAGATATGGCCCTTGGAGGGGCCTCTCTCTTCCTACGTGCTTTAAAAGAGCCTAAATAAGAATTTGAGATGAGACATCTACAGCCTAAATTGCTGGAGCTGAGAGAGTTGATTTCCCCACACAGTTTCTTATATGGAGTCTTCCTTTCCCTCTCCTGTGGTATGCCAAATGGTGCAAATACTTGATGGGGAAAGAGGAAGAAAACACTTTGGCAGTTGCTTGCTCTCTCTACTCTGAGAAGATACACCATGATGTCAGAGGAAACTCTCTGCTTCCCAGTGCCTTGGACAGGGTAGGGGTTTACTTGTTTACTTGTTTATTTTGCTTCTTGCTAAGCTTTGTGTATTGTTAGTGTCCCTGACACTAACTGCTCATCCAGCACATATACTTTCAGAATATTTTATTTTCTAAATCTATTCATTCCCCCCCCCCCCCGCCCCCCCCCCCCCCCCCCCCCCCCCCCCCCCTTTTCTTTGTGTAAAGGATATGTACTGGCTTTGTGGAATCCCTGTAGCAAGTTGTGAATGATGCATGAACTGAAAAATCTTTGCCTGGTACACAGTAGGAATATAGAAAGTGCTGTGCAGTCACTGCTGTGCTATGCTTTTTTCCCTACATACACAGACACATAGTAGTCATTTCATATTCATTTTGACAAGCCCTTTATGTCCAGACACCATGGGATGGGATGGCTTGTGTACCATTGGCCTGCACTGGATTATGTATCAGAGAGATTTTTATGCATAACTGTTCCCTGAGCTGTGCTTGGAGGAAACTGGTGTCTTCTGCTTTTGCTAATATGCCAGCTTGAATTTCCTCCTCAGTTCATATTTCAGGCAGCAAATATACCTGGGAAGCATTGCTAAGGTGTCTGTATTTTGCAAATGTGTGCTCAGACAGGGATTTGAATCCTAGACACTGAGCTACAAACTTGAGGACGTGCTCATTTTTTAAATTGGCATGGATCCTGGCTATTCCCTGTTCACAGCCTACTGTGGACTCAGTTTATTTCCTTTGGGCATCCACTCTATCTTAGCTAATGGAAAGAGTACAGAATACCCAATAGAAATGCAAGTGCAAATCAGAGAGAAGATTTTCCCTTCTATTTTAATAGCTACAAGATTCATACTCCTCTTCAGACACCTATTGCTAACTTAGATTTTTGATTTCCCATGTTGCCATGCCTGAAAGGGACTGCTATGCACTAGATATCTCTGCAAGATATGTGCCAACAAAGACAATCTTACTTGATTTCCCCTGATTATACAAGGGTGTCTTCCTAGTGTGGGATGGCTGTCTGTTTTTCCTTCTGTGGTCACACAGCACATTATTAGTTGCTCAAACCTGTAGTTAGATTCCGCATGAATGAAAAGATTTCATTTTTATGAGCATAGACCAGTGAGACTACAAGTTAATTCTAGCTTTCCCCTAAGAGTAGGTTTCTCATTAATAAGAATGATACTGAAGTCAAAGTAAAGGCTCATTTTATTAAAAGTGGAGACCTTAGGGAGGAAGTAGAGGCTACTGACTAAAGCACCAGAATCCTTGTTTACATTAAATAAATAATTTTCCTGCCCTAAGCCTCAGTTTCCTAACTCAAAAATAAGGATAAACCAGATAGTTTTTCAGCTCTGAGGACTGACAGGTGAACAGCATTAGACAAAAATTACTGATGTGTATAAAGTACGCGTGAGTAAAAGACAAGCAAACAGGTGAGACCACAGAGGGAGAGAAGCAGCAGCTGGGTAAGAGGATACACCCAGATCACCTGAAAACAGGGTATCAGAAATCCTTCTGCACAGTGGGGCAGGTAGAGAAGGTTTGCAAGGGATGGTGGTGTACAGCCACTTCAGCTGCAGAAGTCCTGGATAAGGTGGGTAAATCATGCACAGGCAATTACTGTCTCAGGAAAAAAAGCCAGGAAGAAAAAGGACAGGATTAGCTACAGCTGAGCCCACTGCTATTCCCTAGGCTTCCCCAGGCTATGGGGTGAGAACTCCAGGCTCCTGACTAAGGGGACTGTGCTTCTCCAACTGACACTGTTGCATGATGTAAGGAGCCTGTCCTTACTGCAAAAATTAATTTTTAAAAATGGTTATCAGCAACTTTTGTTTTCTTATGTCTTTATCTCTAGTTTTCCCAGATAAACCAGACTTTTACCATATGCCCCAAATATAGACTATTTATGAGGGGCTTTTTACTATTGCAAATAAAGAGTATCCTTGGCAACATTTCTTTCCCATTCCTAGCAATCAGTTGCTGAACCCTAACCCAGATATATTTGATATTCCCTGCATTCATGCTTGGACAAATGGAGTTGATTCCTGAGCCTGTGAACACATTGGAACTGTTCCCTCATTCACTGCAACCTTGGCAGAAGTAAATTGGACCAAGGTGATGCTCCCGGCCATGCTTTCAGTATAATTTCTTTCTTTTCACTACAGAACCCTGATGTGGTCATGCCCTAACCTTTCTTTGAGTCAGTTCTCCTGCTGGGGGAGTTAAACAGTGAAAAAAGGCTTCTGCACTTGCTTGAATTCGGCAGAGAGCAGCTAATGAGCCCTCCTGATCTGCCGTGCACCAGGAGTGCAGCCACGGCAGCCTCAGCTCTGCCTCAAGCACGGGACCACAGCAGCCCTGCTCCTGCCCCTCCGTCCCAGTGTGGGGCTGGGATTGAAATAAACACGGGCAGAAGACCTTTCTCCTTTTTAATGCCTTTATTCAAAGTGATCAGCTTGGGTGGGGAGAACCAACAGGACCGTGCTCTCGCCACCACTGCTCTCAGGAGTAGCACGGAGGAGGAGGAAGAGCGGAGGAGGAGGAAGAGCGCATCTTTGTCCACTGGTCTGCGGGCAGAGCTGGGGCCTACGCTCTCGAGAGCATCAGAAGACTCTCAGCTTTTTGGTTCTACATTTGAGCTCCTCTGTCTAGCCAATATCTTTCGGCTAGGGCGAGCGGTAAAAAGGGTCTTAGTGGGTATGAGGTTCTGTTCCTCATGTCTAGACATCACTTTGATTCATCAATTTTGTGTTGGCTCATTGTTTTTAGGGTTTTTTTGGCTAGGTTTGGTGAGGGGTTTCTCCTGTTGCGTGCTGGATCTGATGTAATTTGCATGCCACTCTATGTCCCCACTTTTCACCTTCTGGGCACCATCCTCCAGGAAGCAGCAGGGTGACACTCAACAAAAGGGGGGATTCTTAACCAGCAAGGACAGGTAGTTAACGAAAACAGCAGGTGATTACAACAACCAACAGTTAGAACTCCGCCCTGGCAGCAACTAGCCCAGCCTGTTAACTCTGCAACCTTTTAAAAATGGGCAACTTTTCTGCTCATAACAGGATGGGCAGCCAGGGCTGTTCCCGTGCCCAGCACTGCCCCACTGCAGCCCTGCAGCAGGCTCTGCTCCCTGCACTTGGGGAAGGGCACCCAGATGCCTCCTCAGGCCGGCACACTTCAGCCTTGGCTTTCAGATGGTTTTGGTGGGCCTCAGACCACACAGGCAATATCTCTGTGCTGTGGGTGTGTGTTATGCATAATTTTTGTGATGATATTATGGCATAAAGAGCATCTTACATGTTGGGGTTTTTTTGCGTTGTCTTATGCACATAAAACAGAATATGATACTCTCTACCAACCAGATGAATGCTCTTTGGTGCAAGAGTAGCCTATAAATTTGTTTTGGGTGCTTGCAGGAAACTGCTCTAAAAATGTTTCTTGGTATTTAGAATGTTCTGGAAACTCATGATTTTTGTTATCAAACTGGGTTAAAATCAACTGTGGTAGTACAGTCTGCATTTTCTTAATGCCCCATAGGCTTTCTCAACATTCTACTTTTTAAGAGTTTAAACTAACACATCGAGTCTCGATCACCCAATTTTTATTCATAAATTGAAAATAAAAAACAAGCTTTCCTGTTTTTTTAGTGTGTGATCAGTTTTTCTTGAACGAGTGTCTTGCCTAAATCCAAATGCAATAAAAACCTTTTCTGCACCTGTGGAGAAGCTCCAGCTGGCAAAAGCAAACATTTTTTCAGGTGTTCAGTCATCGAAATCTTACTCTGAGTAGTGGGACTTGCTTAAAATTTCAAGAATAAATATACTTCACTGAAGTATTGTTTTTAATTTAATATTAAATGGTCTGAAGTTATTTCTGTAATCTTAGGCCTTTGTGTAGGTTAACTTAATTTCAGAGTTGATTTAAATTATATAAATATTTTAATGAGTCAGTATTAGCAACACCTAAATACAGACCCTAATTATTATTATTAGTCATTATTATTATTATCATTAGTCATTATTACTTCTGAGTACTAATTCTTGCACACTTTGTCCACAGAAGAAGTTGATTTGAAATTTCCAACCACTGAATCATATTGAGAGAGTAACAGTAATGTTAACTGCTATTTTTAATTAAAGAAGATCAAAAGCTGTGATTAGCAGGTAAACATAATGTGATCAGAAGCCAGAAATGTGCCAAGTAGACAAATTTTTGGAAGACTTGGCATTCTTTATTAAAAATATCTGAGCCTCCTGCTCCAAAACAAGTGTCTGGGATTTTCACTGCTCCTTGCTGGGTGGATGCTCTTCTTTCCCAGGGCTGGAGCACAGTGAACGTAAGAGGGATTTAAAACTATCTGTACAGAAATGACTAGGGATAGATACCAGGCAATTTTAAGTGTCTGCTTTGAAACCTGTGCAGTGATCTGTCGTGAGCAATCCTAATCACCTCCTCTTTGCTGTCTGAACTCAACTGCTAACAGCATTTTAGGGCTGGCTCTCCTGTTTGCAGGCAAACCAAACACCTCTGTCTGCAGAGAGGAGACCTCAGAGTGAACTTGTGGCGCGGTGCTTCCACAAGTTCCACAAGCAGGGGGACTGGGCACGGGAGGGCACAGCCCAGGGATGCTCTGAGGCTGTGTGCAGGGCTGCTCTGGGGTTCCAGCTCCAGCTGCAGTGGGCATTTTGGTGTGCACTGAGCTGATGTGGGGCCCCCAGGGTGACTGTGCCCCCCAGGCAGACCCTCTGCGGGCAGAGTGGTGCTGCCACAGCGGGACAGAGAGCCCAGCGCGCTCCCACTCCTGCGCGCAGCCTGCCTCACACCAGCCCACTGTGATTACTTACAGATATTTACTTTAGCACATGGCATATAGAACATTAAAAGGGGTTTGAAAATCTCTCAGTTTTTCAACTTCTGAAGGATTATTAACTTCAAAGTCTGAAGAAATGTCGGCCTTCTATGCTTGGAAATGCCAGCAGCTTTTGCATATCCCCACCACAGTACCAAGCAACCCCCAGCAGAGAGAAACGATTACTGCCTCCATGGCATAAGGATGGCTTTTGATCTCCTAACATATTGGAAATTACTTAAAGGTAAGCCATCTGCTAGCTGAGGAACAAAAATAGATTACATCACACCCTGCTAGAAAGATTGTGTTAAATCCTGTGTATCAAGGCTTTTAATAATTCTAAATTAAGTCAGTTAATAGGATTACGTACACATTTTCCTTAGGCTTCTTTTACCAACTATTCACAAAAAAACTTTTTTTTGGTGGAGATCTGTAAAATTCAGGCATGTTTCACTGTGAATAAAAGAGTTCATTCCAGAACCAAATGTTTCTTTAGATCATAATTGCTCTCCAAAAACACTTATAGTAGGAGAGCAGGTCAGTGTGCAGGGAGTGGGAGGAACCCAAGCCCTTTATTTTTGTTAATATAGTAATATTAACTGCAAATGTTGGATTGCTTAGCTAGGGCATTGCAACTACTTACCCAGGATAAGTAACCTGTCCTTAAAAGATTGTTTAAAGTCTTTATTTTTTTCCTTCTTTTTTTTTCTTTTCCAAAGTGGTTGGCACCTAAGAAAGGTGATTTAGACCTGTTCTGTTTACACTTAGAAGAAACTCTGACTAGTACTCCTTGTAACTAGGAGACCATAAACCTTGCATTTTGTCTTTGACACTGTCAAATTAATTATCAAAGACACTGTCTGGGAAAAGATGCTCAGATGACAATTCTTTCACTGCTACATCCTTCTGCTTCTTGCCAGTCTATGAATCATGGACTACAGTAGCTGAAACTTATATCCAAGTATTTGGGTTTAGTAGGACTTGGTGGACTTTCCCCTTAATCTGTGAAATTATTTTCTAAGTTTATTTACAGTTTTGTATTCTGTAACATACTTTGGTAATGAGATTCATGATTAAGGTTTGTGTTGCAACTACTTCCTTTTGTTAAAAGCTTTTGAGCTTATAATTTTATAAGGGGACCATGTACTAACTGTTTTTCTCACCAGAATTTGACCATTTGGAATCATGTTTGGATGCAAAACAATTTGGTCATGTACTATTTAGAACTTGCTTTTTATACTTGTTGCCATTATCTCTTGTGAATTAATCAGAAGCTAAGTTTTACTATATCCTTATCAAAAACACATGAAACTAAAATGTTTTGTATTTTCTATTCTTTTATGTGGTCTAGGTTTATTATGGAAGACTTTTATTATGACAGAAGTCATTATCATTAAGAAATCCTGCTTAGTCAGCAAATATTCATGGCCTTACAAGGATCAGTAGTTAACAACTGTGGTAAGTGGTACCTTCCTCTAAGGGTAATTTATTTCATATCAAAGCAAACCATCCCCCCATAAAATAGGGCTACAAGAATCTGGAAAACATAAGTTAGAGCCAAACCCTGAATATATGGTTTCTGAGCAATGTGACAAGTGAAAATATAAAGGAATTGTGGTCCCATGCCATAAAAACTTCTGGGCAGAAATCTGGGGAGTTCTGTTATTTCAGACACAGTTACAGTCACTGGAATCACTCTTGTGCTCAAAATTAAGTACATATTTCTTTCCTATATATGAACTCTAGAAGGAATTACTTATGCTAGATCAAAGTTTGGAAAACAATGGCTCCAACTAGCTGATTATGGTTTTACACTGATTAGCACAGAAGAAGTATTTTCCATTTCTAATGTCAAATACACCATTATGTAAATGTTAGGACAAAAGCAAAAGACAGTATTGGCAAGTATGGAATTACAATAAAACAATAAAAAAAATCCCTCTTCAACTTCGGTATTCTGGTAGTTAAATATTTCTGGAAGTTTGGCTCGATAGAACTAGGGAGGACGATGGGACAGGGAAAGTGAAGCATCTTATACTTCAGTGAAAATGAAAGGGAAACATAACAGAGCATTACAGACATTTGAAGATGAGATACCCAGGAGAATATCTTATATTGACTGGGAAAATATATGGTTGTCTTTGCAACAAGCAGAACACAAGATTCTGGATTTTGCTGATATTGGACTTGTGTGCAGAAGACAGCACACAAGCATTTATTGCATAGTTGAATGTTCCATCTATATGGAGACTAAGTAATGTAGAGAGACATGAGGAGCAAACTTTATTGCAGTTCATCCAATCTGTTAATCTTGGCCTTCAGACACCCTTTTGTCTCATTGAAGACCCCTTTCCTTTCCATGTCCTTTCAGTCCTTGCCTTTCCACTGTGAAACTGCCAACATTTTTTTCTGAAAAGCTGAAAAGGAGAACTGATTTTGGAGCTACTGTACAAACAGTAATTATCAAAACTTCCATCCACCAGCTTCCTAGTCCAAGGAGAGGTTGAGTCCTCAAATCCCTAGTTTACAAACCATCCACTTCAGAACACATATCAACACTAAATAATTTAAAAGTATAAGTATGACCTTACTACTTTAGATCAAATGTCAAGGTAACTCTGTTTTCTGCACCCAGCAGTGGGTGTAAACTTTTGTCCCTGAAAAAGTAAGAACGTCACAAGTCTGTATGGTACTTTGCATTAGGCCTCACATTCAGCTTTTAAATATTTTCAGCTCCATCTGCCTACATTGCACACCCACTAGGTTTGACACTGGAAGAGTCTGTGAGGAAATATTCTCTACCTAGCTCTTGATGCCAGGTCTAAACTTTTTTAGACCTCATCACCAAGAACCTGTTTAGATGCATGGAAACCATTTTGGGACAAGGAGATCACAATTTGTAATGTTTTAGGACATTGGTAAATCATGGCTTTATATAGTGGCATAGTGATGTTCTTCTCTTGCCCCTTTCAAAAAATTCTTAATGTTTGAATTGCTTTTTTGACCAGTAATTCATATTTACATGACACTTTCATAGTTACCCACCTCCACACCTAGGTCTTTTTCCTGAGTGGTGAGATCATCTCAGAGCCCACATTTTCTAGATGAAGTTAGAATTTCCTCATGCCCACTATATTTATTCACTATATTTATTAACAGTGAATTTTCTTTACCATTTTATTGCCCACTTGCTTATTGAGTCCTTTACATTCGGGCTTTGTCCTTTGATATTCAGGGTAACGAAGCATAATTTGCAAACTTGACTTCAGTACTCATTCCTTTTGAAGAACATTTTAAATATATCAAACAGTCCCTGCAGAATTCTTCCGGTGAGTTCATTTCAACGTGAAACTAAACATTTACTCCTAACCTCTGCTTTCTGTCTTTCATTCAGATATTCATCTAAACAAAAAATTCCCCTTTAAACATCCCCCAGATGTTTAGTTTTCTTAAAAGCTAAATCTTTACTGAGGGATTTTGTAAAAAGCTTTTTGGAAATCCAAGTAGACTGTACCTACCAGGTCACCCTTATCTGCATGGTTTTTTATTTTTTAAAGAATTCTACATTTATAAAGCAATACTTCCATGGACAAAGACATGGAGTAGTTCCAGATGTGCATTATTTCTATTCTTATTAAACATGCTACTGATGTACCCTCTATAGATGTCAATCTTCCAGGCCTGCAGTTCCTCAGATCTTCCCTGGAATAACTTCTAAAAACTGACACCCCATTTGTCTCTCTTCAGTTCTGCTGCTAAGGCAATTTCAGGCAAGAAATTACACACTCTTGCTAATATAGTTCCACTATTGCATCCTTGCATTCTCCTAGAACAACAAGCTGAATAACATCTGCCCTTGGCAGTTTTTCTTAGTGTTCAATTGACCATTTGTTCCTTATCCTTTTTTGCAGAAATTTCAATTTCAAGGAGATGCTTTACTCAGGCCCCCCAAAAAATCCCCAAGCCAAACACAAACAAACAACAAAAAAAAATAACCCAAAATAACCCCAAATAACCCCAAAACAAAACAAAAAAATCCTTCCAGAATGTAAAAGTCCTTAGTTTCTTCCATAGTGAACACTGATGAAAACAATTAATTTACCTTTTCTGAACTGATTTTTTCCTCCTGTATCACGATCAACTAGTAGTCCTACAGAGTTTCAGAAAGTCCCACTCCTTAAAACATACTTTTAATTGTTGTGCCGACCCTACGGCATTTTTATATTCAAAATTCAATAATTTATTATTTGTTACTACAGATATGACTTCAGTTTTTGAAGAAGGATGGCCTCATGCCATACAAAGGAGAGATTATCTAGCTATGTTAATTTATACACTATATGGAATTAGGCACAATCAGATAATTCTTACACAAAGTGGTTTTGCACAGAGAACAGCTGAAAGAATAATTCAGGTCTGTATCCATGGCCTAATCAAAAGTCAGCCTATTTTTGGACAATATCCCTTTCATCTCTTCTTGTTGAATATGTTCCTTTACTTGCAGCTTTTTAGAAGTGTTGCCTAGGTGACAGAACATTTATTTTGGAAGGGAGGTTTGGTGTTTGGTCTCATCACCTGCATCTTCCTCTGTTACAGCTCCATGACAACTCAATAACTCACACATGTGGCTCTCAGGACAGCAGCAGCACTCAGCTGTGAATGCTAAACAGTGAATGCTGCCAGGCTGCAGAGCCACTCTGACCATCCTTATAGCTCAAAGAATCAACACGAAGAAGAACTTTGACAAAAAAAGGGAATGTGTTTTTGCTTTTTCCTCAGTCCACAAGATATTGTAACCTGATCTTTAGGGAGCACATTGGAAGGTATGGATCCAAACACACCACGACCATGGTGAGGATTCAGCCGGAGCTCTGTGGATTTTTAGCTTGAAACTGGATTGAGCAGAGTCAGAAGACAGAAGGAGATACTGAAATAGTATTTTGTCCAGACATCAATCTTTAGAGACATAGAGGATAAGTCTGGGTCCTCTGACGGAAGCAATACAAATGCAGGCCTTCAGAAGGTTGTTCAGGGTCCAAGGATCTGCTGCAGGGTTTGGCCAGCCCTGGTGTGCTGCCTCCTGGGTTCTGGCAATCTTCTCCAAGGTACCAAGGGGAGAATTGGACCTTTCATTCAAAAGTCCAAATTCTGTTATTTGTGTGTCTTTGAACTTAGGTCAAAGGGCTGATTCAGCAAAGAGATTTATATCACTGACTACTACTTAGGCACCTGAATCCAGTGTTCATATTTGACTGACACTCTCAAAACTCCCACTTAATTGCTGCCTATCATTTTAACTCATCTTTGTTCTTGGGTTTTACATCACCTAACCTTAAACATTTGCAATGTAGATGCTTGCGTCTGAATTAGTCATCCTCAGCTCCTCTTAAGCTCAGCAGAGAGAAGAGAGAGAGTTTCTGGGGAATGATTCATTTGACCCACTTTAGAGGTCTACAGTACTTCCCATGGACTGCACAGCCAGCCCACAGTGACAGCTCAGATGTGTCTGCCAGCACAGTAGGTGATTGCATTTAGGCAGATGAATTGAAACCCTGGTGCCAGAGGTGCTGTGGATCATTTGTACACTCTGTACAGCCCCAGACCACCTGTGCATAGCAAATGGGAGCTATTTTAAACCTCAAAGGACAATTGCACTGCACACTGATAGAAGCTAAGAGTGAGCTATGGTGGCTGACAGGCAGGGAATAAACAAGTGGCTCTGTCTGGTTTGTACACAGAGTGGCCAAAGGCACCTTGTGCTCGAGGTGAACAGAGCCCTCCTCACCTCCACGCCTGCCCATGCTGGCATTGCACACAATCTCCTTTGCCCAAAAGGTGCCAGGATAACAATCTCCATTTACACAGTGCTCTTCTTGGATAGCCTCAACAGAAATGTACACCTGAAGTTTCAGGATGCCTAAAATTTAAGCACTAAGATTTTCACGTCCCACTAGCCCTAGGTATACCAATTTCAGTATAAAATATTCCTGTGGCTTTAATCTCTAAGTGTGGGAACTTAATGTTGAATTAATCCTAATTAGACCTCATAGCTCATAGTGAGTCTATTATTTCTTTCTCATGGGAGAAAAATGGTGGATATGCTTTTAACAATAGGTTCTGGAATACTCTGATTTCAGTGTGAACTGTGGCAAGGCAAAAAGGACTGGGTGCCCTAAAAACTGGTTAAAAGTTGGACTTACAACACTAAGGTATGCAAAGGAGATTTTGCTGTAGCTAAAGAAATAACTGGCGTGGTCAAAGTGATCTGCAGAATTAAAACACAGCAGCACAATTGAGCCTACACCTGGAGTGGCTGGCCAGACAGGATGCAGTAGTCTACTTACAGCTCATCATTAAAGAGTGATAAGGAAGCTATGTTTCTTTGACCATCAGAAAACACTGGAAATTTAAACTACTTTTAACTGAAATAAGCTCAAAGTCACTTGTTGAACCATCATTTATCAGATATTTTTTGTGCTCAAGTGAATGGCTTCAGTTTACAACCAAGTTATTAGCAAACCAAGAAATTATAGAAGTGAAAACTTGCCATATTTACTGGAGAAAACATGAACACTGACATTCAATCTGGTATTAAAAGTACATGAAAAATGTTTCTATCCTATATCTCCTACATATGGAAATTTGAAGTGGATATCTGAAATTATTCTTATCCTTGTTGTACTTGACAAGCTCAAACAAGGTGATGGCAAGCTGCTCATGCCACATTCACTACAGAAGGGAAAGATTCCCAATAGTGATTTATGAGAGAAAAGGTTGTTATGCTTTATTTATTTGTCCTAGTTCTTCACTGAGCGAGGAATGAATATATTTTAGCATAAATGTTATTAATTGTATATATCTACAGCTCTCTCTACTGACAAAAAACTCATAAAAACTTGTAGTTCAGAATGTTTAGTGGCTGTTACTCTTTAAATAATGCAAATTATTTGATCTTCTTTTAATCCACTTACTTCATAAATCTTGGTAGCTATGGCCAAACATGCTCTACAGACTCATTACACACTCAGTACTCCCAGTGATGTCAGCAGAGATTGTGACAAAACACTCACAATAAGATTTGGTCTCTAACCAACAAATATTGCAGTGTTTATAACTATTCATCACAGTTCATTTTTTTCTTCTACCACAAGCTCTTCTCCATGTGGTGCAGAGCCTTGGTTGTAGCCTGTGTTCCACATCTCACAACAGGGTCTGTGGCCCATCTTACAAGGCCCTGGTACCCGGAAGTGGCACTGATCTTTGGAAGAATTAAAAGTTTCTCTAAAGTGCATTCTCGCCTGACCTGGAAACCACAGTTGCATTAGTTATGCTTTTGTAATTGACAGCATTATTAGTCACAGATTTAGCTTCATTTCTTCATGTCCCTGCGGAAATTTATTAAATGTGGTCTCTGAAGAATTTAACCAAAACTTAAAGTACTTGGCAGCACTGTTGACTTTCAAAAACCTTCTCGGAATGATTCAGTGTCAATATATATTCCTATCATATCAATTAATGTCAGCACCTCCAAGTATCCCTCCAGAAGAGCTGGCCAAACTGCCAGACACTGACTGAATGGAAGGTGGATCACTGCATCCCAAGTCATGGACATTGCAAAGTTTTTCCATGGATGTGTCAGTGCTACCCCTATTTAGATTCATTTGCTTCAGGCTGCTTTTATTTTTTGCCCCAGGACAAAGCCACATGCAAACTGCTGAAGCTCCCATGCCTTTTGACCTTGCCAAGCTTTGTTAGAGCATCTTATCTTTGCACAATACCCACAAGCATGGGTAGGACACTGGAATCAGTGTACCAGAAACTCAGTGCAGTGCTGAGTCCCAGCACCATAGGCTAAGAAGATGTGACATATATTTCCATATCAAAACAAGAAAAACCTTTCTTTCCCCTCTTCACTGATGCATAACATCCCAAAAGGCAAGAATGGCCTTCAGCTAACACAGATCAATTTTCTTTCAGCTTCAACCACCATTTAATTACTGTTGACTTCTTTAACCTTTTTCGCTTCCTTTATGGATTAGATTCCTTTATACTCTGTTGCCATTTGCTTTCTCTGTGACATAATCAAACTTAAAATGGTATGATAAAATTTCACATTTTTCTTCTTCCTTCCTACCATTTATGTTCAATTTACTTCAAAAACCAAATCATTTATTGAGGAGAAAAGTATTTTTAATGAATTGACTTTTAACTTTATCTCTCTCCAGTATCTAGATGTCATTTGCTTTAAGCAAGTAATTGTTCAGATGACTGGATGGCATGTTGGATAAAAGCACTACCTTTTCAGTTCTTAACATTTCAGGAGAAAAACACCCACACAGCAGTATATTTTGAATGCAATGAGTTTTGTTGACTCAGCTTCATCTTCAGCAAATATTTCACATTTCACTAACTCAGAGTCCACATAAAAATAGTTCAGTTAGCACTTTCTATCAGAAGGAAACCATTTCTCACTAGATCAGAAGAGGAATGGTTTTCCTCCTAGTGGCTGTAAAAGAAGCAGAGATCCTCCCAGCCAAATCAGGGTATTCATTCCTTGGCACTTTTTTGTTCTGCTGGATCAGAGGCCTGTATGTCTGTTCACTGTGCATGAACTGGTGCAATTCAGGACAGATTACAGCCCCGTGAATCTTTTAAATTGATGGCTTTGAAACACCTTTAATTGCACGTGCAAAGAGCACAGTCTGTTTTCTAGAACACACATTTTTTTAGTACTCAGAGTAACCCCATCTTGGCATTGATGCAAAGCCCTAATATTCTTTTTACAGGGGGCACCAATGCACAACTCAGTTAGCACTGAGTTGTGGAGCAGAATGATTATTTATTTGTTGAATTATAGGGGTCAAACGAAAGAGTGGTTCTGCAATTACTACCATACACAGTGCAACTGCCTGTAATCTATTACTATAGATTTTATTTTGTTTTTGAAAGCATTTGTCCTTGAACTTCTAATTAACTTGGAGAAATTGAGTTGCAAGAACAACAGACTAGAAGATTTTAGAGAAGTGAGGATGCTCTGAGGTATGTGTCATTATTGGCAGTAATTTTGATCTTTATGCATCCTTTAGACACCACAATTAACAGCTTTACAAAAATAGCTTTATCTCGTGAGATCTTAGCACTGATGTCCATTCAAGCTATTTCTTTAGTTTTGCTGCATCTCAGGATGTTGTAAGTAGTTATGTCTTCTTATACATCCAACCATAATGAATGAGGTCAATTCTTGAGGGCAAAAGAGGACGTAGAAAAGTACCAATTCTCACTAAATTGATATTACCATCTACATGTCTCTTTTTAAAATAATAGCTGAATTATTAATTAATTATATTTTTAAGTTAATTATATATTTCTGCTCAACAGTCTGTAATTAATTTACAGGAAAAAATACAGTTTAATTTTTGATTCATTTACAGTAAATTGATAAAATTCTTTGAAAATAATTGTACTAAAGGGAGAGACTGGAGAATAAAAATAAAACACATCAGATACAGATGAAAAGATGTGAAATATAATCCTTTTGGGCCACATAGTCTCTTCTTGAGCCCACCATAGGTTTGTTTTGTGTTGCTGTGTGCTCATCCACTCTGGACACTGCTGTTCTGTGTGCCAAGATGTGCACATATGTATTTAGAGCAGATGATGTAGTTTTCAGATCATTTAGATTAGGGATGAGCTTACTCTGCAGCACTGTGACCTACCTCATTTAATAACTGGAATAACCTTTAATTGTCATCTGGGTGGTTTTGCTGATCTGGAAAACACTATGCATGACCCATTAGATGTTATATTAAGATGAAAATTTTTAAATACACATGTCTATGGGCATTAGACATTAAGACAAAATGCACACATCTGAGTTTTAAAACATCACAAAAAAGACCTGCCTGCAATACTTCCAGACATGATAGATCTGCCTTTGAAAAAGCCATCAATTTTAACTAAAACTGTTGGAATTTTTTTGGACCGGCTTATAAAATTCAGACCTTTCTGCAGTGAGTCATTTATTTATATAACTTGGTCATATTATCCACAGCTATAAAAAATGAAGTAAATCAGATCTTCTGCCACTCCATTTCACTCCTTCTTGTCATACATATTTCAGCACAACTGAAAGGAACATCTTTTGTTTACATATTTTAGAAATAATTCTAAGCAGCAGTTTCTTAAAGTGGCATTAAAAAATGTTAACTAAGTTGCTATCACTCTTAAAGGATTTTGTTCTCAAAGGTTTTGGTTTTAATTTTTATTCTTAAAAATATGTGTGAAACTTTCCAAAATGAAGATTTTAAAAGGAATTACAAAATCAAATCTCAAAATTTTGGGAAAAAGTCAGGAATGAGCTAAAGCAAAGGTCTGGATCTGCCTGTGTTTATATAGCTCATAAAATGAGCAAAAGTTCTGAAAAACATGACTAATGTCAAAGGTTTATAAAAAGTTTAATAGTGCCAATTAAGTCTTTGCATGATGCATTTAATTGTCTGGTACAGACCAGGCAGTTATTACAGTGCAATCAGACAGCAAATGTAATTTATATCCCAGCTATTAATATTTGCCATGTAAATGACCTAAAAGGATTTTATCTGAAGCACACAATACTTATTTCTGATTTTTAACATTCACTTTATCCAAGCAGGATCTGAAAATTCCATGTGAATTCAAAATCTAACCTTTTATAGTGAGGGAAAATATATATGTATACCCTGATAGCTGAAGATTTGGGGGGAAATACTGGCAATGGGACAAATTCTTAGGCTTCTCAATGTGTATTTTATCTTTCTTTTTATAGAAGTAGTTCTATCCAGGAAAGATCCCTGTAGGAAGTAGACTTCCCATTGGAAGAAGGACGTCGCTGGAGAGTGACAGTGAATGTTCCTTGGGAAGAGTGAATTTAATACTTATTTGTGACACTTGTGAGCCAAGGGCCGTGCTTGTTTGTCATTGCCATAAAGACACAAAGCCTTCAGTTCCCACTCCTTGTGCTTTGCACCAGGGAAGGACAGAAGAAGCAGAAAGCTTCCTCCATGTCAGACTCCTGAAGAACAGGGCCTGGTGCCACCTGCTGTGGCACAGGCACAGTCCCTGCTCCCAGGCAGTGACCAGCACCACCATAACTACACAGGGTCACACCCAACACCGGTGCAGAGAAAATCTGGATTTACTCCATGGCTCTAAACCAGGTTAAATTCACAGAAGGCTTACAGTGGAATTTTGCAGTGTGTATGCTCTGCTTTGCTGGGCTTTCAAAAGAGCAACTGAAAGCCATAATGTTGAAACCTTTTACCTCCGCCTTCTCTGGCCGTGTACCTTCCTGCATATTTCCTTTATTTTGTATGCTAGCCCATTAAAACATGTTGGTAAGCTCAGTTCAGTCCAGACAGCTCAAGGAAAACTCAAACGCAGGATATGAAAAAACAGAAGATGAAAAAGGGGACTAGCTTATGACTTCATCAAATCAACCTTGGAAATTGTCACCTATTGTTAATTTCTACTTTGAACATGAAGTTTAGTTCACTGGTTTTCATCGCCTCCATTTAGAACTCTATTGTTTAGAAATTGGACAGTTTCATTTTTCTAGTTACCAATAAAATTACTTAAATTGAAAGAGAACTGGTATTATTTATATTAGTTTGAAAGTAATCCACAACTGCAGGAATTGAAAAATGCAAAAATCAAAATCAAAGTTGAAAAAAAAAGCAGAAAATTTGCTTTTAGTATTTGATTATCAAGATAGCAGAGATCACTTAGGAAAGATCATATTCTTTATAAATACCATGGATTTCTAAATTATTTTTGGCTCTTACTCAAGGTACAAAAAAATATTCTTGTCCTGCTGAAACCACGGCATACTAAGTATTATCAAGTGAAAACTAGCAAACATTTTCCCAAAATACAAGCTCAGTAGCTTGCAGATAATATTGATTCTTATGACCCAAGCAATTACCTGTCTAAAAGTACTGTTCTTCTGCCTCCCTGCTTCCAAGAAATTTCTTTCTCCTGTTGGACTATTTAGAGTCCTAGAAAATATTTATGGATTATGGGTGTATTATTTGCAACCTACTGTCGTAACACAAAACCTTCACTGAAAAAATCAGATGTTCATTTTCATGCTCTTTAGCATCACCTGTACCAAACACAATCTCATCTTGCAGATTTCTCCAGCCCATTCTAATGCTACCTTTCTTTCTAAATACTCCTTAAGCTTTTCAAAAAGCAATCAAATATGCAATCAAAATATATTTGTTTTCTCTGTTGTGATCTGTAATGCTGACATCCATCCACTTACTTGATATTCCTCTGTTTCAGTGAAAGAGAATGAAAACTAAGCTATCATACCATGATCACTTTCATACTTTCATGATCATGATCCTCTTGTGTCCCTTGCTGGGACATTGGTGGACAGGTGCCTTTGCATACCTATGTTCCATAACTTGAATTCACCTT
Source organism: Calcarius lapponicus (assembly GCA_039654755.1). Lineage (NCBI taxonomy): Eukaryota > Metazoa > Chordata > Aves > Passeriformes > Fringillidae > Calcarius > Calcarius lapponicus. Next base: position 24,766,119 of record CM077464.1, read on the forward strand.
CATGAATCATTGATAAAATACGATGCGCTCCAGTTTGGGATGCTATGTTTTAACTATGGATGAGGTTACATGATGTATACATAACAGTGTTTTCAGTGAGTAGGGGAGCTTCAGGTAACACCACCTGACAAATCTCTTTTAATGCTACATACTAATTGAGTTGAAAACCAGCACATTCTTCATGAAAAAAGAAATAGCAGACCTCCACTCAAAGAAAGGAATTGGGGGAGTGGGAGAACAGAGTGGACAGGAGGGAGAACATGCAAAAAGACACCTATTCTCATTAACTCAATGACTACTGTCAGCAGAGTACTGCTACAAAGAAGGATAATGAATACTCTTCAAACTACATTCATGAGGGGAAAAAGGGAAGAAATAATGCCATTCTAGTTAGATGCAGCACAAGGTCTTGGTGCACTCACAAACGAGAGCTGATGAACACAAAGATGTAATCAGACAATCGGACATGCTCGTGTCACCAAGTTCATGCTTTGCATGGAATCTATTTTCAGTGGTGCCTAAAGATCAAATTCTCCCAAGTACAGGATGATGATACACTGGGCTTTTTTTGTAGCAGAAAATTGAACAGTTCTTACTTTGTCTATTCAGCATGCACACAATGCAAGGATCTTCTCTCATCATGTAGGAAACATCCATAGCTCTGCATGGCAGAGCAGTTCCAGCTAATGGGCTGCATATTGGACAGAAATCTGTAGCCATTTTATTAATGGATTACTGCTAGGAGAGCTTACCAACTGTCATGGATTTTTTCCAACTTTGAAGCATATGACTCACAAAAGGAGGATATAAATATTTTTGAGGCATGACATGAAGTTAGAGAAGAAAGCAAAATTCTAGAATAATAAGTCTCTTAACAGTATACAGAAGAGGTATTACATGTACCCTTCTGTAAAGGTTGCTTATCCACATACTATAATTGTCCATAAAACCCCCATCAATTCTGTGCAAATGAAGACAGAAACTATTGTCTTGTTAATACAAATTTAACTTAGGAGACTGCTGGAGTTTCTGCTTGAGCTGAGTAGGAAGGAACGAATTCCAAATCCAAAGAGCTCAGTACTTAAGGATCCACATGAGATTTTGGATGGGTCAGCCAAAAAGATTATATTGAGAGTTTTGTGGTCTCCACTTGGCATTCCTGACACCTTCCCATCCTCTGCCAGAATGGAGTCCCTGCATGTCACACAAAAAACACAGTCACAGTCCAAGTGTTTCAATATGACAAAGATGTATTTCTTCACTCAAATAGAAAGATGGAAGTTTATTTTTTTTTCATGTTATTTAAGGCTAGATTGGAAAAGGATAATATTTACAGCTGGACTTCAAAAGCACGCTTGCCAAAAAAGGCAGAACTGGTTTTTGACAGATTAGAATGGATGAGTGCTTATATGTAATCTGTCATTTATTTGTACAAATCCATATTTAGCCTGCAAATTGATACTTTTTGCTGGACTCTGTTCCTGTTGTTGGTCAAACCCAAACCCTAATATGCATTGTGCCAAAAAAATGCCCCCAAATCTGCATTCCATTTTTAAAGTTCAAACCTATTTCTAAATAAAAATGGCAGTTTTCCAAGAATATGACTCCCAGTAATGATCACGGTTGTGCTGGGATCCAGAGTAATACCCACATTTATTTTTCTCTCTCTGTGAACACACATATTCTTCTCACAGACCTATTTCTGATAACTAAAAATATTTATTCTATTTCTAAGAAGATTTAATCAGTACTTCTAATTGAATGTTAGTAGAATTAAGCATGATTCAATAGGATGTGTGAAGTTCAACCAACCAGGAGAATCTGATAGAATCATAGAATCATAAAATGGTTTGGGCTGGAAGGGATATTCAAGATCATCTAGTTCCAGAGATGATTCCACCTTCAACTAGACTAGAGCTCCATCCAGCCTGACCTTGAACACTTCCAGGGATGGGCATTCACAACCTCCCTGAGCAAACTGTTCCAGTGCCTCACCACCCTCTTTGTAAGGTGGTTTTTTCCTAATATTGAACCTAAACTTTCTTCCAATTTGAACCCATTCCGCCTTATCCTGTTACTACATGTCCTTGTAAATACTCTTGCCTCATCTTTCCTGTAATTTTCCTTCAGGTACTGGATGGCTGCAATTAGGTCACCCCTAATCCATCTCTCTTCCAGGCTGAGCAATCCTAATTCTCTCAGCATTTCCTCATATGAGAGGTGTTTCCATCCCTCTGATCAACTTGATGGCCCTGCTATGCACTCACTCCATGTCCTCCATGTCCTTCCTGTGCTGGACCCCAAAGCTGGGTGCTGTTCCAGGTGGGGTCTCTCTCCCCAGAGCAGAGCAGAGGGGCAAAACCTCCCTGCCCTGCTGCCCAGGCTGCTCTTGGTGCAGCCCAGGACACGTTTGGCTCTCTGGGCTGTGAGTGCCCATGGCTGGGTCATGTTCAGCCTCCCATCCTCCAGCACCCCCAGATCCCTCTGGGCAGGGCTGCTCTCAATCTGTTTATCCTCCAGCCTTTCTTCATTTCTGTATATGGATTCAGTATCTAATATATTCTTTAAATTTCAGTTAGAGAAAAGACAAGAGAAACCTGTGGTTTCCACTCTGAAAAATGTATCTGTTAACAGTTATTCTGGTGTTCATACCGTACTTTCTTTGTTAGCATTGCCTATTTCTTTTAAACGTTATTTATATGTGTGGCCTATAGCAGATGTTATGTTGAGACACTGGACACAAGCAAGTTTCAGGGACTTGGATAGCACACAGGTCTGATCCCTTGAAGTTTCCAAGAGTCCAGCTAGTCACTGTGGAATGAGATTAACTCACCAGACTTTGGAGGTCTTACAGCTTATGTCTAAAGTCAGTGAAGAAGGCATGAAAAAGAGCAATTACCCCCTTTTCTAATAAACACTCACATAGTTGGGATGAATGATCTTCTGTGGGTGCACATTATGCTAGGTTAATTAAAGTGTTGGTTTTTTTTTTTAATGAGGATAATATTAGACATATGAAGTCTGATTAGGTTTGGCTTATCCTCAGACAAAACCAAAACTCAAAACAAAGTTGGACAGTTCAGGGTTAGAGTTTTGCATCCAAAGAATTCTAAGTGCATCACGCAAGAAGTAGCTGTGATTTTGAGCTACCATTTTCAAAATACCACATGTGGCACAGGGAAGCTTTATTCTTCACCTTACTTCTTCCTTAGTCATGTTCTCTGACAAATTAGGTCATATTTATCTATAAATAAAGCTACTGAAGTACAAAAATTATCTGGAGGTGCTGATCCTACACCTTGACATAGCCATTAGCTTTGATACCTCTGCTGCTGAGAGGTAGGTAGGCACGTGATGGAGTGGGTGCAAGGCTGGTTAGTGAAAGAGATCCTGGGGTCCCCACTTCCCTCATTCAGGAGCAAAACACACAACTGAGCTGCAGGCACACCAGTGCTGATGAATTTAATATCCTGCCTGTCTACCTCTGGACAGCAGCCAATGTCAGCAGCAAGAACTTGGAGAATTCTTACTGCAGGGAAGAAAGATGGCAGGGGAGTAAGAATAAACAAAAAAGGATGTTGGTTCTGGGGTTCTGGGTTAGAGAAAGATACAAAATGATCAGGGTATAACAATGATTAAATCACCTGTTCACTATGGCTGTTGATGGCTGTGATCTGTTGTTACAGCAGGGACTCTGCCTTCCCAAGACAGATGGGACTGGGAGACTTGCACAGAGAGGTTGCAGATTTGGTTTTCTCAAGCTGCTTTTACTGCAGATTCCAAATGCCAGTGAATGCCACCAGCCCCATGTAACAAACTGAAGCTAAGAGGCCTTTGCAATTTTTGCCTGTTATCTTAAAGGGCTTAATTCTGCAGTGTATGTAAAACCAAACTCCAGCTATCAGGAAGTGCAGCTGTCTTTATCTGCCTTCAGTAGCACTCATCAGCAGCTCAGTGCCTCATTACCAAACCTGAAGCCAGAAATGTATTTGCACAGGGACAGAATGATCATGCCCAATGTCAGGTGAAGGACATTTGCTTTCATTATTTTTCCCTTGTCTCTTGTATTATTCACATATTTCCTCTTCTTTAATGTCTCTTCTCTTGATTATTAATGTATGAAGAATGCTGGCTGTACAGTTCAGAACATGACAACACCTGAGAAACCCCAAAGAAGCCAAGCACTGCTATGTGTTATTTATAGGATTTCAGGATTCTCTGTGTTTCCCTCAGTTTCTGGGATTTTATAATTAGAGAGAGAAAGACTACCAACTCAGATTCAGATGGTGAAAGAAGCTGCAGAGCTCTGTATTGACCTATTTATGCCAGAACTCCTCTTTAATTGTTAAAACATTCCTGTTGTAGGGGGTCAGAGGCTTCATGTATTAATGCACAAAGTCATGGGACTGAGTTGAATAATTTATTAATTGCTTTTGTGCACCACACCTAGGGCTTTTTGGAGAAAGGGTAGAATATTTAGTGGATTAAAACAATGTGTTTGAGTCATTTATATTCAGTACGAGTCTTATGACTGCTCCAGGACATGGGGTTGTTTAGGCAGAAAAATAGCAGGCTCAGAGGGGATCTTGTGGCTCTCTAAAGTTTCCTGAAAGGAGGTTGTAGAGAGATGGGGATCCTCTTCTCCCAGGACAAAAAGAAATGTTTTTAATTTGTGCCAGGGAAGATATAGAATGGGTACTAGGAAAAATTCCTTCAACAAAATGGCTGCCGAGCGTTAGAACAGGATGCCCAGGGAAGTGATTCATTCACAAACCCTGGAGGTATTAAAACCATCGAATCATATAATGCTTTGGGCTGGAAGGGACCTTCAAGATCATCTAGTTCTGATGCCCCTACCATGGGCAGGGACACCTTTCAGAGGACCTGGTTGCCCAGGACTCCATCCAACCTGGCCTTGAACTCTTCCAGGGATGGGAAACCCATAAGTCCCCTGAGCAACTTGTTCCAGTGCCTCACTGTAGAGAATTCCTTTTGGAAAGTGTTTTGAAATGTTTGTGTGAATAAGGGTCTGTGGACAGCATTTAACCTCAGTTTGGAGAGTCAGGCAAAACACTTCATATCAGGGTCTTCCAGTGAACACATGCACACAGCTCTCCATCCATGGCCAGGAGCAATGACCTTTAGAGAGCTGAGCACTTCACTTGGAAGGGCTTTTCCAAAGGCATTTCCCCATTGTCTGGACCCAACTGGTGCTTAAGGCCCTTATGGCAATGACTCATTCATTTACTCACGGCTGGAAAAGACCAGAGCAATTGACAGAGTGCAAGCACTACTCAGGGTCTGGCTATTTTCCTGCCTTTAGTGACCAAAACCAGTATTTTCTTATAGAATATCTGTGATCCTAAAGTTCTATTTCATGTTCACTAAGAACACAGGAACTCAACTTTTTACTAGCTCATAGCCCTTTGAAAGTTTTTTTTTTTTTTTTGAAATGTAGTTATTATCTTTTAGATACCGCCATTAAAATAGACAGAAGAATGTGAAATGTATATACAGGGCTATGATTGCTGTCCGGTTTGTTTAAATTAGAGAAAGTCTATATTTTGAAATTGTACAAATAACTTAGAATGTTTGGATTATAAAACTAAAGATAACTGTAAAAGGATATGAAGCTGTAAAAGGATATGAAAAGACAAAGAGTGATTAAAAAAATATTTTTCATTAGTCTTCCATTTTCTTTAAAATCACAACTTGCTACCAGTTGAGTAAAATAGTGCCAGGCTTTATGTCTAGAGAGCCTCTGGAATATTTCTGTTCTTGTTTTTTTTCTGGTAATGTTTTAAGATTACCTTTTGTCAAAGAGTTTATTTATTTAACACATTTTAACAGCTTTTACTCCTCTGCAGTGCCGCATAATGTTTACTTATTTTTCTATTGGCCTGAATGTTCTATTAAAATTAATTTCTATTAAATTAATTGCATACTAATAGAAACTTGCTGTGTGATTGCTTGTTGCAGCCCTGTGGTATTGCTGCTTTCCTAATTTGGATGATTTTCTTTCAAAAAAAAGAGCAAAAGGCCCTCAATGATAAACTTCAGCATGAGGACTGAAGGTGTCTTCTGAAGTGCGCCAAAAGTGACAGCAAATGTCAAAATTAACTTGGAAAGTTGCCACTTCACCAGATAAAGAACCAGGCCACCAACTGGTATGTGTCATGAAATAATTAATGAAATAGGGTATTGGAGGCCCTTGTACAGTCTTTTGGAAGTGGTTTCACTCTTTCTTAGCTGAATGTAATCATATTCTCCTTTTGCTTCACATGCTCCCAGGCCACACTAGCCATCGTCCCATGATATCCAGTTGATACCCACTGCAGCTGATCAACTGGACACCAATCCAACGGAAGGGGAAAGAAGCGTCTAAATGCCACAGTCCAAAAGGGGCACTGAAATGCAGTCAGTAACTCTAAATGATGTGACCCAGCCTTCCTGGCACAGGCAGAGATAAGCCCAATAACTCCAGATTTTTCACCTTTTTTTTTTTTTTTTTTGCTACAAGAACTTGATTTCCCTGTTAATTTTAGCAGCCCTTTCTGCCAATACATCAATTTTTCTTAGGATGACCGCAGTTGTTGGCAATTTTCTGTGTATGGTCCTGTCCTGGTTTCAGCTAAGATAGATTTTCTTCTCAGTAGCTGTTACAGTGCAGAGTTTTGAATTCAGAATGATAATATTACACTGATTTTCTTGTTGGTTTTTTTCCTAAGTCCTGCTTATCTAAGTCAAGAACTTCCTTGTCTCATGTTCTTCTGGAAAAGAAGAATGCAAAAGAAACTGGGAGGGAGCACAGCTGGGACAGGTGACCCAGACTGACCAAAGGGATGTTCCATTCCATTGAAAGTCATGCCCAGTATAGAAACTGGGATGAGTTGTCCAGAAGGATGGTTGATCTGGATTTGGGAAGAGGGATCTGACACTGGTCAGCAGGTGGTGAAAAATTGCATTACACATCACTTGGTTTTCCCCTTTCTACTAACATTATTATTGTTATTCACCATTATTATTGTATTTTATTTTTCTTTTTATTACACTGTTCTAATCTCACTCAAGTTGCACTTTGAGTGTCTTCCCTGTTCCATCAGGGTTTACATTTGCATTGTCACAACGAGTTACGGGAGTAAGGAAAGGCTGTAACAGACAAGCATCATTGATTTAACTCTCAGAGTACTTTTACAATGCTTGTTGCACCCCTAAGGTAATTTCCACCCTCCTCAGTCTCACACACAACCAGACCCTTCTTCCTAAGTGAAGACAGCACAAGAAACTTCCACAGGACCATGTTTAGTAGGGCTCACTTTGTCTGTGTAGCATCCTTTCAGCATCCCTGGGTCTGTCCTACATCACTGGTGTGAACAGGAGACAAAGGCTGCCATGACCCAGCCCTGCAGCCCCATCAGGTTCCTAACTGTTTCCCATGAATGAAGTTCACAAAAGGGAAAAGAGATAATCCATGATGTGGGATCTAAAATGAACAAATCCTTCAGATCAACCCTTGCACAAAGACTTCTGTGTCTCTGCCACAATCTGGAAAATTAATGTGGTGAGTATGCATGGCTGCTAACTGCCTGTGTATGCCAGTCCAAGAATTAGTAAGTGCTTTGCAGTTGTTCAGTCACAATAAGAAAATTACAATCAATTGGCATTTTGAATAAAGAAATGAATGGTACACTTCAGTGAGATGACACTGCTTCAGGCACTCAAGTGCTCATCTCTATTTATAGCTGTATAGCTGAGGACAGAAAAAAAGGAAGGAGGCGGGAGAGAAAATAAATCCCCAATGAATCGCTATTAATTGCTTCCCAGTGTACTGACTCACTATATTCTTCCCCAGAAGACAGCTTTCAACATTTTTTTTTATTTATCTCATCTCACAGTGTAAATTTACACTGCACCTCTGAGCAGAGCACCCTGGCCTGTCTTGGTGGCCAGCAGAGAGAAGGGGGCACTCCTGGGACCTGGTGACCTGGAAGGTGTCTGGCACCTGCTTTGAGGTGCAGTGGATTGCTCCCTAAGCTAGCAAGGGAAGCCAGGGTGATTAGCAGAGATTTAGCTCTGACCTATATTTTAGATGTTTGTAACTAAGCAAGTGAGTCCCACTTGGTACTTTTCTTGCCTTAATTTCCCACTTAAAAAGTGACTATTCCGCATGATCAAAGACAAGTTGTCTGTGAGACCTTCCAAAGTGAGAGGTGTGCCATAATGACTGACAAGATAGAAGAAGTCACGAGTGCAAGAGAGCTAAAACTGTCTTTGTATAGACAAGTATTGCAGTGAATATCAGACAGCTCAGGTTGACAAATTCAGTTCAGCTCACTCAAGATTCTGTAAACATTGATATTGGCCCAAAATTCATCTGACTCCTTCCACTCCTGGCAGTGAAATCTTGGAAATGCATCAATATGCCATTGGAAAACTCTTGGGAAGCATTTCAGTAGCTCTAATTCAATCCCTAACCAGGAAGTATAGAAGGAATTGGGGAAAATTTGTTCTTAAGCCCATTAAAGCTTTAGCAACCCCAGCCCTGATGGTGTTGAATAGAAATGAACTGAGGGTGTCTCTGGAGGGAGCAAGCAGGCTTGGTTGGCATGGCACACTGGAATGTGTCAGAGGAGCAAGAGGGACAGCGTTGGTGCAGGGCAAGGGTCTGCATTGCTGTACCACTTGTAAGTGCTGGAGAGATTTACACTGGGACAAAGGATAAGCAAGCTGATACAAGAGCACCAGAATTTTCTCCCCCTGCTTTTCCTTCCCCTTGGCCTGTGGGGGCTCAAAGTCAGAAATCCTTCTAAGATTCCATGATCCGTGAGATGGCAACTCAAGCTGGTGCAGACCACACTGAATTGTGAGAGCTCAGGATTGCCCTGCAGGGCCAGCACCAGAGCTGTGACCAGAATCGTGTCATGGATGGAAAGCTGCAGCCACTGCAGCCAGCAGGGAGAGCAGGAGGAGGACACCAACAAGCTGCTTATGAAGGATTTCTTGTGGGTCACTTTGCTTGGGGCATCATCATTTTGGGAATCACAGAGGAACTGCCCGATGGAGCCCAAGGATTGTGCTGCTAAACACAAGTCAATGAGGCTGCAGAATGAAAGCCTATTTCTGACAATCAGTAAAAAAATCACCACTAGTAATGGAAAAGATTTTATAATACTGACAATGAAGCACTAAATTTGCACCAAATCTTCAGCAGTAGGTAGGACATTGACACGTGCATTTAGCATGTTTTGAGGGATGGTGAGGATGGAAAGCACAGAAAGGTGGCTGGAGTGTTTCTCGAATCCACTTCTCACCCTGTATGTCTACAATTTCAACAAAACCCATCTTTTTTTCTACATTCGCATAAATATTATCTGCACAAGAATGTAAACAACAGTAAAAAATTGGAATCGGGACACAGCTCAGCTCTTCAAGGAGTGCCTGCTTTCTGAAGACATGCACATGCACACCGTCCTGCAGCTTACAGCCTATAGTAGGATCACATCAGACATGAAAAGTATAACTTTCCATGCCAGAGCAAAGAGCAAGCCAGTTATGTCTTCTAGTGATAGAAATGTAATACAAAGCATCCCATGCCTTAAACTGCATTTTCTAGCTGTATCTATGTAACAATTGCAACAAAGTTAATTGTGTTTTTCCATTCTTGTTGGGAACTGTGAGTGTTGATAGTGCCTCATTCCTCTTGCCTTGTTGGCAATTCCCTATGCGTAGCTTTTTCACAAGTGTCATAGGAGATGCTGCCCAGAGAGAGTTCACTGCTGAGCATCTGTGTTGTGCCTAATAAAACACTGAGGTGTGAAATGTCTGTCACAGAAGAACACTATGATGAAACAGCATGAAAAAATGTCTTCCCAGCCCTCCTGGACAACTGTAGAGCAACATATCTCCTAATCTCTTCTGAAACCTGTAACCTCAAGTAAGGCACTGATTGCACACAGAGGCAAATTAAAAAGGACTGCACCCATTTTTCACCAGGCTTTCTAACTGCTGTTATTGCTGTTGTAATTTTCAACAATTAAGCCTATGAGGGAGGGGGCAATAATGGGATTACTCTTCCTTTAGGACCCCTCCTGACAAATGTGTGTTGCTGGCCACAAACCCGTGTTTAGGTTCATGCTCCTCATACAATACAACATCACCTTGCTCAGCAGTTACTGCAGCAACAGCTTTGCCTGAACTCATTCCTTCATGAGGCACCTTGAACCTTCTTGTTTTCTCACAGACAGGGGACCCAATGCCCTATTTACAAAAATGATTTAATAAAAACAACACTATTCTTTAGAAGACAGCAAATGGTCTTTCTTCTATCTGCTGCACCTAGAGCTCAGTTCCCTACAAAGTGAAGGAGAAACAAAATCAGCTGGTTTTCAGAGGATTTACAGTGACCTGACACAAGGTGCACTTATTCAAAGGGCACTGCTGAGGGTAATCAGCCTTGATCCAAAGAACCCATGAAGCTTCACCTCTTTGCAATGGCCAAGGATCCAGCTCACACTTTGTCCATGCACAGACAGAATAGTAATTTCCCATAAGAAACACCACAAAAACTTACAAAACCATATTCATCAGTAGGTGGGAAAAGCACTTTTGACAGAATATGGTCAGACAGAATTTTTGGTACCACTTCAATCTCCACTAAGCTCTACAAGAACATGGGATGTGTTCTTTGCAGTTGGCCTGTAGAAATCTGACATCGTTGTAAACAGAAAATATTTGGGAGAAAAGAAGGGAAAATATTTTGCTATTAACTCAGTCTAAGACTCAGAGGTTTCCCATTGAATATTATTTGTAGCAATGATACTGGTAAAAGCTAGGACCTATTTCTCACTTTTTGAAGAGAGTTGTTTTTATTAGCAGAGGTGTATGAAGTAATAAATACCTGCTTTTAAGCATTTAATGTAAAATTAGCCCTCATAAACTAGTAAGAACATACCTTGAAATTTGTAGTCTACAGATAAGCTAGTGTGCAAGAACATAGTAGTGTATGGTTTTGAATATAAAGTAGTAATTTCCCTCATTAACATAAAAACACTTAAATGACCTCTAGGTATTTAGACTTGTTTTATTCTGAATATACTTTACTTAGTATTACAAACCTCACCCACTGTTTAATTCTAGGAAAAAAACATTTATTGTAAAAAGTATTTGCTGAATGGTGTTTGTTTGAAAGCCTGCTGTCAGCACATAAACCACCACCAGTATCAGCTGGAACAAAGGCAGAGGACCTGTAGCTCAGCATCTGGCATATCTGATGACAGCCTGGCAGAGAGAAAGGGCACGTCCTCATGGCTCAGAATTGCACTCTATGTCAAGCTCTTCATAATAAAATCCTTGGAATCCACCTGCTAAAGCCTTTGGTCTAAGAAGCATGCTTATAGAAGCCTCTGACTTTGAGGTCTGCTTTCTGGGACTAAATCATATTATTTCATCCTCTGAAGGAAAGCTGACATTAGTGGGACTTGGTGGGTACATTAAAGGACAGAGTTTGACCCAGTGGCTTAAGAAAAAAATAAAAGAGATAGGACTCTAAGGTTCAAGTCCATATTACTGCTTGACAAACTGAAAAGAGTGAAACCATTGCCTTACAAAGAAAAATAAAAATTAGAACATTTTGACTGCAAGACCTATAAATCCACATCCACACTTCATATTGAGAAGACTCACTTTGTAATAGTCTGGTAGTCAATCAAAACCTCAGTACCTGGTAACTTGGACAGGTCAGGAGATATGAGCCCTTACTCTCACTTTTTGTTAGAGAAGGCAGAAGAACTTATCTGCAGCTGCTTAGAACTTTTGTTTTTTAACCATCTTTAAGCACTGAAGGAAATCACGCTGAGTGTACGGCTCTGGATGACTTTCTGGGAGGAACTTTCAGCAGAAGTAATTCTCCTGGCTCTGAGAATGAGGCTAAGGGAGGAAAAAGCATTGTTTTGTCCATGTGGGCCCAGGAGGGACTAGTTCAGATGGGGACTGAGAGGCTTAGCAATGCAAACTGCTCCCACTGCCAGCTCTATAACTTTAAAGCCCCAGCATATGTGAGCACACTGGATAAAGTCCTCCCCACGACTCCAGCTGCTGGCTGTATCACTTCTGACTAATGAGAGGCAGAAGCAGAAGAGGAAGAAAGCAAGTGGCAGGAGAAGGCAGCAGAGGTGCCACAGATAAATGGGGAGGAAGGATGAAAAGGGAGCACTAGTCTGTAAGACACTTCCACCAGCACAGGGCCCAAGACCCCATCCTCAAGTCTGCTATCAGCAAATACCTGGGAAACCACTGATGGAAACAGCATGGCAGTCCTTCCAGGAGATGGCTCAAAAAGCTTGATATTGCTATTGCTGGTGCTTCAAGTCACCCACTACCAGAAACCTGGAGATTTACCCCTCCTGAGATGATCTGGACAGTGACTTGGACATTTTCAGCTTTACATTTTTCTAAAAGGGAAGAAATTAAATCACTGCTCTTGAAAGAGCACCAAAATTGTGAAGTGCTGAAGAAATGGGAAATGCCGGAGTCCCTCTGCTCTCCTGCTACTCATGTGAGAGGACAGCACTGCACAAGAAGCGACTGCGCGCTCATTTTTCTGTGGGTACCCTGACTCAGGGCAGGGGATGGCCACTGCTCAGAGCAGGAAAGCTGGTGTGTGGATGAGGGATAGTGAAGGATTGCTTAATCCAGACATGGGAAATGTGTCCTGGGTCACACAAGGCACTACAGAACAGTTTCAGTCAATAGTTCTCATTTTTTTGTCAAGAATCATGAATGTTTTCCTCTGCAAATAAAATCACTAAGAACTGGTTGTTTTTTTTTTTTTTCTGTTGTAAAGTTATTGATCATATAAAACAATCCCCAAGTTCTTAGGGGAGAGGTGGTGTTTTCATGAGATCAAAGGGGAGAAGAGGCAAAAGCTCACAAATTTTCAGGAATGCGAATCACATGGGATGATTCACAAGGGACATGGAACAGCAGCAGTAAGTACAGAAGCAGATCCTATGGGGAGCATAGGATCTATAGCAAGCATAAACATCACACTGTTAAAGACTGTCATGAGGAATATTTTCAAAGAGCCCAGATTAAACTCAAACCAAGCCAGCTCTGGCATTGTTCTCTAGCACCAAATGTTTGACCTTACAGGCATGTAACTTAGAGACCTGCATGTTAAAGTTAGGTATGTGGAAAAACCAGATACAAACACAGTCCCCTGTACCCTCCATTCAATTGCTTTGTTTGAATTCATGTCAGATTACAATGAATGTAACCCAGTGAAATGTTGATGATCTCTGCCCAGTGTTGGTAGAGGTAGAGAAATCAGCTTCAGCTGAAATTATATTTTATAGCTAAGAGGGAAAAAGCAGTCAGGCACCGAAGACTGCTTTTACCTAGCACTTGAAAGAGAGTTCTTTCTGTTGAAAATCAAAAAGCTTTGGTAAGGGAAGGAAAAAAAGCATAGCTATTGGCTCTACTCTTTGGTAAAATAAAGCACATTTTCCAATGTTTTTCTTGCAGCATGGTTCTGAAGATAATTTAATACGAGTTCAAAGATCAAAACAAAAATACTAGTGAAGAGCCAAAATAGAGGAATAGAAATATCTTTCTTATAAATATCTCCAAAATCTAGGCCTACACAAAAACTGGAACTTACCAAGTCAGGAAACCATTTTGCTAAATTTGAAGAGTCCTGACATTTTGCAGCTTCCTTATTGCACAGTTATCAAAGGAAAGAGCTTAAACTCTTCCTAAAGACATGAATGTAGCACCCAAAGTAAGGAAGAGACTTCTAGAATCTATTCCTGTCTTTCGCACCTAGATCTAGAAAAACAGGTTATAGAGTGATGGGGAAGAGGGGAATAAAAAAATCCTCACAAACAAAAATACAAACAAAAAACCACAACCCCCCCCCCCCACAAACCCTCATCACTTAAAACCCACATGCTATATTTTCTTTATTCTCAATATCCTTGTTTCTCTGATGCAATATCCAGTCAGTATGTGCAGGACTTCCATTCAAATAAAAGAACATTTGAAGGAAGGCAGCCCTGGCTATTGCAGATATTCTCTTTACTGCTGTTATTTTTACAACTGAAGAAGATATTATTTTTACATTAAAGTTTTCTGGGCTTAGAATAATTTCATCAACTCTCTAGAGCTTGCAAAGAAAAGGAGACATAAAATCAGAAAGCTATCAATAACTCTTTTCTAACATTTTCACTAGAAAACAGTAGCAAAGTATGCATTACATTTTTAACTGGAGTTTTTTTGGAAGAAAACAAAATCAGAAAGAACAAAACCACACCCCCACTAAACCACTTAATATGCTTTGCCAGCAAACATATTAATTTGTATGTCTTGGATTCTATCTGCAGCTGATATTCTCTTTAATCAAAAATACTGAACAGAATCAAAGAAAAAATGCTGATTTATATTTTATTGCTCATGTTTTATCTTTCTCACTTACATAAAAGACCTATTTTCTGCACTGTTAACAGATCTTAATTTAAATATGTTAACACAAACATTTGTACGTCTATTTTAGATACAAATACCTTGTATAAGTAAATAACAATGCATAAATATATATGTAGATATGTAAGTATACAGATATACAAACTTCAATTATTTTTAAAAATACATCAAAGAAAGTCACTATTGTTATCCACCAGCTGTGACCAGAACTGTCTCTTTAACATGCTGCATTTAATGAGACATTATGCTAGCATTTCCCACTCTCTGTATTTCCCTGGAAAAAAAAATCTATGTTAAAATCAGTAAGGGAATTATGTAAATAAAGGACCAACCCTGATGAAAAAGCAATTGTATATCTCAGCAGCTGTGTACGTCCCTTTATGATAGATGATTAACTAGCAAATTGTTTGCATATTTGTTTTATGGAGCATTTGGCAATTTAACTATTAGCTATGAAGGTTTAGCCAAAAGTCATTAAAATACTTAGACTGGTACAGATCACAGGTGGCACTGTTATAGCAGACTCATAAAATGCCAAAATGTAAGAGATACCTGAAAGCAAAGGACTGTATCCACAGAGGGTTGTCCATGGGATGTGAGTAGGGAGCAGGCTGGACATCTAATCCACCCCCTTGGTGGTTCATGGGGACTCAAAACAACCAAGTTCTGGCTTCTGCTCATGTTTGAGGGTGATTTCAGCCCTAACATTGGTGCCACTGAAGTTGCCTTGTCCTGTAGTCCTTTTGATAATCTATGAAAAGGGACATCACTGCTACAGGCAAAATTTGAGAATATCTCTGGAACTTCACAGGTAGATCTGGGCTGTTTGAGACCTGGGTTCCAGCTCCACTTTCATGGATATTTAATGTAGATAACACAGTCATGAGTGCTACGCTGGCACAGGGATCATCACAACACAGAATTCTTCTCCCTCTTTTACCTACTGAATGTGCGAAATTTAGAAGGAAGGATCACCCCCACCAAATCTTGCGTTGGAAATCTTTTGTAATGTGGGTTAAAATCTGCTCAGGAAGGAAACTGAATCTTGATTTTCTGCAATTTGGGTAAGTGTACTGACACCTCAGCTGTGGGAAAGAGCAGACAGCCTCTTCCAGGTGTGACTGGGGTGGCTGAAGACAGCTTACCTCTGTCATCACCCAAAGATTACTTCATTGAGCAAGTGGAATATAATTGTGGCTTGTTTGTTTTTGTGTTTAGTGTCAAATGAATAGAGAAAATCAGACTTAGTACTAAAATAGATGAAGGCTTTCATTCACCAGATGCTGTAGCAAGCAGCATCCACCAGTAGATAGCTGCCTAAAAAGTACCTGGGTTGCTCTGAAGGCAGGTTCTGACTGAAGTGAGTATGGGTACACATTCTGGAGTCTAAGAGTTCTCTGAAAGTTTTTTTCTTCTTTTGCTCAGAGGGACAATGAATACTTCAGTTCTGCTATTACTGCATTTCATTATTTTCATGAGAACAGGTACAGTATAAGAAGGCACAGTTTGGTCCTTTCTATTGTCACAGGGAGAAGTTGCTCTGCCTAGGACGAGACTGCCTCAGGACGAGACTGCATCCTGGCTTGTTCACCATGGCTTTGTCCCTGTATTTTGCTGTAAGAAAGGAGTTGGTTCTCCATCAACCATTCCAACCTCTCTCTGCTGTCATCCCTGACTCCTTCCCACCAGCCCACTTTCACAATCCATTTCCCCAAGCCCTGCAGGTGCAGCCCCTGTTTCCAGACACACAGAGCTCCGTGGCATGCACGAGAAGACGTGCTTGTGACCAAAGGGCTGCCCTGGATCCATTGCCAAACCTAGCACAAACACTGCTCTTCTGGTGCTGATACCCAGACATCATACAGCTCTAGCTGTTAGTTACAGACACAAGGGTCACTTGCTGCTTAGTGGAGAACAAAAAGCATCAGCACAAGCTCACGTGTAGCTGCAGCTGCAGCTGCAGTGCTGTGGATGTAAATGTGTATAAATTACAGCTGCACCCTGCCTGCTTCCCCCTGCCATCTCAGCATGCCTTTCCTTTGCCTTCTGCCTTGCTCTTGCAGACCCCCACTCACTTCCTCCCATCAGAAAAGAGCCACCTGAGCTCAGATTGCAAGTAATAAATTTCTAAACATTGTTTTGGAGGTTTGATGCAAAACAGAAATCAGCTCATGATCCCCAAATCCTACTGGTTCGCCAAGCTATTTTCAGTATACAAGCCCATGCCAGTTTAATTTTGCTACAGTATGCCAAAGAGTTCAAACAGCAATTTGCACCTGGCCAAAAATGCACTGCTTTTATTTCTTAAAAATTACACCACACAACACATTTATCCTGTGTTCTTGTACTTGCCTCAGCTGAAACCTCACTAGCATCAGAGTTAACCTGGAGGATTCATGAGGAATTAGAGAAATACGTTGTTTTCTCTATTTGTGGAACATACTTTCCAAGAACAGCATTTCCTTCTGCTCCCTCCTCTCAAATTTCCCCCCAGCCTGTTGCTATGCTGGTGCTGTGTGTATTCACTTGGCTGCACCATGAGCTGCCTGTGGCAGGGAGATTTTATTTGTGCTCCTCTATAATGTAGTTTTGTCTCACTGTGGACATAGCAGCCCACAAAAATGATCTTCATCACAAGGCACTGACAGGGTAGATCAGTCATTCATCAAGATGATCATTGACTCCCCAGTGAGGTGGGGGCTGTGCTTTCAAGACCAGCTATAATTTATCCCAGCAAACTTGATGATATGTGGCTATTGTTGAGGAAAAACTGAGAAAGCCTGAGCACAGCACACAGCCTGTGATGGGGTTTAAAATGTTTTCCTATAGGTGAAAAGAATAATTTCCCCCTTTAACCTGCTGTGGGGCTCTCTGTGAGAGTCATCAGGTGAGATGTCTGTCTTGCGGCAGTGATGGGGGACTGGAATGCACTGTGGAATAACTTGTTATGACAGATTCATACAAAAGATCAGATTAATTAAGTTCAGCCTTTCCCTCTTTCTCATTTTTCCTGATTCAATCAGGAAAATGATCATCATCATCATGCCCAAGATGATGATGACTCCAGCTGGAAAAACAGAGGAAGAGAATCTGCTTGAAGAGTTGTCTTCCTAAATTAAGCAGGATAAAGAGGTGACCTGAATTTGTTTGCTTGTCTGTAAATAAAGAACTCATGAAATCTTAAAAAGCAGCTTTTGACTGTAAACAGTGACTTTGCCTATTTAATATAGCTTTAAAAACTTACACTGCCTCCCTCCACCTCCAGATGATGGGGTGGCTTCCCAGGGAACACATGCAGGAGCATTGCCTTCCTCAGGCTCTCAGCTTGCAGTGACTTAAATAACCAGTTTCCAGCCAGTCTGGCTGAAAAAATAACCAAAGCATAAAAGCATAAAAGCCTTTTTTAATGTGTGTGGAGGCAGTGTGAGGAGTCTCAGGGCTCCTTTGCTGGCTCCCCAGCAGGCACTGCTGGCCTCACTGCTCTCTCCATCTCTAATCCATGCCCATGGTGCAGCTTTGACAGATGCTACCCATCACTAGCACCAGAGATACTGTGAACTGATTGTCTAAATTCAGGAGAGAGACTTAAAATCTTGCTGTTTCAAAATGGCTTATTTTAATGCTTTTTATTTGCCTTTGGGTTTGAGTTTTCAGTCATGCCAGCAATTGCAATCATGAAGCCTGCATGTTTTTTCCTAAAATGGGACTTAAGGCTGTCATTAACAGCTTCTTTACACAGATGAGGCTTTAGGAAAAATCAAATATTTTAAGACTAGTAATAAAATCTTGAGAATTATCAACATTTTATGACACTATCTCCTTTGCTGTTCTCATATCTTCCTGCCTCAAGAAATCAATTCCTCTGTGTCAGACAAGAGGATCCATGATACCCATCCAAAACTGGAATGTATAAACAGTTTGCAGCTCAAGCCAATTTCATCTTGCCATCTTTAATAACAGCTCCATTTTAGAACATTTGGAGAGTAGAAAACTAAGAACAAACAGTAATATTTTTTTTCTGATTAAAAAATGCTCCAAATGGGCTTTTATTTTGAAAGAGTCTTTAATGTACAGTGAAGATTTAGAAATTATTACATGGCAGAGTGAACTGTAGTCCTACTGAGTGAAGTGTAAGATATTGAATAAATCATTTTGATTTGACTAGGAAAAGTGGTCCAGGTCTCTAACTACTGCTATAATAGAAATAACTACATTTTAATTGTGAAGAAGACTTTTAAGCATTTGTTTGTGTGTGTATACATGTGCATGAATTTGTACTGTTTGAGAGTTTATTAATAAAATAAGGAAAATAAAGTAACCCTTTACTTATTGCTATGGCAGGAATACTGCAATTGAAAATTGTTGCAATTGAAAATGAGTGTCCTGCTGTAGTGCTTGTCACAGGAAAAGTCTGTCCCTGCTCCAGGACACATGCAAACCTAGATACAAGTTAGAGGAGAGAGAAATGAGTCAGGGAGATGAGTTCACAGTAAGAAAACAAAGTTTAACAGAAAAACAGGACTCTCAGCCTCCCATAAGAGCATTTTTCAGGATGATGTAATTTTTATTAAGTGGACTGAAATTACATTATTATCCAGTACTTCTCATACCCCAAAATATTGACATGTATGATGATACATAATTTTCCCAATGAGAAGAAACACTCAAAAGTCATTATGATACCTCAAAATACTGTGACTTCCAACAGTGGATCCAAGTGCTACAGTCTCCAAGATTTCAAACATTTGAAAGAACATTTGCAGACCTTTTTTGAAATAGCTGTCCTTGAGTATAGAAGATAGTCCCCTCTTACAATTAGCTGAATATTGCATGTACATCACCATAAAACTTTGAAAGCATTGGGATCAACTTATTTTTTGACAAAGCTAAAGCAAGAATGGTAATCAATCCCTTGGCAATGGAAATTTTAAATTTAAAATAAGCTTTACAAAGCCTTTGAACCTTCAAACACTTTATCCTTAAGAAATTAATGGGTCCCTGAAGAAGTCTTATTTCCCTTTCTGTTTCAGTTATATATACTTCAATTACATTAATCAACAATGCAACAAAATAACTGATAAAAATCAACCTCCCAAAAAAAATCTTCCTGATGCCTTTTTGCCACTTGTC
The DNA here is from genome assembly GCA_039654755.1 of Calcarius lapponicus. Taxonomy (NCBI): domain Eukaryota; kingdom Metazoa; phylum Chordata; class Aves; order Passeriformes; family Fringillidae; genus Calcarius; species Calcarius lapponicus. The sequence goes on from CM077464.1 coordinate 24,785,727, forward strand.
CTCTTTTTTTGCCCTTTTTGGATTCTAAACTGCTCAGGGCTCTACAGAAAAATTGTACTTTCTGGTTTTTGTGCTCTATTTTTTCCAGCTTTGGTTTGCTGTCACAGTAACACCTCCCTCCACCCCTGACCTATTCCTCTCGCCAGCAATTTATGTTGACTGCAGCAACACCTGCAGATGAAAGCAGCCCTATGTGAGAGGTTTCCTTCTGCTGAACCTGGAACAGCACTGAAGAGTCCTTCAAATGTTTCTCCCCTTTAAAGGCAATTGGAACTTTACGGAACATTTTCTTTTTCCTCTTAGGAACAATTACCATTGTGGTCCCCAAGCTGCCATGCCAGCCTCTGCCTTTGGGCAAAAATGAATATATTTTTCAAGTTTCACTACATCAAAAACTCCTAGAAGTGACCTTCCTTGTTACAGGTATAGATTGTGGATGCCTTTATTGTGCCTACTCTTAAATCCCATCATAGTTATAGTTTCAGTCTATCTCAGCTTCTCCCAAACATGAAAAGCCAGTCTGTGTGAACTGTTGACACTATTTTCCCCTCTTGGTTCCTTTGCTCTCCTTAAAAACCAAGAGCCTAAAAATAAATGTCTCCTAGCTTCAGTCTTTGGCCTGGTAGCTCCTTGCAGGGCTGCGTAAGGTGCTCATATTCACCATCAAGCATCATTTTGCTATTCCTGTGATACTTAACTGATATTTCTGCTAGCATTACCTGGAAGCACCACTGCGTAGAAGCTGCATGCCTTCCAGTATTTGTATTATAAACAGCCTACGTAGGGGTTTATATAACTCAGAGGTAAGAATTTGCTTTTGGCTGAAAGCTATTAGCTCTCAGCCAAAAAGCAGAATTTTGTTTAATTTGACGTAAATAAAACTGATCTGCTGTGACAGTTCTATTTATACCAAGGGACAGGCTTTTGTATTCAGATCAGTTTATCCAGATACCACATGAGGATTGTGGTGCTGACAAAAAGGCTGTGGTGTTGGGTCAAGATTCTCACAGCCTCTAGCACAGAAAAATTAAAGGGTAACTAATGCACAGACAGGCAGGCAGACACCAAATCCCACCCCTGTGCTCCTCCATAGGATGCAGGAGGTCCCAACAGTGTCATGATGTGCCCAAGGCATAAAGAAAAATTTGGTCTTTTCCTTGGCTGTGATATAGAGTAAGTCTTGTTGAATTGGAATTGCAGACAAGGAGGACTGACCACTTAGAGCAAGGCTCTGCACAGCCACTGAGCTTTAAAGAGCACCTTCAGTGCTGAGTGTCCTGAGCACCACTGCCCTGAAGTCAGAGTGGGGTGGAGAGGAGAGAGACATTCCTCTTGTACGTTTGTCTTGACCATATTGAAATGGCTCAATTTATCTGAATTTAAATTTGATACTTTCATATTCAGATTTCATATGCTGCTACCTTTCTGCTTTCTACCTTCCTCTGCATTAATCTTGCATAATTTGCTTTGCAAGTGCATTCAAATGTCAATGTGTCTTTACTGAATTTGCCTTATATAATGCACCATGCACATATGTTTGTTTTTTAAACCATGAAGAAGAGAACTATTGAAGAAGGCCACTAACTTAGCTCATTAATAACTCAAAAAGTAACATTAACAGACTGAAATGAAATATCTAGGTTTTGTTGGGTTTTTTTTCAAGGAAACGGCAGAAACAGTTTTGTGGTTGGAAACAATTATGGATATGGGTGTGGTTTATACAATATGAATATTTAATCATTGCACTAAAGGCTGTGGTGACTCTTATTTTAAGAGCTATTATGTAGTATAAACTTCTGCATGTCCCAAACTGGCTGCACCTATCTTGAAAAAGTGAAGATAAGTGTAAGACAAAACCCTAACATTCACACCACTTACAAAGTGTAGCCTTCCTGAGATGGCTGCTGGTGAAAAATTCTATACCATTATAAAAATTAAAGTAAAATTCTTGGCCTCCTTTTTCTGCTCTAATATACAATTCATGACATTTCATTTATAAGGGGAAATTGGTGGTTATCTGCTAAGGGTAACACATTTCTGGTTTCTGTACCCGTTTCTGTCTGTAGAAAATAAGTTCTGAAGTAAACATATAAGGGAGAACTGCACAAGCAGCATAAACCCTAATGGTTGGAAGGTCAAGTGCTAGGAAGACCTGGACTTCTCCAGTGACATTAAGTTACTCCCTGATGTTTTCCAGATATCTACAGAGAGAGGTGGACAAAGCAGAAAAGGAAGCATTTGGTGAGCAGGACTTGCAGCACTTGCGGCACAGAAATATTCTGAAACAAAAAACATCACCACAGACTGTACAAATGTCAGAAAACAGTTACAAGGTCTGTTTGTAACTCTGGGCATAACAGCAAGCAGAAACCTGAGGAAGGCAGCATCAAAAGGGATCACTGGCAATGAATGTGCCCAGCGTAGGACACGCAAGGAAGGAAGGAAGGGTGCACAGCACCCAGATTAAGAGAGGGTTCTTGATCCAGTGTGGTCAGGCTGGGTGGGGGAAGCTTTGGAGCAAAACATTCAAGAAAATTAGATGGTTTTGATAGCAAGAGCATGAGTGAGAAAGTGGGGCCCAAAACCACTTGGGAAGACAGAACAGAAGGGAGAGCAGAGCAGGCAGTTCCTGTGCCTTGCAACACAGAGAAGACAACACAGGGTAGAGGAGAGGTCTTTGAGCCTCTGGCCCTCTCTGTGCCTAAAAAGAAATGTATTAATATGTCCAGGAGGTGAAATATGAACACTTCAAAAGCCCATAAAGCCCATCCTGGGCATTATAGGGTGATTTGTTAGACCTTGCCACAGACTTGAGACTAGACTTTGACCACTGAAGCTCCCTGGGACTTTGATGCAATAATTTACAGGACAGATTTACAGGGCAGCCACAAGAGCAATTTAACATCTTTTCTTTTTCTTCTACTGCCTGACTGGCATTGCACACAGCTCCCCCCCTTCGCCAGTTCAACTGAGGCTCAAACCAGCACTGATTTATGTGTGTATAAATCAAGAATAAGATCAGAGACAGACCCTTTGTGTAAAAGAAAAGTCTGTTTTTAGAGCTTGAGCAATAACAGTAATCATTAACAGGCTTAACCCAAACCCTGATGTACAGAGAACAATAATATTATGAAATACAGACTGTGGATCTAAATTTTGTGGGTGATATAATCAAACTTATCAGAGAAACAATAGTCTTTAAAAAAAGGACAATTGTTGTTTAAGCTACTTTCACAGTTTCTCTACCCCAGTACAAAACACTGGGATTGGTCAAGATAATTGAATTTGACCATCTGCTTTCATCTCTAATTTTTTTTTAAAAAAAGAATGAACTCTTTTCTTGCTTCCCCACCATATCATCTGATTTTTCTGATACTGACATGCTAGTGTGCATTTCCATTTTCTCCCATTTTTTCCTTAGACTAACTACAACTCAGAGTATTTTCAACATGGATTCAGGTATGTGACAAAAAGAGAAAAACTAAAAACTGTAACTGTTTTGCAAAACTTGCAGTTTTTAAAAAATAATATTAAACCTATGATCAGCCAGCTCTGAATAATATGGAATTGGAAATAAGAAATCATCTGGGCCAAAAGCATGAAGAGGAAAAAAAATCAGGATTACCTGGAGAAGGCAGGTTGTATGATGTTAGGCTTCATAATTTACATTTGTATATTTTTTTACTACTCCTGTGTAGCTTACCCTGCCCTTTCCTTGGTATTTCTCAACTCATTTTCATTCAAATTAATGAAAGCAGAGTTTGAGCATGTGGACCAAGCAGCACTAAGTCACCAGGTCTTGGACTTAGCTGCTTGACCCTCTTCTATTTCATTTACTACTACAGATATACTCAAAATATTACTAACAGAGGGCTATCATATGGAGGAAAAAATAGCCATCTTTTTGTTAAATAAAAGAGGAGAGTTCTAGGTCATGTAATCTAATACTGTCATTGATAGTGCATCATTTATCTGTTCTTAGTTTTGTTGTTTTGGGTTTTTTTAACGCGATGAAAGTTTAAAATTCAGTAATTAGATACTGCTCAGCAGATAATATCCTGGATTTAGCAATGTTTGTGCTCATGCTGCAGCCCCCTAACAAAGTGATTCAAGCTGCCATGGGTTGCTCATCTGCCACTCTTCAGGTCACCAGCATTTGCTCATGGGATCTCAGGGGATCTGGACAGCTTTCAGCTCTCTCTCCTTTTCCAAGTTTTACCCTAGAGAGTCTGTAGGTCAGCTGTCAGCATGTGCAATACATCCAGTATAGCAAAATGGCTGGAAGACCTGGGGCGTGTGACTCCCAGACTGTCAGCTGGTACTGGGACAGAGGGACACACGGAGCAGGACACTTGCTCTGAACTGAAGGTGCAGACTCTGAATGCTGCTGAATTACAAATAAACAAATTAACAAATCCAAACACAATATAGCCACTACTGGATGACCAAATAGCCATGAAGGTGACTAAAGTTACCCCATGACTTGGTGATTGGCACATGGATCCGTGGGGGGAGAAAAGCACAGCTCACATGGTCTGCTTTCTGACCAGAAAATCCACACTACTGCAAAAAAATTTCTACCACTAGTTAAAAATATTCCAGGACTGTTCTGGAAGGGCACAGGGAAGTTATGTTATATAACTTTGCACTGCAGAAGTAGAGCTAAGTCAGCTTTAAATAGTAACCATTTCAAACAGTGTCTTCACAGACCATGTTCACAGTGTTATTTTCACGGCAATAATGCCTGCATTCATAATTACAGTAGCAAGTTCAAGACTTCTGGAAAATGAGGGTGAAAAGATAGAATAAAAGATTGCATGTGGGGAAATGAGATTGGGAGAATTACTCAAGCACTGAAGTAATAATATATTCTTATATTAAGCTGAATAATTTCCTAGTTCCTATCTTAATGTGTAGAATAGGGAATTCTGTGTCCCTAATGTACTGATTTGGTCAGAAAAATCACCCACGCTGTCTTATACAAAACACTGAAGCAGACAGAACTAATTTCCATTAGCACTCACATTTTTCCCCCAAAGCATCTACTTACCATTAATGTAACTGCTCTACATTGTCCTCCTATTGTCCTGGATATGAACAAATCATTAGCCTTATTTTATTAATGAGGCCTAGCTAACAATATTCCCAAACTGGCTGTGCTCTCATATCTTGCAGTATTACAGATAGGTGCATTCCATACTTTTATTTTTGTACCAGGAAAATCTGGAAGTTGCAGTGAGATGATTATGTAGCCTTCCTTGACAAGTGAGGCCTGTTCCAGGCAAAGCTGGAAGGAAGAAGTCCAGTTTGGGTTCTGATTCATTTTTTCTTAAGCACTGGAAATTTTGCTGATTTCACAGCTTAGACTTTGCGTTTACAGTAGACAGCACCCTTTATCTTAAGCATTGTAATGAAAAGCCTCAAGCATCCTTGAACACTGGTAGGTACTCCTGGTCCCTGTCACAGCAGAGCAGTGTTGGGAGCAGTACTGGGAGCTGTTGTACCTTGACATGTGGGGATCAGCAGCAGGAGAAAGAGCTCTCCACCAGTCCTGGGGTGCCTGTGGTTTCTCATGGGTGAAGGAAGAATGGCAGGGTCTTCCCATGCCCTCACTACCTCTTTTCCTGTGTCAGGTATTCAAACTTCTTTAGGGATGCACAGGGGCAGGCAGATGTGCATAATCTTCTATCTGCAGAGCTGGGCAATGGTGAGCTTGATCTGGACCAGAAACTGCACAAATATACATTTGTATAATGAGGGCTCAGTGTTGGACTTCTTTAACTTTATGAGTCTGGAGCCAGTGATTTTTCTGGGCCACAGGCAGAGTGCATCTGCCCATACCTGCCCACAGAGACAGATCAAGTGTGCCTAATAAAAGGGTCAACCTTGTTCTCTTTCAGATCAGTCACAGTAATAAGATGTAAGCAGAGTGAATGCCAGATGTCACTACTACAGATCCTGGATTTGTCCTTTAAAATGATGTTATTTCCTTCTCTTGTTAACCACCATCCATGGCTGATCAAGCCATGGGATAGTCCCAGCACATAGGACATCCGTGTGCATGGCTCCTCAGCTGCCCAGCCCACACCCAGTCCCAGCAGCTGGGCCACAACTGTAGTACAAAAAGAGGGTGCTGACAGCACACAAAAGGAGTTGAACCACCTCCCCTGGCCATGCTGCCCTTCTGGGCCAACAGAGCAAAGGGCAAGTGGCTTTCTGTTGCTCAGTCACCAATATGGAAACAAGTGCACCAAGGGAGTGACCATGATGAGCAAAACTGCAGGCTCCTACACTCCTTTTGCAGCCAGACATGTATTTCATGGCATTTTTCCTCATTTTTGTCATCTGTTTATTTAAGGGATCTCTTATGCTGCTGGCTGTGAGGGGAGACAGAAGAAAACAATTAGGAGAAATTAGAATGTGTGAGAAAACAATTAGAAGAAGTTAGTGTAAGGGAAGGAGAGATATGAAAGAGGAAAAGATGAGAACTGTGGTGGGTAGAAGGTTGAGACTGATGCAAAAAAAAACATTAGTGGGAAAGCTGCTGCACAGACCACAAAACCCAAGTAGGCAATATAAAACTGCATTTGAGTTAGACTTTAAGATGAAATAGAAAGCCGGGAGTCTTGTATTTACAGCTGTGCTTTTCTCTGAAGGTTCTCTACTTGAACTCAGTAACAGGCATATCCTGAGACATTTAATTCTGGCTTTTGGCCTCCAGATTGATTTACCACAATATCTTCCCCACCTGACTGGGGATAAGGAGATTATCTTGACAAACAAGACATACCATCACAGTTGCATGGATGAATTTCTCTCCAGCTATTACTCCCTGCTCTTTGCATAATTTTGTGTCAGTTTTTGACCTGAGAACAAAGAGCTTTCAGTATATATATATTTCTGCCTTTTCACTATATTTTGGAAAATTATCATTGCTGCTATTTACTTGAGCTATGGTTATACACACTCACAGGGGATTGCATACCTTATTCCCATAACAAGCAAATGGTCCCTTTTGCCTCACTCACTCCACAAATCCAGATACTCTCGAGAATGGTGCTATATAAATACCTAGATAGATAAATCAGGAAGATATTTCTTTTCACCATACTCCAATAGGAAGGAATCTGGGGAGTGTGCATTCCTCAGTAGTCTCTCTTTGTTTTTATAATAAAGTATCTTCTCTACCACTCCAGCAAGAGAAAATGAGAGATATCTGGTGCCAATGAACTCTTGTACTTGCTTAGAATGCTACAGTGCTATTGTTTTTAATATTTAAAGCTGCAACGTTGCCATGTAACTGGGGAAATAGCTTTTTGTGTTTAAATATTTCATGGCTTGTTGGAGTCCAAGTAGAAGACGAATTTCTTTAGTATGTTAGAGGCCTATCCTGACTTGAAAAAATTTTTGTTAACCCTTGAATTTATAAAAATTGCTGTGTACTGCAGAAATTTAATAAGCATAATTTGATTCATTCAGGGATCATGAAGACCTGGAAAGCAACATCTTTGTCTTTTCACTTTTGTATGAACCTATGTTAATCTTCTCAATATGCTTTTCTATGTTGGAGAAAACCTTTCATTTAATATTGGAGCTCTAGTTCAATATTTCATCATTCAGCTTCTAAAAGTATGTTTCCTTATAAATCATTTTCTCATTGCAGACTTCCAGAACTAGTCAGTATCAAAAACAAAAGCTTCAATTTAATTGACTTTTTAATTTCCATTCATTTCTTTGATGCTTGAGTACACATTTAGTTCACTTTTCAGAACAGGACTGTGTATGTGATTCCCTAGGCAAAATTAACTTCAGAACAACCAATGTGCAAATTCTTATGATTTCAACTGATAATAGCTGAAATGTGTTATATCCTGGAACTGTGTGTTTGTACACTGATGGTTCTGATGGTGAGATCAGAATAAGACAGAGGTTGAAAAAATTAATTCCTGGTATCAGTGATGAAACAAATTGATTTGAGTCAGTTCCTGAACTATGGCAATTTTCCTCATGTTCTCCTGGCCTCTCAATGGTTTTTATTCCAAATAAAGTAAATAGTATCCTCATCTGGGAGGCGAAAATAGCCATCTGCTTTGCACAGAGATCCTGTATGGTAGGCTTATTGTGAAACTGAGGAAGAGAGTGGTATAGAGTAACACCTTGGGAACATTTGGGAATGGTGACAGCACAGCAGGGTGCATATAAATATTTAGGTGTAATAAACACAAGCCCTTCAAATGCTTGGAAAAGAATCAAACTGTTCTCATGAGATTCTCCAAGTTACAGAAATATTTGCTTAGAATGTTAACATTAATGAGTATTTTAGGGTAAACCATAATTAACATGTTTAGAGATGGAAAAAAATGTATGGAGGATAATCATCCTGCTCACAAACACATTTGTTTGTTCTTTACATTAAAAGTTAATGATGTGTGCTGGCAAGCAGAATGAAGCACAGATGATGGTTTGAAAGCACCCATGCCAGATGTTCACTCAATATTTGGCCTAGTTTTATTTCCACACTCCATTATTCCCATATCACTCCCAAATGTTGACTGCAAGGCTGGCCTTAGGGCTACTGTTGCAGGACATATTCTTCCCTGCTGCTCATCTCCTGCTCCAGCAGCAGCAGCAGCAGAGAGGAACCCATCCTCCACTGGTGGCACATTTCAAGCTGGAGCTTTGGCTAAATTAGCCCACAGTTTTAGGTGACCCCCAAAATTCACAAGTGAAAAAGGTTCTTTACTTGCTCACCCAACCCAGCTCATGAGAGCACCCCAGAGAGGACCTGGGTGCTACAAGACTTTTGAGTGCAATGTTAGCACCTCCCCGGCACTGGGACTTGCAGCCCTGAGCTGAGTGCATTTGCTGTCCCAATGACAGGCAGCTCACAGTGCAATTAATGCCAGACAATGCAGCAAGGAGAAACTCATGGCCCAAAAACCAGAGAGGCAAAACCTTTCAGCATTACCCTTGCCAATTTCTAGGCATATAATTTATTATTTCCTTAGATGTGATGAGGATACCTGCTTTCAGTTCACAGCCACAGGTCTAGTACACTGACCTAGAATGTGAGAAATCATGTTCAATTTCCTTTTCTGCTCCAGGGGATGTGAATCAAGATCTGCACAAAGACATGGCCACCATCTTAGTCTGGAATAAATGTATGGAAAATTGCTCTTGCTGCTTGACCATGCATGGATAACTTAAAAATTATTTTGATTAGAAAGGAAGTGACTCTCACAATGACTCTGTATTCCTGGGCTTACAGTGGAGAAGAAAATCTGGAGTCAGCCATGTTCCAGTAATACTTGTGATATAGTTAAAATGCATTTAAAGATGCACTGGAAGATGGAGAGGTGAAGTTCCTGTCTTTTTTGTCCCAGATGAATGTCCCAGTTGACAGACTTCAAAGTCAGGCTTTGCTGTCTTCAGCCACTGGGCATCACTGGGCTAATACAGCAACAATCAGAGGGATTTACAAGGGGCAGTTGTGTCTGAGCAGCCCACCCAGCAAATGCAGGACCTTGTGCACTAACTGGCATGGTAGGAGAAGTGGTGTTTAGCCCAAACAGAAATGCCTGCAGCCCCTGATGGATGTGTTGGGTGTGGGAACTGGGCCTGTGGGCAGCTGTCATGGCACAGGTCCCCAGCACTGCCTGGCAGGACAAGGGGGACTCATCCAGTGGCCAGGACAGAGCCAGGGGACGTTGAACACCCCAGTGCCTGGCACCACCAGGATTGCACTGGTGAAGCTGTCAGACTAAAAGATGGGAAATGAGAGGGTGTGGAAGGTCAAAAATGAGGGGGAGCTGCTTTGGCAGAAGCTGTGAAGAGCTAGCATGAGGGATTGTGAATCTGAGGCAGTTCTAAGAAACTCAGTACACCAGAACGTTCCATTCCTTTCTTCTGCCTGTTTCCTGCCTCTTTGGGATCTGGACGTGAGCCCAGTGGTACCACTGGTACAAGGTTGTGCACTGAGACCCCCAGGGCGATATTGCTGCCGAGTGGAGCAGCAGCTCCTCATTTCCACCAGGTTACAAAGTGCCCAATGTAAAAGGCTGTGCCTCGAATTTCAGATGATCCCAGAAAAAGTATGAGCCAAACATATACATCTGAGAGTAATATTTGGCCTGTTGTGCTTTGATCCTTCAGTGAATATTGAATTCTAACTATTAAAAATACATGAAAAGTATTCAACAGCAATCAAACATCACCTTCACCAGAAAAAATAAACCTTCCCCAGTTTTGTTGCTTTCTTGAAGTCCTAAGTATATCAGACTATGTGCTGAATTCCCCCTTGTAAACGAGATGAAATTTTGCATTTTGCTAATAATCCTCTTTACTGTAGGAACAACAGAAATTAATATATTTCCAGAGGTTATCTGGAAGTCCAGATAGGCATTAGTCATACTACAGAAATGGCAAGCATCATTAGCCTTTAGTTAAATATATCAAGTAAAATGACAGTTTACAAAACAAGGGAGTAATGGCCTGCAGTTAAAACTGGCATGGAGTAGCAAGTCACATACAAGGCAAAACTTTGTGAAGCAACAGTGACTGTGTAAAAAGTGACAGTGCACACAGCAAATTTTAGTTCCTGATCAAATTATTTTGGTGATGGTACATGTCTGCATGTGCCAACATTATTTTTGGTTAGTCCAGTTGCCACATGTGGAGTTCTCCCTGAGGAAACCCTCAAACAGGTCATTATGCAGAATGCAGAGAGTCCTGGGAAATTCAGGTTCATACATCTTATCCTCTTGTTTAAGCTCTTTTGAAGGACCCAGCTGTTTGTTCTTGCCCATCCAAACAAAACATCTAGTAGGACCACCATGGCTGCTCCATGGGAGAAGTTAAACTGGAAATTTGAAGAGCTCAGGTGGAAAGGATGAATAGAAGATACAGGACAAAAATTTGTGATTGCCTTTAATTATTCATAGATAATTAATGGGAGGAATAACATTTCCTGATTTGAAAGTATGGATTAATTTTAGCAGTCTCTGAGTAGCTGAAAATGACTACGTTAGAAACTAGAAAAAATAGCCTTTGGTACTTTTTCAGAAGAGATTTTTTTTCAAAATCTGAACAATTTCACAGGAATATCGAAGTCCATTTCTGATATCTTGATGGCCTAAATGCAAGTCAAATTAAACCAATTTGTTCATAATTTTAAATACTACTTCCCAGAATGAAACAAATGTTGAAACTGGGATTGTACTGGGGACAGAAGTTTCATTTTTCAAACATACGTGCTAGGAACTATAAACTAAAGTGAAATTAGATAGTCTGCTTTTATTGAGACTCTCCCAAAGTAATACAATACAAATAGACTCAGTGGTAAAGCTGGTCTAGAATGATTTAATGAAATGTTTTTGATCTGAAAGTGATAGCTCCAACTAAGCTGAAGAGTTTTATGTGAAGTCATCTTAAGAATAATTTGCAGTAAAATGAAGTCCAAGGCACATCAGAAAACTGCCAGGCTTCATACTAAACTGTCTCATGGTTTGCCTGAAGGACAAACTTCAATCTGTGGCTTGGCTGCTTCATCATGAGAACTGCCTCATCCCAAATACTCCTGAGCTTTCAGTGTTCTACTCCTACCACAGTCCCACCATAAGGCTGCTCATGAGACACTAAGTCCCAAAAACTGCACCTCCTGATCAAGCCCAGCATGACTCTGCTTTGTATCCATGAAGGTATCTATGGCAAGGAGGAAAAGTGTGGCTGCTTCTCCTCTGAGCCCTCATGAGGTGATGGTTTCTCCGGAGCTCAGGGTCTTTGATTCCTAAAACACCTGCTTCATTTCTCACTCTCTGGCTTACCCCAGAGGGGATCATTTGGTGTTTGAGATTTACAATGAAATAGAAGTCCTGAGTTTAAAATGGCTTTACCTTGTGGTCTCAGGGAAGAAATGAAATCCCACAGAAGGATTCCACACCCAGAGGAGTTGCTGCCTATTTCACAGTCTTCCATTCCAGGAATTTCCATCTCTGTTCCTGGAGTCAGGAACAGAGATTTTTCTCCTTCGAACTGAGAGCTATAAATATCAGCTATTGCTAGCAGCCTAACAGAGAACAGCAATAGATCACTCTCTACATATCTATTCATGTCCATGTTAATTATCTTGTAGATTTATTAAAGCCTCACAGTGTTACAAGCAGTGAATCAGTTTGTTACACAGACCACCAAACACTGTATGAATTACATTGACAAAGTGACTCATCTGTATTTCATGCAGTCAACATTAAATTTTTCTTTGCCATTATAATAGCAAACATTGCTGGATAGTGATAACAGCAAGTTCAGGGGGTCTAGGACTGGATACAGATGTGCTTGTAGTGGGGAAACTGTGTTGTCTGCAACTGTATTTTAAACTGATTAATCTTGCAATTGGCTTGAACCTGATTTTGCATTAGATTTCCATTCTCATATTTATCAAGTAAACTAAAATGACTGTCCCCTTGTGCAAAAATATCCATTAAACCCGAAATAAACCAAGCAGTATTTCTGGTATTAGTCATAATAATACAGCAGGTGGTTTTGTTCTCTACTAACACAAAAATTTCTCTATTCCTCTTCCCCCTACACTGACCTCTATGGCTTCATTTGTAATTGACCATTGTTGCTGTTTGCTACCCATGGGAATAAAGTATTTGCTATTGATAGCTTTGACTTAACCTAGGCCTGGACAAAATAAGATTTCTTGATAAATGTACATAGATGTGAAAAAATACACAGGTAAAAGAAGACTGCGACAGACATTAAAGCAAGAGCTCGTGGATCATATTAGATTTACTTACAAGTAAATCTGAATTTTGCACGTGGGTGGTAATTTATTTGCAGGTCAAAGACTGAAGCGAATCCCTTACCAAACACCTGCTAGGGATATCTAGCCTAAAATTCACCGTTTTCCATCTGGAGGGAATAAAAAAGGGTGGGAAGCAGGCAGCAGGCCTAGATAGCCCACACAGACAGATTTCAGAGAAACCAAATGGTATCAGTTGGAAAACCTGGAGCTGGGATTCTGTAGAGGTCCGAGGCTGCTGGTGGTGATCTTTGGGAGCAGAGGAGTAGGGAGGAGCTGAGGTCTTTGAGCAGATGTACTGGCACGTTCACCATAGCACTGCAGAACCTTATTGAGGGAAAAATATTTATCTCTGACTCTCTGCTAGAGTAGCTGAAACTTTCTCATTGTGAGATATTTCCTGGGTGCACAAATTGCCCACTTGCTCTGCTTTCCTGACCTTCCACATGGTTTCCCCAATACAGTCGGTCAGACTGCACAAAAGCCCCATAAAATTGGATGCATGGTGCCAGACAATGATTTGCCCTCATTTTTATGAAAACTACCTCAATTTGGCTGCTGCTGTGGCAATGCAAAGCAGAAAGTAGTCTATTCAAGAACACCTGTATTCATCCACTCTACTTGTCTTTGATGGCTAGGCACCAATAATTTAGCAAGTGTCACGTTCTGACATTCGCTCCAGAAGTTCAGACTGTCTCAATGGCATGGCAGCACCAGCAATATAAAGTACACTGACTTTCTCTCTAGAGCAGCATTATTTATGCATGACATGGGATAATGCCTAACAGGAGCAATGAAAGGAAGAAAAGTGCAATGAGCTAGTGTGTATATGATATGACCTTGTTAACATTTCACTGCAGCATAATCTTTTTGTACTTTCAAGCATGATAAGTTAATGCATGCCACTGTGAGACACATTGGAACTGACAGATAGATGTGCATTTTAAAAACCCAGCTCAGCAACTGTCACTTTACCACTACACAAAGTGTAAGAGGGACTGAAGAATGATGAGGAGAAACCTTGAGAAGCAACAATAAAAATCCTGGCTTGTATTCCTCAGAATACATGCAAATACCCTGCAGCTTCCATCTGCAGAATTTGATGAGAATAATCTAAATGAGAAATGTATATTGTGACAAAGAACTGAGAGTTTAAATTGGAATTGTGAATGTTGGCATGAAAGGCTGCCAATTTCTTGTGAATCTTAGGACTTGGTGCCTACATAGAAAGCAACCAGACAGGGCTGCAGAAGCTGGTCTTGGAAAAGGTTATATAGCTCAAGCTGTGTGTATGTGTAATGCAGGATCCCTCTTAGGAATAAACCTGAAAAGAATGAATGGCATGTAAATAGGACACACACTTTTAAACCCTATCACTGCATAAGCTTGTTTAAATTGGGGATTTTGAAACTGGCAAAGCATTTTCTTCCCAAACACCACTTATGTGACAAAGGAACTTGACTAAGTGGGAAATTGTGAGCTGTCAAGTGGATGTTGGATGATGTAACACAAATGTCTGGTATTAGCTGCTTGATCCATAAAATACTTCTGTTAGTTCAGGATAAAAAACTGAAAAACACAGATAAATCTTTCACATCAAATATTTTACTGATAGGCAGCAGCCCTGCTGCATACATTTGGGGTAATTCTAACACCTGAGAATCTTTGACAAAACCTCTTGACCTTCATGTAGCAGAATAAAGATCTTTTTTTTGTGATGAGAAAAATACTGTTCCATGAAACAAGTAGTGCAGTCCTGAATGTGCTCTTCCCCTGCAGCAGCACCTTTTTCTTTCTGTCCCATCATAATGTACTAATTGAAAAGCAATAAAGGATTTTTGCAAAACCCAAACAATAGCCTCAATTGTGGTCATACCTCAATTGTGTAGACTGCATTTGCCAGGGAAGACTTTTGTCAAGACTACCTGCTTTGATGTAAGTTTTAAATAGTTTGAGAATCTGTCCATTGTCTTGCTTCTGCTCAACAGCAACTCCATTGCTGCAAGGCCCAGCTGTTCTGTCAACGGCTGTATGATATGATAACTCCTCTATGTGATGTTTCTTCCAGTCCTTTACTGGGTTTCTCATTCTGTAACATTAAAAAATGCAGTACTTTGAATCATTAGAATGTTCTTACTAGATCACATATAATACATTTGGTCATGACTGAAGTTCTGGTGTAGAGTTGGAGTTTTTTCCCAAATTTTATAGCATTTGGGTAGTGGTGAAAGAAATTGGTTGCAACGCAATATTTAAAGATAACTGTACAATTCCTGAAAGATGAACAGGTGACTTTCTAGATAGACTACTGTGGCCCTGAGGGAGACCTGGAGTTCTTATATATGCTAAGGATATAAAATTCTTATGAAAAAAACCTCACCAAACCAATTTTTTTCTTTTTTTTTAATTAAAAAAATTGAGGAATGATTGAAATACATGTAGTATTAATTTTATTTTGCTTTAATGATGAGGAGTACACCAATAGCTCCTACACCTGTGTAGAAAATACAAAAATATACGTAAAAAAATGAAATTAGGTAGAGGACAGTGCTTTAAAGGGAGGTTTTCTACCTGTAAAAAAACCGTAATTTTCCCTGACAGTTCATCTGTGAAACACACCAGGGGAAAAATAAACTGGAGAGTGTTGCCATATTGTGTTGCAAACTAAAGGAAATGTTAACCATATAGGTCTGAAATAGTAGGTATCTTGAGCTCTAATACAAAACCCCCATATTTCTAAATTAAAAGCTTGAAAACTTACATGACATCCCCATACATGCATTCACAGTAGTGTAATACATGCAGTGAAGTATCATATGGTAACAATAAATTTGGCTCAAAAAATATTGGAATTATAGTTGCCATAGCTTTGGAAAGTTTAGTTAGAGAATAAATGCACTGGAAATACCCAATCTTTTCACTGGGACTACTGTTCCTTGTTGAATGTGGTTTAAACCACTGAAATGAAACAGTAAATTGCAGCAATAAAGTAAATCAGCAATATCTTTTTAGACATTATTCCATCCTTTTCTCTATTTTTATTCTAAAAGAAACAATTTCCTGTAATTTTTCTTATTTTTTTCTCAAGGGGCTAGTTTTTCCATTCCAAGACTTCCAAAGGGATTGAAGGAAGGACTAAGGAGAATGTCTTTCAGAAAGTCTTCAAACTCCTTTCTATGACCATAAATCATGGAAGAAAATTTGTTAAGAAATATGATGGCATACACTGTTTTCACAGCACGAGTCACGTCTTTCAGCCAGGCTTGGACTGAAAGAAAATAAGAGAGAAAGGGAAAAAGAGGAGGAAGGCATAGCACTGGCTCCAGATCATCTGTGAACTGCATGTGTTATGGTTGTCCCTCTATCATGACACCAGAAATGGGGCAAATGTAAACTTCAGACATGGATCTGGATCTTTCCTGTCTCTTTGGTATTCGTGACAATGTTTGCTTGTAGTTGCATTACAGAGAGATGAATCTGCTGTAAAATAGAGATTCCAAATGGAAAATTCCCAGACTCCATGGTGATGTCCTCCTGTGTTTGGCTTCCAACTGCAAACCTGAATCCACATTTGACCTTTAAAAGAATTTGGGATAGTCTTTTTTTAAAATCTTTTTCTAACTTTGGAGGGTGTGTCACTCCCCATTACAATCACAGCTGCAACCAGAGCACTTCATCTGACTGGTTTTTGTACAGTGAGATGCATTTTTATGAAACCATGATGGACATACTTTCTAATAACAAGGGGAAGGCTGGCTTCTTTTCCAAGCAGACCTCAAATAATCCCCAATTGTAATACCACATAAAGATTTTTTTCTATCTATCTCATTAACTGTATTAATCCCAAGACCATTAACAAAGAAAAAAAAGCCTTTAAGAAAGAATTTTCACAAAAATGATGGCTTCCAAAAATGGCAGAGATACATTGAAGACCTTAGTAAAAAGAAACAAGTATTTGGCCTCCATAAATTTTTTTAAGTTTCTCATCATCATCATTATTATTACTCTCAGCTCAGTGAAGTCAGTATACCAAAGCAGTGATAAATGTTAATAATTGTTTCTACACTCCATCAAGTGTTTTGTTTTAAGACTGTGTATCACCAGTGATGGATAAAGCTCTAGAGGTTTGGACATGAGGTTGTTCATACCAGCAGTTTGTAGTTCATATCTCTATCTATTTTATCCTGAGATTGGAACCAGACTAAACAATAAACTTATCTCCCTGGGGAGACTGAGAGGTGTATGTGCTTTCAAAATAGAGCAGGTTAAAAAATGACACTGATATCTGAATAATCTCTGGGATTCATTTCTGCAAAATTAAAAGCAGCATTCATTTTCCATATTTTCCTTTTAGAGCAATTCTGTGCCAAACCTGCCTTAATCTCTTAAACTGAGCAATGTTTTGATGGAATCATGAAACATAAGTTCTTTCCACTTTATTCATCCCCTTTCATTTCTCCAAGTCCTTCTCTGCATCCAGTTGCCTTGAAAACAATCCCTGTCTTCAGCAGCATCTTTCAACTCCAGCACTGCCCCTCTTGCCATCCAGGGTGTCTATTGCCATTTCATTTTTGCCTCTTCTCAATAACTTCCCTGCCATATGATACTGAGCTCTACCCAAAATTCAGGGGAGTGGGACTTAATTTTAGACAGAGGCCAGAGTGGTTAATTTTAAATTCAGATCCAAATCCGCTGTTTCCTGTGTCTTTGGCCTTTTTTTGATACAGCTTTCCAGCTTTGGCACTCCCATGCTTATTTCATACTCACATTCCCCAGTGTGTGGGAGTGCTGTTGTTTGGGTCAGAGAACTGGAATTCCGGAGTCAGGAACTCATATTCTCCTAAATTACTCCCTTCATGGCCTTTACGACTAGCTGTTAACTTGTTTATTTCAATGACACTGACATAGGGTGTTTCTCTTTTTTAATGCCAACTTGACACATAGTTGACATAATTTTTGGAAGCTCTGTTTATCTAATTGAGAAAGCAATATCACTCTGAAGCTGTGAAAATTGTCATAGTTTCTTGGTTTGGCCTCTGTGAAAATGAAGCATATTAATTCAAGAGCAACTTTCGAAAATTAGGTGCTAATGCATCCAAATTATCCATCATCTACCTAAACAAAAGACGTATTTACTAACCTCACAAAATGGAGTTTGGTTGCTTTTTCTTGCAGACCCAGCTGCCTTCCCAACCTTCTTATCTTCCTGGCATCCAGATGCTCTATTCTTCCCATCACCAGGAGGGTTGTCAAAGGTCACAGCCTGTGGATCACTGAACTAGATTAGCTTTGCAAATTGCTACAGCTCTAAACCCTCTCAGCCAAGATAACAGCAAAATGGCCCTAACTTAGTTAACGATTTTTTTTACCAGATTATTACTATCTCCAAAAATGCAGTTATCATATCTTTTAGTGCATTTACCAGGTCCTTCAAATTTTGCAAAGGGCTGCATGCTATTTTAGAGTAGCTCAGGAGCAAGCATGCATTAGACACAGCAAGTTCTCCCTTGTTTTACTTAAGCAAAGACCTTTATCAGAATTATTTTCCTTATTTATAGGATGAAATATTGATTCAGACAATCACTGTAGAGAAATACAAACATTCTTTCAGACAGCGCTGGAATTTGGCTCTAAAAATGTACTGGAAAGGCAGAGATAAAATTTTTATTCAAGGCAATCTCTGTGCTACACATTAAACCAAGAATCCAAGTTTTCCTTTCAGAAGCTCCCAGAGGTGTTATTGCCAAATCTCACCATTAAACCAGGACACAGGATTTTGGGGGTTTAATTTTGATTCTCTTATGGGTTTGCATTTTTTTTCCAGATCTAATTTACAATTCAATCTACACATGTTTTCTTAAGAGATTGAAGTGTTTATATGCTTAAATTTAGGTTTCCACACCCATTCCTACATTTTCAGTTTTAGGAGGCACATTATAACATGTGAAATCAGTTTTTCACAGAGCCAATAGTAACAGAGGTACATATTTCAGCAGTTTAATAACTCTCTTTACTGTAGATCTCTTGAATTCTTCTCCTTCCTTTTCCTTATGCCCTCATGACTGTAAAGTCCACTCAGTGATTTCAGTGATCAAGTCACACTTATACAATTATATGCTTCAAAGATATTTTAAGAAGAAAATTAAACAAACAAACAAAAAAAAATAATTGGCAACATGAATGATTTCCTCTTTAATAACTATCAAACTCATAACCATTAAAAAACCCACAAATGTTCTAAATTAAAGTGGAAAACATATTTTCTAACTTGGTGGTATCCACCATCACTATTATCACCACCACAAAAAACAAGAGTAGGAACCAGAAGTAGTGCATGATCAGTCAGCTCCACAAAAGAGTGTTGTTTTGGGATCACAGTTGGTTTGGGTTTCCTGTCCCTAACTTTAGCATCCTGAATGCTATGTGTTTGCTCTGAATTAGTCAAATAGGATTTCTCAGCAAGCAATCTCTCATTTTGAACTGATGAGTCTAGATCACCCTCTGGGACTGACTGTGTCTCTCCAAAGATCTCAGAGGGACCTATGTGGCTGATTTAGAATAGATGTCTCCAGGTTTTCCTAATGATGGAGCTATATTATTACCATGTCTGTAATGTCCATCCATTTGTGAATGAGTTTTGCTGTACACATGCATAAACATTCACATACAAATGCATGTAAATAAATATGTATCTTTTAATATATTATTTAAAAATTCACAATCTAGATGCACCAAAGTTGGGGTAATGAAATATAAACTCACAGTTTGCTTTCCTGCAACCAAACTTTAAATTATCTAAATTGAAAACAAAGAAGCATGTGTTTGCTCCTTGCCATTTAACCCAGTCTGGCCCAGTCAAAATGATTGACTACGAAAGGTCACCATGTCCATGCAACAATATAAACATGCCCAGGTAGCAATTTAACTGTAGCAGCACAAAGCTAAAGCACTGCTGTGGCCAGGAAGTAGCAGCAGATATCCTGCAAGCCAACCCTTGAAGCAGGAACCAAAAATGTTCAAGCCAGTGATGGTATCTGAGATCTTACATAAAATTACTGAAGAGATTCACAGCTTTTACCAGAATTTTACTTTGTAAACTAAAAAACCTTGAGTCAAAACAATGAAGCATTTCCCCACCTAAGGCCTTTAAATGAATCTAAGCAGATAAATCCATAAACTATTAGCAAAATGTACAAATTTTTCTAAACGTCCCCTAAAATCCCTTAAAGATACTGGTTTGAAAAAATGATGGAGAAAATGTCCAGTTAAATGTATTAAAAATTTATTGTATCAAAACCAGTACCCTTATGCATTATATAGCAGCTATGGAGTAGACAATGTGATCTGATATATACATATGATACCATCTGGTGTGATTATTGACCTATCCATGTGAAATATGGATTGTGCAAAACATTCAAAGCTGGTGCAGCTAAGGCTTGGAGCCCAAGCAGAGATGATAGGACAGTGTGGCATGTATTTTTTTCTCCTGGCACCTGAACACAGCTGGTAGCTCTTCTTACAGGCTACCAGCCTCAGGAATTCCTCCTTCATGCTGTTTTTATTTTGGTGTGTTTTCAAAGGGTATATTTTTTCTTTGGTACCATAAGGACAAGAAAATAACAGTCTGAGGCTGCTGTTATTAGAGTTTCTAAAGAACAAAAATAACCTGTATAGATGAAAAGGCTATTCCATTTTATTTTTCAAATACTTGGAAATGCAGATAATGACCTTGCTTAGCTTTTGTTAGTGCAACAGCTATTTCATGGCAGTGAGCAGTGTAATTCCACAGAGGTTGAACCTCCTCTTATGAATGAAACATTGATATGCAGAGTTGTATTTTTATCACATCACCATACCCTTGCTTTATTTTCATTTTTATGGAGTTCTAGTAGTGCTTGGTGCTAGTACATGAGTATGCCTGTACTTCTCTGTTATCCCTACTCTTTTCTGGTCCTGCTTTTTCATCATTCCTGCAGGCTCTCCTGTGAGAGGCACAGTGAGCAAGGTGGGCCACACACACCTTCCCATGGTAATGCTCATCAGTGCGCAGCAGGACCAAAAATGGTTTATGTGGTTTGTGTGCTACTCCTTCATTTTGGCAGATTTTCATTTGAATTATAACATTTTGCCTATTTTCAGATTAAAAATACAGCACCAAAAATGGCTGTGTTTCTTGTTGATTTGTATTTCAACACTCTATGGAATATGGATCACCAAAGATTAATGCTATAAACAAAAAAATCAAAACAGTAATAATAGCTGTCTAGAAAGACAAACAGCTATGTTCATCTTACAGAGCTGGCATCCACATTAGCTGACAAAACTCTGTCACAAACTCCTATGTCCCAAGGACAGCATCCTTTCTGAATCATTATTGCCATGCGCTACTTATAATTTCTTTAAAAGGTGGGGAGCTGGAATAGAAAAGAAGTCCTGGCAGAAGCACAAGGATTTCTTAGATGGAGTCCACCCACTGAGATGTTTGTGGAAGCAGCTGTAGGCAGAAAAATTATTCAAGTGGGATCTGAAAATGATTCTCAGAAGGAGTGAAACAACATAAACACTCAGCTCATTTCCACCTTTGCACTGTATTTAAAAGAAAAGAATAAATGCTGCACTATGACCAGAAAGTGTGTTAGGAAACCCTCAGTATTCCTCATCAATCTATTTTGGAAGGCATTTTTCGTATTAGGAACGCTGATAAAAGTGATTAAAGAAGGCACTTTCTTTTCTCATCAGTCATTTACCTGCTACTGTAGACAACTATATCATTACACTTCATGAATACAGTTCTCAAAAAGTGGCTTCAAACTGTGGTTTTAGGCCCCAGTAAATTCCTAGAAGTCCAGCTGAGGCTCTTGCTCCTTTCATTGCGAGACCTTTTTGTGTCCAACATGAATGTATTCACTCTGCTTATATCCACGTGTTGTAGTGTCCTTCAGAAGAAACATCCTTTGGCTCCTGGGGACATGCTTAAAGAAATAAATGGTGCCTTCTCCAAGACTTTCCTTTGCAACATAAAACTAGCAAAGTCCCTTTTAATTCTGTCATGTGATGGGGTTTCTGTTCTCTGAGTATTGTCCTGGTCTTTGCTTTCACCTGTTCCTGTCTGAGTTCACCTTTCAGTGGTAGATCTAATTGAGACTGCTCTAACTGTGTCCCATGCAAGCAATAGCTCTTTAAACCACAAAACATACCATAAATCTGTGTTAATACTTAAAAAAATAAACCCCAAAAATGGCCCAGCATCAGAAAGGCACGAGGAGAAGCACAAGAACATGTGATATTCCTATTGTTTAAAATTCAAATTTATGGGTCACCAAACATTTAAACCTTTTTTGACGACAAAATAACTTGCTCATTTTTCAGCCAAAGGACATGACTGATCTCATCATGCAGCTAAACATATCAGTTTCTTAATGGTATTAAAGAGAAGAAAATTTGATATGGATGGGACTTGTGGGAGTGATTATTCCAGGCTGAGAAACTGCATATTAACTTTAATAATACTGTGATAAATCCATAATAAAAGAAGAAATTATTATTTGTATTTTTTGCACTCTTCAGTCCCTGAAGCCTTTAGACAAAGAAAGAAATCTGTGTCCCTGCCCATCCTGTTCTCCACAGACACAGGAGGAGTCCAGAATCACTGCCAGTTGTGTCCTACTCTTCCTTTCTGCTTTTATAAAACACTTTATGTACATAAATTTTTGCCTATCATTTTGCACTGTGCTATGTATTTTTTTTTAATGTAAAAAATATCTACCCTGGAGTTGGAAGAGAAAGCTGTGAGACAGTTCAATATTTATCCCCATTCAAATGTGACTGTGTGTTCTGGAGGATGCCAGGTGCTTCAAACACTGCCAAACATATGGCAGGGCTGCCTTCGACGGGGAGCTGAGCTAATGGCCCCACATGCATTTCATTTCAAAATATGGACAACCATTCAATCAAAATGAATTTTGTCATCTTGGGCAAAACCACATTCAGTCTGTGTTGAGAGACTTGAAAGGATGCTCTGCTGCCCATATTTTATAACAATGACTCATTCAGCTGCTGTAATCCCAGGCAGATACAGTACAATGCTATTCCTCGCCTGCTCCTTTTCTTTCAGCTGTAACTTTTCCTCTGCTATGCACAAAGCTCTGTGGTTGTCAAGAAGGTCTTGTTAGCACCTGCTTTAGGGGCTAGCTACTTATATCCAAGGCTTTCCACTTTCATATTCTTTTCCCCCTCTAACTCTGACCCTTTTTCTCCAAGTATGAAAACATATCTCATCTTTACCTTGCAGCTATGGGACAGGAAAGCAGCTACAGTTACAGATCTTTGTGGTACAACCTTTTTCCTGATTTGTCTGATGAAGAATGTATAGGCAAGTAGAAAACATTATTATCCCAAAGCAATTTGTATACAAAAGCATAACAACCCTACCAACCCCAGCAGAGGCAGCAGATAACTCAGCTGTAAGATTTTTTGTTTAAAAAAGGGATTTACCTTCTATCATGGTTTCCTAGACTGGTTTCAATGCTCATTAAAAGAATTGGATCAAAAAAAGCCTTATGAAATCCTGCACCAAGCAAACAATGAACCTCCTCCCTAAAAAAAAAAAAAACAAACAAAACAAAACAAAAAAAAACCAGAAAAAATAATAATTGGCAGAAGTAAGCATATAAAATTATCTGTGGGGCTGGTTAGAAAGATATGCTGCATTTCAGGAATAAGACTAACGTAGACATTAAAGGCATGAGGCAAATTTAGAGGTAATGATCAAATTAAATGAAAATATTTTTTTGTAAAATAAAAAAATCATAATTAAATAATCAAACATCCAGTGCCAGGCTGCATTCATATCAGGATATGAAGCTTTCCCTAATTTAACAGGGAAAAAAACCAGGGAGGAAATAAAAATATTGTTTTACCCACAAAGAATTAAATCTCTATATAAAAAATATGCTACCTCCTTCTATTGCTCCCTGTCCTCCTGCCCATGCTGGGTGGGTAAGCACCAGACTTTACATGCTGGGCTCTGTGTGGGATCACCCAGATGAGCACTGGGGACACACACCTCTCCCCATCCAGCAAAAACCATCCCTTTGCTGGTGACACTTCCCCCAGCCCTTGTCCCCCATGGGTCTGAACCTGCTGTGACAGCCACCCTCTGCCCAAACCTGCAGAGCAAAGCTATGGGGAAGCTCTGGCTTGGGGTCACAGGGGTCCCCAGAAGCTGAGTCTGGATTTCTTTAAATGACTGTCCATTTGATTCTTGTTGGGGTGGAGGGATGGAAGAAGGAGCTAAGGGTAGATTATTCTAGCTAAATAATCAGCAGACTGAAGTTAGTGGCCAGACCACAGGTATTTGGAGACTCTAAATGTGGTGTATGCACTGACTGACTGAAATAGCTTCTCAACAGCTGTAAGTTATTATACAGACACTGGGCTCTTCCATCCTTTATTAACAGCAACTGAAAAAATTACTCAAATTTACTCATTTGGTTTTGTCTTATGCACAACATTATGAAAAAATAATGAAAATATATTCCTCTCTATATTGCTACAGCATTTCTAAAGACATAGCATCATAAAAATACAAAATAAAAATTGCATAAAATGCAATTAAACTGGGCTAGAGCTTATTTAAAGTCCTATTTATTTTTTTTAATCTATGAACTATTTCAGAGAGGCCCAAAAGCAGAAAATATTTGTATCTACCTACATATGCATAGTTCTTACTTGCAATCAAAGTGAAACATTTGAATTATCATTACTACGCTTACGGCCAGTGAATGTGGCTATTTGTCAGCTTGTATGCGTTTTCAGGGAAGATATCCTCCTGATTAAGGACTGAAGGTCACTTGTGGAAAGGTCAGTGAACATCTTGTTCTGATTCAGAGATGGGGAGAGACAAGCTCCTGTGCATCACATCCGACTGTGTTCATTGTGTGTGTGAATGGGAACAGCTGGACATTGTTTAACAACCATCCTTGTGGGCACAGGCTGTGTCATAGCAGCTGAGCAGCCTCTGAGGTCCTCCAGTGTGAATATATCCACCTTTATAGAAGCAGATCACTAAATAAAACAGGTGACAATCTTTTTTTTTGGTGCAATTAAACCAGCCAGGTATGTGCTTCCACTTGGGAACATAACATGTTTTGAAAAAAAATGGATGAAGAAAGAAAATTCTGCTAAAGGCATGAAAGTCGTACAGTGTCTGTCCTGTATAATGAGTGAAAGAAAGAATTTCTTCTGTTTAAGGGTATAACAAATAAAATGCAAAGCAGACCCATAGGTTATGGGAACATATTTTCAAACTAGTGAGCAGAGACAAGTTGAACTCCTGACCAGCCAAGGGATGCAAAAATCCTAAAATGAGTTGTAAAATGGAGTCTTACAGTTTTTTGAATGGGACTGAGAAGTTGGCTGAGAAGTTTAAACTTGTGATGAGTCCTTTTGTCCTTTGTGTTCTAAAGAAGGAGGCATTTGTTCATTGTGTTCATTTACACCCCAGCTATGTAACCTCATGTCTCACATTTTTATTGGCCTTTATAAAGACCTTTTATTTCCTTTCTTCCCACAAGCTTCACTGCTGTAATTTTTTTGGCTCCCATCTGGAGTATCAGCGATAGATCTCAACCAGAGACAGGGCAGGATACATTGGTGATTTTACTGAAATACCTCGAGTGCCTTTCAGGTATACCCAGAAGTTTATACCTGTCACTTGACAGATCTGGGGTGGCAAAGGAATTTTCCCCAAAATTAGACTGGTGGGGGTGGTCGAATTATCTACCTTTATCTGTAGGATAATGTGGTAGAATGGTTAGGATCAGACAAGTAACTAACACCATAACTGCTAATGAAAACTGAAATCAGCAGTGAAAACCTTGATCCCCTCAGCTGTCTCTGTGATGTATAACAATGCATTCAGACCTTTTGCTGTAGATCTGCAAATTATCACAGGGAACTGGCAAGATTTTTGTGGCTCCTTTGTGGCTGAGCATCTATTAAATGGTCAAATGCAGTAACGAGTAGCTGGGCCTAGTGATCTAAACAGTCCTTTTCAGTTCACATTCACGTAGTAATTTTACTTTTTGCATATACTAGGCCTGCTAAGCAAAAGAGAGAAAGGTAAGAGATGTCCCACTGTAAGTGCATCGTGAAGTGGCAGATTTTCAGCATCAGTTTCCAGATGAATGGCCTGGTGGTTTTCACTGGAATCTGAGGTCATGACTATGTGCATAACACTGCTAGGACAGATCTGCTGAATGACCAATAACAATGTGTTCTCTTGTTCTGATGCTGTAAAATTCGTATGTATTGCTTTGCAAAAGCTTCTATTTCAATATGTCTAAAATATCTTAATAAAA
Source organism: Calcarius lapponicus (assembly GCA_039654755.1). Classification (NCBI taxonomy): domain Eukaryota; kingdom Metazoa; phylum Chordata; class Aves; order Passeriformes; family Fringillidae; genus Calcarius; species Calcarius lapponicus. The sequence continues at coordinate 24,811,896 of CM077464.1, forward strand.
GAATTATTCTGCTATTATCATTTAATCCAATGTGTTATGAATATGACATTTGACAGCCTATGGCTGAAAATTCCAGCTGCCTTTCTGGATTAAGAGCATAAAGTTTTACAGCCGTATGTGGCGAACTACTAGGGTCAGCAGAAAAGGAGCCTGAATTTCCTATGCAGATCAGGAAAGCTGCTGATGAATTGTTATTCTTCCCCTTAGTGGGGGTCCCAAGAGACCAAATGATCTGAATTATCTCCTCATCACTAGCAGATCTGTCTCGCAGGGAAAAGGTCAAAAATAAGACGGGGCAAGGAGTACATGCAAAGGGTGGATCATGCTTTGAAGTCTTCAGCCCAGTGTGGCAACACAAAATGCAGGTGTGAGGGGCTGGTTGAAGGGCTGTACTGATTCCCACTCCAGAGAATTCCTCATGTAAATCCCCACAGGAAGACGTTTTGTTAAGTGGTCTGCATGAAAAAGCTAAAGAAGGGTGCTTGGCATCAGGCAAAGGCTTCTTTGGAAATCAGGGAGGAAAAGGCAGACAGACAGACAGACAAGAAACGAGGCAGCCACTGCCCAGAGGTTGCTGTTCTCCATGCAAACATCTTTTACCATCGAGGTCATGACACAGCAGGTACTCAAAGCTTATCTGTGGCAAGCCAGGACAAAAACAAGAGTGAGAAAGCCAGGGAAAGAGTTTCTTACCCAGGTGGTAGAGAGCAGCTTCACAACACTAACATTTGCTGATGATAGCTCTGGGCTTCAAAGTCCCCTAGATATGGCACAGGACTTCATTCAATTTCAACTTCAAACAAAGAAACTGTTACTGTCCCAAAGGTTTCCTGAGTAGTAATTTAATCTGAGTAATTTCCTCCAGGCAATTTAAACTTTATTCTCAATAAATCAGACTAGTAAAATAGGAATAATACAGAAGGTACAGAGCTAATTTCATTTATCTATTTTGAAATAGTGCCAGAGGATCTATTTAGGACTTGAGGCTTCTTACCATCAGGTGTGGATGAGAGGTATGTCACTAAACTAGGACCTGGATCAATTTCTGTTGATTTTGCTCTCTATTCATGCTATTATACCAGCTGTCCATAGAATATATGAAACGCTGTTGAAATAGTTAAACTATTTTAGACTTCTGAGTTAGAAAAATGACAGTTTGTGATGAGGACTGAAAAAATATCACATCAGGAAATGTAACTCTTCCTCTGAACACTCAAATAACTTTCTTTTTCTGAAAAGCTGCCAGTGAAGCCATCCTAAGTGGTTTTAAAATCGAGAAACACAACTGCAATGTATTAAAATGGATGTTAGACATGAAAGATCATTCAACTCCAAAAAGGACAGCTTTTGTTCAGTTGTGATGAATATCTAGATAAAATGCACCAAAAGGCACAGAAGTCTTGCTCTTTTTCTTCAATTGTTTTCTGGCAAAGACCAGGTGAAACGTGAAACCCAGGCAAGAAATGGGGACAGTAAAGAAGCAATAAGAAAGATAGGAAACAGTGGATGTCATATATGAAGCATATGCTGTCCTGTTTCTTCTTTACTGAAGAGAAGAAAGGGTATTTAAGCCACTTCACCCTACCCTGACTTCTGGGCTGAATCTAAGATAGCACAATATTTTTCAAATATTTTCTAGGGGTGTGTGTGTGGATGTCAGTCCTGAGCATGTGACTTCCAGAACCATTTTCTTCTCACACAGCTTTTCCTGGCTGGGGAAGCAAGTACTAAGCTGGAATGTGCCAGCCCTGGGCTGCTGAGGATGCCAAGGGCCAGGCAGTGTCCAAGCACTGACCTTCACCTTGTCCAAGAGGCTCCCAAGCCTTCACATCTTGCACTGAAAAATCCTCACTCACAGCACCTGCAGCTGGGGATTTATTTACAGAATAGCTTTTGTTAATTTTGTTAAAAAGTCAGTGTTGGCAGGAACCACTTTTCTCACTACCAAGACTTCCTTTTCTATTTCATAAAGTATGTCAGTGGCCCACAGTTAATTACAGCAGGCATTCTAAGGCTAGGGATGAAATGAGGGATGCAGAAGCAGCCATGGGAATTCAGGGGAGCTATATTAATTGAACTATCCCATTTGTAACCACAGAAGGGACAAGGAGAGGTCCAGCCCCTGGATCCAAAGCCAGGCTGCTGTTGCTAACCCCATTGTGGCAGATGTTTGTCTGAGCAGTCCTTAGGAGGCTTAGTTAGGGCGATCCTGCAGTCTGCTTCTGCAGCCTTGCTCCTTAGTTTATCTGTCGGATGTGAGAAACAGTCACTTCAGTGCATAGCACTTAATGTACTCAGAGTTTAACATCTTCCTTTTGAAAAACTGAAAATTATAAACAACTAAACAATCTCCTCCCTAATAAGAAGTGTTTAAAGGAAGATGAGATTCACATCCTTTTAACTGTTCCTTGCTTTCTTTTTCCTTCTGTCACTCTCCTCTAATAGAGCAGGAATTGTGATATGAACAAAGCAAACACCAAGCAGAGCCTCTGACTGGACTCTTTCTCTGCCCAATGGTTTTAAACCTCTCCTTTCCCAGGAAGTGTAATTTTACCAAGTACCTTGTAAATCAAAGGAATATGGACCCCTCAGCAGTGAAGTGGTTGATTTGTTGGGGAGATAACAGTGGGAATGTAATTTCTATCAGTAAGGCTGATTCAACCTTTTCTATTCATGAAGATATTGATGAATTATGTGAGACCAAGTAGAGCAAATGTACACACCATTACATTAATGCAGCAAGATGTTCTTTGGCAGCTTATCCCTAAATACATTTGCAGGACTACTAGGGTGCTAGCAGTGTTGTCCCAGTCTACAGAACTCATGATGACAGCAAAATGGAGATATCACAAACTGTTGAAGAAGTGTTGCTTGAGTGGAGCACACTGCTGTCCAGGGACACGGCTGCTTTATATTTAATACTTCTACTGAGAGGAAATTAGATAGTCAACATTTTGCTGAAGCCACTGCATTTACTTCTTAAGGAAAATGTATCTCCCTTCCAGGAAGCTACATTCACTGATCTTGAATCAGGTGCAGAGGCATAAGGAAACCCAGGCAAGAAATGGGGACAGAGCTCTGACCAAGGGAGAGCTTGTTACTCTTCAGACAAAACAAAATCCAGCAAGAGAGGTTTCTGCCTTCTGCAGCCAGAAAGGAGACTACAGAAATTATAACAAGGCATTGCTGTGGGTCATTGCATCATTAACCATTTCCCATGATATCTGAGCTGCTTGCTGGGTATATCTATTTTCTCTTGTCTTATATTTAGTTCATGAGAAGTCTGGGAGTGAAACCATCTTCTCTGTTTGAACAGGAGGCATCAAGTTCTGAGTGGGCTAATTGCTACTCATATAAGTATAATAATATAAATAACAGACAATAATAATCACCATATAATGACTGAGTATTGGGAATGGTAGGGCATACTGTTCCCTCTGGTAGCAACTGATGTCATAGTAAAACTGGGTAACCATCATGCACTGCTGAAAGGAGCAGAAAAGGCTATGTCCTGTGTTTATTCTGGTTGGGGTGCTCTCCAGTTTATCTGTGAAGACAGGCTTGCAGACTCTTGAAATATCATTTGGGAGATAACTGGATCAGTTCTTCCCAGCGGACATAAAGCAAAGAAGGATCTGATGAGAGACAAAGGGAGAAGGATTTGTTCACTGAAGAACATAAGATCCAAATTAAACACAAGAAAATATGAAGCTCAAAGAAGGGCTTGAGGAAGGAAGGGGGTAGAAAAGCAGAGATAAAGGGAAATAAAGGGATATTGTAGAAGAAGCATAGCTGTGTGTTGCAGTGCATGTCGCTGGGCATGGAAATGAGAGGAGATGTCGTCATTCTGCTTTCTGTGCACCGAATCTTTAAATGTAGATGAATGTCTTTCCTTGCTGTGGAGGCAGCTCCAAGGCAGCTGCTGTCTTGTGTTTCAGTGCAGATGCAAAATAGTACTAGAGCAAGATGTTTTCCTTCTCCTCACTGACCAGCAACTTCTTTTTAAATTATTTGACTTTCATTTTCTGTGGGTTTTTTTGTTCAGTTGGTTTTGAATTTTTTTTTTTAATTTGCCTTTCTACAAGAAACAAAAGCAATCTTGTCTGGAAGATAAAAGCAATATATACTGTAAACTGAAAAATTCATTCTTGTGGGAAGTGCTGATAATATAGCAGTGCTGGGCACCTACTGCCAACCAGCAAACCATCCCTGCTGTCAGATGTTACTGGGGTTGTTCTCACCCCCAGGGACACAGGATCCTATGACATGTGGTGTCAGTGACATGGACACCCAGGTTGCAGTGCACCACACACCTCCAGCTTTCTCCTGTCCCAGACTGGATTATTTCCATCACTACCCAGACTCAAAATTGTCAGAATTAAAACACGCCATTAGTAGTCAGTTCAGCACATCATGCCCTCAAGTGCAGTCAGGATGACTTATAGTGAAGTTTTCTTATCCAGCTCTTGTATTGAGAGCCATAAATCAGTGGGGTCACAGTCTCAGCTTTGCCTCCTTGTCCCCATAATATTTCCACCTGCACATCATATACCTTAACACACTGTACACATACATGCTCCATGTCTTTGTGAAAGTCTCTGCACTTTGAATAATGACATGCAAATGGGGTCACCGTACCATGGACCTTTAACTAGCATTAAATACCTTAAATAGTCACTTGTAGTAGAAGATCCTAGGGGTTACTCTCATTCTGCTATGAATTTATCCCACAGCTAAAATTCATGCATTTTTTTCCTAAATATGCAATAATAGTCAAAGCTCATACTTTTGTCTGTTAACCTTATATTGATGGAGACAGGACAAAGCTCACAGTGCTAAATTCCAACCTCAGTTCAACCTCTTGTATTCAGTGCAGATGAATGTGCAGAGCTGGGCACTAACTTTGACTCAAGCATGAGAAATAGGAAAGATGTATAAAAATATATGTGATTATGTATGAATTACATATATGAAAAATTGTGGTAGTGCAAGTCTATCCATCAAGAAAATGACAGCCTATGGAAACTGTAACTTGCAGCCCCCTTCTTTCCCATCAGTGACAGGAACTGTTTTGTAAACATTGTCTGACCACTCACTAAATTGACTGCCTATAGAGATTCTCTTCAGATTCATGCTTCCATTAAATGGCTTAAAAAATTTTAGATGCAAGGAATGTACTTGACTACTGAATCACTTTGGCATGAAGGATCTCTCTGTAACAAAGAATAATGTCTTTTATGCAAAGACAGAAAACTTTCCAGGAAACAGAGTCAATGCTGCAGACATCATTTGAACAGCTCTGTGTGTTTGACAAGCTCCCTAATCCACTTCCATTAGAAAAATGAAAAAATGAAGAAAATAAAATGCACAGTCTCTAACTTTCCAGAAATGTGCATGTACAGGAAGAGAAAGGAAAACTGGAAATAACACCTGAGTCTTGTTACCTTCTGTCCCCTCAGAAAAATTCTATTGAAAGCATTCAGCTACAGTGGTGTGCAGCACATAAGAGCTTGAATAGAATTTAAAAGAGTATCTATTAGTGAATGGCACACAAAACAAAAGAAAATGTGTGGCCTTTCATCCTCTAGGTTACCAGGTCGAGTCCAGCTCACACAAGCAGTGATGGTGGTCATTGTCATTTGAGGACTTCATGGTCAATATGACATTGGCTTCTGAGCCATGAGCTGCCACATTAGAGCTCTTGCTCCTCACCAGGAGATGAAGACATGACATTGCTTCTTCTGTCATTTAAAATTCATTTCAATGTTCCTTTAAATTCAAATCACATTAATATTTGAGGATAATTATCCTGGTAACTCCATGTACATCTTGAATGCTGGACTACCTTTCGTATTGTGATCTTTACTGCTAAACAAGGGTAAAAATGCATATCACTTAACAATTTCTTTTCATTGGTGCAAACAGTCATGCATGATACAAACTTGTGGAAAATCAGACCATGCCTGTAATAAAAATTCTCAATCAATTGAAAGAATTTTGGTACATTTACCTTTAAATAAAAAACTTGTCTGCCCTCTTTCTGCATTATCCAGAAAACTCTTCTCCAAAAGAACTAGAACACTATGAGCATATAATGCTCCTTTTCGAGGGGAACAATCTTAAAATACTTACTCATTTATCCTTGGTATTCTCTCCTACCCAAGGAGTTTTGTACCATGGAGTATTTTAACAGCAATTGTGAATGTATTTGAGAAGGGAAATTCTTTTTTTTTTTGCAAGTGAACAAAGGTTATACTGTTCTTTCTAAAATTAAAACTGTCTTCAACTACCTGCAATCAGGAATACTATTGTAATACTGGGACTCTATCCATCTTCCCTCTGACAATGACCTTGTCTGTAGTGTTTTATGCTGCAAAATTTTAGCAGCACTCACTTGATAGATACTTTGTCTTACAACAGTTTTCTTGACACTGATTTCCACCCTCCTACCCCTATATTTTGAAATGTGTTTAGCAATTTATTCTTGAATCCCTCCGTGACAGTGCTTAAATATGTATTTTTGTCATGAGTAAAAAGCATTATGGTTGCAGTCAATTTTAAAATTTCCCAGTGCAACTATATTTTTTCAACAGGAGACTAGGTATGAGGGGGAAATGAAGGTAGATAATCTTCATTTAAAGAAAGCTGCATTTTGCAAATGATGAAATTCACTCAGTTTAAAATGAAGGTTTGAAAGCTGGGATATACAGGCTTGAAGACTGAACCCAAATAATCTAGCAGAATCTATCAGGTACTTCAGCACGCCCATCCAGTTTTGCCACCAGTCAGTTTGGATATTTACAGGATCCTGGAGCAATAGTGCCCAGAAGCAGCAAAGAGGAGTCAGAAGTCTGGCCCTTGAGGAGGTTTCGAGAAATGCTGCCCACGTTCTGCACTAGACAGAGGATCAAAGTGCCTCGCAAGAAACTCTGCATCCCTTCAGCCACCCTGGAGGTGATAGTATTAAACTCTAGTGGGATAAATCTAGAATGAATCTGCTCAGCAACATGAGTAAGGGCTCCACAATTCTGCCCTATATTTTTGTTTCTGGAAGCCATTTTTTTAAAATCTGCTGGTAGATGAGGAAATTAAATGCTAAATTTCACATCCTCCCCCACTCAGATTGCAAGGCTCATCTAATGCATGTTTATGTAGAGTCTGATTCCCCTGCTAAGTCTTTCTATTCTCCACCCAATTTGGCAGCTAGTGAACAGTGCACAAAATAAATTTAATTGATTTGTACAGGTATTAAAACAGATTATCATCTACACAGTTTTGGAAAGCAGACACTATGTGTTAGCAGACACTATGTGTTAGCCAAACAGATGATGCAAACTATAATGATTTACAAAGGGTTTCAGAGAGCTGGGTATTAGCAGACAGTAGATCACATTAGACAGCTAAAGAATTTCACATTTATTCATCAAATGACAAGGAAAATCCAAACTTAATCATGAGATGATTTAAACATCCAGGAATGATTTATTTAAAATGTCATATTAGGAACAATTTTCATATAAAAGCTCTTGATTAACCTATTCCTGAAAATCATATGCATGATGAAATGCATCCATTTCCAGTGCAGGCCAGAACTTTCCATCCAGGAACCAACTGCAAATAAAAACCTCACCCAGAACACAGAGCTGAGCATATACATGCAGCACCAGCTAGATATCTCTGCTGAAAATCCATGGCAGCCCACTGTCTGAAGGAAAATATTGACATATTGGCAGATGGCTGACAAATGTGCAATGCATATATGCATATATTTATATATATGCAATGCAGTTGCTGCTTCCAGCATGCAATTAATAAAGGAGAACTCTAGGAGGGCACATTAGCAGTCATCCCCTCTCTTGGAAAGGTTGTTGTCCAGAATATTTGGGAATGCTGTTACCTGCTTTGGTGGCCCCCTCTGCTGCCCCTGCTCATGATGTGGTGTGACGTGGGGATGTCAGTGCCTGTCACCCTGTGTCACCACTCTGACTGAGCTGCAGCAATGGGCAGTGGTGGATGCCCAGGGATGAGCATAAAACCATGACCAGAATGCAGCAATCTCAGTGCAGCAGGCACGGTGACCACTGTTATTTTACAATAAATGAAATTGGGGAATGAAAATGAGGAACCTTGCCTGAAGAAAAAGGAAGCAAGTTGTGGAGTTGTTTTATGAAGGGACACCCTTTTGCACATGTAAGGAGAGATGGTTTTTCCAAGGATGCCTTTACACAATCAGGGCTATGGAACTTGCAAAAGGAATTGTATAGCAGGTTCTTTAATCAAACATCTATGACAGATGAATTAAAGCATTAGTTAATGGAGCTAGGTCTGAGATTTGAAATTTGTTTCTCTTTGTTCTACAGCCCAGGAGACCACTCTTTTTTTAATGCCTCCTCAATGTATAAAATCACTGTAGTGTCCTTTATGCTGCTGCAGGAATTTTGAAGGCTGGAAAAATACTCTTCTTGGGTAATAAACTCATAGTTGGGCTGAATTTTTCCCTTCTAAAGTAAAAACACAGTCAGACTGTTCTCCTTACCCAGCAATGACCAGTGCACAGCGCTGACCAAAACCCTGTTGTTTTGGCTGATTTTGAAAGATGTCTTTTAGGAACAAGGGTAAACTCCACCAAAACTCTCCTCTGAGTCTGACATGATTGCAACAATTACAGACATTGTAGCTTTGATCCAGAAAAATACCTGTGTCTGACTTCAAGGGGGATTTTCATGCACTTAATGTTAGCTGCTTACATACTTTGTGGCACAGAAGTCTGAGCAACAAGGTGTTAGCAATAATTATTGTTCTCTGAAAATAGGCAAAGAGCATTCAGGAAAGGTTGAGTTTAGTATTCAAATGTTGAATAATCCAAAAGGTTATGCTATCATATAGTAAAATCAGAAAGCAAAAAAAAAAAAAAAAAAAAAAAAAAAAAAAAAAAAAGCAAGCACTTTCTGGCAGCATTCTGAAATATATTATTCAGTTCTAGAAAGGTATCAGAATTTACTTCATAGTTATAGAATGGATTTTATAGCTACATAGAATTTTCCATCACTGAAAACCTCAAAGGACTTTATAAACCAGGACTGAATTTTATCTCCTGGTTATAGGATACATACAGCTGCTGTTTTCAACACTGGTCCAATTTCTTACAAGCATCTCTCTGGAACAAAGTCAAGTCACTGCTCTTGCAAAGTATCATCTGAAGTATCATGTGCAAGTCCAGTGAGGTCCCCTCCCATCCTCTGCCCTAACCTTCCTACCTGCATATTACTTTCTACATGTTTCCTTCTTAGCTAGTGGAACAAAGAAAACCTGATCAAATTTCAAAGGGCAAAATACTGAATGTATGATTCAAAAGAATAAAATTAAGATTGATTGCAGTAGACTCAGACTTTATCCAGAGATATTAGTGGTATTAGTTTTAAAAATCAGTGAAGTAATAATGATTAAAAAAACTTGTCAAATAAAATCGAATAGTGACATGAAACATTTCCCCTGAAACTGGAAAATAATATATTCATATCTAGTACCTCATTTCTGAAAAAAATATCATATAACCTTCAGTGACTCCAGTTTTAAAGGTGACCTATTCTTATTTTACCATAAATTTTTTTAGGCAACAGTTATTTCCACAGTAGCCCTGTCTCTGTGGGCAGAGAGGTTTGTAGTTTTGTAATGGCTAAAGTGCACATACGGCTTTGTCAGTGTAATCACACCAAACACCTGATTGAGCCAAATGATAAAACGACATGACTGAAATGGAGGTTACTTTCCTCCTGGAAAATTGAAAACCCACTGAGGTGCTGCTGCAGGTAAATATGTCTTAGAGGCTTTTCTGTCTCATTGTTCACCCACCTATTTGCCCTTACTGAAGAAGGATTTAATGAGAGAGAATTTAAAGTATTTTTTGGACTGGGCAACACAGACTGGTCTGATATTGTTTTTCTGAAGTTACTTGGCACTGTGGATCTCTAAATAAATATAAAGTCATTCACAATCAAACAGGCAAGAAAGAAATGACAAGTGTTTTGACAGCGCTCAAAATACTTTGAGGTATTTTCAGAATATTTCTGAGTCGTATTAGCTTAACCTGTAATAGAATATAAATGAGCCCATATGGCAGAGATGTAATTATGTTCCATGTGAGAAATCCCTGTGGTAGATTTGGGGGAAAAAAACCCCACTACATGTGCCTTCTGGAGGGCACGATTTACACATGATTACCTACTCATTTGCATCGAGAAGAATATGAAGTAACACAATGCTAACAACACGGTAATGAAAAGGGCAAGCAAAGACTCCAGATCCCTAGGGGTGCTGATCCCTCTGACTGACATCCAGTTAGGAGCAGGGAATTTGTCCCTTTAGGGAGTACATTTTATGGAGCGATCTTTGATTATGTGGGCACAGTAATCACGAGTCTTAATTATTATTACTGTGAGAGAATGGGCTACAAATCTCCAGGGAATGTCTCTGTCACAGATACTTTGCTGGCGAATGCTGAAAATTAGTGTTTTCCCAAGGATCATTTTCATTCCAACCTGATATTTAGCTGAAGTTTCTTTGACTACTAGTCATGAAACATTAAATATAGATTAGAGGCAGAGAGATGTTGAAAGTTAAAATTCACCGGAGGTGCACACCCGTGCACTTGAGAGACAGCCCCAAATGTTGTCCAGATGTTGTAGCAACAAGGCTGAGGGTTCCCAAGCTGCAGCACAGCCACAACAGAGGAGAAAGTGGATGTTTAGCATTCCACTGGCCTTCTGTTTAGTTTACTTGTAGTGCATTAATTTAGCAGAAAGTCCTAACAGCCTGTTAGCAGTAGATGTTACCAAGTGTACACTATCCTGAAAGAATGAAGAAATTCTTTTATAGCAATAAAGGGAGCAATTCAAAGCATGTAATTGATTTTCCACATTTTCAAACTGTGATAAGACTAAGCTTTAGCAGCAGAAACATATGTTTGCAGTTTTGTCAATGTTCTTCAATGAATCAAAAAAAAAAAAAAGGAACCTATAACTTATTGGTTAGATTGTTAACATGCATTGGGCATTTCGGTGGCTATTGAAGCATTTTCCAAGGACATGTCATCTTCTAAATAGACTCAGAGGTAGCAGGGATTGCTTTTTGCCACAGGACATGTTTTTGTGATTATCTAAAATCATTCTTTTCCATTAGGAACACCACAGAAGAACATCAAGGCTTTTTAAACTAGCTATTGTCACGTTTGTGTGCTGTCCTTCCTTACACCCTTTTCAGTCTGGAGGGGCAGAGAGGCTGCAGGGCAGGGCTCATTTCTGCTCACCCCTGCAGCAGTCCCAACTAACTACTGCTCACTGTGGTGTCTGACAGCCAGGCTGCTGCCCCATTCTTCATACCAGTACTTTGGGGCCTCTCTGGGCCTTCCCCACGAACATCCCTGATGACAGCCACCAGAGAAACTCAGAGCAGAACCATCCAAACAATATTCCAGAAAGGTTTTTGGGTTCTCCTGACACCAGAAAGAAGACAGCACAGAGAGCAAGAACCTTAAAGAGGTCACCCAGTAAGGCTTGGAAAACAGGTCACCTACCTGTTCTCAGAAACTTTTCAATTTCAGATTTCTTCCCATCTTGCATTATGAGAAGCCTCAGATGCTTAGCAGTTTGTTTGTGAAAAAAGAGTGGACACATCCTCAGAATAACCTGTTTATCAGGATATACAAGGGAGATACAGAAAATTTGAGTCCTATTCCTACTCTGTTGGCCTTAGAGCAGATATGTGGACCCAAAACTTCAGTCCTCTTAGCATGCTAAGCCTGAACTGCAGACAGATTCCCACTGCATTTCAATAAATAATTGTGGAGAGCCATACAGGCTGAGATGGTGACACTCATCAGGACCCATTGAAGAACAGCAGAGTTTCCAGTAACTGAGGTAGCTGTGGTGGAGAAAAGAGCAGAGATTCATGTCCCCACATGTCATTTGCCTCAATTCTTCTGTTGGAAGACTTGCCAAAGTGAGAAGGAAACAGCTTGGAGAGATGCCTGCCCACAGCCAGGAGGGAAGAGGGTGTTTGCAGCATGGGGGTAAGGAAACCATCTCCTGGCATGGGAAGGAGTTGGCAAGGCTGACTGAGAATCAAACAGGGCAACAGTAGGGCAGGGGGGAAAGATCCCTCAAAGACTAGAAGCAAGCTCATTCATGTTTGCTCCCTCAGGACAGCACAGAGCATCCCCCACAGAGCATGACTTCATAGCTTTGAAACCAGGTAAGCCAGCTTCAGAGAATAGGAAACAGGAATGCATCATTTTTGAGAACCCAATCTGTTTTTTTTTTTTACAAAACTGAAGTGTAAAGGTTTGAATTTGCACAACAATGGAAGTACCTGAGTTTGTCACCATCTCATTACTGGGTTTCAGGTAGCAGCAGATGATGATCTTGTCTGGCTTTTTCATGGGCAAACATGGGCAGCAAAGATCAGCATATGAACTGAGACAGATGCTGTGGTTGTGGCCTGGAGATGGAGGAAAAGGGACAGTAGAGACAAAGAGTCTCTCTGGGCCTCCACAGGGGGCACGGTTCTTCTGCACCACTGCTGTACACGACTGAGGGTGATGCATTTGGAGTACCATGCCCCCTTCTACCACTGAGGGTTTTTAGAACGCCTGAAATGAGTTGAATGGCTGAGCAACATGCTTGCTGCTCCCTCTGCCAAAGGATCCAGCATCTTTGTAGAGTGACAAGGCTTTTCTTCTACAAAGCAATAAAACCATAAGGGCAAAATATGGCTGAACTCATTCTCTGATTTAATATGACAGCATGGAAGAAACAGAAAACCAAACAAAATCCCCAATGGTTGCTCTATCCCATCCCTCCTCCATATGTGTCTCCTCCTTTTCAAAAGCTGTGCACAGGGAAAACAAAGAAGGAACGTGGTCCCCTTCCCAGGGCTTAGGGGAGCTGTGTGCAGTGCCCCCCAGGCACTGCTGTTTACATGGATACATGATCAGTGGCTGCACACACCAGCTCTGCTCCACATCTGTGCAAATACCTGTGCTAGGTGCAAAGAAACACCATGGGCCATGCAAGGCTCCCATTATGGAGATGATGGGAATGGAGGGTACTCAGATACAAATATAACCAAACCCTTCTCAGCTATTTCTGGTTTCTACTCTAAATTTGCACTTAAGAACTCCAAACAAGCAGAGCTCTCAAGCAACAACACGGCTCCACAGATAGTAACTTTATTTTGACTGCTTCCTAGCCTACTTTTTTGTTTTGTTTTGTTGTAGTATGGAAAATAATTTTTTAAAAAGAGAAAGAAAAAAGGGAAAAGATACAGGAACCGAGAGTGCTTCATTGCAAATGCTGCTCATGTAATTGCCTTTGAAGTGTGCAGCAAAACTCCTTTGTAGGTTAATGAGAACAGGATCAGGCCCTCCACAGTGAACTTGTGCTGAGAGCAGATAAGATCTTGAATCATTCAGAGCCAAGCATGTTATTTGTGCAACATGGGCAGGCTGAGTCAATCTCTGAATATTTTTAATGGGTGTCAACGTGAAGTGTTAATTCCACAAATTAAGTTGTTTTGCAGTTTGCCTGTGCCTGCTCTCCGGGCTGCCTTCACAAATGGTACGCATCCACTTACTGGCTGCGACAGAAAAACTATTTCCAGAACTGCTGCACGAAAACAACACTTCCGAGAAAATATAACATGTGACTTTTACAAAGAATTGTAAAACCAAATGATAGTAGAAAATCCTGCTAGACATTCAGATTGTAAGCACACACGGAAGGAAAAGTAATCCAATTTTAAACAGAGATGTTTACCTTTTTTTTTTAAGGACCCTAAAATCAAAACAAGTATTTGGTAACTGATAATTTTTGAGAAAGTAATCTCCTTTTTTTACAAAACAGAGGACTGAGGTACTGAAGTACTCAGATGCTTAGATAATGTCTGCCCCTGGATAGTACCTACATAACCTTAGTAAATAGGGTCAGAAAAACACCAAAAACATTTTGAATTCTGATGAAACTAACTGACTATAAACAACTTCTGGATGAAAAATCTTTATTTTTGACTTTCCCCTGTTCTGTTCCCAGGATCTCCATGCACTTCCTAATGCATCTTGAAGCCAAGATGAAATTACAGCCCTCAGGAGGCCAACGGGAGGCTCACAATTGCCTGTTGCCTTCAGCAGAGCCGGGATTTTACTCTTACTGTAAAGATATCTTAAAAAACACTGGGCCCAGCTGCCCACTTCTATGGAAATAGTCAGCTGGAAACATAGCAAAGCCTACCACACAATTTCCTTTCCATTTTCCCCTGCAGGGAGATTTTTAATCTTTGAGTGGAAAACAGGATCCAGGGAAACCTGTGGAAGCCTTGTGGTTGCCATCAAGAGAAAAGCTGGCTCTGGCTGGGCTCCTCGCCTTGCCCTGCTCCCCATCCCAGCACCATCCCAGCCCCAGGTTTGCAGCCCACTCTGCTTGTCCCTCTTCCATGATGGAAAGCAATGGTTTGTCTTATTGGGATTCTGAAACACCCAGACAAGCTGTTTCCCTGCCTCCACCTTCCGTGGCTCTGGGGCATGTGCTGGAGGGCCTGCCCATGGTTTCTGCATGCTCTGGAAAGCCATTCCCTTCCACATCTGAGTTATGGTTCTCTCCAGCTACCATTGGCAAGAGAGGCACAAATCCTGCACTGCCACAAGTTCCCAGTTCAACATCTCAAACCTGGCCTGTGCAGACAGCCATCTCCTAGTGCCTTCCCCTTTTGCAGCCCCTCCTCCTCCCCCTCCTGCCTCTCTTGCCTTTTCCGTGCCTGCACACCACAGCCAGCCATGCCTACCCAGGCCCTGGTTTCCATCTCTCTCCTCCATGTCCTCTCACCTGGGGAGAGCAGCCCCAACAAAACACCAAGGACTGAGCAGCGCCCTGTACAGCACTCCCCATTTGCTGTCACACGTGGGCTGAGAGCTGGAATGCTTCACCACTCCAGGATTGCAAATCTTTGTGTCAGGAAGTTGAGGTGGTGCTCAGACACCAAGTTAAGTCATCCCAGTTGCAATGCTTTACTGGAATTGGTTGGAATCCATTTTCTTATAACTGAGCACCTCCCGCTTCTATAATTTTGTTAACAGTGAAGTGCCCAATCCTACAAAATGCTAAACCTTTAGGCAGGTTGCAAAATTTTCTTTTACTTTCCTCAGAATTAGAATAGCTATTTTCTTAATTAAGAAGTAAATAAATAAACTACTTGCAGTCGTTTAAGAGACAGCTTCATGCTAAGAGGAGACTAATTACCCTCCCCATTCACAGAAAATGAAAGCAAAGCTTTCACCATTATAGAAAAAATAAATACTGAGAAGTTAACAAGAGTCATTGCAAAATCTGACTTTGTGATGAGCTGGTTTTCCTGCAATTTTTTCATTCATAGAAATATTTTGAGAAACCCACCTTGAGGTGTGTCAGCTTTTTTATTATTATTTCCTCTTTAGATGCAGCTGTAGATGAGTAGGCTATAAATGAAACACTCATTTTCCTGAAGGCAATCATAAAGGTGTGTTGCAGCCTTTCCTTCTCACTTCACATGGACTGAATTTACCACAATGGGCAGTAATATTTTAATTTGAACAACTGGAAAATTCTTACCTGCACACTCTGTATTCTCAGTATTAACTCAAGATCAGATCCTTTGGGATAGTATTTGTGCTTGTATTTAAAAGTGAAATGTCATGAATAAACTGACAAACACCTTGAGAGTAAGTAACTTCTCTGTTTGAACAGCAATGATTTTGTGATGAACACGATGCACACTGCACAGTCAATTCTCAACAATAAATGGGGATCTGTCCAAGTTGCATTCTGACAATGGTTGGAGCAAGGAAACTTCCAGAGGAGGTACCTGAGAGTAACAGGCAAGAGAGCAGCAGCAGGATGGGGATGTTGCAATAGCACAAACTGCCCGTAACTTCCTCCATCAAATGCAGGGATTAAGAGCAGCCAGGATAGTCTCCACCCTAGGTAGGTGGGGGGGAAAACCAAAAGATGATGCCAGCACATGGCTTGGGCAGCCAGGAAAATGAGCCAATTCAGCACAGCCTCAGCAGTGCTGCTGCCAGTAAGATATTTGTGGAGTTTGCAGGAAAAGGCCAACACTACCTCTGAGTGAGAGTGACAGACCAGAGCCCAGTGGAGCTCCAGGCACAGAAACAGAGGTGGGCAAGGTGCCAGGTGGGGGCTGGCATGTTCTTCTGCTGCTCAAAGGGACTGCCCAGTCCTGTGGCTGGCAGTCCTGTAGTGTTCTGTAGTGGTAGTGAAGGTCAAATAAAGTTACTAGTAACAAAGCAATAGCACTCAACCTGAACAAGACAACATGAGTAGCCACAGAGCATCATTGAGCCAATCTCACAGGTAAACACAGCCAGTGGGACTAACACTGAGTCACAGGATGCAAAACAGTTATACAAACAAGTATGCAACAAAACAGCATCATGACATCCCCCCAGAGGGATACAGGACATTTTCATTTTACTTGTGGTCTTTGTCATTAAACTACCCCATAAGTATTTCTAAATTTGTGTTGCAGACAGTAATTCATGTTAGCCAAGATTTACTAGAACTTTACCAAAAAACCCCTTCTCTTTCACCCAAAAGGATGCTGATGATACCATAAGGAGGATGAATCCACCAAATGTGCTGCACTTTTGACACAGGATAGCATTCTATGTTAGCCTAGAATAACACCTTATTAAATGCTGCAGACCACTAATAATGCAACCATCCAAATGACAGTGAATTGCAAATAGAAGTCTATTACTTCAGCACTTCTAAAGAAGCTATTTCTAAGACAACCCATCAAAAATACTTTACATGGTGGCTGACAGAAGTCTCCCAATGCAGCATGTTTCCATCAGTTTAATGGTTATTGTGAAGTTTTCCCCTTGGTGAATCTCAGTCATGGCCAATACTTTTCACACACTGCAACAAAGCCTTAGGATACAGGGGGAAGGCAAGGCTTGTGGGGACCTCACTTCATAGGAAGTTGGTAGCTGAATGTGGGTCTGGGTCTTCATTAAGTGTTGTCTGAGTGGAAAACTAGAGTTTATTTACTCAACCTCAAGATAAGCAACATAATGCTGCTGATTTGAATGCAAACAAGGGCAAGACCTCATGCTTGGAAGACTCTCTGATGTGGTTACACTGGCATTTTAGAATAAACACAAGCTGGGATCTGAAACACAGTTGTCACAGCCTACAAATTTGGCATGTTTTAAAGTATTTAATTTTTTTAAAGCATTGTCTAAAATTGAATTATCAAAGTGGTATTGCTTTTATCTGGAATATGTTACACTTGCAATTACATATTGTTTACTAAGGTCTATTTTGCTAATTCACTGAAATCTCTCCCATATGACAGAAATTACATTTGCTTCTCAACTTAGTGACCTCAAATGACAAAAGGTGCAGAATGAATTTAAGTTGGCATGTAAATGCAATTATGCCTTTCCTTTTTTCTTACAGGGCTTACCTAGTCTGCTTTAACAGCATCACTGGGTGGTGATGGTGTTTAACCATTCACAAATTAATATGGGGCTCATAATGCTTGCAATGTGTCCAGAACCTAATCCTGGCATGTTTAGTTTGTCCTTAAGAAGCTATTTCACATCTTAAAATGCTTGTAGACTTCTAAAAACTAAACTGTGGAAACCAAGGCCTCAGCTGTAAGACAAGTCTTGCTTCCTAGACCTGCAAACCCATTTTTAAATTACTACTATTATTAAAGTACTACTATTTCAAAATTGACCAGGAGCTTCAGAACAAAGCATTTCTCTTTTGCGCTGTAAACACAGAAACAGCAAAGCGGTCAGTCCGAAGCAAGAAAAACTAAGTTCTCTTTCTCCATATGAGTGTGAATCATTGCCTAAGCCTTACAGCTCAACTGAACAACAGAGGCAAAAGGTTTACAAATATGAAAAACTCTCACAGCTATGGACACAAGAGCAAGCCTCTCTTCTAATGGGTCTAAGCACATTACTGACTTTCATTTTTGAATCAATATTTGAAATCAGAATCCATATGATCCATTGACCCCAAGTTTGCACAACATGCAGAGCAATGATGCTCTGGGTCCAGCAATGCAAACAGCAACCAATAAAATCTAGGAGCATTAAAAGGGAGGGTGAGGCTCATATTCAGATTTTGCACAGTATTGCCAATCATGTAGTGCTGTCATTGGAAACATCTACCAAATAAAGTACAATTCCAGTGCCTGAGAACTAGAGGGTAAATTCATGACAAAAATAGAGCTGTGCCTCAGTTTCCTTATTTTTATAGGTGTTAAAATGCTTGATTTAGCGCCTCTTATCTGTCTTGAGTTTTGCTAGCTGAAGCTCCTTCTGAGGCCATGCAGCACTGGAGTGGAAGATTATGCCACACAAATGCTAACTTCTTGCAAGAGTAGTCTCAATAATTTTAAAGTGTGCCATGCCAAACTCAGAATTACTTTCTCTGAACTACAGTGTCAGTCTGGAAGTTGTCTCTCGTGACTGGGATTGGCAAAAGACTGATGAGATACTAACCCATAGCCTATTTTGAAAAATACTCGTCAAATAAGTAAACAGCAGTCTCTTCTCATACCTAGTTATCATCCCTTTGAATAACAATCTTTTTAAAAAGTGCAAAGGGATGGCAGCAGAAGAGTGGGCATCATCCAGAGGGCAGATTTGAGCCCCACTAGCTTTCAGCCTTGTCTTGCCTCTCTATTGAAGAAAACACAAAACCAAACACAAACACACACAAATATGTGCATATACCAGAGATTTTTGGGCATTACTATATGAACAAACCAGAAATCCTACTCCTTCCCAATAGGATTTGTTATGGAAACAGCATATAATTTCATTCCAATACCACAAATTTGCCACTACATTAAAGAGCATTACTGTTACTGAAGGATGAACAGCAAATCAACATCCCCAGCTCTTCAGGCTACAGCCCTCTTCAGGGGAATGGTGATTTTGAGTGTCCCTTCATTTCAGGGTATAAATATATCCCATGAGAGAAAGCAAAGCTGCTGAGTATGGAATGCCTAAACAAGAACTTCAGTCCAAAAAACTTTGTTTTATCAAGTTTGTTCTTATAATAACCTCGTCAGGGACAAGAGAAGCAGGGAAAACTGCTTCTTCATATACTGATACTTTCTACTTACTGTATACTGTATACTTTCTCTGGTTACCATGGCACATCAATCACCCAGACTATGTTGTAAAAACCTCCATCTAAACCCCCTGGAGCAATGGACAGATTTCCTTTTAACAGTAAACCATTAATGAGGCCCCACGCAAAAGATATTTTTGTATCTTATTAATAAAGCATCTGAAATACCATTATGTGTTGAGAAATCAAATATAAAAAGGTGGATGAGCCACACAGACAAATGCCACAGCATTCACTGATGACTGTGACTTTTGCAAATTACTGCCCTGTGAAGGGTCACAGAAATTGCAACAAAATTTTTATAGCAAACCAAATAGCAAACAAAAAAGCAGGGGGTGCTCTTTCAACAGATTTATGAACATATTGCACTCTCTAGTATATTTATTAAAATAACCAAGATTGAACATGGAGCTTTAGTTCTGAAAAAAAAAAAAAAACAAACAAACAAATCATGAACTGTAAATACTGACATTCTACTTCTGAAGAAAAAAATCCATTATCCATTTCTGAGAAGTATTTTTAAAAATTGGTCTTCCTATCTTTACCATAAATTGCAACATCTGTGTTACAAATAAATGTGTTCTTCCACCCATAAATAGATCATATACATTGTTGCAAGAAAACAGATTAGCCAAAAGGGCTGATATGTAATTATACACTGACCAAAAAGAATTCCATTGCAATGAAAGTGAATGGCTTGTACTTCAGTTCATTAGCAGAGTGCTGATCAGCACAATTTTAAATGCCAAAATAGCCCCCCCAAAAAAGAAGGAAAAACCCTCACAAAACTTGAAGAGGAAAAAAAAAAAGAGAAAAATGTCCAAATATCCGAGAAAGCAGGAACTATATTTGTGTAGAACAAATTTTAAAATAATGAGAAAACCCTGCCCCCTTGTATCACCTTAGAGAAATTCTGTTAAGCTTCCTTTACTTCCTTATAGCTGTTTATGCATCGCCATTTGAATAAAGTAAACAAGCCAAAAATAATTTATATCTGCCTCCAGATCTACAGAAAGAAATGCTTTACTAGCTTAAAACACTAAAAGTCAAAAATCAAGTTGGATAATTAACCAGTCTTTCCTAATAAACCCACACTAACTGAATGGCACTTCAAACAATGAGTTACAGAAAAAAAGGAAAAAAAAATGTATTGCGTTGAAAGGTTAAAGAATGTGTGTACTTTCCACAAAGCTGAAATGAGTCCATGAACATTTAACTCTGGATTAACCAAACAGTCAAAATTCAGGAAATAAAACTATTTTACTCACTAAAACATTCTGACAATATTGCAACATAATTGGAGTGTCATTTTAAGCACTGAGGGTTTTTTTTAAATTTTAATAAAAAGGAAAACTAGAAGAAAGGCTAAGTTGTGAGAAGTCTTTTCCGCAACCAAAAAAATAAAAGAAAAAAAAAACCACAAACCCCCACCAAACCCACCAAAAAAGAACTGGTGAGCTTCTTTCTTCTCCTGCCATATAGCAGATCTCTTCTTGGATTTCACACCACCAACCATACCCTGTCAGAGATCTTGAACAGTTTACATTGCTTCTTTTGAAGGATTAATCTAGACTGGCCCAGAGATAAAAACCAAAATGCACAATGAATTCCTACACTGAATTCCAGCTTGTTACTGTGAACTCAACATAAGAAAAGAAAAAAGGAATCCCACACATCTTGTATATACACTGCTTTCACACAGTATGAGTTAGAGGAATACGTAAAGGGACAAGCTACTTTTGTACAAAACCTCAATTTATTTCAGAGAAATTAAAAATATGGTATTTAATATATATAAATTTCTATTCCTCTATAAATATAGATGATCTTGTGATAATGAACAGAAATAAATGCATACCAAATTAAAATAATTTTGCATTTCAGGGTATGGTAGCCATAGATAATGTTTATGAACCTAAATACAGGCATTTGTAATATAAAAAAAGTTTAAAACAATACAATCAGGAGAGATGCATTCTGCTGTTTTTCATACAGAGGTCTACATATTCAAATGCATCTGTTGAAAGTTACAATTTCGTCTTTAACTTTTTTAACGTATTAGAAGCACAATCCCACACACCCAGGAGCATACAAGGTAGCTGATATACTGCACACATGGTATTTTATCCTTGCAGTATGCAATGTTATTTCTGTACCGAAAAAAGAGGGGAAAAAAACCAGCAGAGGCTCTTTCAGGTCTCACATCTCACCAGAACGGTTAAGCATTCTGCTTTACTGTTTTCCTTTCCATTGTTTGTACTACTGGCAAAAATCATCACACCCTCAAAATGTGTAATGATTTAAATCTCAATGAATTAAAATTGAGAGGAATGGCAATGGCTCCAACGTTTCCCATATGAAGAGCCGGTGTATGAATATAACTAGGGGGCAGGGAGGAAACAAACAAAAGCCCCAAACTGAATGCTGCGTTTTATTCCGATGAGGCTCTTTTCACGGAGCCCGTATTTCCTGATCCTGCTGACCCCAGCCGGCAGCAGCCCGGCGGGGAGGGACCGGGGCAGGCGGCGGCAGGAGCACCCGCAGGGCGCCCCCGCACTGGAAAGTGGGCTTAGAAAAAAACCCCAGCAGGAGGGAATTTCGGTGTGTTTCTGCCGCCATCCACCTCCTGAGCCATCGGAGGTGCTACAGGTGCAGGCGGTGTGAATAAGCCCCAACCCGTACACCGAACCGGGCCAGCCGCTCCCGAGCCATGCGGAACGCGGCCGGAACCGCCCCGGCCCCGGGCACCGCGAGGGGCTCTCCCCGCTCACAGCGGCCCGCCCCGAGCACGGGGCTCTTTGTACCCCCGGAAAGGCTCCGCGGGGGCCAGCGGGGCCGGGGCTCGGCGCAGCGCCGTCCCTGCGCCTTGCTCGGGCACTTCTCCGCGCTCCCCGTACGGGACCGGGCGGGGTCGGCGCTTCCCAGACGGGGCCGGGGCCGGGGCCGGGGCCGCGGCGGGAAGCGGCGCTCCTCCCTCCCATCCCCACCTCCACGCTACCGCGGGCGGGCCGGGACCGGGACCGGGACCCAGCCCGGGTCAAGAGGCGCCCCCGGCCGCAGCCCCGCTCCGAGCCCTCCTGCTCATGCAGCTGAAATTCCAAGCAAAGCCATTACAAAACCTGTGTGGGGGAGAAGAAGGGGATTTGTTCTCGATTCTTTTACCGGCAGCTTTACCCATCCTTCCCTACGAAATAAAAATCCAAAGCCTTTTTTTCCTTTAAATTAAAAAAAAAAAGAAAAAGCGGGGGGAGGGGGGAGGTGATAAGCGAGGAAGTAAAATCCGCAAACGGGTTAGAAGTGTCCTAAATTAAAAAAAAAAAAAAAAAAAGTGAGTTTTTTTGTAATTTAAATACAAATATACTTACAAAATCTTACAGAGGCTATTTACATCCCTCTCCCCCAACCTGACAGTGCGTTCAGCTCCGACAGGAGACAGCCCGAGCAGCACGGGGAGGGCAGAGCCCGGAGATCCCAGCACTGGGGTCCCCCTAGCTCGTCCTCCGCTCCCCGCCGCCTGCGGAAGCCACTCGCAGTCCCAAAAGTTTGCCCAGGCTGCAAAGGAGCTGCTTCCCGAGGCAGAGCCTCAAGTCCTCCGCCTGCCCGCATCTCCCTAGCCTGGCAAGCAGGGGTCTCAGACCGTGGTCTCTCCCTGCTTGCTGTTGGTGAGCCTGGTGTAAAACTTCCTCCAGGAGTTCAGGGTTTTCCCAGACCAGATCCAGAAGCCCGATGTGATGCCCACGATTAAGGTCATGAGATACTTGATCATGAAGACAGTGAAGTCGGGGCTCATGGGCGGGTGGTGGCCGCTGTGGTTGGGGCAGGGAATGGCATAACTCTTACAGCTCTGCGTGACCCAGCTCCTCTCCCACTGTTCCCTAAAAGCTTGCTCGTAAAAATAGCAGGCAATGACGATGGTGGCCGGCACCGTGTAGAGGACGCTGAAGATGCCTATCCTCACCATGAGCTTCTCCAGCTTTTCGGTCTTGGTGCCGTCATGCTTCATGATGGTCCGGATCCTGAAGAGGGACACAAAGCCAGCCAGCAGGAAAGAGGTGCCGATGAACAGGTAGACGAACAAGGGGGCCAGCACGAAGCCCCTCAGGGCATCCACGTTGTTGATGCCCACAAAGCAGACGCCACTGAGGACGTCGCCATCCACTTGTCCCAGGGCAAGGATGGTGATGGTCTTGATGGCCGGCACGGCCCAGGCGGCCAGATGAAAGTACTGGGAATTGGCCTCAATGGCCTCATGGCCCCACTTCATGCCAGCAGCAAGGAACCAGGTAAGGGAGAGGATGACCCACCAGATGGAGCTGGCCATGCCGAAGAAGTAGAGCATCATGAAGAGGATGGTGCAGCCCTCCCGCTTCGTGCCCTGCGCTACGGTGCGGGAGCCGTCCTCGGCAAAGCGCTCGTTGCAGACCACCCTCTCCTCCAGGAGGAAGCCGGCGATGTAGGCCACGGCGACCGCCGTGTAGCAGCCTGAGAGGAAGATGATGGGCCGCTCGGGGTAGCTGAATCGCTTCATGTCCACCAGGTAGGTGAGGACGGTGAAGAGGGTAGAGGCACAGCAGAGCACGGACCAGATGCCGATCCAGGTGCGGGAGAAGCGCAGCTCCTCGGGCCCGAAGTACATGAGCCCGTAGAGGCGGCCGGGCTCGCAGGGCGCCCCGCAGTCCTTCTCTCCCAGGAAGCGGTAGTTCAGGTAGGAGGGCACCTTCAGCGCCCGCGGGCAGGTGAAGCGCCCGCGGGGCTCGCCGGGCCCCGGGCCCCCGCCGCCGCCGGCGCCCCCGCGGTGCGGGTTGCTGGTCCAGCTCTCGGGGCGCAGGGCGGGCGTGGGGGTGCCGCGCTCGGAGGCGTTCTGCCCCACGCAGAGCTCGCCAGCTCCGTGCACCGGGAACTTTTCGCAGCGCAGCGTGTCGGGCCACTGGAAGCCGAACTTGTTCATGAGGGCCTCGCAGCCCTGGCGGGCCCGCTCGCAGAGGGAGCGGCAGGGCGGCAGGGCCTGCTCCAGCACGGTGCACACCGGCGCGTACATGGAGCACAGGAAGAACTTGAGCTCGGCCGAGCACTGCACCTTCACCAGCGGGTAGAACTGGTGCACCTCCAGCCCCGCGTCCTCCTGGTTGGTGTGGCCCAGCAGGTTGGGCATGATGGTCTGGTTGTAGGCGATGTCAGTGCAGAGAGGGATGGAGATGGGCTGGCAGTAGCCGTGGTCAGGGATGGAGATGCCCCGCTCGCCGTTGTACTGCGACGCCGGCAGCTGCCCCCCGGCCGGGAGCGCCGCCGCCCACAGCAGCGCCAGCAGCAGCGGCAGCCGCGGGCACCGGCCGCTGCCAACTTCCCCGCCGCCGCTCACCGCCGGCCCGCGCCGCTCGGCCATGCTCAGTCGGTGCCGCCTGCCCTGCCGGGCTCCCGCCGCCCCGCCGCCGCCGCCGCCGCTGCTCCTCCCGGCCCGAACTTGCGACTCATGAAGGGAGCGGCGGGCAGGGACGGGGCAGCCCCGGCCGCCACTCACGCGGCCGCGGAGCGCAGCGCGCAGCTCTGCCCGCACCGGCGGCAGCGTCCTCCGCGCCTCCGACTACGGCCGCCGCCGCCGCCTCCGCCGCCGCCGCCTGACCATTTGTGCCGGCCCCTCGAGCCCGCGCCCCTCGCCTCGCCGCGCCGCGCTCCCTCCGACCGGTTTCCAGGCGCCCCGCAGTCTGCTTCACCGGAGGGAGGAGCCTTGAAACCGACGCCGAACTTTCCTGCGTAAGGGACCGTCTCCCAACGCCTCAGCCGGGGGCGGGCGCAGGCGGGCCCGGGGCTGCCCCGCGCCGCGCACAAAGGCGGCGGGGGCGGCGCTGGGGAAGGGGCCCCGCCGCGGGGCGGTGATCGGGGGCACGGGGCTGTGCCGGTCGGTCGGCAGCGCGCCGGCCCCGGCCGTCCCGGGGCTGTTTTCGGATTCCCCGCTGATGACGATTGTTGGAGCTGTTGAGCGGCGCACCCGGACTGGGCCGGAGCCCGTCACCCCCGGTGCCCCCCGCCGTGCAAGCGGCCGGGCTAATCCCGGCCGAGGGAATCGATGTTTGGCATACAGCAAAGGGCAGGATGGCAGCAGGGATCCGCGGCAGTGCCGGGACTCTGCTGCGGGGAGCAGTGCAGTGGGGGTGTCTCTGCGGCTCTGAAAGGTGGGAGACACGCTGCGCTCGCCTGAGGCGCGGGCAGGAGCCGCAGCTCCGTGAAGACACAGACCGCGATGTCGCACCCCGCGCACACGGTGACACTGGAGTGGCTAAACTCGCTTCTCCCCAGAGACACAAAGTAACTCGCTACCGAGCTATTGCCACTGTGTTATCTGCGCCTTCCTCCCAGCGTGTCCGCAGTAGCAGCCCGACATACGAAAATAATCCCAATAGGGCTTTCCCATTTCCCTTCCTCCCTCTGCGAGGTGGGCAGCTATTCCAGTGTGACTCAAGTCAGATGCTGTGTGACTTGCAATACCTCCCGTCAAGTTTTTTGGAAAATTCTTGTTATATTCTGGGGAGGGGCTGACTGGGCATACAGTGACCGCCAGCAGTAGCCATTTTTGCATGCCTGAAGCCCCACTGCACAAACAGAATGGAGGTCCTGCTGGCTCTCCCGAAATGCATAGCCCAGAAAAACGATGAAGGTTGAATAGGGGATTTACTGTACTCATTGGAACTGAATAAGAATAATAAAGTGTGCTCCTGCATAGAAGAACCCTGCCCTGTTCCCCAGACATTCAGTAATTAAGGCTCTCCGTCGTGTGTGCAAATGTTTTCATGTTTGTCTGAAGGTTCATTCTACCATTCGAAGCTGAACCAGGCATGGAACTTCTCTCACCAGCTGCCTTCCTTCTCTGCAGCATGGTCCCACCCTTTCTGCCTTGCATGTTAATTGAACTCCCAAAATCCATTAGTAGTAAGATGGCTCCAGCATTTATTTCTAGCTGTCAGAGGTGGCAAGGGTTAATAAAAGACATCCGTATTTCTTGGATAGCTACAGATAAAATTTGGACCATGCTATTTAGGCCACTTTCTTTCTCCCAGCAGAACTGTCCCACATTCAAACTAATTAATAGCAAAATCTGTGCTGTGTAACGACTGCAGGAGTGGGATCATGTTTAGAAATTGCACATCCTTAAAAATGTTGATTGCTGATGTCCTTGTTTACTGAGGTTGAGTTCTGTCAAGAACTCTCTTCTTAGAGGACCACAATTCAAAAATGATATGCACAAATACCTTTTTCCATCTTCTGCTGAACAGTTTGATTCCTTAAATATTGTATTTATAGTTTGAAGCTACAGATTTTTCTCTTCAGATCTACATCTGTAATTAAAACTATTAACTTCTTTCTAGCACAAAACCTATTTATATTCAGCCCTAAATAGCAGTATTGTTTCTCTGTTCATCCTAAAAAGACTGACCACTGGATCTTTAGATCAGAATAAGTATTATCTATGCTCATTCTCATAGACAATGAGTGTGAATTTCTGACTAGTCTTGGCTTTCTGCCTGTCCTCTTTAGACCTGGGGATACATCACACAGTCCAGGGGAGATAATTAAGATGCCCAAGTGCATCATCAGTTGATTGAAATTCTACCTACTGGGGTCTGCATTTGAAATATTAAGGAAACATTTCTCAAACCAAAAAACACCATCTCTAATAACCTAGAAGATTGTTCTAGGAGAAAGACCAGTGTATACAGATAAGGTTTGTACATGTACATAATAGATTTTTTTTCAGACCAACTAGTACAGAAGGAAAACTAGACACATTTTTGGATTAACAAGCTAATTTTTTTTTTTTTTTTTGGTTCTGAAGCAGTAACTATCTAAATGCAGTAATTAGCTAAAAGCTAAACACAGCTTGAGAAAAACTACTTCAAGTTCAGATGTATCACTAGGACCAGCTCAGAAAGAAAAAGTGGAAATGGGATGGAGGTGGTATTGTGGGGAGAAGAACAAGGGTTGAGAGCTGGTAAATTCAGAAAAGTTTCTTGGACTTGCTCATTTTAACCGTGTAGTGATTTTTCACATAACAGAAGAAAATCCTGTGTGGAAAGATCTTCCCAGAAGCACTTGTCCTACATTTCAAACACCCCAAACCACAAAACTCATCATTAAAGTATAATCCTTTGTGGCCCAAAACACCAGATCAGTTTAAACCATGCCTGAGCAAGAAATGCAAGTTGTGTTTTGATGCCCATCCACTACTATAGCAATGAACACCCCCTGCCATCAAATCACCAGCATACCCTGGTCTTACATTGATGTTCCAGGGCTGTACTTCATCCAGTGCACAGCTGCATTCCTTGTACTACTGCTGAAAACGAACAGCATGAACTCCTGGAGGCCATCTCCACAGACCAAACAAACCTCTGTGCTGTTTGTGAGGGAGTCTTTCTCACAAAACAGATATTCCCGCACTCCTTTCAGACCTGATCCTTAAGGGAAACTACAGAACTCGGCTCATAGAAGTGCACACGGGAACTAGGTTTCCTAACTCTGCCCAAAACGTTGGACTCAGTAGAGATGGTGGTCTGATAGTACATTATCATTTCCTTCACTTATAACACTGCCCCCTCCCACTTACCCCTCTCCAAATCAACAGACTGTAAGGTAATTGTCTCTTATTTCTGCTTAGCTAATAAATGCTATTTCCCCCCATCATTAACATCATCGATATCCTCTCTATTCTAAAGCTACCATCTTCTTCCTTTCAGAGTGGGCTTAACTAATAAATATCTTAGGAAATGGTAAGCAATTGCTCTTAACTGAAAGGTGATTTTAACCCACAGAAAAGTGTGACCAAAAGTCTGTCTTACTTTTCCACATATATGTCTTGGCCTACACAAAATATGCAACTTCTTCATGCAAGCCCAGTACTGCATATCATATCCACAGGAATTTATTCCTGTGTGTCTCCCTTGTTCTTTTAGTGATTCCTTCGGTGTCCATCATAGGTGACAGTTGGAGAGAGGAGACTGGACTGGATGCCATCTTTGCTGGGGTCAATGTGACAGTAATCCTGTTCTCACAAAGACACACCGTGTATTTCTTAAAGCACAGGAACTCTTCCCCCTTGCCACAGAAAGACAATCTTCCATTCTAAAAGAAACAAAAATTTGGGCATTAAATAATAATAAAAAGGAATTTCAGCTTTTACTTCAAAACAATATGCAGATGTTACTATGTATAGTAGCCATTAGGGGAACTTAGGACTCTGGTAGGTAGGCAGAGATTTGGCCTCTTACATTTCTTATGGACTAATACTATCCTTAGAGTGCTGATTTGTGCTTGCTTTACTTGTTATGGGAGATGGGGATTGTCTGAAAAAAAAAAGTAGTTATGTAAATCTTTAATTTTGTAAAGAAACAAAACAAAAAGTCATCACAGGATTTTCTTGTTTTCCTCTATGTGACTGGCAGAAATAGGATAGAGTGAATGCTTCCATTCCACAGCACTTAAAGAAAACTTGTTTCCCTAGAGGAAATTATTCAGCTTTATCTCGCAGACCTATGTTAGATACAGAGAACCCAAATATATGCACAGATGTACGTAGGAAGGCTATTGAGTACACAAATGAATAAAATGTAAACCAAGATGATAACATAAATTATGTTTGCCCACCAAATTAAAGCGAAAGATATGCTTAAATAATTAGGTTTTCAGTTGAGTTAAGGTTTCATTATTTAGATTTCATATAAAGGGTCAAAAGTAAGATCATTATAATTCAGTGGGATCAGTTAAAAGTTGGGTTTTACCTCATGTTGAGCATGAATCTTGGCTGATAAGAACATTTAATATTTTTTGTCTGCAAAGCAATTAGTTCTGTATGGAAAGAAAGGATTTTTGAGATTTGGGTAGACAGAGGGATTAAAATACATAATGGTGGGCAGCAATGTGTATACTAAATTAATGAAGTTTCTTGGGAGTTTCCAAATGAGACAGCACAGGTACACATCTCAGGTGAGTCTCATTTCAGCTCTGAGTACTGGCAGTATACATCACATCAAGTTCTCACAATGCACAGACAGGGACACTTGCTGAAAAATCACTGCAAGGATTATAAAAGCAGTGAAATGAAAGAGAATCAGTACAAAGATTCTAAATGCAGTGAAATGAAGGAGAGATGATTACAGCGTCATACATCCCACATTGTAAGGTGAAATGAGGTACACCCTTACACTCCATAGTAAAACTACTATATATTTTGGATTATAAAATCCTTAATCCACATAATATATGCTCCTTAAAGTAAGGTGTTTGACCCTAGGAGTTGACATGGAGGTCTGCAAACCAAAATTCTGGAGAGAAGGTACCTGGACAAGTCTCCCAAGCAGCTTTAACAGGCGCATGGTAAGATACTTCTCAGTTTGCAACATGCCAATGATATGGACATCTGCCTCAGGACCATGGGCATAGTGTGTCACAGACCTAGTCTTGCCAGAAGAACAAAATCCTTAAAATTTAAAAGCCTGCCTTCAACATTTCTTGGAACATCTAGAAGACTCTTGGAAGTATGTCTGTGCTGACAAAAATAACAAACACATGCAGTGATTGGCAAAATCAGTAGGAGCTGAACACAAACCTTAGGGATGGTTCAGTCAGCAGCCAGAACACTTTCTGCAGCAATGGATCTCGAGGCTATACAGCCAAGTGCTCAGAAAATCCCCTCAGTGCAGAGGTAGTTGTTACTAACAAACATTTGACAAGAGACCAAGTAATTTTCTGACCATTGGATGGCCCAGGTCAGCTTACCCTCAAATTCATCCCACTTGCCCCTCTATATGCCTTTTATTAATTGGCTGCATTAGTTTGCAGATGTCAGTTTAGGTTAAAAATTGTACTTTTATTTCTATTTGGGGGTTCTGGGAACAAGAGAAATAGAATTTATTCCTGCTGAGTGATACCTATTGTAACATGAATGTTCTACCAGGTAGCATGGGTGAGGAAATAAAGAGCAATTTTTGGCCAGAATTGGTGTAAGTCAGGCCCCCATTACAAGGATTTTATGTTTTAAAAGAGGCATGAGGAGAAGCGGTATGCACAGTCAAAGCAGACTACAAAGAATCTCTTCCTCCCAGTACCCACAGCATTTTTTCCTTAATGCTGTTTATTCAAGATAGATGGAGTATGTGGAGATTTGATTTGGTTTTCTTTTCTGTTCAGAAGAAATGTAGATGATCCCTTGCAAATTAAAGCCGTATGTTGCCTGCCTTCCCTGACATGTTCTGCGCTGGGGTGAGAGGCGCAGGGGCTGCAGCCCGGCTGCTGCTGCCAGAAGTTTTCCGGAGAACAAGAAATGTCACAACTCTTAAAAGGGCAATTGCAGATCACAGCTCATTATGTTCAGAGAATGCGAACATTTTTACTCTCTTTTTATTTCCCTTTCTTGAGCAAGTTCTTCTACAGTTACATACAGTGCCTGAAAACACAGACTCTCTCTTGTTCTTCAAACACAGAGAGGCTGATTTAAGGGCCTAAGATGGCAATCCTTACTCCCAGGAGCAGACCTGCTGATTTCACAGATTCAAGGGAAAGGAGTAGAGCTTCATAAAGCTGTGATGCAAGGAGAAATTATGTGATGAGCTCTTACTTCTGGCCTCACGCTGCTCTTGCTGTGCTTCAAGTACATTCCTTTTAAAGAAATGACTCCCCGTTTCCACTGATGTAAATGAGATTCAGATCATATTTGCTGCATTACTATTTCAAGATACACAAATTGAAAAGGTGTGTGTGTGTGAGGTGGGGAGATAGAGTGGAGGAAAGTTGTTTTTCTATGTCTTTTAGCTGTGTGTGTATTTTCCATGAATGCTATTTAGAGAGTGAGCAGGATGAGATCAGAGCAGGAGTATTTCTCAGCCTGCATCTGCCTTTTTTGGTGGAATGCAGCTTGGTACACGTTAAAGGACAATCTTGACTCTCCCTTTAGAAGAAATTTTTGGGCTTTTGCTTTTCTTTGTAAAGATAGCTTTAAATATTTAACCAGTGTAAACAGAGGCAAAATGCCCAGCAAAACTGAAAGGAATGTGCCACAAGGATTTGCTTGTAGACCCTACTCCCATAAATTCTTCATCATACAGGAGGGGTCAGCTGTATTTTGAAAGAAATTGGTTTTGGAAAATTTAGGCTGTTTGTGTGAAAGGAATTATCTTAAGGATGGACAGGGGTAGTGTTCTAGACCTTCCTCCAATTCTGCAGCTGGCTTTTCTAGTTAGCATTTCCCCTGCTCTTTGACCCTGGCTGCACAGACACTGCTCAACACTGCAGCATTACGATATCCCACATGGGCCCCAGATAAACCTCAGCCCAATCTCATAGTCTTCAAGGAGGAGAAAAAGGAGCACTTCTTAAAAATCTCAAAGTTCACGGTAGGGAGTGTTACCTTCAGGATGATGGAATTTAATTTCCTATTGTCACAGATTGTCATTCTGTAATGCTCAAATATGCAGGCACAATGTTTAGCCCAACTGCAAATTGCTCAAGTCTCTCTTTCCCCAGTATCCCTATCAGAGCATGAACTTATCCCATGACAGTGGGTGCATCTGGACTCTTTGCTTTTGGATCTTGTGACGTTTCTGTTTTCATGGGTGACTAATAAGATTGCATCATTTTTACAGGATTTGGACTCATCTATGCAAATCCACACATTTGCCATCTCAGGGATGATGATTGTAATTCTGCATACTTTCATATGGTATTGCTGACATTAAGAAAAGTATTTGAGGGTTCCCAGCACTGAAGACCATGAGGATAAGCCATGTCACCTCAGTGTCCCAGTCTTCTGTTCCTCTCAGCTGTCCACATGCAGAATACAGAGCCTATACAAGTTTGCTTCCCTATCTTAAAGTGTCATACTGGCCTGATCCCAGTCATGTCAGGGATGGCTGGTCTCAGCAGCCACAGCCCACTGCAGCTGTATCCCACTGCAGTAAAACCTCAGCCTTGATGAACCTGCTCAGCAGGAATGAGCCCATATCCAGGAGACACAGCTATTGCAACATTTGGCTGATGGAATCTCTGACATCGAGAAGATTCTGATGTGCTTATGTATTTCTGTACTTTCAGATGAAAACACCTCCTTTTCCCACTTTGACTCTCAGTGGTAGTCACATCATTGCAAACAAGGCTCAGTCATGCCCATCCTTGCATATTCTACCTGGAAAGTGAGAGAGACTTCATGGTTATTCTTCAATTTTCAGAGCTCTTTAATTCATGAGAAAGGATATGCATGAAATATGAACACTGAATAGAAAGCGTTAGGAAGGGATGGATAGGGAAAAGACAGGATATCTAGATTCTGGTTCTTACTTGTTGATATCAATTAATGTTGAAATCATTCTTAAATCTCAGGAAGTACTTTGCTGATGGTGATTCTTCTGGACATTGTCTGTTCCTCTGCCATTTATTATAGCTAGACAGACATAGTCTAGCTATTAGGATAACTATTAATTAGTATTTCTGCAAAGCCATTGTGGTTTCTATTTCTATATTTTTTTACAGTTGCAGAGCTTCTTTGACTACATCATGACTTTTTAAAAATGCAGACTGTATTAAATATTTACTTAAAAGTGTTCACTGTGCCTACACTTACATTCTTACAAGAACATTCGTGATTGTAATTCAGAGTTGGAAGTCTGGGTCCTCCTTTTAAAGAAAGGACTAGGAGCAGCTCATCCTAAACTTTGTCCACACTGTTGCCATAGCAAGCAAAAGCATCCACAAACTGGTTTGGGAGGCACTTTTCTTTCCTTCTCACAAGTAATGTATTTGTGACTTCATAGTGGCAGCCAGCCTGCCATAGAAATTAGGCTGCCATGAAACCACAGCCTTGAACTCACATCTCTGGGATATGTCAGCATTGCTTGAACATTAAAAAAATGTGACAGAACCATGTTCCCACATATTGTGTTCAATAGGAGCAAGCTTAAAGATGCTTCAAATCATAGCAAGCCTAATTGTGAGCCAATGTAGCACTCTGAGTACCAAGGACAGGCACTAATTGGTTTTTGCCATGTCTGCTATGCCATTTCTATTTTTTTTTTTAATTCAAAATGCATAGCACTAGGGATATGAGACTTAAAGACTTGTCTTAGTTGGGGAAAAAGAATGCCAATATTAAACTAATCCCTTGTGTAGACACTCTTATTTCAGTTTAAAAGTGCCTTTCATGGCATTAGCAAGTTGATTCCTTGCTGACATAAGCTTAATCAATATGAGGCACTCAGCCTGATATAAATTTATCTCTGTGATGGGGTTGCACCAATTTTTCTATGTTGTGCCTTTGAAAAACCATTTAGTTAAATCAGTTGTTTCTTCAAACTGGCAAGTTCTCACTCACTGAAGATTTGCAGTACAACAGTGCAGCCAGCTGAAAAATGAATCCCTTCAGTAAAATGGAAAGGACTTTTTACCTTTGTATGGTGCTACCCATTAAAGCTCTGAAAGCTGCAAATATCAATAAACTTAGAGCAGCTTTGCATCTGCGTTCTTGATCCCCATTTTCTAAATGCAGGAACTCAAATGCAGAGAAATTAAATGCATTTCCAAGGTCAAAAAAAGAGTATGTGGTTTACGAATGAGACCAATGACTTGGAATATCCCTGGTCCCAGCATCTTTGAGACACCTTATATGTAAGAAGTACTTGTACCTGTGCTTTCTGGTAATCAGCCCTTTAGAATCAGATTGCCAGGGTTGGATGATGTATCTGAGAATAACTAGTCTGTAATCTCTCATTTGAGTTTTGTAAATAGAAGACTGAGTTCTTCTTGAATGAAGATCTGCCCTAGTAATTTTATCACCACCTTACTAAATAATTATTTCTAGCAGTATCCTCCTTTAGCTATAAACATAAGACATTCTAATCTCAAATTCTGGGGCAAAACGGATACTCTACCACTTGTTATGGCAACACCAAATATATTTTTTAAAAGGATAAACATTTCAAATCTTACGCTGCAAGCAGAGCTTTTTAAGCTAGGAAGAGGATCACAATGACAGTACTGATGCAGTACTATCACCCATTTCTGGAAAAGTGATTGTGGTGGACCAAACAACCACTCTGTCTGCTCTGTTTTAAAACAAGGGTATCAGCTTGAAGCCCTGTAAGTGATGGGTCTGGTCACAAACAAAACCACACATTAGCTCTGCTGGAAAAAAATGACAATGTCGGGTCAGATGAGCTTGAATCGATCGCAGATCAGGCAGAGGTTCAGATAGAGCAAGTAAATGCTATGGTATGACTGACTGAAAGGTAACTGCATGTAAAATAAAGCACAGCTGGTGTTTTCACCATGGAGTGCTTGCTCACTCTGTTGTTGAGTGACGCTACTAAAAGTTACTGAAACTTGACACACAGTGAAAATGCTTTTTAAAGCCGGAAAAAAACATTTTCATCCTTTGTTGTCTATCTCAGGTTTACACCCTGAATTCTATGATCTGGAATTCAGTTTTACCAATGATTTGCCAGAAGCAAGGATACTTACAACATGTTAAGCTATGAAGACCATAATTGTGCAATACAAAATCTGTCTACAATTACTGCAATTAAAAATATAAGCTTGAGGCAGAAGCACTTTAAAAATATTTGCAGACCTATCAAAAGTCTTTCTGTGCTCCTATTCCCAGAGTACCTGGGCACCTCAGCACCTCAAAATCTCTAATGTGCTTGTTGTAAAAGATAAAAGTATTGCTTTGTCTTTGTTTTGGAGAAGGAAATCTAAGCCAGAGAGATATTAAAATGACCTGTTCAAAGTCAGGTAAGAAATCTGTGATAGGAAAGGGAATTTAACCTAAAGCTGGCACACACATTCTTTTTTCCTGAGGCCTATTTTTCCTGGAAAGCTTTGGGGGAATCACAGTTGTTTTAAGCCCCCTGAGGGAGGTGGTCCCATACCTTACCCACTCCTGTTGTTTCTCCCACAGAGGCACCTGCAGGGCAGTGGAGAGAAGCAGAGCAATGTGCTGGCCCAGCTGAAAGCTAACCAGCAAAGCCCACTGTAGCTCTAGTTGCAGCAATTCCCTTCTCCAGCCCTTGGCATGGCTGCAGGGGTGCTAGTGCCAGCAGAGGGGAAAGGGAAGGAAGGTGTGAGCTGAAACACAGGAGAGGAGGGAATGGTTCCCTGTCAGCAACAGCCCAGCTTTAATTGGCATGAAGCAATCATGAAACTGCAGCTCAGACTGCACCTTTCCAAAGAAAATTTAATCATTAATTATTCTGACTTGAAATAAAAAAATCTAGTCATAGCTGGACTAGCCACTGAGGTGGCAAATATAGGGAGAAATCTCTGTTGTTTTGGTCCTTCCAGTACTGCAAAGGGAAATTGAGGGGCTTGGGAGTAGAAAAGACCTTGAGTCACCTTGATATTGACTCTTTCCCTGAAAAGAGGGGCAGCAGGACTTGAGGCCATCATTTAACACCTCCCCCCTGCTATGTATGTTGACAACAGATTTATTTAACATCACAGTATTAGTCCATTAAGCTATCACCTTAAACTCTCTCATAGCAGCAGTGCAAACTTCTTAATATCTATTCTCTTACCTGAAAAGCAATCAAGATAAGAAATGAAGGTTATATATGCACTTAACTTGCTTCATCATCAGTTTTCTCTCCCTGCTTCCCTTTTATGCTCTAACTAACATCTCTCTCAGCATGCCATTGTCAATAGTAATTTAAATTAGGCATCAGACCATGCAAGCAGCTCACACGTTATCAGTTAATATGAAGGGAAACTCCAAGGACAGTGGTGCACAGTCTTGCCATCTCTACCAGTGTGGGTTGCAGAGCACTGTTTTTGAAGGGGCTATACCCCTCTGTTGCTGTGAGGAGACAGCTGCCTGCCACTGAAAAACTCTGGACTGGGTACATGGACTCAATTTAATTAACCAGATAACCTGTGCTACATCTACATCTGTGAAGGTATCTCCCAGTGCCACTGCTCACACTGTAGAGCAGCTCTTCATGGGAGAAGGAACAGCCCTTGGTAAAAATGAAATGGTGCATGAGGAGACACAAACTCAGCCCCTTTTATATTATGGGTAGGAGGCAGAGAGGCTTCTCAACAAGCCTAATCAATGAAGTTGAAAACATGCCACTGTCAATGGGTATTTGTCATATTGTGCAGCAAATCCTCAATGGATACATACATTAAAAAAGGCCTTGATAAAAGAAATTTGACCAGAGACAGATGGTTAACAATCATCATCAACATGAAAACTCAGGTGTAGGCTGAGAATTTGAATCCTCAGGATTCAAATTTAAATACATTGTGAAATATTTGGAGTAATTGTTGGACAAGAACTTAGATATGGAATTGTTCAATTAAAAAACAAGGTTGAAAAACACCAGCATTTTAACTTTGCTGATTAGTGTTGGGTACTTATTTATCTCAAGCTGGTCAGAGAAGATTTGGCTGGGATTTGAAGGGGGAGTTTCATAGATACACAGCCTTTAGCATGTATCCAAATATTTCACTTGCTCTTCCTTTGGACTGTGTATAGACAATATGGGCTGCTTCTGACTGCACATGAAAATAAGATTTCCTTCAGCATGTACTTTGCTTTTAAAAGGGTTATCTCCCAATTTTTCCCCCATTTTTCTAGACCTCAACAGCGCAAGAGACTCAGATGATGTTTTAGAAACAAGAAGACAAACCATGGGGAGGGTTATTTACTGCAGCACTTGTAGTAACTGCTTTTTGACCAAGGTAAAGCACACGACACCTAAAATCAGCAAGAATATCTTGCAGAAGTACCTACAAGCCTAATCCACAAATTCTCTCTGCATGTACATAGTAATTATTTCACTACTTTAATTTTTTTCTTTAAAAAGTCGCCTTCTCTCTTTTCTTAAAACAGTAAAGAACTAAGAAACTCACAATCTCATGCTAACAACATTTAGCCCAAGGAACATAATCTACTTTTATATTTTATCAAGATAAATTCCAGACATAATTTGTTTTCCCAGACCCAACTCTTGGCCTGTATTTCTCACAAGTGGATAACCACCCAATAAAAATAAATAAAAATGTCACCCTACCAAATTAATATCTGACATTGCTCATAGCTGACGTTGTTCAGAGACCCCTTTTGCATCCACAGGAGACAGCCATGACTTTCTCACTGCTGCTCCCTGACCAGTTCTATGCAGCTCATGTAGCCTCTGAGCTCATTATGCATAGATTTCTCATGTTGCTGTAGACTAATGATAAAGAAATTGGGTGTGTGGACATTCCCATTTTGTAACCAGAATCTATCCTATTTTATAACAAGAGTCATTACAATACAGACTGTTAGTATCCACAATTACAGCTTATTTCCATGCCATGCTGGAGGAGAAGAGAGAGATCTGAGGTTGAAGGTCAGAGCCTTTAAAGAATGAAGAAATGTCTCCTGCAGGTGCTTGGTTTATAATTGCTCAGGACAGAGCTGCTGCTTTTAAGAGGATTGTTGTCACAGTAAAATTCCCAAGAAAAACAGAGTGGGTTTTTTTTTTTTTTTTTTTTTTTTTTTGGTTGGTTTGTTAGATTTTTTTGTCCTGGCATCTGTTTACTGTCAGTGGACACCCACAGCTGTAGCCAGGAGTATGCCTTCACTTCTGGCCTCTGATGTGAACAGCTTTTGCTCCAGCCCTGGGGAGCTGCTGGGCAGACAAAGCAGTAGGGAGCAGGCAGCACCCCAGGTGATAAAATGTCCAGTTTCCATTCTGATGTATGGGAAATTTTAAAAGCTTTGATGTCTGAAGGCATATGCACTCCAGCAGAGAAAACTTCACATCTCATCTCTCCCTAGCCAAGAGTAGATCTTTTCTATTATATCACAAGCAGCCTGACAACAAAACATATAAAAATTGGAGCTATCACCATATCAGATCATGAACCAGCTTTCCTGAGTGTTGTTATTAAGGCAATTCTTAAATGAGATAAAAAATGGTAGGTTAAAAAGTCTCCTTAGAATTATGCTAAGTATACCCGAAATAAGGCTCAATGCAATTAATTTGACTAAACAATTCAGAAGAAAGTATATTAATGTGAAAAGTATAATGGAGGAATTACCACATGAATTCTCTAATTGCCTAGATTCTAAAACACATAAGGGTATCAGGGACCTGGCAGGCACCAAAATCCATAATTTCCACTATCATATGTTTCTGCAGTAGAAAGTAGAATTAAATAAACACTTTTTTTTTTAATTAAAGGAATGTACACTCTTCTAGATAATAGTCTTGATAGCGGACCAGAAAGCACAGCTCTGTTCACACACTCAGCTAAGTGCAACCATTCCCTCCAGGGAATGTACTCTGGAACTTGATCCCCTTGGTGCTGAGCAGGTAGAATATGCTCTCTTACAGAGCCACCCCACATTCATCCAGCATGGAGGCAGAATATATCCTCTCATTTATGCTTCACCTCACAGTTCTGTGCTCATGCATGGGGAACATTGGAGTTTGAACTGCCCTGGTCAGAAGATGCTCAGTTCTGAGCAGGGACAGTGGTAAAGATGCTTAGTCTCACAGTGTGGTGAGACTAAGTATGCTGGAGATGTGCTGTGGTTTGGCTCAGAAAGCCTGGTAGTTTCACTGGATCTGGGCAGTTAGGGAGAGCAAGTAGAAGAAGTAAAGGAGAATTATTAAAAACATGGGGATATCTAAAAGGCTCTTGAAATGAGCATCTGCCTGGGGTTGTGCATTCTGCAGGCTGCAACTCTGTAGCTGCATTGTGGTCACATACACAAAAAAATGAACAACTGTCCGCAGTCCTAGGCATACAAGTTTTAACAGTTTCATGTCCCTGTTTCCTTTGCACTTTCTACAAGCAAAGAATGAGCAGATACCACAGATCAGCAGGTGCACTTGTAACTTGTAACCTGTTATACTCTGATAGCTGCTCTGGGCATGCAGTTTCTCAATGCAATTTCAATTAGGGTTAGAACCCCTGGGGAGAAGCGAGTGCAGATAGTGCTGTGAGCATTTTAGCTGGGTACATCCAGTGCCATGCTGGCTTGCTTTTTGGAACACCAGCAGAAGGAGAGAAGCAGCAGCTATTGGAGGTTGCAGTGTCAGGAAAGGCAATGTACGCAGCAAGCTCCTATCCAAACAGTTGCTGCTAAACCATGGGGATCCACAGAGCAGACTTGATGACCTATGCTGGCTTTCAGGTTTCATAAAACTGCCTGTGCAACCAAGAATTTTAAATCTGGTTGCATAATGTTGCGTGTTAATGCATATGGGATGGTTTTCGGAAGTTGTGTCCTCTCCCATGAAGATGGAAACTCGGGCTTCAGGGATCACTTTGAAGAAATCAGACTTCAAATATAGCATAAATGTGGCTCTGTTAGCTGTGCATACCTCTGTGATAAGCTGGGCCTTGGTCCAATAATCCTGATTGTGTTTTGTTTTTGTTTGTTTTTTTTTAAGTACAAAATATATTTGCATCCCTGACTTGAAAGGTCCTGGTAGCTATGTTGATTGTTTATTGTTTCTACTTATTTGCAAACAAAGAAAAGCGAGGAGAACAGCAAAGTGGTCAGAAGTGGGATAGCTGCAGGAACAGAAAGGTCAAGCTGTTGAAAGCTGTCAGTGCAAGTGCCAGCAAAGAGGCCAAACCAGATACATAAAGGAGGACAAAGAGGTTGCAGGTAAGCAGCTAAAGGCAATACCTCTACCAGCTTCAGGGAAAGATCCTGCTCATCCAGCTAACTACAGAGACCTTGGTCACTGGTGGAAAAAAATAATCCTGAATACATTTACCAACAGATTAAGGCCCAGAGGAAGCAGATGGCCAGAAACAGTGTGACTTCAAGCAGACACAAGCTTTATTGATCAAATTATCACTCTTGGCAACTGATGGGAGGGGAGTGATAAAAATGGGTTAAAACTTTTGGAGGAAAACAACTGGCTTGAGTGGATACAATATAGAGAGTGTTGATATATGGAATTTCAGGGATATATGGAATTTCAGGTAACTGTAATTATCAAAGTGTGTCTTAAGACTCCTGTAGTGAAGTAAGAAATGTCAAGCAATTGGGTAAGTCCAAGTTTGATTTAGGAGCAGATGAGCTGGAATCACACTCATTTTTAATCATGAAGATGAATGTTGCTGTGAGATGCCTTGGAGGGCATAATTTTGAAAGATCCATAGCAAAGCTTTTCAGTAAATATAAATGATATGTGATTACTGGCATGTTTGTCTGGTTTAATGAAAGCATTTTTTGCCATGTTGGAAAATCGGTTTTGTAGGCTTGAACTTAAAATGAGTTCCAAGAAGATGAGATGGCTGCATCTTGAAGAAGAAAGAGTACATACTGTGCTGACATGTAACATAAGGGATGTTACAGAGAAGTCTACTACATGTAGTTATATCCACATCAGCATCAGTGGTTCAGTAAAGATGAATTAACAGACATGTACCTTAGTCAGAAATGCTGCACAGTAGGTGATGAGATTATGGATCAATAAGGATAATACATCTACAATCCATATGGGGTTTTTCTCAAATTTATTATAACTTCATGGACTAAGAACAGTTCCAGTAAAAGAGATAAAATTGTGAAAAAGACTGGAGACAACTCTTTCAAATGTTACAGTTAGAAATGGAAAACACTTCAAAATATCAGAAACTGAGTTAGGAAATCAAGGCAGGGGATTGACTCTAATTAAAAAGATTATAATGATGATGATACACCAGGCCATACCAATACATAAGGGAAAAAGAAAAAAGCATTCAGGGCCTAAAAGCTAATATCATCCCTGAACTAGAAAGATCAGCAATGGCATAGTGTTTCCCAGATCTAGAAGGACATGGTAGAAAGCCAGAGAAGAAAAGGACCATTTATCTATTTTGGATTATAATTAAAATGCCTATGTTTTCTACAGCCCTAAAATTTATCTGTCTGGCTACAGAAATAGGCATAAACAATCATCACCATAGAAAACTTGTAAAAATGCCCCACAAATTCAGCAGTTTTTTTCAAACAAAGGAGTCAATGTAGATTCACTTACCTATATATTTAGCACATGTGCACATACAACGCACACATCTGCACAGTAAGAAGAGAGAACAGATAAATCAAATACACAGAAACTGCAGAAATACGATGTGCTTGCCAAGACTCAGACACAAGTCTTCACAGGAGTCTGTTTGTAAGCCAATTCATATTTGAATAATTGAAATGACATCTAATGGAAATTAAATATAAACAATAAAATAAATATGTGCATTCATCTTTATGACAAAAGTATTAATAATACAAAGATACAATATTGAGATTGTCTAGGAAAACATCTTGTCCTAGAAAATGTAAAAGCTTTCTGTTCAAAGGATTTAGAAAATAAACTCCCTTTCTGTGGAGCCCTGCCTGTTGGGATTTGGCATAAGAAAGAAAAGAGAATTTCTAAGAAATATCAGGTTTTCTTTGCTGGCGTATTTTTTACTTTGTTCTGAATGGAAGCAACTTGAGCTCAAAAGGTAAATTTCATTGACTGTAGATTTTACTAAGTGTGAGTTTAGCAGAGAAAGCAAAAGATGTACTAAAGGATGTACTAAATATGACTGTATTTTACAGCCCCTTTCTTCTTCTTTTGATAAACACTTAACAGCAATCTATTCAGTGAAAGCTGCCAATTCTTATTTTTAACATATGTACAGATCGAGGATGTCAGAGGAAATGTGTATGGCAAATTAGGGTGAACTCTGTGGCCTGAATGTTAAATGAGAGGGCAAATTATGCAGGATTTGTCTACCATTTTAGTGCTCTCATTTGTGATGTCTTTGGGCAGGGCACCTTTATAAGACTATCCTGAAGATATTATCATAATGGAATGTTTTGCATAATGGAAAACACAGTCACCTCAGATGTTCTTTTGCATGACAAACCCTTGATTAGAAAAATAATAGGATGGAAATGGAATTTGTGTTTATACAGGCAGGCATCAGAGCCAAGGAGAATGGAAGCTGACCTCAATACACTGGAGAACTGTCATAGGCAGATGCAAAACCTCTCTCTTTACAGTAAATTTAGCCTGGAAATAGACTAAGAAACAAGCCGGAGTCATATAAAAGTCTTCTTACAGTGAAAAGTTCCTTATTCATGAGAAAAGTATCTGTGATATGCAAAGGATATTACATATTTTTAAATGATTCATAGCTCTTGTTATACTGTGAGATCCACATTACACCCCTGTGAAAACAAGAATGCTTTTATATTTCACAAAATTGTAAATGCTTTATTTTTTTTTATTACATATCTGATTTAGCTTTGGCAATTTGCAGTCTTTAGGTCCATTGATGTACAGTTATAAAATGGAATTAATATCCTGCCTTAAATCAGCATAGCCAACCATGTACATAATTAGGAGCTGGATTATCATTTTCAGCACTGAATACAGCCATGCTCCTGTCCTGTACTCATCTGAATTAGTGCACACATCTGTATATATGTTTATAGGATTGCTGCTGATGTGCACATGCCATTAGACATGTAAACCTCCTGGTTTTATTTAGTTAGTATTAATTACAAAGTTTATTCTGCAAACAGAAACATAGAAAGAAGTCTCAAAAGCATACAATAATTTGGAAGATGCTGTACCTTCAGGGCAATTGTAAAATCAAAAGGTAGATTTTACTAACTCTTTCCTTCTTACTATCTAAGAATGTAATGTGCTATTGCATGACTGGATCTAACGTATGTTCAACTTAGAAGACAACATTATTTCATTACTGTCAGTGATCCTGGGAGCACAAAACTGTATTGTTCTCTGCCAATATCATATTGCGCACAGGTTGAAGTGGATTTTGGGTGATAAGAATTCCAACACAGCTGGTTTACCAAAGACCCCAGTTAAACTGCTCTGAATGTCCAGTCTAAAATATAGTACCTGGGAAGATAGTGTTGTGATAGTGGGAGTTCTACCTGCTGGGACAGTGGAAGTGCTAATTGCAAATGTGCTCATGCTTCTTTCTATGGTTGCCCTGAATTAAAGAACATTG
The DNA here is from genome assembly GCA_039654755.1 of Calcarius lapponicus. Classification (NCBI taxonomy): domain Eukaryota; kingdom Metazoa; phylum Chordata; class Aves; order Passeriformes; family Fringillidae; genus Calcarius; species Calcarius lapponicus. The sequence goes on from CM077464.1 coordinate 24,855,092, forward strand.
GCCAGTCCTGATATTTGATACAGCCTGAGAAGAGAATCAGTATATTTCTCTGAGGCACCTCACCTCTGTGTGATAAGGAAAAAAATCTTAGCCTGTCTTTGGTTTTCTGATAGCCATTTCCTCTTGCTGTGATTTGTTGAGATGATCTTAATCTGATCCAATGGCTCTGAACCACCCAGAATTGCCATTAAAAGCAGCAAGGATGGGTACACCCAGCATCTCTCAGGATCAAGCTTATCATTTTTAGCTGTAAATATCTGTATGACTAGAGTTACATATGTCAGCTTTTAGATAATGTCATGATTTCATTGTGGTCAAATAGCTGGAAAAAGGAAAGCATGGCTGATCTCTGCACAGTGTCTGTTCATGTTTATTATCTTAACAGTAAACTCACAGCTGATTGCAGTTTGGACCTTATCAGTTCTTCCTTCTAGCAAAATACTAAATCATTTCAGCTTGATCAGGAACAGATCAATCTTAAGACACAGCTTTACAGAGAACTGACAGATAATACCAACCTTTATTTTTCAGCAAAAGTAATTTTTGATGTAAAAAATGATGCACAAGTGGCCACAACATTCAATACACATATATGAACAATGGCTACATTGAAATATGGGAATTTCAATGCCTGAAGAAGCAGATTTAATACCTGGGTTTAGTACTGCAGACTTCTTCACCAGGTTTAGAGTGAGCTGTAAATAGGCTGGTTGATTAGAAGACTAAAAAGATAACCCAATTTAATGATCATACATGACATGCCTACCAGAATCCTCCACCTGAGCAGCGCAATAGTTACTTTCTTTGAGGAATACTTTGCAATGTATTAGAGAATGAATCCCCCCTTTTCTTCCACAGCAAGAGCATGCCAGTCAGACAACCCCCTGCTAGCAGTCTGAACCCAGAAGTACATGTTTCCAAATGCTGCTTAATTCACCTTCTCTAAAGTGCTAGCAGTAAGTCCTGCACTGAGGCTGCATACTTAAGGTCTGTACTTGTTACCCCGCTCTGCTTTCCATTAATCGATTACTGACTCAAAGCTGCACTTAATCCATTATGACAATAGTTACATTTGTAAAAAAACCATTCTGAAGTAAGAATCTGAGTTGTAGTAGAGTCTGTTCAGCCCATGCTCTGAGACAGCTAGAGCATGCCCCTGGGATTATTCCCATAAAACAAACCAAAGCCAGACTCTGTAATGACACCACTTGCAAATGCAGCATTTTTCCAACTCTCCCCACTTCCAGTAAGCCCATCCTGAGTGCCTTTTAGCCAGCCTCAATTTTGGTGTATCCTCTATCTAAACCAGTGAGAAACACACAAACAAATCCCGTAAGGAAGGGCAGGAAGTTGTGAGAGCTGTTACATGGTTATTGTTACTAGGGAAACCACTGCCTTAGCATTCGTGTGTTCAGCAGATCTGTCTGGCTGTGTCTTGGAGTCCCAGGCAATATGATGAAATAAATGGCAACCAGGAAAACAAACCCAAACCAGCACAGAATACACTATAACTGTCTGTGACGCTTAAAATTAAAATCTTGTTTTGGTAAATGAAGTCTAAGCAGAAATATCTCCCATAATATGCTTTTATAACAAGGAGGTGTGTGTTTGGAAGTGTATGCTATATTCTATTCCTCTTTTCCTGAACATTAATAAAATATCTGCAAAAGTAATCAGTACTGATAGTCTAGAGTTAAAATGCTAATCCCAAGCAGCTACATTTTTTGGCTGCTGACCTTGGCTCCAATTTCATGAGCAGTATCTATATCCAAGCAAAGGATGAGTAGAGCTAATACTTCTTTGGAAACCAGACTGCAATGGGACTCATTTCTAAGAACAGATTATCCATGCTCCTACTTTATGGGACAACTTTCTTTGTTGACTTTTTAAAGATGCAGCTTGTTTCTGAGTTCAGTCACAAAAGTGTGTGACAAAACAATCAGTAGAAATATCTCGAGCAATCTCCATGCCTCTTAATGTTCCCTGTTAGCATAGTTTAAACAAGCAGCAACTTTCTCAGATTCAGTCAGAAATCTGGACTGGAAGGGCTCTCAAGAAATCAGCTGTGCTGACCAGGTTGTCTTATATCTGGTTTATACACAGACAACACCAGTTCCTTAATTTCCACAGTGATAGGGATTCAACACTTTTCATCCTCAGTAGGAATTCCAGAGCTGATTAATTGATTTTGCCTCTTATCCATCTTGCTGAAAATCTCAGCTGAGTGATAAAGCCTGAAGAGGATACACACACCTTCCCCAGAGCATTTCCAGCCTCAGGCTGTCTGTTCCAGTGCTGGCTGCATTGCAAAACCAGCTCAGTATTACTGCTCTCCCTGATGGACTCCAGGCACATAGCTAGTTTGCTTATTCACCAAAGGTTCAGGCACTGCAGAAAGTTATTGTTCCTGAGGATCTCAATAACCCCAAGCCCAGCCAGAAACAACTATCTCAGTAGGTTAGTTCTTGCTTTAGAGTGGAATGAATTGCAGTGGGGAGATAGTGTGCAGCGTGACTGAGTATTGCAAAGTTCACTTGCTGCTAGAGAAGGACTTCTCTAAACAGATATTTCAGAAGACAACATACATGTACAAATGTGACCAGTGTTACAGGCAAGACTGCAGGAAGGATAGTGGTACCTGTTTTTCTGAAGAAATGGAGGTGAGGAAAGCAGCAGAGAATGAAGTGACAATACTTTATTGTGTAGCAACCCTCTGATAATAAAGCATGAATGATTAACAACTATTTGGGCCTTGATGAAGCAGGCTCACAAGCAGGGTTATACAAAACAACTTATAAACCTAGATAAAAGCTAACACAGTAGATGGATAAAAAAGAGATCTTTTTGACTCTACAAAAATCACTATTATTAAAGATACACAAGTCTTTCAAGGCTTGCTTCCTTTCTTTTCCAGTTTTATTTATACATCTTGGGGCTAACTATAGCAAAAATACTTCTGCTTTACAACAGATAGAGAAAAACAGAGAACTAGGACTGTGGGATTTAGAAATATCCCAGTCATGAAGACCTGCAACACAGGACAATGGGAATATCAAGATACAGAATTAGAGTTCAAATACACATGGGTGGCAGCTCATTTTCCTCTCAGCATGATTATGTCTTTTCGTGATCTCCAGCCTGATCCCTAGTCTACAGTATGATATGGGCTTGTGCTATCCACAGGGTGACCATATAAAACAGCTAATTAGAGACCACTAAGAAGAGGCTTTGGCAATTAGAAATATCCAGCACAAACCAACAGAAAGATTCTGCTCATTAAGTATATCCACTGATGGCACTAAATAAAGAGGCACATGTGAGCTACAGCTGGGAAATACAGGGAACTAGAGTTCATGCAGAAAAAGGCTGTTGGAGAATTACAAAAACTCTCACTGATGCCCCAAATTAAAGATGATCTAATAAATATGATGTTCCAGGTTTCTTTCAAGAGCACAGCACTACAGGAAGCAGCTTCTATAATTCAGATATCTGGATGTAAAGGACAAGGAGAGTGTCCAAGCCAAGCAGTGTGTTGTTCAGCAGGGCTAGGTACGGAATTTGGCACTGCGGGACAAGCATGCTCTGGTTAGTTTGCTATGCCTCCTCCTGGCAATTTTACCTAGGCTGCTGTCTCATGGGGCAGTAAAAAGGCATTCACTGTCCCCTGACAGGCCCCCACCTTCAGCTCAGGATGGTTGGACACTGTTGAGAGCTGGAAGACTACTTAGAGGAGATATTTCTATGGGCTTTCTTTATTCTTTTCTCAGATACTGGCAGCCAAGTTTAGGGTTGGAAGACTAGAGAACTTTTGTGCTGCAAATTAAGGCCATTTTGATAAGGCAGGAGACAGCCGTGGTGCACACTAAACCCTGGAAAATGCTAAATGCTCTCCACACCCATGTGGGCTTGGTCTCTTGACACTCCCATGCAGTCAGCACCTGAGTTCTTGGGGGCATTCATAGGAGTATAGCTGCCCTGCTTGTGGGTCTCCATGTGGCAAAGCCACACAAGGAAGCTGCCATTTCACTTCCAGAGAAACCTACAGTGACTGAGGAATAACTAAAAACAGATAGTGACACAGTGACACAAGGAGGGCCTACATGTGGGGTGGTTCAGAAAAAGTGGCAGCATCGGGAGAGAGGGAGAAAACCTGCTCATTTGTTGGATGAGGAGTGCAGGCAGCAGAGCTGAAAACACCCCCCGTGGTTCTCTGAAGTTGTAGCTGTTGAGAGGGCAAGAGCCAAATCACCCATCTCTCTTGTGCTTTGAGATGTGCAAGCTGGAAAAACAGACAGACACCCTACTCCCAGCTGAGTTCACACTTTCAGTGAGAGCTTTAATAAGAAGCCAGGTTTGCAGGAAAGAAGAGGATGGGGAACCACAGGGTAGCCCAAATTTACATGTAAAAATCCTCCAGTGGGATGTGACATCTAAGTGGGGGCGGAGAGCACCAGGGTGCAAGCAAACAGTACAGTTTCATTGTTCGTGGTTCAAAATGTCCCCGAGATGTGCATTCATAAGACCCACATTTTGAAGCTGAAGATCTGCCTCTGGCCCAGCTCTACTTTCAGTATTCTGACAAGCAGTGCACAGCAGCTAAGAAGTCCAATAATGGATATTGATAGTTGCAGGCTGCTGTTCAATCACAGGATGGCTTGCCTGTGACAGAGGAGGTAAAGCAATGCTAATGACAGCATTTTCAGCCAGGTACTGCCCAGAAGTCAAACGTGTCAAAAAGCTATTTACACACTCTGAGTGAAAACAAAGTAGCATCAGCTTTTAGTAACACTTCAGAGATCAATTGCTAGATTTTCTGCAGATTATAGAGCGAATGAAACATTTGCCAGAGTAGAATATCTATACAGATATACAAACAGCTGTTTGATGAGGGTTTGGAACGGGAAGACTCAAGTCACATTGCTTTAGAGCCTCAAGTGTTTATCATGAAAACCAGTTCCCTTGAAAAATGAGTACAACTGCATGGCTAGTATGTCCACCCATCCCTGTGGAGCAGACTGTGGCTCCATGAGGGAGTAGGTATCTTAAATGCTCCCAAAGCACAGTACAAGGAGGGTGAACTAACAGCAGAGCTCAAGCCAGAGCTGAGCACGGACTGTGCAAGGAATCACATAGTCACAGAAAAGTGCAAACACTTGTAACATCAAATCAAATTTAGTCAGCAGTTTCACCTGAAATAAAATATAGAAATTATTATTTTGGTGGTTTTGCAATAGTTTTTTGCTTTGACTTCTCATGCAAGATTTACAAACTGTCTTGAAAACAATTTCTGAAACAATCGAAACAATAGAAAATGGGAAAAGAGCACTGTATGCCATACTAACTACATCTTGTGAGACTGGAGGTAAATATCCACTCCTTTTCCTACCTTATTTAAAACTGGGTCTTAGAATCATGGGCCTCCTTCTTCCTTCATGATGATACTGATTCTAGGTGGGACAAGTTCAATTTTTTTGCCTTGAACATACTTGGAAGCAAAGAATGGAAAATTCAGATGAGTACCCTGGATGATTATGGAATGGACACCAGCCCATTCCATAATCATCACCTATTTTCTTACTCAGTTAATGTTCATGAGTTACATGAGGTTGGACACATCAGCATTCAAGTGAGGCTCCCTTTGTATCTCTGCAGCCACAGTGAATTTTCTTCACCACAAATGCCTTCAAGTGGTCGAGAGCTCTACATCTCTCAGAACACAGGGAGCAGGCTGGGTTGGTGGTAGAGCAGGGACACGAGGCTGTGCACACCACCTCAGCTTCTGCTGTTTTACCTGTCCCACCCCATGGCATACAGGCTGCTCAGCAGCCTTGAATCCAGCAGAGCTACTTTCTCAGACAACATCAATTGCAGAAATTTCACTTGATCTGCCTGTATGGCATGGTTTGGACAGCCTGGCAGTTAGGACACTTTTTCTGAGAGGAAAACCTGGGGATTATGAAGCAGTTGGAGTCCCTTACTTAAAAAGTCAAAGTTCGCACTACTGGGGTCCGCAGGGGATGTGCTCTCCTCAATTTTGTGAATATTCTTCCAGTCATCCTGAATGAGTTTATTTTTACATTGCTTTCATGCCCTTTAGAGATGTACCAGATCAATATGAAATACTTATTCAACCTGTAAAAAAGCCTTCCTTATCTGACAGTCTGAAAAAACTCTGATTTCATGTATATCCAAAAATATTTTTCCCTTGTTCTTTAAAATATGGCCAGCACAGTTTTCCTCCAAATAGAACCAGTCATTCATGCAGGTCTAGTTAAAATGAGAAGTATTGCTATTTTTTTCTGAAAACATTAGTCTGGTTCCTCAGCATTTCTAGTTCCAAAAACTGTTGCCCAGTTGTATTGGGTCTGGCTGAGATGGAGCCCATTTTCCCCCAGAGCAGCCCTGACAGTGCTGTGCTTTGTATCAGTAGCTAGAGAGGTGTTGATGAACACTCTTTGGCTACTGCAGAGCAGCGCTCACATGGCATCTGCACTGCCTCTCCAACAATCTGCCTCCATGAGTGGGGCTGGGAGAGGCAAGAAGTTGGGAAGGGACAAAGCCAGGACAGCTGACCCCAACTGACCAAAGGGATATTCCATACCATATTGCATCTGCTCAGCAATAAAAGCCAAGAGAAAGGGTGGGCATTTGTCATTACAATGTTTGTCTTCCAGAAGAGCTGCTAGGCACACTGAAACCCTGCTTCCTGGGAAGTGGCTGAACATGATGAGAAATAGAGAATAAATCTCACTTTCCTTTGCTTCTCTGCATGACCTTTGTTTTTGCTTTATTAAACTGCCTTTAACTTAACCCATGAGTTTTTTTCCATCTTATTTTCTCCCTCCCAGTGCTGCTGAAGAGGAGAATGATAGAACAGTGTGGTGGGCAACTAGCATCTATTGAATGCCATCCCACCAGTCCTTTTTAACAACCTACATGGGGCACCCTCTTTGCAGTAAACTCTGCACCTTCACTACACCTAAGGGCCAAATTCTGATTAAGCTCCTATTTCAGTAGGATCAGAACTGGTTGAAACCACTCAATTTTCTCTCTCTCAGATTCCCATAGTTCCAGGTTTGGAGATGGAGTTAGGCAGCACGTTAGGCCATTATACCCAAAGCATGCTAGGCCTCTTTACACCCAAAGGGAGAATTCAGCAAACCGACATTGGTCTGCCAGGTGAGGCCACAGCAGGAAGCACCCTGCAGACCTGCCTGATGTTTTTCCTTACACCAGAAATAATCTTCTTCATTTGTCATCAAGCTGAATAGCATTTAGTCCACTGATGCTCTAAGCTTTCCTGCAGAATTTGGAAGTGATGCAACACAGAATTTACAATATCCCATATCCCAGAGAATTGGATCTGAGTTTAGGTGTGGGTGCCTTTGTAGCAGGATTCTCAAGGACAAACTTCATATTGAGGCTGCTACTGCAAGTATTTCTAAGTAGGAGCAGAATGTAACTCTGGAGCATCTGAAAAAAACCCCACTCTTTTTCAATATAAAAATAAAAGAAAATATGTGTGCACAATTGTCTCATTCCTTAGAGTGTTATGCACATAATCAAAAGAGAATCACTATGGACTGTGACACAGAGGAATAGAGTGCTCTGCCTTTATGAATGAAGCACATATAGCTGAGCAAGTACCATTTCCATGGGTAAAGACTGCTTTCAAGGATAAATAGATGGCATCTTCTCTGCAGCAAAACAAGAATCAGCCTATTCTCACAGCCAGCGTTCAAGTTTATACTTAAGAGCAGTATTAGACTAAAAAGCACCTAATTTAACTTGAGCTGATTTAAAATGCATCTTGGTTTGTCTCAGCTATTGTCTAATCCTTTTGTTTGAGATGTTCTACATTAGTCAGACAGTTTTGATTCATGTGCTAACAATCCCCCTCAAGGCAGGTAATTCACAGACAATGTTCACGATGTGCAAAGTGGCACTCCAGTTCCCACAGACAAAAGTCAGTAAACTTTAAATCCCAGAGCCCCTAAACTTATTTTGCATAAATTGCCCTCACAGGAGGAGAGCGGAGATCTGTTTATATGCATCTCCCGTATCAACGTGGAATTCAAATCAAATTTTCAGAACAGTGGGAATGCTGATTAGAGACAAATCACAGCAGAAAGCAAAGGCTGCAACCAATTTTGAGTACAAACAAAATAAAATGTGAATAATTTCACTTTAACCTCTATGTCCTACTTCAGTGTCTTTTCCATTAAAGGTTTCTTAGCACAACAATTAACAGAGTGGAGATATATTTTTGTCAAATAATAGAGAATAAATCTCACTTTCCTTCGCTTTCTCTGCATGACCTCCTACAGATGGCATTTTTTTTTCCTTTGGTATTGAAGTTACACATGATAGCATTTAATCCTGTAATAAGAACAGGCTTTAAGCCTAGTAGCTGTTGATTTTGCCAAGACAACAAATGGGACCTTTATGCTAATGAAAGTTAAGATTTGAATCTTTCCACTATGATGCAGTTTCTGTCCTCAGAAGATCTTGAGATAGGGTGCTGTTTCAAATGATGTAACACCAAGCACAAAGAAGAGTTTGGATTCCTTTTTTTTTGGAACTGCAGTACTTAGACAATCATATTCCTTTTCTCCAGAAATGCATATATCTGTATTCATAGCAAACAAAAAAACCTGTCATCACCTTAAGGTAAAAAAAGAGAACTGTGAAACAATGGTACCAGTAAAATCTGTAAATATGTTAAAACAGGGGAAAATTAACATTTTTCCACTGGTAAACCATGTAGCTATGGCAATTTATATAATTCACAAATTATAAGGCTACCAAGGTTGACTTCCTACTTGCATAAGCCATCAACATTCACAAAATGGAATCCAGACAGAGCTCCAATCTGTGTTTAAACTGCTGCATCTATCTTAGCAAGCCATCCTGGACAAAGTCCTAATGCTACTGAAATCAATGCAAAAAGACAAAAAAGACAGATTATTTCAGGGTTTCCAGGATCCCAACAGATCTCAAACAAGATTAAAACCAGATCTCCCCTGCCTAAATGGTAGGATGAGCTATTAAGTCATTATTTTCTTAGTGGTAGTCTGAATTTACCAAGTGCCTTCTCCTACCAGTGAAGCTTGTTATTCCTTCTTGGTAGGTTTCATTGCTAATGATGATCGTTAATTCATTCTATCATGGCAAAATGTTTTCTAGAAACCCTTCATTCCAAACTAAAAGCAAAACCATGAACATTGAAATACGGTGTCTAAACTGAAATACTGAAATATCTGGAGATAGCAGTTTGGAGAGTTTCATGACATAAGCCCGTGGAGTTTGAAACCAAAATAGTCAATGATTTCTGGCATCTGCAGCGTCCCATAGCTGCACACACTGGAGAATTGCATTGGCTCCCGGCTCTGTGGCAAAAATCCAAAAATCCCTGAGGTCTCCAGCCCCACAGGCATTCAAATGGAATCCTGTCACTGGGCTGAGAAACCTGAGCTCCTGGCAATCCACAGGTGAAAGAAGTTAATTGAAAGATAAGTCTTTTTCTCCTGATAAATCGGTGGGTTTCAAAGCTGCTGAATAACCTTGCTTTGTTACAAAAAACTTCCAACCAGCTCTAATCAAACAGTCACAGATTAAGTTAAGAAAAGCAATTTAATTGAAAGAAGGTGCAGGGAGAACTCTGGGGTATTTGTGTAAGTGCTGGGGGACAAAAAAAAAAAAAGTGTATGCTCCTACAACCCCGATTTCTTTGTTGTGACAGTAAAGTACTAAGGTATGAAAGAAAAATAATCAGTGTAGATTTCCCCATTTTTCCCTCCATTGCATCCTGCAGATTGGAACAGTGCAGGCTGATCATCTGTTAATCAGTTGTTTAGGTGATTACTACCAGAGAACAAAAGAGATCATATGTGTGAAAATAAGCCAGGAAGAGATTCAAGAGAGATTAAATAACACATTTTCTTTCTCTCTTTGTAGTAAATGTCCACGTTACGAAATAATTTAAAAAAAGCAGAAAAAAAATCTACCTAAGGCCATTTTCTCTAACTCAGGCTCCAGAGATATCTTTAAAAGAACTTGGTTGCATTTTTTTCTCTTTCTGTATTGAAGAAATTAATAAAAGATCAGCATGTGGGGCAAGTATAAGTTTGATACTGTGTTTTATTGATGACAAACTCCAATTCCATCTTCAGGTATTCACACACCAGTCCAAAGCTCAGTTGCCGCTCCAGCTACTGCATGGATCTATCTGAAGGCAGATTAGGGATTTTAAGCAATACAGTACACAAGATTGAAGGTGTTGCACATGAACTGATGGATGTAGCAAAGTGCTTTCAGATGTGCTAAAATGGTGGAACAGGAAAAGCTGGAGCTGCCCCATCCCTAAAAGGGTGGATGGAGCTTTGAGTCTCTGGTCTAGTGGAAGAAGCCCCTTCTCACGGCCACAGGATGACCTCCAAGGCCATTTCCAACCCAGGCATTCTATGATTCCGTGAAACCCTGGAGGTGGCCGCGTTTGGATGGCTGTGGGGAAGAGGCGAGGTCGGGGTACCCCGTGGCCCCAGGACGGCGGGATGCCGGCGGGCAGGAGCGGTGCTGAGGGAGCGGGGCTGAGGGAGGAGCAGGAGCGGGGCTGAGGGAGCAGTGCTGAGGGAGCGGGGCTGAGGGAGGAGCAGGAGCGGTGCTGAGGGAGCAGTGCTGAGGGCCAGGCTGCGGCCGCCCGGGACGCCGTGAGGGGAGCGAGGGGCCTGGCTTGCACCCCGCACCCACTGTGCTCGACAGCCTGGAGCCGTGGCTGAGAGCGGGGAGGAGACCCCCACCCCCCATTCCTAGCGGCATTTCCTACAACCTCCGGAAAATCTCAGTGAGAAGCCTGACCCGCCCCGATCCCGCCTCTCGTGGAAGCACGGCTGCTCCGCCGCGCCAAACCCAGTGGCGGCCGCGCCCTGCCCCGCTCGGCGTTCAGCGCTCCTCCCGCTCCGCAGCGGACACTCCGGAGCTGTTTTTCCCTCGCGTTGGCGCCAGAGTTCCCCGTTTCCCAGCGGGCGCAGACACAGCCCGGCCCCGTTCCCGGCCCCGTTCCCGGCCCCGTTCCCGGCCCCGTTCCCGGCCCCGTTCCCGGCCCCGTTCCCGGCCCCGTTCCCGGCCCCGTTCCCGGCCCCGTTCCCGGCCCCGTTCCCGGCCCTTCCCGCCTTGCGCGGGCGGTCCCGGCACGTGGCGGTCCCCGGAGCTCCCTCGGCCGCCGGGCGGAACCGGGCAGCGGCGGGACGGAGCTTCCCCTCCGTGGGACTGCCCGCGAACGGTGCTTCGGCCTCTGGCCTCCCACCGGCCCTCCCCTGTCCGCAGCGCCTGTGGGGAACGAAAGCTCATCTGCGCACACCGGGCATCTCAGTGGTGTCCGCACAGCCAGCACACCTGAATGTGCTCCTTGTTCCTTTCTGGCACTCCCTCCTGCCAGACAGATTCCTGCAGTCAAAACATTTCGGTGCAAAGCAGCTCAGCAGCTTGACTTTCAGGTGCGGGAATCACCGGCCCAGTGTTGGGAAGGGTGCTGTGGTTTCTCACCATGAAGTTCCTGTAGAGCTAACACGGGCCGTGGGGGGAAGGGTATGGGAGATCCCAGTGAGCCACCCATGGTTTGGTGTTTTTTAAACAGCGCACTGACAAGGAGCAGGGGACACAGTTGCTTTGGCTTCGGCCTCATCAGGCCTGCAGTAAGAGCTGATGTTATTCCCAGGCCCCGGCTCCTTTCTTTCTGTGGTTAAACTGGTGATTCCTTCAGCCCACCTGGCACTGCTGCCAAACCAGGGTGTGTCATGCACGTCCTCTCCCAAAAACTGGGTATTGTTTACTTCGGCAGTGCTGTCATAGGGAACCCTGCTGGCTAACACTGCAGAAACACAATGGGGTGTTCAAAGCTGTGTTATTACAGGTGGTGAATGTGTAGTACACTTCCTCATATTTAGGGGCTTGTAAGGGCTCATCTGAAACCCTCTGAGATTCTCCGCTTCCCTTTGATCAATTGGTTGTCCTAAAACTAAACTGCAAGTGCTTAGGGAAAGGATATCCAAATGCCTCTTTCTCATGTGTGGGTCATAAAAGAAAGGCCCAGCTAATGGTAGCATGAACATGTTGGAAATTTCTAAAACAAGGGAATATTCTAAAACACTGGAACTTGCTTGTGACCATATCCTAAATACTGCCAGATTCATGAGCTCACCCCCAGACGGCACACATATCTATCTCATGTCCTCTCTCCTGCTTCCTCCACCTCCAGTCCTGATGCACCAACAGATGTATCCAAGAAGAGCAGAAGAGCATGGAAGAGTGGCTGAAGCTATGGAGCAGCAAATCCTCATTCTGCTTACTCACTGCTGTCTCTGGACTGGCAGAAGAGTGAGGTACCTCTGGCCACTAAAGGAGCTGCTCTCAGAATGACAGGTTCCTGCTATTCTACGTTAGTCACTCTGCATGCATGAGTGCAAACTAAACAGCCAGCAGTGAAAACATGTACATTGCCCAGATGCAAGCAGGCATTTCTGGAGAGAACCTAGTGGATGTGGGAGACCAGAAGTGCAACTCTTCCATGATTCACATCCCCACCAAGGAGGCAGTTGTGTTCCAAATTACCCTGTGTAGGGTTGCTGTAGAGTACAACCTTCCATGCAGAAACTCACTTCTCCTTTGCTGTCTATATTGTGTGTTACGGAAAAAAAATGAGATTATAGAAGGACATCTGAGATGGTCTCTGAAAGTTGTGTCTCCTGATGCAGACAAGTGGCAGTTCATGTTTACAGTATTTCCCAGCAAATGCTGGTACATGCAGTTTCTCCTGCTCCACACTGACATGATGCTGGGAGTTTGGTCAAGGAACAACTCTTTACAGTCCTGTTAGAGCACAACACTTTGGCATGTCTTTGGAGCTGTCTGTACTGTGAAAAAGGACTTGATTTGAACACAGAAATTGCGCTTTGTTGTTGCAAGAAACTGTTCTAAAAAAGTATCCTCAATATTCAGTCTTCACCAAAAACCAAGTGAAATACTCCTTCAGGTGGTTTTGCCCATGCAAAGTTTTGAAAATAAAAAACTGAATCTATACCTTGGATTTTGGGGTGTGGGGTTTTTTTTTTCTTTTTCTTCTACAAAAATATGGATCCTTACTTCTGTATGGTATATTACAGAGCTGTGTATACAGTTCGTTTCTTTGATGCATGAATATCTCTGAGCTCCTCAGGTGAAAGCTGGGAACAAATTTATAATTAGCTGGACTGTAAGAATAACACCTACCCTATAGTCCTATGTAACACCTACACTAGAGTCCTAATTCTAGTTGAAAGATGAGGCTGAAATGTTTCTATGATATCATAAATCTCCTTAGGCCTCAAGACATTACTGGGATATACAGCGCTGCAGTATCTGGTACAGCACTTAGAGCTGTTACGTCTTTTATGTGAATCACCATATGGGTCCGTGAAAAATTAATTTTAAAATGTTTGATTTTAATTTAGCAGCTCTTTCAAGGTAGTACAGCCCCAGCAATCACTACTGGGTCCTCTGGGAAACAAGAGAAAAGGGGGAAAAAAAGAAAGGAACATTTCTGGAATCACTTTCTTTTGCCCAACTCGGTATCAGCGGGCAGAAGCAATAACGAAGGGGCTGCAGAACTGCTCTCAGCTATTATTGTGCCTGGCTTGCTCTCAGCATGACTCACTGCAGACAATATATAACACCACTCACAAGGGAAATGAACAGTAAATACTTAGCCCTGGATATTTTTTTTAAACTCTGTTCAGTTGGTTTGGGTTTTTTTCCCCCACTCTCTGATTTGTATCCCTTTATCCTTGCCCATGTGCTATATAAGCCTCTCAAATCTAATGTCCATTACACCACCCCCCACTGGCAGCAGCAAGCCCTTCCGCTGCTGTAGGGTTTGCTTTGCAGAGGTTTACAAGAAGAGGCATTATTGAGAAACTGTATGTGTTAACCCAGTGGCACAGGTTGCTTCAACACCTTCCCTCTGATTTTTCTTTTCTTGGGGGAGGGGTGGCTGCTATTCTAGCTAAATGCATCTCTTGCTTTGCCGTAGCAGCCAGGCTAGCTTAGGAAGAAAACCCTGGGGCTAAAGAGGCTAGGAGTGCAGCCAAGGGGGTCAGGAGACAGCTTTAAGGATTATACTGCATAATTAAAGGCTGACTCTGAACATGCTTCCTGGTACCCTGTGTTCAAACATACAAACCTTTTTAGGTAATAATTCTTCGTCCTCATTTGTATCGGAGGGATTTGTAGGTTAAAGTTGCCATACAGGTAGTGAGTCAGGATTACAAATTATTCATCTAGACTATAAAAAGGCAACACCTTCCTAAACCTGTCCTAGCCAGTGAGAACTGAGGGTAAAATATAAATAGATGAACATGCATTGTTTGTTTTTGTGCAATGCCCTCTGGGTGCAGCTGATGTCATTCTGCAGCAACTTTCTAGATTGAAAATGAGGATTCTTCTCCTGAAGTGCTCTGTGATCACATCAGGGCCAGAACATTCTTCTGCTGGATAAAACCTGAGACACTGAAGACCCACATTCAAGCTTATATTGTGCTAGCTCCAAGGAAAACCCTTTTATCTTCAAATATTTCTAATCAGCTGGAGCCAGGACAAAAATCTAGGTCCTCCATTATTCATGTTCTAGGCTAGGGCTGCTGCCCCATCAGCCTACACGGTACGATCACTTGCTCTCCAGCTATCCCCCATCCCAGATCCAAATGACTCCTATAGACTCTTGTGTTTGCTAAAACAGCATATTCTAACATTTCAGGCAAATATTCTAACGAAGTCTATGAAACTGCATTGATTTCACATTCATTGTCTAAAAATAGGTCCTAGCAAGGTGCTGGTACCAAAAAAGCTAGAAGCAATGGAAAGGAGGAAAAAATACTGAACATACATATTGATAATATATAGCGTGAGCAAGCACTTGCTTATCTAATGCTATGATGCACAAATAGACAAAGAGCCAAGGCAGCATACGTTCACTGATTGAAATACATAATGAAGTATGAACAAGGATAAATCACACTTCACATCAAAGTTGTAAAAAATGCGTATTGTATGTTTTGCCTGATTTTCTACCAGAATTATCAGTTTTCTATTTCAAGAGAAGTTGTAATAAGCCAGACTTCATCTTCCGTATGATGATATATTTAAATCAGACCTGTTTTGGTGTTTTTTTCAGAATACTGGCTTTTTTACTACTTTGGTTAAATTCCAGTGTGCTGTAAAGAAGTCCCTTGTGACATATATAACAAAATGGAAAGAGACACCAAACCATTAACGTACTACTACAGACAGAAATGCGAACACTCTTGCTCTGTGTAGTGAGCATTACCTTGTAGTTTTGATGAAGCTCATGTTTGACCAAATCAGTATCTAATCTTTTCAACTTATTACTGTCTAGTGTCTGCCTGCTCCCAAGTACTTTTCATTCCTTAAAGATCTCTTGTTTACAACCATTTCCTTGTTTGGTTTTTGGAGAACAAAGAGGAAAAGAAAGGCTTTATTCTTAGGTTAGGTCTAGATCACATATACAAAGGAGAAGAGAGATTCTGCTACACTTTATTCAATATGATGTTACAAGAAAACAACAGTTACAGCTGACAAACCATTACATCTTTCATAATACAGACAAATTACAAGGTGTAACAAATAATGCGACATTTATTTTACTGTACTGTTTACGATGCTGTTCTTCTGAAGTATATATATATTTAATTACATTAACATTGTTTTCATGTACCAGTCCTCCCCTTTTTTATTTGTTAAAAAAAGAATACCTCTTAGTGCACCATACAAAAATCTGCATGGAAGCTGGCAAGCAGGAATTTTGTATGCAGCACCATGGAAATGCATTTTGGGGGATGGGAATTATTAGTGCATCCTTTACTTTTAGATTTTTTTGCTTATGTGAAAAATGCAAGGCAGTAACCTACAGTCACTCCACCTAAATGCTGGTAGGGGAGAGAATTGTTATGCTCAGTAATGCAACCTACTTCTGTTTTATAGTGGGTATCTGCATTTTGCTCCTTAGTCTGTACAGCCTAAACCTTTTATATAACAAAGATTACAAACCCAGTAATATTCACAGTTGAATATTTTGTATATTCATCTTTTTGTATTTCATTTTTGAGCATTGACTACACATTTGGTTGTGTGCACTGACATGGGGTGTACATAACCCACCAACCCACAGGGTATGTATTTATTTATCTTACCTTCCCAGGAGTCTCAAGTGCAGAACCCCTATGCACAAAAGAGAAAGCAAAATCCCCTGTGCCTCTGTCTACTGCAGATTGAATTTTCACTGTTGTACTGATGACTTGTCCTAAGCCATGGTTCTGATTAAAAGTAAGAGTGAGAATTTAGAGGACCCAACTGATGTAGGACCCCATACAGTAATGTAATGTCAGAACTATTGGAGTGTCCTGTCTGGGGTGGTGCCTGCTGGGTGTGGATTCAAGTTGAACTGAACGCAGCATGACAGAAGACTGAGCAGTCTCCAGCTGGTTGACTTGTAAATTTAGGTTTTGTGAACTTGAACTTGTAAGGACTCTCTGTATCATGCAGACCATATCTATCATCATCCTCCCTTTCTCATTCACTTAGATCCCATAGAGAGTTAGAACATGCCCTCCCACTTTTATCTGCCTGCTATACCTGCTGCCCTGTCTCTGCTCTCCCATCTTGCAGCAAAGCCTCATCCTCTCAAGTATTACCAGGACAGATCTACTGGATCTCAGCCAAGTGGTAGGAAAATGCAAGTTCAGCTGCTGCTGGCTACTCACTCTGAGCAAATCCCACAGTTTCTCCAGGACTGTGCCCCAAAGACTATTGGTCACTGAAGCCAACTTTTGACTTCAACAATGTGATAGCGTTGACAATGTGAAAGATCATGTTCCAGGCACCCACATCTGGAAGGCTGGGCTACTTGTGTCTTTGAAGATTCTTTGGGGAACTGATTTCAGAAGGATGAGAGAAAAAGAGAGTAACACTACTAATCTTTGCTGAAGCTGTCTCAAGAGCATTGATAGTGTTTAAACAGTCCATCCTGAACACTGAGAAAAGCTGTGGTGAAAACAGCTGGACAGGTGGGCAGCTGTCTGGGTGGGCAGCAGGCTAACTGTGCAGGTAAGGACTCTGCTGGAAAGGAGGAGTGAAATAAGGCTGTTGTGTCAACTGTTAATTCCCTGGGAAAAGGAGCTTCTACTGTCTCAAAAAAACCCCTTGATATTTCCCAGCAGATTTGATATTACAGAAGAGTAATTTGCAGTGCTCGTGTGAAAAGCACCATCCTGCTGAGCCTAGGTTGCCTTCATGCCAGGAGAACGTCCCCAGGGCCCAGAGCTTCCATGGGAGAGCAGCAAAACCAAGCCACCACAGGCAGTCGGGGTGCCCAGAAAGTGGGTGCAGAAGTAAGAGACCCTGGTCACTCCTTAATGATCAGTAGCTCAGATAACTTCATTACTGCTGAAGATTAAGTTGCTATTTAGAAATCTAAATGTTTATGAACTTTCATTCTGGCAGTTAATTGAGTTTGAAGATATTTGGATCAACTTTATTTCAGTGGTTGCTTAGAAGTGGGAATGGGGCAGAGAGGATAATCTCACGTGCACATGGGTGTTCACACACATATGCACACACACATACCTTGAGCAAACACTGTACATGAGTCACTATGGATAGTAAGTAGTGTGCTAGGCTTGTGGGAACAATTGGGGAATTACTCTATATTAAGCCTTCAGATGGTTAGTTGAGCAGTGTAATTGCTTGCCTTCAAATTTAAGCTGTCAAGTAGAAGCATCTATGAAATTACCCTTATATTCCTAATCAAAATCTTTGTTATGTTTTCAAAAATTCTTCAGATTTTGCAGCAAGTTCTTTTTTTCTAAAAATAGCTAATTTTAATCATCAAACTGCACACAATTTAAGTAGCAAAGATAATGTATAAAAGACTTTTCTCTTACAAAAAAAAGGAAACATGAAACCCAAACAAACCACGTCTAAGGCAGTTTCAGTGTGTGATAAATTCAAAAGTTCAGTGGTCACTTTTCCCCCTATAAACACAGGGGAAGAACTGTAGTAAGTTCTAAATATGATTGTGACTGAAAGTGGCTTTCAGATGGCTTTTAGCAGATCCTGAAACAGAGATGTCAGTGGGGAAAATTGTCTTTTAATGGCTGTGCAAATATTGAGAATATTTCCATGGTTCAGTTCTTTGAAAGTGTAGACTCCTGTCCTAGTTCATTAAGAGACCTTTTGTAGCTGCTTGTGCATTCAAGGATTTGCCTTATTTGCTGTCTTTTTCTTATTAAACACTGCTGGAGTTTAATAAGATGGCAGTAGCACAAATCCTTTCCCCCTCCTTTTAAACACTGAAAGCTAACCAAAGCATTACCACACTTCCTTAAAATGTAATTCAATGCATCCAGCAAGCAAAGGATGTCAAAATTATGTGTAGAATAATATTGCCTAGCAAGTGCTTCTGTCCGAGCAGGACTATAACTCAACAGTGATTTTTGCACCATACCTTGCCCTCTCTGAATGCAAAGTTGAAAATAGGGCAGTTTTTCCACACCCCTGAATACAATGCTCTCCCCAACCAAAATGTAGCAGGGGCTTCCTTTTCTAAAATCACACACACAACTTAGTTTCTTGCAAAGTTTTCATTTGAATGATTCATTCAGAAAAGCTATCTAAAGACTAAGGATCATGTAGTGCCTTCCATTCAGCTCAGAATACCTATGGAAAATAACTCAAAAGGTGCTTTGGTGTGGAACAGCAAACAGTCTGGGATGAGGAGAATTCTCCATCTTGCTTTGTACATGGCAAAGTAACACAGCTAGATTTAATGGCTCGTTCAAAGGAAGTTAGGAAGTTTTTCTGTACCTCAGTATCTGCCTTGAATTAAACAGAACAGTTTCGTCATCTCTGTTTTCAAGAAAATATTCCAAAAAGTAACTAGTGTGAGGAAAAACATAGAGATGTTAGCCAAGACCCATAAAAAAAGATATGTTCTTGAAGAGAATAAAACCATAAGGAACTCACTGTGTATCTGTCAGCTGCATACATCTCATAAGTTTTGCTTTGTCTTTCTCGCAGGCCTATTTTGAAAACTGGCATGCTACATAGCCTAAGCAGAGTAACCAAATTTAGAGTACTTAAGTAAACATGCAATTATTGCCATGTTTTTAAATGGATATGAATGGTCTGAGGGGATAATGAAAAAAGAAATAACCCAACAACACTTGAGGAAGAGTGGCAAGTGTTGTAATTGTCAGCTGATCGGACAAGTTGGGCTTGCCCTGGGAAGAAATAGTCTTCCCATTGGTTGCAAACTATGCACAACCCTCAAAGAAAACACACAGTCTTTTATGCCACTGTTGGCTCTTTTTGTACAGTTGTTACTGAAGAAGTGTGAACACCAAATGTGTTGTCTGAAAGTATTTTAAGACATTGCTGGTGAAAGCATAAAAATCCTTACAAAGATGCAGCGCTGCAGTGGAAAATCAAACAAAATCAAACACAAAAGACTGAAAGAGTACATGCCATGTATCAGTAAGCAAAAGCTTAATCTTCACATAGTTCTCTGAAATCACAAGGTATCCAAATGCGTGCAAGGTTTTAAATAAATTGCAGGGAAAAACAGGGTCTTGCCAGCTTCAATTTTCTTTTGAATGAAATCCACCATAGAGACAGAAAGGAAACAGGCCATGGTTCCTTCCTGGTGTCGGCCTCCTCATTAGGTTTTTGTTTCCCTCCTCCAACCTGGTAAATTTAATCCTGCAAGGAAACAATATAAATTATAATAAGCCTCATGAATTGCATTTTTTTTTCACTTGGTAAAATATAGGTTAGGCCAAAGCCAGTTATGAAGATGCCAGCTCAGAGTGAAGGGCAGACTTCCAGAGCATATTTAGAACTGGTACCTCAGGAAAAGGAACTTAAAACACCGGTGTTTTCAGGGTGGTCGCCTAAGTGAGATATATTAATCCATATTCATGTGTCTGTGCCCCAAGAGCTAATCTTCACAGGTACCATTAGCACTGACATTCTCCATGGAAATTATAGACAGCCATAACCACTCATCTCTTCTAAAGGTGGTCACACCCCCTGAATGTAAAGGAAGGTTCCTAAAAATGCTGGCAGAGCTTCAGGAGTTTACAAGCTTTTTTTGCCCCTTTGTTTTTTTGCTCCCTTTCTCCCTAGTGATCTCCTCCATAACAATGCTTGTAACTAGTTTTTGAAAAGGTCTTCTCAGTTTTCCTTTCTGAGAGTTGTTTGGGGCACCCTGAAGCAAATCAGAAACACTTCTGCAAATATACCCAGGTTATGGAGCTTCTTGGTGTGCTGTGTCTAAATGTATTTACCTTTATTTCAGTGTATTTCTATTATCTAGGCAGATAATTGCAAACTCTCCTTTCAAATATAAAAATATTCACTAAATAAATAAACACTAAATAAACTAAAACACTATCAATAGCTTCACTTATGTTGTCTTTCACTCTACTGATGTAGAAGCTCAAAGCAATGGCTGCACTTGCATGAAGTTATCCTGATGTTTTTGAGGTTTACACAAAACAGGAGGCAGGCTGAGAATGTGGGACAGGAAAACAAAGCATCCAATAACTGCGAGAAGAGCCGTGTGAAGGCTGAATGAGGGCTAGATGAACTGGATGAACTGAAGCCACTGAAAAGATTTTATAATTAACACATTTAACTCTTAATAAATCTCCAAGCAGAATTTTATGTCAAGTAATAAAGTGAGACTTTCTGAGAAATTCTGAAAATATATTTGTTAAGTTCTCCAAGACTAGAACTACAGACCTGATACATTTTTAAAATGCTGTTGCAGGAAGACAGTCAGATGTGAAGGAATTTCATCCCTTAAAAAAAAAGAATGCTGAAATATTCATTGAGCATGGAACTGGTTTGTATTAGCATGTCCTAAAACTATTTAAATCAAACTGGATGCAGGTGCCAGTGAATCTAGTCTAGTCCTCATTTCAAAAGCAGGAGAAAAACAAGACATCAGTTTTGAACTGCAGTTTCAAGCATAGCATTTTAATTGTGGCTTTCAACAAAACACCCCAATGTCTATGCAATATCTTAACTTCTGTAATTTCCAGGGTTCCTGTCATGATTCTTGAGAGCTCTTCTTCTATTCTTTAAGCACCAGCATATCTGAATTGGATCAATGAAAGCCTGTTCTTAAGCATCTTGGGCCCTTTTGGAGCTTGGTCTACCACCTCTAGAGTCCTTCTAGGGTTGTTTTCTAAATGTGTCTGGAGCTTGTGTGGACTGTCTATTCCACAAGAAAGTCCCACTTTCCCCAATGTCTAGAAGCTTGGCTGAAATGCCAATAAATCTTGTTTCAAGGAATACATTTGAGCTGATGCATTTAGTTTACCTTCAAAAGCTTAAAAAGGAAAGCAATATTTTGAATGTGCAGAGATTCACAACTGTTCAGCAATGAAACACCAGTGATAATATTCCCCAAATTCCAGATTTCCCTTTCTTTATGAGCACTTTTCAGGGGTGTTCTTTTTGGGAGCTCCTTCTTGGAAAGAAGCAGCTAAACTCCCAAAGCTCTTTCCAATGCTGAGGTTGCATTTGCCCCCACTGCCACCTACACTCCAGTTGTGGAAAGCAGGCTTGCAAGTTGGAAGCTGCATCTGCCCAGATCCAGAATAGCTGGCCTAATTTCAAGCTAAGCCCAAATTACTGGAGTTCCAGAGACTGGCATAAGCAGCAGGGACACATGAGACAGGTAATAAAATTATAAGGATAGCAAAGTCTCTGGATGCATGTTTTTCCAGTAGTTATCTAATTGCTCAGAGGGTCATTGCTCATTTGAGAATAACTGCAGTTTAATTACAGAGAACTTTTCCTTTCTATCACTGGACCTTGGGACAGTATCTAAATGAGGTAAGTATCACACTTCTCCTAGGATTATGCTACAATTTCCCAGTAACAACACTACATTGTCTGGTTTCAAGTTTGGCTTTGTAGGCAAAGCTGATGATGCATTCTCCAGGGCAGGGCCTGAGCCTGTGGAATGGGGAATACCTTAGCTTAGCACTTCCAGAATCAAGCCCTAGAACTTTAAGAGATTCTTTAGAAATGAATAAACTGAGAGCTGCTACCATATAACACATGGGGGGGAAAAATCTTTGCACACTGGACTACTGCCAGCCCCAATGCACACTGCAGGCAGAACACTGAAAACTAAGAAAAGGTAGCAAGAGTTACAGCTTTCCTGCTCTGGCTCAGTATAAGTCAGATCTCAGTTATAAGATCACAACTCTACCAGTTCCAGCTTTGCTGGATCCTGCTGTGCCAGGGCTGTAACTGGTTTCTTGTGAAGCTTAGAGACTGTGTATGGTGGGCAACACCACCCTCCACCTTCTGCACAGGCTCCAGATTTAGATTAGATCACTGGAAAAAACATGATTTGATGCCACATTTCACTAATGGTTTTGGTTGGGGAAAGCAGGAAGACAGTACAGCTGGAACCAGGGAGCAGTATGGTGGTCTCAGTCTCTCTGCAGTGTTGAAATGTGCAACAGGCCTGGTTTGGGAAGGCAGCCTGCACGACAGACCCCCTGCTCACAGCAGTGCCAGAATGCACAGGGTGTTCTGAATCCTCAGCTCTGCCTGCCGAGGTGTTTCTCCCGAGTTTGAAATATGTACATGACACAACAAGTGTGGTGGTTAAGAATAGATGATGTTTGCATCTGAATCCCTAATTCTCTGAATGCGTATTGTCAATTCAAAAGTGGAGTCAACAGGTGAAGTCCCTTCCCCTGCCTCAGAGAGCTGTGGTGGAGTGCCAGCTTTCTCTTATGCTGAACACAGTTATGCCACTTGTCAGAGGAGTGCTCTAATCATTGTGCACTTACTCTTCACATTTAATTTTGTTTAAGATGAGACATCAAACAGACAACTCTCCTAAACTGGAGAAAGAGGAGAGCATGTCTTTATCCACAGCAGAAAATCTACAATAAAAAACCTAGAAAATTTTAGACTGGTGTGAACCAAACTTTTTATTAAAAAAACATTGTTTCTTCAGAGTGGCTCTAGAAATGAAACATCAGTTGTTCACACAACAAAGACCCGAGGCAGGGCCCTCTACACAGTGTTGCCATTCAGTTCCCAGATGGCTTTGTATTTCATGTTTGCATTTTTAAAGATATATTTTAGAAAAATCCTTGCTTAGAATTTATACATTTCCCTCATCATACAAATCAAAGTTTTGCCTGGTGACTTGGCAGATTATGTTTATGGCCTCTGGTCACAGCTTTGCTTATAAAATTGTAAATTGTTAAATGGAATATTTACAACTTGTGATTTCCCAAGAGCAAAGTAGGGTTTTTTCATATCTCCTTAAAAATCAAACCAAAACAACAAACCCCAAACAAACAAGCAACAACAAACCCTGAAGACTGCCTTAAAAATTAACTTTATCACCACAGATCCGGGTACTTCTGGTTTTCGTGACAACTCTACTAAATCTAATAGCTTTCTACAAGTAAGTTAATGATGTACTTGAAATATTAAGTGATCTACATGAAGTTACTAATATCTGTTTGTTACCTAGAGGAATCTTATGCTGCATACATTCTGTTTGTCCCAGACCCCAAACAGGATAGAGTGTTAATCCACCTTGAAAACAGCAGATGCCAACTTCAGAATGCAGTAGCTGTTGATGTTACAGTGGTTCTAGAAAGGCATACCAAAGCCTGTAATTTAAACATTAATCATACTCTCAAGACATGAGGCAGAGGAAGGTGATTAAATCCCAAATATTTTTCTTTATTTTAATTAGTGAAAGAACGTCCTGTCCTGTAAAAATACCAGTTCAATACATGTTCCTTTTGGCAGCATCAGCATCCTTCTCTAGGTACTTTTAATTTCTGTATAAATTATCACATCGGGTGGAGCTGTGCTCCTGCAGAGTCTTCAGCATGCAAAGCACACTCAGAGTGCAGGTCTATTTATGTGGCAGCTGATGCAGCAGTATTATAAGAGTATTCCAGTTTTAAAATAAAAATGTGAGCTGACAGCTGGAGATACTGTATTCTTTATGAGCTGAAACATGGAGGTATTTAAGATCATCAACAATAATACTCTTTCTGCTTCTCCCTCCGCCACACATGCAGACACCACAGGTACTGTTCATCCTCTCTGAAAAAAAAGTACAGTATTAACAGGTGATTTTCTCCACACCTTTTATTCCTGCCTTTGTTAGAGAAATCATTTTTAAAAGCCAACCAAACATTAGCAATACTATTTGCACTCAGATAATATCTACGTGCAACTTGTTGCTATAAATATTAATTAATTGGATCACCAGTACCCATAATGCAACTTTATTTTGACCTACATGCCCTATGAACTAGATATTTTTTGGATTCAATTTCCTTAAAACCAACTGTCAGCATCATGTGATGGAAGAGATGAAAAATGAAAATGAGCGTTCCTGCTGTGCAGGTGAGTGACCTGTGGGAGACAGCTCTGCCTGCTAGGATTTTTACACGTACCATCAGACACAGACCAATTGATTAGATCATCTTATACCTGCCACCAACTAGGCTCAAGAGACTAATTAGAGAGAGTACTGCCTGCGCAGGCACCCCATTGACACCTAATTTGCTCAGCCAAAGCCTTTGGGGAGAATGTATTATCTCTGCAGCTGCACTTCATGCATTTCTGATTTGAGGCATAAGCAAGGAGTACTTCTTCACTCTTTTGAGCAAACTGAGTATATAAGCCCTTAAGTGCTAAATACAAGCAGACAAATTAAATCTGGCCAGCTGCCATAAATCCTTTTTCCCCTTCAAATATATATACACATACACATGCATACATGTTTTATTTTTTATCTATGTCTATGATATATGTGCACAAATGCAAACATACAAAAAACGTGTATGTATGAGTCTGAATGTGTGTAGAAAGGATGGGCCTATAAAGGCATTTCTATAAATATATGCTTTAAAATATGTAATTGTCACACTGTATAGTGTGCCTTCCTTCACAGGGAAGTTTTACTTCTGTGAAATTTTAAAAAAATGCATTTGTTCTTATATATGAAAAATAAATGATCTGCAGTGTTGTTAGCTCAGGCTCAGAATTACCCCATGGACAAGGCTCAATAGATTGATGCCTGTAAAGTTGCTCTGTATATCTTCAGAGGTGCTAGTTCAAAGATTATCTCAGTATACAGCCTAGCTTTGTTGGAAGATTTTCTTCGGTGGACTATACCTTGTTTGTGGTTTCCTGAGGAATACTATTCACTAAGGCTAAATATAAAGTTTCTTAAATTGCTTTCTGCTGGGCTTTAGTTTTATCCAGTTATCCGTGCCCCAAAATACACAGGAGAGGCAAGACTTACGGCTGCTATTAAAAATTTATTCAAAAAAAAAAAAAGAAGAAGAAAAAGAGACACACTAGAAAAGCTAGGATTTTTGACAAACTGAGAAGGGTTTGAAGAAAATAATTTCAGCTGTAGGCTGGTTAGTGATTCCTGAACTCAGAAGCCTTGTAACACACAGGAACATAGTGAATTTGCATCACTCCTGAAACAGCACTGAAGCCAAGTATCTTCTCTATTATTTGTCTACAAAGCAACTTTCAGGAGCTGAATAAGGCTGAATTATTGCAGTTTAATTTTAGTTTCTGTCAAAGTCCGTGTTGACAAGGTCAGTTTATAGTGTCAGCTCAGGATGCTGCACCCCTGTAACTAAAGAAGGAAAGAAGCTGTAGCAAAATATGTGCAAGTTATGTGTGGCCAAAATATCAGGTGTAATCTCCTTTGCAAAACACACTATAAATGTGACTTTCAGTCTTGTTCCTAGGATGGGGCATAACTCAATACAGAGAATATCCTCACTTTTTTCCCCTCACACAGGCCACATCTTTTCCAATTAATTTAATATTTCTTTAGCTATCAAATATCATTTAATGTTTAAATGACACCTCTAGATCATCTTGGCAATTGTTGGCTACTACTCTTTCACAGATGCAACCCTGTACAGGATACTTACACATTATAAGTGCCATGAATACATAGCAGTAAACCATATTTGACCAATAAGTACCACAGGATTAACTGGTTAACCTCTTCTGTTTTCTTCTCTTGTGTCTTAGTTACTGCACTGGTATTCTAATACACAAGGGATTTCCCAGACTCTATCTAAAGTGATGCCATTTGCTGTATATTTTTCACAGTTTTAACATATAAATCATAATACAGATCCTTAGGGATATATTGGTGTGTTACCAATTCCTCTCTCCACAAGGAATTTTTCACAGATTGACTTTGCCTCTAAGCAGAGCCCTGCAACTCTAAATAGATCTTTGTGTGGGAGTTGACTGCAATTTCAGGCTGGGTGCAAAGAGATGGTCCTAAAAGAAGTGAGTGCTAGACAAGGACTGTAAGCTAGTAAGAAAATAAAAAACCAGAATAGTAATACAATTATAAACTAAATTATTTTATGAGCATACTTTAAATAAGTAACATAATATTTGAAAGGTGAGATGTCTGTGGTACTGTGGATATAGGGCTGGAAAACAGAAACCCAGATTTTGGCTTTGCTGCTGAATGTGACTGTAGGCAAGTCATTTCATCCCACTGCAACCTGCTTTGTAACAAGGGCCCTGGTTTATGTCCCAGCCTCTGGGTTTAGTGTCTCTAAAATTAGTGCCCTGTTTTAGCTGGAGTCACTAATGGTTCAAATTATGTAAATATAGTTAAATTTATCAAAAATTCAATATTAGAATAGTTGCAACATTGGTAGTACTTGAAATCTTTACTTGGACTGTGAGTTTTCCAAATTGTACCTTTATGCACAGTATGAGTTCAAATGAAAGTCCTGCATCACCTGACTTGGTGAATGTGCACCCACTAGTCCAGTGTGGGAGGTTGATTCTGAAGAGCCAAGACTTATCCTTAAATTACACACCAGCTGCTAAGTTGCATATATACACATCAATAATTGCAAACCAACCCTGCATACTTTGCACACAGGTCTCTAGAAAATATTATCATGAGCTCCTTCACAGTGTGTCTCGTGAGGACAAAAAAAGGAATACAAGCCTGATCTTTATTATAATCTATTTTATTCACAGTATTAATTTCCAAAGTTATTTGATAATGTGATTGGCTTCACAGTTGATTTGTAGGCATACTTTTAACTTTTGAGTGGCTGTGGTAACTTCCAAATTAGTTTTCTACAAGTCTTTCAGCAAAAAATCTTTACTACCCTATCTGCCCACAGCTGAAGCTTTTTCTTTGAGTTGGGAACAAAGTCCACAAAGCCCTTCACAATTACCATTTGAATAAGGCTTCACATGAAAAGTGGCCAGGACTGAATCTACTACATGTCTTCTAGTTTTTGAGAATAAAGCACAGCTCTCTGTGAGTGAGCTCTGGGAAAACTAGTACTTCAGATGAAAATACTACAAAAATAGCAGTGTTATTGAGCTTAATATAGTTTGCATGCAAAGCCATAGAAACCTTACTAAAAACAAAAACACAAATTGAGGATTTTGGTACACATCAAGAATAGAAAAATATTAGTGCTAGTTGTTTGCAAGAATATACTTCTCAAACCTGACAAACATCCAAATCCCTACAACTTCTTCCAACCTTTTTCTGTCTGATTAACGTGATATGTCTAAATTGCTGTGCTTCTCCCCCTGATAACTTGCAAAAAAACCTGCCAAAGAGGAATTGACTGAATGTGAATTGTAGAAATGCTGTCTCGCTGGATCTATAATGAGAGAACCTAAACCTACAATTTTTGCCAGTGTTTGACACAATGAGATCCTTATCTCAGTGGTAGCACCAGCTCTCATCTCTGAAACAGATAAGTAAATGCTATGCTTGAACAAAATTTGTAGATACCTAATTAAAATATCTGAAAGCAAAAAAAAAAAAAAAAAAAAAAAAAAAAAGAAAAGAAAGAAAAGCCTATCTGTTACAGTTGTATATAACAGAACTGAGAGAGGAAATACCTGTTGGAAGATGATATAAAGGCATTAATGCCCTGGTTAACAGGTTACTGGTTTGAACCCATCTCTGGAGAAAAGGAGCTCCAGAATGGCTGCTGAGAGATCTGCTCAGTGATCTGCTCATTGCTGAACTCTCTTGCAGATCTAGACAGTCAAGGGATGGGAGATTCAACTACAAGCAGCTGGGTGTGAGTGAGCTTAGCTGTGGTACTCTTCTACCATGTCTCGCCTTTGTGGCAGAGCCAGCTTAAGAAATTCCCACTGCTGCAAACCTACTGTTGCAAACCTATTTTCTTGTTCCTGCCCTACCACTTGGGCCACTGTCACTCATACTGTAAAATTTTCTGTAGAACTCTGTACACTGTATCACTAAAGGTATCAAAAGTGATGTTTTTATGTGGAACTTCATAATGAAGTGATCTAGTTAATGCTGAACTTCCAACGAGCTTCATCACAGCTAATGGGATTGAAAACTGGTGAGGGAGCAAGAAGAAACTGGCTGGATAGAGCTAGACAGAAATTTATCACACTGTTCTGGTTTGCAAAGACAAAATGATGGAATAACATCCTTATTTTTAATCAGCAGCATTCCCCAGTGCATTACGAAGAACAAAGCTTCATTCTAAAATCTGAAGCCACCTCCCAGCTCACAAATGACTAATTATTTTCAGGTATCTGGAAACACTGTGAAATCTGCCTTAGCCAGCCACTTAGAGGAGCAGACAGAAGTTGTCACATAATGACCTACTAATTAAAAAGGAAGAAAACCATACTCAAAAGTCTGGGAATACCCGTAAGATGGCCTAATAAGGATAATCTCCGGTACATGTTTCAAGGGAGCTGCAAACAAGAGATGGCTGAGAGCCCATGCCTCTGACTGGAAGTTCTTTGAATTTTTTTGGTTGGTTTAAATTTTTTTAGCAGCAAAAATACGTTGGCCTGCCAACATATCAAGGAGATGCTTAACAGTTTGTGAAGCTTCAAGTCATATTTAACCAGAATTCGGAGAATTGAAACAGGATAGAAAAGCATCTGATTCTTTATAGGTCATTATCTAACTTTCAATGAAGAACATAACCCTAGAGTTCAGGGACAGCAGATCAACTGTGCCCTCCAAATACCACAAATGAAAGTTATTGACTGCCAGTGTCAGGAATGATGGTAGCTGCTCTTAACAGTGCTATTTATCAGCTCCAACCTAAGCATGTTTATTTATTTATTTATTTATATTATCTGCAACACAACAGCTGGCCAACTCAGAACCCAAAATAGATTATGTTTGACCATCTCCTTCCACTCCTCCTCATCTAACATAACAAGAAGTGCATCTCTTCAGAGAACTTAATCAGAAATTTATTCTTGCTTTTCCCTGCCATGGAAAATGCTTTTATCCCCAAAGCAAAGTCTGCTGGACAAAATGACATGTGAAAGACTAAATACTTGCCAGATGACTCATTAGCATTTACCTCCTCCCAAAAATTAAACCCTGCCTCATTGAAAAAATAGAGTATATGCAGGTACTTCAAAATAGGGCATTTTGTATACATGTGATTGTTAATATTATTAGTCAAGTTGCTTCTTGAAAGCTAAGTAGTCTTGGAACAAATTTAATGCTGCTGGTTTAATCAGTGCAGAGTAGCTGTGGGATGGTCTAGAGATGGGTGGGGACCATTTTGCTCTAACAAAGATTCCTTGGAATTTAAAAATGCCTCTGCAAGGGATCACCACACTATAAACTACCTCAGACCCCACAGATAAATGCTAAGCATTAAGAAAACAATGTGCAAATGTTTATCACTACCACAATCATTCTAGTAGTCTGCAAGTACCTACAGGCAGCTTGGAATTAAGTTACATCTTTTTTTTTTCCTTTGAGAAGACAGGGTGAGTGTTCAGGTGCAGAAGGAAGAAAAAAAGAGGGATGAGTAAACAAAAAAAAAAAAAGTCTGTTTCTCACCTGCATTTTCATTTCCATTTGTGTTCTTCCTAGAAAGGGCTTTTCAAACCAGCAGAGAATTTTTAATCTGGAATGTGGAGTTATGAATGCCTTTGTTTTTATCTTGACAGAACAGATATTATTGCAGCTGCATTTGGGATAGTAAAGATCCTTCTAGCTAAACACCATCTGGTTATGCATTCTGTCTGCTGCTGTGACTTTTGAGAGACTGAGCCTCATGGCAAAGTGGTCATGTCAATTACAATATATTTTTAGGACAGCACTGCAACACTTAAGGACATATAAATTAGACAGAAAGCAGATCTCACATGCTGAAGCAGAAGGACCTTTCCCATGATTATAGTATATTATATTAATGGCAAGTTTAAGTAATAGATGTATTTAAATCATATTTCCAAATATGATTATGTCCTAAGCTCTTAATCTATGTGCCCACCCATACTATGAATGCCATACAATGGTATTTATTGACAGAGATATCAGGATGTCTTTGCTGTTGACATTTTCAAGCCTTAGTTGTTTCCCAACCAAAGAGTTCTTAAGACTAGAATGGAACAGAGGAGAAAAAAAATCCACTTTAGGGAATGCAATGGTGTCTTTATGAGATATTGCTTGTCTTCATGCTCATTCCCTAGAGGGTGTGCTGATACTTGCTGAATACTGCTATGCAGTCCTTTCACCTATACAGCTCCCACTTGGGATTTCTGCTGAAAATCTGTGACATTAGAAATAGTTACTGGCAGCTTCAAGCCAGCTGCTTTCTTCCCTGCCAGTTCCATTTTTACATGCAAAACCATATGGAGCACTGAAACAGAAATATTTTCCCAGTGCAGTCTCTGTGGCATTAAGTGGAAAAAATGTTCCAGAATTAGCACCTCTACAGAGCATCACTACAGCACTAAGGATATTCTATCTAGTACATAAGAAGATCACAAAGCAGCTCAGTGATTTTATTTCTCAGAGTTCCCACTCTGGTTGGGGTAGGAACCTTTTCCACATGTATGACTAGGATGTTCAGATGTTTTGCATGGTTTGGGAAATCTAGCATGAGGTTCCTCTCAGACACAACTTTTAGAAACCAAGCAGGATCTACAGTCTTTAAAACCAGACCTCTTTCAGATATTACAGGGAGAGGCTTCTCCCTTCCCTTTGTTTTTTAAAAATAATGTTTTTAAAAACCAGTCTCGCACACTAGAGAGGCTTGTGGCAGAAAGAGTAGATGTCAAATCAGGTGCAACATACTGTGCATTTTGTGGTATGCAAAGACAGGGATCATGGTAAGATGGAGTACTAAAGGCTTTTCTTTCAAAAGTGCTATAAGCATTGGTTTTCTTGTAACTGCAAGAAATACTTAATCTTTTTTTTGAAGCTCCATTATAAAAGTAAGGTTTTGCATAGCTCATTTAAATAGTTTAAATGACACAGGGTTAAGAACAGGAAAGCCTTTCACCAAAGGTGGTTAGTCCTTTTCAAAGATTTCATATTATTTGAAGCTTACTTTCACTGCATTCTTTTACCTTGGCTGCTTCCCAAGTGGGTATAAGTTAATTAAATAGGATTTTGACCCTTTGACCTTCCCTATAAACTGCATCTTTACCTAACTCTATTTAAATAAATCAGATAAAAAACCAATCCTAGCAGAATATATATTTTTACAGCTGCGGAAAAAACAAACATGTCTATTAAGCTTATTTGTAAGTACTTAGTAGTCAAAGCAACAGCCAAGACTCATGGATGATTTTAATTAAAATAAATCTGGGTGGGCACATAAATTCATTTATGATGGTTTTCAAACTGAAACTTCTCTAGCATTACTGAACAGCACAGCACTACAGTAAGTTCTGGTTTGTTTGTGGCAACTGAAGCTCAATCCACCTGATTAGCTTGTATTCCAGTTGAGTAATGTAAAGTGTATCTACAAAAAATATCAAAGATACGAGGCTGAAAATTGTTCCAGGAAAGAAGAGAAAGAAAGAGCAGAACAGATGGACAGATAACAATTATACAATGATACCCAGCACCTCTGTAACTGACATGCTCTGGGTTTAAATAGCAAAAGGAGGTGAAATAGATACACCAGGAGAATGCTGAATTGCTCTCTGCAAACAGATAGTGTGGCTTTCTGTATCTCATTAGCCCTTTTCACCTTAAAATACAGGCTTCTGATTATTAGACCCTTCCAAAAAGCCTTTTCAGTTCATCCAGAAACAAAATACAGTCTAGGTATGAAGAATGATAGCAGTTATGTATGGAGAAATGAGTAACTAGCTCATGTATAAAGAATGAGCAAAGAACTAAGCTGCCTCTTTGTGCCAAAGTGCTGTGCTCAGGTCTCTGCATAGGCAGTAACAAAGGCACTACTACTGGATTGATCACATCTCTCACCTCCAGTAGGGACTTCTAAAATTGAGTTCATCACAGAAATGAATCCTTCCAAAACACAGGCCTTTAGCTTGATACATTAATAGCAATACCACCTAACCACCTCACTGGTACACCATTGGGTGATAAATACACACCTTTTCAGGGGTGCTGCTTTTTGATCATTGACTGGGACATATTTGCCCCTTTCCTGACATTTCTCTCAACCCATCCTTGCTGAATAAAGAGCAGGAAGATGGCAACAACAATCATAGAATGTATAAAAAGCTCCCACTGCAGCATGAGCAGAGACAGGCACAAGTGGGGAGACAGACCTGTGCACCAACTCACATCTTCCAAGGTGCAACTCATCTCCTCATTTAAGTGGTAGGGGATTTGTAATGGCATCATGCATCATGTTTTGTCCACCTTTGTCAAACTATTTTAGACCAGGGCTGTTACCATGCACAGGCTGTGATAACAAGGATTAACAGGAATAAGGTTTTCTGTTTCTCACATTGCACAGAAGAGGATCATATATGCCCAACAGCAAGATTTCTCTGCAAGATTTCTTCACTATCCCCAAAACAAGGCTATCTACAGTAATATGTAGCAGTAGAGAGTGTCCAAAGGGGAAAAAAAACCCAAAAAATGCATAGGAAATGCTGTGAATTATAATAAATAGTTTAAAAGCATGTCAACAGCCTGTAACTCTCCCTTCTCAAACATTTTTATCCTGTCAAGTAATAACCAACAATAAGGGTACTGTAAACTCAGAAAGATACTTTCTTTGTGCTTTGAAAGGGCTTTGCATAGAGTTATTTTAATTATTTTCCTTCTGTAGTAAGTAGAGGATGAAAAAGATTTCTGAAATAAGAAATGTTATTGTTAGCTCACTAATCACAGCTGAGGGACTTAGGGGCAGTCTGGTTCCTGAAATATCTTTGAGCTTATTTTACAGAATTGACTTAGTTGGTGGTATCCCTGTCACATGGATTTTAATGCAAGGCACCAAAACTTCCTTTATGCAGAATTACAATAGACAACACTGGACACTAAAATCATGTCCTGGGAAATTCTAGATCACCAATACTTGAAACAGGGAATTTTTATTAATTTTAAGAAGTTAATTTTTCATTTGTAAATGCCTATTTATGAGGTGATTGAGTTTTGAGTCAATGTGTAAATTACACGCACTGTTATTTATTTTTCAAACATAAAATACATATCCCTGCTGTTTTGAGAAACTACTGACCCTTAAAGCAAGGGCTTGATTCCTCTCCTTTGATTCTGTGAGTGCCACAAATGAGAGGGTTATGAGCTTCCCTATTTTGCTTCTTGACATTCAACGTGCTTATGGCTTGAGACCAACGGAGTAACTGAGGGCAACCTGAGTATCAACACGCAGGAAGAGCTGCTAAGGGGACCTTGGAGAAATGCTGAGACCGTGGCCAAGGAGCCCCATGTGGCAGAGCAGTCCAGGAGGGGAGCCTGCAGCCAAAGCCAGGCAGTCACACAGCTACAAACTCTGAGGTTTCTCAGCAGAAGCTGTTATAATATGGAAATAGATTCTTACCCTCTAGGCCCATATGTCATCACACCAAGCTAAGCTGGAGCTGCCAACTAAAATGGGCAATTTCACATGAACTTGGCAGGGTGACTGCCAACACAGAGCTTGTTTTCCACTGGTGCCACCCACTCTGCTAATCCAATTTTGTCTCCTGACTTGTTTTTAAATAATAATGAACAGCAGATGGGAGGGGAAAATGTTGCTGGCTGTTAAGCTAGCATGCGAGTGAGGCTCTTTGCTTTTCACATATCTTGTGCAAACTAACTCTGAATGCAATGTCAAGTGATTAACAGTGGTTAAACGAGAAAGCCAGGATTTACCATGTTCTCAGTCATTTAATCTTTGACCAGGACACACAGGCAAACAAAACAATCAGAAGAATAACATGTTCAAAGAGAAAGAACCAACTTCCATAACATTTAACTTTGATAAAGGTAGGGATGGACTCTTCTTCCCATCCTTGCAAATATCATTTTGGTGGGTTTTTCTGGGCAATGACATAATATGGGGTTGCTAAGCATCAGAGCAATATTAAAAATACCTTTCAAGTTAAACACACAGTTATCAGGACAGGCATTAGGCATTACTGAGCATAATTCCATGGCTGACTCCTTTTTGATAAGGAGAGAGGAAACAGGCTGAAGCACCAGGGTAGGGAATAGGGATGTGACTGTCAGGAAAAAAGGGCAGAGGGAGGCATGGAGAGGCAGCAGAGAGCAAACAGCCAGGAGGCTGCCCGTCTCTTCGGCAGCAGCAGGAGGACCCATTGTTCCTGGGTCACACAACATTATCTCCTGCCCAACAAACAGCAGGTAAGCTTGTTTGCACAATGCACCGTGTTTTCTCTTGTGTCAGCCTGACACAGAGGATAATCACCTCCTACTGCTGCCTACTGACCTCACACTGAGGGTTGAAAGGTAGGAATCCCACTGGCAACACATCTTGATGAAGGTGAAAGAAGGTATCAGTATGATTCCATACACCAAAACCTCTTCCACTGTATCAGTTTCTGAAAATTCGGGAACTTAAAACTCTTGAAAGGCGTTAAAATGCTTGTGCACTATCTCTAACCCCTTGTACACCTATAGTAGTCTTTAACACATGGTCATTTTCTTTTCCCCAAAGAAGCCTTTGCCACATTTGCTGCTCAAACTATATGCTACTTTTGTAAGACAAAGGGTTTTATTGAAAATAAGACCCTTGATTCCTTTATTGTGGAAGAAGGAAGGTAAGCTGAATGGACAGACAAGAAAAAATAACTCTCAGTAGCTGAATGCTTGGAAAGTTGCATAAACAGCATTGCATTTGAGTCCTGCTTTTGCCATAGTCCCTACATGCTGCTAGAAAACTATTATCAGAGCTCCTCCAATACTAGAGAAGTTAACCTTTTTTTTCTTTTTTTTTTTTTTTTTTAACAGAAATTTACTTGGCAGTTCTGATTTTCTTTGTAATCCAAGATGGATCCTGGCTGGGGCTGCAGATATGCTGAGCATTCACTGCTCCAACTGAGGTCAATGCAGAATGAAATCCAATCTGAACATATTGAGCACTAAAGGATGCAGGGAGCTCCGAAAAATCAGGCAAGAATAATTGATTCATTTTTAACAATTGCCATTTTAATACCTGTACTTCAGCTCCTAGTGCATAAAATGGACACCTTCATACCGTGTCAGCTCATGGGGGTACTGTGAAAGTGGCTTCACGATGCTGGCAAAGAACTAAGAGAGAGAAAAGCCACCATGGAAACGAATGATTCTATATCTGGTTCAGATTATGGATGCTATAGCCATAATGCATAGGATGAAACACTGAATGATGAAGATGAAAGGAAACATTAACTATCCATCTGTGTTCACAATCCATTATCCTACTGAAAAGTGATTTGAGAGCCCAAAGAAATAAGAGCATATGATCCTGACAAATGAAAACTGTAGATGAGTACATAAACCACAGGTGGACAAAATTAAATTTGAAACCTTAATTTTGGTATTTCCTAAGTACTGTTTGAATTTGCCACTTTAATAAATTTTATTAAGCGGACTTTAGAAACAGACAGAATTGCTAAGAACTAATGGTACATCTTCCCAGTTAGTCACATAGAGGATGGAGAGATTCCTAATAAGAAACATAAGCTTGTCTCAAATTTACTATCAGTTTCTTTGCCTTTCAACTGAAATATTTTGTCTCGTTTGATGTTGCAAGACCACAGTAACATAATTTGAGACAGCAACCTTTGATAATACAGGTTAACAGATATTTCATTGTGTAAATGTTACAATCTCTGTTTTTCTATCTAATGTGGGGAGTTTAGCATATGCCTTCTAAAAACTGAAAGAATTTCATATAGGCATCTGTACTGGCCTGTTCTTTGTACTAATTAAATTAGTTTCCTGTTGAGTAAGTAAAGTACTGGCAGCCAGGAGCAGCTGGGGAGACAGCTCAGAGTCTTAAGTGCTGAACCATGAACTTTTCTGTTTACTACAACATTAAACAAGCAGACACTCTTGCTGACATTATGGGGAATGAAAGAGCATTCTGTTAGGATTGTTGTTTCATTACTGTTCGTGAACTACTGATCTTCGTAAAGTGACATTTCTAAAGATACAAAAGGTATTTCATTTGATACAGTTAACTAAATAAACTCATTATTTGTTTTAAAAATACGTATGTCAAAGTTAAGGCTGAATTTGAACTTCAAATAGAAGGGGTCAAAACTCAGAAGGGAGAAATAAGTCAAAGTGCCACCCAATAACCCAGCTGTGTCTCTGGTTCTGCACCTCCACTCTAATGATCACAAAGATGAAAACTTTATATGACACATAGATCTTCAGCCCAAGCACCTCACAAGGGACATTGACACCTTGAAGGAGTAGGGCAAGAGACATCATGTCTCTGATCTCCTATACTAGTGGCTTTCAGCAACTGCTGGAGAGTTTGCCATTTGTTTAAATAAAGCATAATGACAAAGAAGCACAAGCAGTATATGAATAGAAGATCTAAATAGCTGTTCTTACTTCAGTTCAATTTTTCCTTGTAATATAAGACCTTAAAATATTATAAATTGTTTACATTAAAATATACATGCTTACCACAGTACATATACACTGAGCCTTTGTGTGCATGTATTTAGCTCAAAGCTAATCTCTGAATAAAAGCCCTTTCTGAAAATAGAGGTTTATAAAAAGAAATACTGATAAACTTTCAACTATAGGGACTCTAGTGGTCACTGCATAAACAGCATTGCAACACAAAACCTGTGTGATTTTGTGGATCACCCCATAAATCTTCCTTTGTCCCATGAGTTTAAGTTTTCAGCCAAGAAAAACAACATTCTTCATAAAATTAATGAAAACAAGCTGCTCTTTGCCTACAGAAAAAGATTTTTCTTAATTACATTTTTTGCTTTGAATCATATATCCTGTAGTTTGATTAAATTCCCTTAGAAGTCAGCTAAAAATTAGAGCTTTGCAGCGTGAACCTCAAACGTGGTGTTTACTTGGAGAATATAAACCCACTGTGCCTTTGGAAGGTGATATTTAAAGCAAGAATAAGAGCAGT
The DNA here is from genome assembly GCA_039654755.1 of Calcarius lapponicus. Taxonomy (NCBI): domain Eukaryota; kingdom Metazoa; phylum Chordata; class Aves; order Passeriformes; family Fringillidae; genus Calcarius; species Calcarius lapponicus. The sequence goes on from CM077464.1 coordinate 24,892,579, forward strand.
ATGCAGGACAGGTTTTATTATTTTCATTATGTCACTGCATAAATTTATTTTCAGGGCTTAGAGTTTGCAGAGAAATATGATCTGGCCAATGTATTTATTAGAAATAAATGGTCTGTGTAAATGAATGTAGATAAAGCAAGAATACTGGAATTCTGGTTAATCCCTTGAGGCAGTAAATCAGGATTTCTAAAGCACTTAATGCAAAATATCTGCATCAAGGGGTTAAATATATAAAATATGAAAAGTCAAAGACAAGAACTAGATTAAAAGGTTACATTGAGACAGTGTTGAAAAAACTGGAGCCTGCTGCTAAATAGATATCCAACAGGCATTTATTTAGGTTCACTGGCTGCAGCAGCCTCTGGCATACTCTAAATGAACTCATACAACAAACAAAAATCAAATTCTTGTGTCAGTCTTTGATCATTTTGTAGCACTATAGCAGAAAATTTCATAGAGAACCAAGCTATGTGGACATGATTAAGCTAATGCAACTAATTGCCCTAACTGAAAAATAAAAATGCCACTTCTCTATACCCTTGCTGCATCCTCATTGCCTCAATACTTCAGATGAGCTCTGTATCCTTCCTGGCAGACTGTGCCTAATCCCCAGTAGGGACAGCAAACAGAGAAAAGACATCACTCATTATATTAAGCACTAATTGAATCAGTTCCTATTCAGCTGAAAATCTCCCTCCACTCCAGAGTGAAACCGGTCCCAAAACCTAAGTCTTTGCCAGACCTAAATCATAATTCTGACTGATGAACAATTTTATTTTTCTCTGGCTCCCAATGCTTTCATACAAACAAGACTTAAGACTTTTTATGTATGTACTACTAAATAAGATCTACTTTAAAAAACCCAGCCCCAAATCCTAAGGAACAAAAAATGAATATATTGCTCATTCAAACAGCAGTGCAGCAGATGTATTCCTAACATGACTGCAGCTATCACCCATGACCAGTAACTGTTGGCTCCAAAGCTCAGAGGTGCACTTTGTTTCAAGTTCTAAGGCAACAAGACATACCTTGAGATATATATATATATATATTTCTGCTTTTATGCACACACATGGATAAAACTGACCTTTTTTTTTTTAACTACTGTAGTCCTGACCCTTTCAGGGGCTCCGTGCAAAGAGGGCAGTACCCACACAGAGCTTGTTTGAAGCCAATGTGGTTTTCCCAGTGGGAGACAGGAAGAGTTGGGAATTACTGAGTTAAATTTGTGTATTGGTATTTTCAACATAAATTAAATATTTGCAGCTAAAGCAATAAATACTGAAATCCTACTACACATTGATGCCTTTTAGATCTCTGGGAAGGCAAGTGACCTTGGTTCTGCTTCTGTCATTCTAAACTTTAAAAATATAAAGGAAATCTAGTCCAGATTGAGAGAAGGATTCCTAGTCCCTGTACTAGCACTCCAGAAACTTCATTTGCTTCTGTAGGTCTTAATCACATACCTAAAGCTAAATATTTTTTCAGCTATGTTCCTAAATTGAGTTTTGTATGAACATCAGAATAAATAAACCTTTTATATGTATGACAAATTACAGTGCTCATCACTTTTGTTCAGCAAGGTCTTATCAAATACTATTTCACAATTCAAGGAATGCATTCAAATTCCTATGAAGAGATCCAGAGGATTAGCTCCTGCACACGTCTTTTCCTGTTTGGGACAAGGCTGACAAAATCTGAATGCTGAAGGCTGAAATTCTGAGCATAGTGAAAAGTACTTGTTAGACCTTTTAACCTATAATTGATAGCAAAAACTAGATGTTGTAAAATCTGAGCCTTGCTGAGCAAGCTTTAGGGCATTTTCTCACTTGTTATTTTGCCTCTTGATTATCACTCATGCAGAGAAAGAAACTACCAGAAATGCCCAGGGAATGGCTAATAGTCTCAAAGCTACTATTTAAAAAGAAGATATTGATAGAATTAGCTAGCATATAAAAATGTTTGAACTGTGATTTGTGCTTATTATGCACGCAGTTTATTTGTAAAAAATGGCTATTATGATTACCATACATTTGTCAAACTTGATTGTAAAATGGCATTCTTTTGACAAGCCAGTTCTACAGTGACACAAATACTAAATGAAGACAACATACAAGTAGTTTCCTGGGAGAAGAAGGCCTTGAAAATAAAAGACATTTTAGTAATTATTTTTATTCATTTCACAAAGCTGGTACGTTAACTCCCCTGGGTCTCTGAATGAGTGTGTGAATATCCAGGGAACATGCTATCACAGCATTGCTAATTCATCTGGATTTGACCTCTGAGGAACAGTTTGTGTCATCATGGAGCAAAAGCTCTGGTAAAACATTTGTCTAGATAAAAGACCTCAAGCAGTTAACCTGCACAGCAGAGGCAATGCAGTGGGCACGAGGATAATGACCTCTACCCAAATAGGGAAGGTACATCAATGTAACACCACGACAGCAAGACAAAAGATGACGGCAGCCCAGCAGGAAAACACTAGCAGTGATATAATTCTTGGTACTGTATGTGAAGAAATGCCTTGAGAAGTATTTTTACCTAATAATTATTTCAAGTTTTAATATTAAAAAAAGATTAAACATCACACTGAACTTTGTTCTTCACTTTTATTTTAAATTCTTCCTTTCATTCTGTTTTTTTTTTTTCCTAAATAAAAATCCTGATAGAAGTAAATACCCTGTGTGGGTAAAAGTTACAATTCAGATTAAATAAACTTTCCTCATTTGATACATGAATTATTGGACGGATGTTTTTCTGACTTCAGGTAGTTAAGACACTGTTCTTAAACATAAACCAGAAGAACTTGATGAGCCTTGTTTAGCAAGTCAAACCTGTCCTAACAGACAGATTAACTCATTTCTTATGCAGATTATTTACACTTAGGATACCTTTCATTGTTTATACTGAAGTTTTCTTCTTTCTGTTTTTAAAAGGAGACACTGTGTCACATATCCATTATTTTTACCAGACAGAATGCCTTGAATATTTAGCTACCACACTTTTAGCACCACACCAAAAGTTCTGGGTTTAAACTATTTATTTTTAAAGTAGTAGCATGATCAGGCCTGCATGCTTATCTAAAGATCTTTGCTTTGTGAGGGAGATTTTAGTCTGTGAGGTTTCCTCTACACATGGTAGGCAGCTGTCAGCAGCAGTGAGCAGGGCGAGGGGTCACTGCAGCTGCTCTGTGAAAGCACAGGGTTCCATCAACATCGCAAAAATCCTGCAGAGTGGGAGCTGGGAGACCACGGATTAGAGTACATTGGAGTGTGTCTGTAAGGTCACATCATGTCTGTCAAAGTGATATCAAACTGGTACATTGTACAATACATTTTACTGTGTTCTGTGTTCAAAGAAAATAAAAGGAGAATGGACATGTGTGTAGCAGACCACGGTTTAATACAGAATTTCACATTGTCCTTTTAAATAGATGGATTTACTAAGTTCACAAAGACACGTCGAATATGTATACACAGTGGAGATGTGTTGACTTGAGAGAGAACTAGATTTCATGAATTCTTCAGGTCAGACATTAATGAGATCAAAATAATTCTTATTAATTAAATAGTAGAAAAGACTATTAAGATAAACCAGATGTTCACATTTCCTGAATCCTATACACTAATATATATAAATGTCTGTCCTTGTATAAATATGTTAATAGTTTCCCATTAAAAGCTTTTCCATATCTCCTCAAGAAATTTCACTTTGGTGAAATCGGTTGCTGTATTTAAGATAACCCTAAACAAGGGATAGATAGGTAGCAAACACATAATTCTGATTTGTGGGTAGACAAAAATCTCCCCCAAATCTGCCTGTTTCAGAGGACAGTTACAGGATATTGAATGCCATATATATCATGTTGCACAGAATCCACAGAATCCAGAGATTTGTAATTCTCATTGTTAGGGTGCTTCAACCAGATGGAGAAAACTACACTTCCCAATAACAGCAGCAACAACAACCACAAGAAGTTACTGACCTGACATCTTGTGTTAGGAAACAAGGAAATGGGTAGGGCAACAGAGAATTTATTCTGGCTGAAATATGCAACAAAATGAGATGACCAAGACACTAAACAATGTCTCCTATTTCTAGCAATCTTGTGCAAGCTGAAAGCTAGCAGAGGTATGGAGGCAACAAGGGTTTATCAAACTACATCTGCCTACAAAGTCAAATGGCCGATGACGCTGTAACAATTTTATGCTGTTTCAAAATTGTTTCCACAATTTTACAATTACTGGTAATCACTTTCAGCAGTAGAAAACAAGAAATGTAGGTGCAAAGAATAAAAAAGGAGAAAGCATCCTGTTTGCAAACTGTACAGTTATGAAGTATGAGCTGCTGAAAGAATCCAAATGGTGTGATTTAGACTAAAGCATCCCAAATATCTGAACCAGCAGGACTCTGTGACCTTCAAGTTTCCTCTGAAAAGTTCTGAAGTCTTTCTGTTCATGGGGATCACTTCAAAAATTGCTGACCCTGGCAAAGATTGCAAAACTGTCAAAAAAAAAAAAGTTACCACCTTAAGCACAAGTAAATTACAAACCTCCCTTTCTCCTTACCATAAATACCAACACCCACTTGCACAGTAAGCTCTTTAATCTCTTCCTCACAAAACCCTTCATGCCTGGCATTCACTTACACATGCATTTGCAGTTATTTTTCACAGCCAATTACCATCCTGCCCTAACCCAGTCATTACCCAATCTTCCTGGACACACACATTCACTTGAAGGCATCCTCCTCCACTTCAGCTCTTCCCACACTGAAGCCCTCTCTTCTTAACCACTGGCCCAAATACACCTGAGCTGCTGAGAGGTTTCTGAGCCACCAGAGCTCAGCGTGAACGGGCTTTGTCTCTTTGGGTTTCTCCAGTTTTGTTTTATTTTAAGCAGAAAATCTTTGAAGCAGGACCATTTCTTCCTGCTTTCCTGGGAAAGGCTTCCCCTTACGCTGGACAGGCAAGAGTTGCCAAGACTGAAGAATCAACACGGATGAATATCCCTGGCAGTGCCAAGGTCTATCCTCAGCTTCACTGCTGCTGACCCGGGTCTGGTCCCCAGCTCTGGCCCTGCTGTCTCTGTACTTTTCTACATCAATATTGTTGCCCAAGCACCAATCTCCTCCCTCCTACAAGTGGGAACACCAGGGCACCTGCTGCCTTAAGTGATGTACTTACGATCGGAGAGGATCACACGAGGGCTGCCTGTCTTAGTCTACCCGTGAAATAATATTTCACCTGCTTTACAAATGGTTTCTCAGTCTTAAGTGAATTATCTTTGTGCATGTCTGAATAGATGAAAAAGATTAAGGGAAGTTGGTGGCAGACATATGAAAAAGTGGAAAGTTTCCCATGGCTTTCAGCCTTGTGATTGCTCTTCTGAGCCACAGTCTTGGAGAAAAAAAAATTAATCTCCAAATGCTATCTTATTTTCTTGTAAGAATAGGACCACAGCTTTATCTTTGTAAAAAAAATTTAATCCTAAGGACTGATCTTTCAAAGGAAAGAAAAGTTCCTGACAAAATGGAAAGGGCAAAGAGTCATAAGAAAAACATGTCTGAAAAAGAATTTTTCACCAGAATTATGAGAAATTCTGTCACCCATTTCACTTTGAAATCCTATTTGCCATGTACTCTACTGCAAAACCATGGTACAGTACATATTTTCCCCCCATCAGTTCCTTCTTCTCGCATTATTCACAGGTTAGAGATCAGTTTCCTACAGCTCGTAGAGCACAGCAGGAGCTGAGAAGTGACACACAGACAGCCCTACGTCTGCGTATCTGAATTGCCAACTTCCGCAGCTTCTTCTGCAACATTACTGGGCACATGATAGATGACTCTTTCCCTTATTTTCTGTGGGGCATAACCACTTTTCCACTTGATAGGTCAACCAGCTAGAAAATCAATACATGCAGACCAGTGGGCCTCAAGAGTCATCCTGTAAGCATGATAATTACATCCAAAATGCTGTAATTAACAACACGCACCACTACAAGCTCCACTTTTCAAGTGACCAGAGTGATGATTCAGAGCACAGCCCTGTCCAAAGCTCCCATTTTAGGCTACAGAACTGGAAAATTGAGAGCTCTTCAATAATTCTATGCTAAAAACATCCTGGTTATAATTATTAGGTTATGCTGGTAGCAGGATTTCATATATAATTACTGACCCGTATTAGAGGAGTAGGGCAACCAGGAGCTAGCTTAGAGTAGTTAACTTGCAATTAGCTCATAATGATTTCATTACTTGGCACATTGTTTTCTTACACAAAGCTCCCATAATTTCTTTTCTAAAATTACAGAGAGAATTGCTGATTAGGAATCTCCACCTGAGCCAGGAATTTATGCACTTGTTTAATTTCAAAATAAATAAAACTAAATTATATACTTATGCACATATAGGCCAGGCATACTGAGATCTTTAGAAGAAGCATATTCAGGCTTTCAAAACAGAGGTACAGACATTAACAAAATAATTTCCATCTGCAAAACAGTCTTTCCTTTCCTTTACGGTATTTGCAATAATTTAGGCAGGTAGCAGAATATTTTCACAGCAATCTTAATCTTTGTAATACATTGGAAAAGTTCTTTGTGCTTCTTATGTGTTTTTAACAAATGAATAGCTGTGGATTTGGAAAAATTCTACATGTATTGATTACCCAAAGAAAAAGCTAAACCTTTGATTCTATAAAACAAAAACAAAGAACCAGAGTCTTCATGTTTCCCTTCTTTTTTTGTTACCCTTTGCATTCTCATCTTCTGCTTCCCACGGGTTTCCTTACCTGCTCTTCTGATTTGGTAAGAAATCCTGCTGCATGTCTGAGAGAGTTAGGAAGGAAAGAAAGTCTTGCAGTGACAGAGCTGCTCTGCAGGCTGACAGCTTGAGACGTGGCTTCTAAATAATTCAGTCTGGGACCAGACATGGCAATCCTGTCTATGCAGAAATACCTCAGAGTCGAGGTCAAACACTTCACATTGTCAAGAACAAGCAATTAGTAAATGGAATTTCCATACTTTGAAATAGTCTCATCGTTTGCTTTCAGCTATTTGGGTAAGAAGTATTAGTATGGGTGGACTCAAGTTGCCATCCTTTAAAAAACCCAACAAATCACTCTCCACATTTGTGACTTTAGATTATTTGGGAGTTATTTCATTTTCTTCTGCATTGGAGTTGATGTTGCTTGGTCAGTACAATGGTAAGTTCAGGGCTAGAGGTGTTACCATCACAAACTGGGATGCTTCTGTAATTTGCAAATGGCAAGGCAACCAAAAAGGTAGGCTATGCAAAGACAGCAGTGCAATGCCATGTGACCAAATATTTCATATTTACACTTCACTTACACATATAATTAGCTTTTTTCCCTGAGTACACAAAGAAAAGCACCCATACACCTCAGGGAGACTAAATTGTATAAATGCAATAGATTATCTGAAGGCTAAGTACATCGTCTAGGTGTGTGCACACATCTCTGCACACGAGTTTCACACAAAGGAACTCACTCAGTTCCAGGAGAAGAGGATTTCTTAGCACAGTTCACTGCCCCTTTTGCACTGTTACAAAACAAATGCTGATGACAGCAACAGGAATAATACTTCCAAAAAAGAAGGGACTGTTTAATTAAAGTCTATAGAATGCAAATTCATCATGCTATTCAACATGAAAGTTCTTTTCAACTAGATAAAGGATTTTTTGAGGGGTTGTCTTTTTTAATTATTTTTTTGAACAAGCTTAATGTCTTAGGTCTGGAAGCAATCAAACTGGATGTGACTGTGAAGTATAACTCTGAAAATGCTTGCAACATAACTCTGGCCTATTGCAATGTTGTTATTATAGTTCTGGTTTCTGCTGGAGCCATGGCCATGAAGCTGTACAGGAGTCATTGAAGAGAGTTCACAAAAATACCCGTTCCCCCACCATCCCTCAAGCAGCATGGATTAAATAACTGCTGCTCAGCTGCTGTCTTTTAAATAAAAATATTCTCTTCATTGTACATTTGGCAGTGGCAGGTTGAAGTACATTTTGCCTTTGTTTTCTTTTTCACTCCCCAAGTCACAGATCACCAGGCAGGACCACACTGAGAAAGGTTTTGGCATGTTTTACAAATTTTGCTTGTTTTCTTTTAGCACAGGAAAAAAGGTGCCCAGAGGAACTTCTTTTCTCTTGTTTAACATAGACAAAAAAAGCATCAGAAAACAGTAATTATTCAGATCAGACAGAAAAGATGTGAAATCATGCCAATGTTTCAAATGAAAGTTCAGGTGTTTTCAGGGACATGCCCTATACCTATCATAAGTATGAAACTTGGTACTGTTGGTTTATGCTACTATCCTAAACATTTTCCTTTTAATTATTCACAAATGGCTTTTTTCTCAAAAACGTGGGGTTTTTTTCCTACAGAATTAGAGGTACTGGGGAAAAGTTTAGCCCAGAGTGTTAAGTGGGTCAGAGGAAGACAAAAAATAGAAACAGACTGGTTTGGTAGAGGATGTGAGAATGGTTATGTGATCTAAAAATCTCCAGATTCAATCCTCGGTAGTTTCTACACCAAAGATTCTTGTGAGGGAGACTGATAACACAGTATTATGTATTTGTGCTCTCCTCTGCTCCTTTACCTACCACTTGCCAATGGCAACTGTCAGGGACAAAACATTCATCTTGATGGACTTTTAGTCTGCCTAGATATGGATGTTTTCATGTTTGTAGGAACCTTGAAAGCTCCAGTTTGGGAGGCACCTAACCCTGAGATCCTGGGGGTACTCAGGATAATCGACCTGACCTGTGAGCCCACTCAGCTATTTTTTGAGAAATGTAGCTCTTAAGCCTAGAACATTATTTTAAAGTTGTAGTGTAGTTATCTACTTGTACTTTTACACTAAATTTCATGTTTAATTGTATGCATTTTCCTACGAATCCTTAATGTTGATACTTTTGGACCTGGAGTTCGTGAACACCTTGACAATAATGACTAATCAATATCTAATCCTGTGATTTGTTTCAACATCAATTTGTGTCCTAAAAATTGCATTTTTTATCATTAAAACACAGTACTTTATGAAAAGAATGTGTATTTACCACAGTAGATAAAAATCTTACAGCACTATACAAACAAGGAAAACTGTTCTGGTCATCTGTGATAGCCTCTAAATCCATCATCAGAAAGAAAAATATCTGTCAATAGTAATTAAATATTTTTCAGTAGCGTGTTACAAATCTCAGGTGCCTGGTTATTACCTTTGACTATCACAGATGCTATAAAGTGCTTTCATTGTTTATCTAGCTGGCTGATGGTCTCCAGTGTAGGTGGGTGACTGAAACTGCACCCGCAGCACCTCCCCAGCCAGGGGTGCTGGAAGAGTAGCACATGCAGAGATGTCTGCATGCTTACCCATTCTCAGGAATGTGAAATATTGAAAGCTAAAGACAGAGTCAAATCTTGGGAGCAATGTACAAACCTTAAGTCAATTCTTCTACTTATATGGCAAAGCTGAGAAAGCAGCTTTTTTATACATATTTTCTCCCATTATACCTCCTCTCCTCCCTCACTAAGAAATACTCTCACTTATGAGGACACTAGGATGAGAGTGCTTGAGGCAAATGTTCCTATATATGGAAGAGTTTGAGTTAAAGATAGCTCTAGATGACAGATCATGTTAAATTCTCATCATGCCCATGCTCCTCACAGTTACTGTAGTAGAAATTAAATGATGAAGGAAAAGCCCTCTGTTTAATTCCAGGAGCTTCACAACAGGAAAAAATCCTTGAAAAACTAAGACTCCTAAATTCCTATTTATTTCCTCTTGTGATATCATCCATAATGTTAGTCTACATCTTTCAGTGAACCTGACACCTGAGCAAGCATTTGTGTTTTCAGTTAGCAGCAATGTAAAGGTGCCAGATAATATTTGTCAAAAAATGGTGCTGTTTTACATTTGAGAGGACAACCTCCATAGCCAAACGACCTGCAAGATCAGTGTTGCACTGTAACCATAATTCAAACCACAAGCCTAAATATGTGGTTTCTATTGCCAACATATAATGTTTGCTGAATATTTAATGAAGTGTTCACAGGCTTTAACACCATATGCAGTCATTTTCCTTAAATGGATAAGGACATTGATAAGAAATGTGATTGCCATTTTTGTCAGTCCTGAGGTATGTGTGTAAATGTTTATCATCTTTACAATCTGGTTGTACACAGACAGGTTGTACCCATATATTTTGTAAATTTTAAATTGCATGTGTTTGCTACAATAAATATTTCTATCACATGCCTTTTTCTGGTTTTAGTTTAAAGCTTTATGATCTCCTTTAAGTGACATTTTATGAAATCTTTCGTGTTGAATTCCTGTGCTACTTAAAGACATAATGAAGACTTCTCTCCCCAAAATATTTTTTAACCTGAAAACTTCTAATAACTGAGTAGTAAGCCAAATAAAAGAGGACTGAGCCTGTATAACCAGAGTTATACAAGACTGCTCTCACTCTGGGTGACAAACATAGAAACTGGCACAGCTGAGGATCACACTGCTCTGGAGACAAGAGCCTCCTCCTACTTTCCACCCTGTGGGAAATGAAGAATGGCTGGTTGGTCCACATAGCTGCGAACCCATAATTTCTCCTCACCTCCCACCTATCACCCAATCTGCCTCCAAGGCTCTGTAGGTGATCCCATGGAGGACAGATCCTTGGTGTACAGATAGCATTTGGCACGGACTCCTCTGCCTGGGGATTTGACTCCTTCTCTGAGTTCAACAGCCGCAGGATCACTCTCTCCACCACACACTTCTTATCTGGCTGGTAAAGCTTTCTCTGTGAAGAGCTGCCCTGTGCTCTACCCATGACACTGGCTTCAGCAGTACTCCCATTCATGGCAATGCTGAATGAAACCTGCCTTCATTCACATTTCTGTCTGAGCAGGAAGAGAGGCTCAGGCTCCTTTAGGGGCTTCAGGGCAGCTCCAGCCACCAAGAGCAATGCCAGATGAGGCCTAAATGGGCACATGCAGCCCATATCCCAGCCCTCTCCATTGCATCCAGCTCCTATGGTGGTCTTTCCATAGAGGCCTGCAGTGGGGCTGTAAAAACAGCGTGGTAAATTCAGAATGAATATGCAAAGGATGTGTACATGGGCGTGCATTCAAGATGTACACTTCACAGCTGGCTTTCAGAACTGGCAAAGCCAGAGTGTAAAACATAAGAATAGTTTTCTATGAGACAGTTTCAGTCTTGATAAAGAAACATCATTTGAAGAGTGAAACAGCACTCAGGGACTCCTTTTGAAATTCCTGCAGCTTCTATCCAGAGTCTTGGTTTCAGCTGTTCCCTCTGCCTCTCCATGGTTAATTTTAAGCATCTATAAACACACATGGTGGGAATGAAGGGCAGGATTGAGGGGGGAAAAATGGGACCAACTTTATTCTCATTCCAGACAAATGGAGAACAAACCAAATAATCCAAATATCAAAGCAATTTACTGTGAACTTAGTGGCAGACTGACAGAGACTGATATTTACTTAAACATACTGTAAGCAGATTAATAATAATTGTTTAATAGGAAGCTGAGTACATTGTACCTAGTTTGGTTACAAACTGTACAGATTGCTACAAGCTGTACAGATTTCTTAGCCTTTTCAGAGTGGATAAAATAAAAAATTACTATGTGCTAGAAGCTTCTTTCTTTGCTGACAGGAACCAACTACACTTTTGCCCCCTCTTAAACAAACCAGTGTACTTTTCACTCCATAAATCTCATATTACTTCCTTCCTTTTCATTTATTTTGAACCAGAAGGAGGAGTTTTTAACAGAAGTGCTCTATGGCAGCAGGAGGAAAACAGCAAATCAGGATGGAAGCCACATAAGGAAAGTAAATCAAAAGCAATAAAATCATGGAGATCTAGCAAGGTTTGTGGGGGGAAATGAAGTCGAAGTTGACTGAATCCAGAGCTGGAGAAACATTACACATGAGAAAACACCATTAAAAATAGGCTGCACTCTAAACAGATGAGATGGGAAATGAAGTAATAATTTATAACAAAGATAGGAAAAAACCTGCTAGGTTTGCAAATTTCAAATGAGATGCAAGTTTGAATAACAAGTGATAATGAAATGCAAGCACACAATCTTAAGGGTAGAGCACCAAGGAACAATTTAATTAAAAGGAAAACAATATGCTCTGCAACACAGGATCAGAAATAACATACTGCCTGGTGTTTCTCTTCAGCTAACTAGATAGCTGTCTATCCAATAGGGCAAGCAATACATTCCAGAGCTTGAAAAATTTTGCATAAAGGTTTGAACTTGACCTGAAAAAAATATCAGTAATGACTTAGGTCATTATTCCAAATAGGTATTTTCTAAAATTCTTTTGTCTGATTTGAAGTGACATGAGTATGAAACAAATGGAAATGTCTGTGGGCATAAGAACTTCTGCTATGCATGTATATCTTTTAAAAGCAGTTTTACTTTCAAAAGCAGAATATGCCAAGAATTTTCTGTGATAAATAGGGCCATTTTTTTCCCAATCCCTAAGAATGGTCTTTAAAAATTCACACAGTTTGGCAAGCTTTCTAAAAAGGAAAAAACCTCACAGCCTCGAAATCTCATATGTGATATTAAGCAATGCAATAAAAGAGTAGCTCATTTTATATTGAAGGATATTAACTACAGTATGGGATATTGCAGAAGAATATCCCATATCTGCAGATTTGCAAATGAATGTCATGCATGATTTATAAATGCAAATGTGAATAGTAGGTGATAATGAAATACAAGCAAGCAAATACACATGATAGATCAGATACCATGGGGAGGTGGGGGAAGTGTGCTGCACTAAATGTACATTTTCAAATGTCAGAGTTGGACCCAAATGGCAAGAGAAAGCAGCATCTTAGATAGAGTGGAATTATAGGAAAATAGCGTGTGGATAATACCAAATGAAGGTAAAGGTAGAATGAGTGTTAACAGTTGTTTGAGAAAATACACTACTAAGGTGCATTAAAAATAAAGGCATTAATCTTAGTCTCAAAAAGAAAATACTGCTTACATTGCCAACTAAATTTAGTCAAGATTACCAAACCTCAGAAAGTCCACAAAAGAAGACAATGTATGTGGATGAATATTCGCTTAAGGTAATGGATATTCTTGATTTACTATGATTAGTAATATACAAATACAATACCCAGGAGACAGACAAGGCATGCAGATTCAGAGGACAGTAACTGCTCCTGGGGAACCAGGGCAAAGCAAACACCATGAGGAGCTTTTTCACTCAAAAATACCTTTGGACACAGGTATTTTTTAGCACAGGTACCAGCAAGTTTCCTCCCATGTAGCAATGACAGATTAAAGGAACTAATCCATGTTTTCCTATATTTTAACTGGTTCTGTAGTTAACAATTCAGCTGTTGTTTAGACTGAAGTACTCTTCATCAAGAAATCTTACAAGTGTCTTTTGAAGAATTATGTGGAATTCTTTTTGGGGAGGAACTGGGGTCAGGGTTAAAAATGCACTCACTATATACAACTTTGCCTGACAAGACAAGTGGCATACTATGATAAGGCTGTTAAAAACTCAAAGAGGGTAAAGTCAGACACAGCTCCATTAAAAAGGAAAAAAGAAAAAAAGAAAAAACAGAAAAAAAGAGAAAAACCCCAAAATGTGAACTGTGTTACATGGGTCTGTCTATTTCATCTTGTCTTGGCATCATTGCAGTAGCTGTCTGCTTCTTTCCTACTGTTTTTTTGAAGCTGCAATGATTTTTGTGTTGGCATGCAGAGGCAGAGTTTGATGGCCTTCCAAATCTGTATTTACAATTTAAGAATTAGTCACAGAGGGCTCTATCTTTATGGGAATTATTAAAACAGAACACTAATAAAACAATAAAAGATAAAGAGGTAAAGTATCTAAAATTATCTGTAACCTGTAACTTGATGCCTCATGTAAAGCCTATATGTAGATAAAATGAAAGCTTGGAATTTTTGGGCAACTTTGACAGCTGACTTTTTCGAACAGTTCTCCACCAATTAAAATCATAGCTTTGCCTGAAATTGAGCCATGGATATCTGACTTACTTTCCTTGCATATATTCCATGATCTCTACCTGAAGCAGCTATACCAGCTCAGAAAATTTAGTATAATGTTTTAGGTGGCACATGTAAAGATATATTATAAACAACTAAACATGAAATAAATAAAAAGGAAAAACCCTCCTTAGAATGGATATATTAAATATTTAATAACAGTCTGCCAGTTGTACCTGGGCACCCAAGATATGCACAGGATGTTATGAGGAAGGCATTCAAAAAAGAGCTTTCAAAAGAGCTGCACCATGGCCGAACCTTCAAAGGGTTAATTACACAGCTGAGTGTCTACTCCATTTACTGATAAGCAGAAAATGTTGTAATTTTTTGGATTTATGAATTGCTGGGGTCAGTCTGTATCTTGCACACAGCAGTGTCTGTCTAGCTCTATCCCTTACATGCTGGGCAGAGACAATTCCCCTCTCGCCTGGAACCCCAGAGCCCCCTAAGCCGCTTGCTCTGTAACCTTGGCAGCTGGGGCTAACACAATTCTTCATTTTTGTTTTTGCAACTGGGCCTTTCTAAATAAAAACTACAGAGCCTTGTTAGCCAACAACTGAGCGTGAAATTGTGACATCGCAATCCCCTACTCTAAGACTCAATCAATATTTTTTCATTACAGATTTGTACAGTCAGGTCAACAAGAAGAAAACTGCTCATGGAGCAAAATAGACAAAACAGCAGAGAATTAAATCTTTTCCAAGCTTTAAGATTATTTTCATTATAATGATGTAAAAAACATGCTCTGATTTAGTTTTTAAATAAAAATGAAGGAAATCTACATTAGATTGGACACAACAAAATTGTGTGTACTAACAATTGGCTGTACTGATGCATCTTGGTAGTACAATCTGTTTGACTTTCAAAAGGTTTACTATTCCTTTTAAAAAATTACATCATTGTATATTAAGCAAGTGTAAACATAAGAGACAGGTTTCAACTGCTAAATTTTCTGGATGATAATTTCATTGCATTAATTAGTAGGAAGGAGGATTAGATAGAGGCACAGGGCTAAGCTGGTATATTTCCGCTTGAGAATCAGGGGCAATCTGCTCCACAATTCAGTTGCTGCTCTGACCCACTTCCAACAAGTTGTAGCTCAGTAGTATACACTGGACCACTCATTTTCCTGAACCATGCTGAAAATCATGAAGATGGAACCAAACATACCTGAAATTTTTGATGCAAAGGTGATCACTATAGACCATTAGTGGTTTGCTACTGGGTAAACTAGATTTTTCTTTACCTTCTACAGTTTTGATAGCAGTGTAACAATCCTTAACATAAAGCCTCATGATAAATCAGGATAATTTGGTAACAGAAATAAAGACCATACCTGCATTTAAAAAAACTTATTTTTACATAATCAAACATTTATTGAAATAGTATTTTCTCCAAATAGTGTTTGAAGAGAAACATCGCTTTGCGCCATCAAATACTCTTACTCCCAGGAATTATGGTTACAATAAGCCAAATATGTGTTATGTGTTAGATGTGAATCTATTTCAGAACAGCTACATTACAATGTGAATTGAACCTTATAGGTATCTACACTCTTGATGAAAAATCACTGTCACTTAATAATACTAATATGAAACCATGGCCTTGATCTGAAGGGCAGCCATCACAGAGGGATTTAGAGGGCTTTTATAATTCTAGTGAATATTTTACCCTAATCAAGTTGTTTGCTGAAAGCCTCAAGACCAATTTTTCTTCTGCTAGGAATGCCCTTGGAAAGGTTGGCTTTATTACAGGTCTACATTGTTGAACTATTTCTTCTGCTGGAAGAACATCCACTCACTTGTCCAAAGACAGTCTCACTGCTGGGTAGGAATGTGCTTCTTCATATGTTTCTTTCAATCTATCTTTCCTAAACCCCAAACAAACCCTCTGTCCTCCACCACTGTCTTACAGAGTTCAAAAAGCCAAAATACTTAATGAAGACTGAAAAAACAAGGTCACTTTATAATCTACAGAGGACTGTAGTTTAACTTAGTTGGTTAACAGTGTTATTAACAGCGCTAATAACACCAAGCTTGTGGGTTCAATCCCACTACAGGATATTGCTGAAAGAGTTGATGGTCCTCGTGGGTCCCTTCCAACTCAGAATATTCTGTGGGTGTTTATAAGTTTAAAATGGCTTTTGCAAACTCAACTGTTCTTGATGTCAGCAGCAGATAGAAGTAACTATGGATTTGAACCACAGCAGGAACAGCCAAGTCTTTCTTGCTATCTAACAGTAAGGATAGAAAGGCTCTGGGACAGGCTACCCAGAGGTGGTGGTATCACTATTATTGGATGTTTTTAAAAACAGGTTAGTCAAACATCTGTCAGAATGACACAGATAGAGCTGATTCTGCCTTGGGGAAGGCAGGATAGACTGGATGACCTCTCGAGGCTCTTCCTGCCCTATTTTTTATGATTCAGTGATTCAGCACATAGCTTTGAAACACCCTGGGGCTTGATTCTTTTCTCACCTCATGTTATTTTTAAACTGGTGCAACTTCACTGACTTCAGTAGAGCTTTTCCTCCTGGTCCTGCAGTAAGTGTGAGAAGAATCAGAACTCACATTTCTTACACAAATGGAGGTTGGGTCTACCCTCCCACTGTGCTGCACTGCTGATTTCCTGAGATAACATTTTCTACCTCTTTAAAGCAGGCAATATCATTGATTTAAGTCAGCCTTTATATTATTTTAGTAAAAATCTGAGTCCCATTATATGAAGCAAAGGTGAAAAAAAAAAATAAGTAGAAACATTCTTTGCAATTTTTAGTGAATGTCAACTTTTTCTCCCAACGTGTTTCTCTTTGTGTAGAGATGGAGCTTGGGACTGAGCAAAAGTCCACCTCAGCTACCAAAGGAAGCCACAGTAGATAGCAAAGAAGAGGAAAAGAACCAGGAGGGCCAATACCAAGTATTAAGCAGTACCTCAGAAACAAGGACACAACACAGTACTGTTGGCTGCAATATCTTGTAGACAGGGTATTCTAAAAATGCCACAGACTGGGGGTGGGTTTAGCACGTGAGCTAATAAGTGTGGAAGCTAATCACATTCCCATCCATCAATCTCTAAGGCAAAGAAATAGATAATATATGTCAGAAGCCCCTGAAGCTACACAGCCTCTAGAATACTACATATTTGAAAATGTCAGAGTTATCCACATTCCATGTGCAGTCAGCAGGTTTACACAAAGCTTCAAATGCCCGGAAAATCTGCACTCTGTGCCACAGTCAGTGAAATACTGCAACACTGCACCAACTTCAAACAGAGGAACCACAGAAAACAGAGTCTATACTGACTCATTTGTTCTTTGGCTATCATCATCCATACATGTTACCTATCTAGGGACATCACCATTTCTCTTGTGGCATTCAAATATATATATAATATTGCAAAAATATTTTGTGCTCATTTGATTTTGCTTTTAATAGATAATAAATTTTCTGCTTATTTTGTATGTGTGAAGGACATTCAACACCAAGTACTAAACTATGCTTTTCATATGTTTAATCTAATTCAAACTAATAATAAAAAATAGAAAAATGGTTATTGCAAATTCACTTCAAAAAAGATTAAATATGAATATGAATATAAATATACTTATAGGTGATTTTTGCTTTCAGAAAATTCATAGAAATGGAGATTTTAAAAAGTGAGAGACTTCATCTGAAACATGCTGCTCAGGGCTTCTGCACTTTTTGAGATCTTTGGGAGATCCTGTTTTTTGATTAGTTCTACAGTGGTCACCCTCTTCTGTGCTCTCATATCCCTGAAACAGCTTATGCAAAACTTCATGAAAAAGATGGTGAAGATATGAATGGAAAAATTCACATAGGCTGCTAATTCCAGTGGTAATTGAACCTGGCATATTTCCTCTATTCTGGTCTAACTGGGATTTGAATATTTGTTTCCCTCAAGTAGAGGTTGAGAAATCCCCTGAAACACAAAACTATGATGAAAAGGTCCCTAGTGTGCAAAAGAGATTTCATTTACTTGTGCAGTGCTTTGAGATTTGATTCTTCAGTTAGAGTACCATATTTCCTTGGGATGATGAAACATTGTATAAAACCCCAAGGAACATGGAAAGGTTCAACTCCCACCTCTGGATTCCCTTCATTAAGAAAATGGCATCTGCAGATTTGGTGGGAGGTGGCAGGGGGTGTAAGTTTTTGGCCTCAGGAACAGTTAAAAATTAGTGACAGGTTTCAAGATGTGTTAAAAAAATAGTTTATATAGACTCTGAGAAAAAATCTTTAGAAGCCCTTTAATGCCAAATCACTCAGACAAACCTGTACAAAGTTTCATGCGACAGCAAAATATACAGCCTTGTCATTTAAGAAGTCCTCTCTCAAGCACCCTCCACAGTACTTCAGAACATACCTTCTCTGCTTCTGAATTTGAAAACCTGTTTCACCCTGCTCCTTTGAAAAGGCCTACTCTGCATCCAAGTTTATCATAAGGTCATCTTCCTTTCTATGCTTTTTTCTGCCATTATATTTGCTTATCTCAATTAGATTCTGAGCCTTTGAGATGGGTGATTGCAATCAGAGATAGCTGCATGCTGTCATGCTAGTTACCACATGCCAGCTCATTTCAAACTACCCAGCTCTTCCAGAAATGAATGCTATTCACTTGAACAGGACCTTTCTTTAACTTATTTATTTGGTTGGTTTCGTTTGTTGGGTTTTTTGTTTTCTTTTCTTTTCCAGCAATGCACTGTGCATAATGGGCAAGGCTACTCCTCAGCCTTCTGGGTATTTTCTGGGAGAAAAAAACCCAAAGTTATCGGAAGCATCCTGACTTTTAAATCTTTTTTAGTATTATCTTACTGGTCAGCTGCCCAGATCTCTTCATAGGTAGAGACTGAAATATCAGCAATAATAAAGGCTATATAGAGAAATAAAAAGGCAAAGTGGATATCTTTCTGTGAACATTCATGACTTAATCAGGAGCATGTCTGTGAATTCTGTTTTTACTCAAGCTTTGTGCATCTCCTCTCTTTGGTACTGTTCTTTGACCTGTCAAAAATGGTATTGCTTACTGTTTTGTCTTTCAGAGAATCAAGTCCAATATAGTTAAAACAGTGAATACAGGCTCTTTAAAACAGTACTTAGAGCAGGACTACCTTGTCTTCTATGGATACAAGGACATTTCTGACAGCATTCTCAAAAAAAGGGACTAAAATCTTCCCACCTGCCACCTCTCCAGCTCATCATAAGCAGTTCTTTGCATCAGTGTAGAGGCTTGGACCTTGACCTCCTTCACTGAAGGAGGTAAGTAGTAGTCTTTACACTGCTCAGTAGAAGTGATTAGAAGCAGTATTTTCTAGCCCCAAAAATTTGGTTATATTTTTTAAGACTTCTCACATAATTAGAGTTAAGAAAGTTCAATAAATGCAATTTACTTCTGTCTCAGTTTTTAGTTCTTAATAATATTATGAATTTCTTTAATAATATGCATTCATGGGTTTGTCTGAAATTGTGCATTAACATTTCTCCTAAAGCAATATACTTTTTATCTACATGCTATTTTCCTATCTGTCTGCATAAGGCCCCTAGAATTTCTTTTAAGATATAGCAATTCAATAATTACTCAAGACTCCCATCTACAAATTAATATGACTGGAGCATTAAGTATCACTGAACAGGCAGGAATGAGTTCAGAATGGAAAGGCTGGCCAGTTACCTCAATAAAACCAGATTGTGTGCAGAGGGGGTGGTGGCAGGCTGCAAAGCTGAACACGTGGCCTGAGATCTGTGCATGAGGGAGTATTATTCAATATACTATTGCATGCTCTTTAGGGTGACTGAACCTAGCCTTGCTCTGAGCCAGGGGAGCCACATCCTAAGACAAATGTAAAATAATGACGCTTCTCTTCCACAATCAACAGAACACATTCCTCAACAAAAACCAAAATATCTAGAGTCAAAGATACAGCAAATTTTTAAACACTGCAATGTCGAGGCCTTATTGTGCACTTCAGACTAGTGACCAACTCCATTCTGCAGATAATGAAGAACTTGCTAAGAAGAAGGAATGACAAAGTTGACAGCAAATACACGGACTGATCACCATGACATAGCGACTATAAAGAAAAGAAAACATGAGATTGTATTGGATCAAGTAGTACTTGATAGCAAAGATGACAATATATTACCATATAAATATTGTGGCTGGAGGCAAGTTAATAATGGCCTTGGTAAGGTGCAAGTCATTAGGATTTCTTTGTGGTGGCCCTGTAAATTATACATGGGCTTGCTTTTAGGGAAATCACCTTTTTGCACTCCTGGACCTTTTATGCCAAATAAAAAAAAATGAAGGAAGCAAGCAGAATTATTCTTGCTTATGTAGCAATTTTGATAAACAGGAAGGAGTCTCATCATTAGATAAAAAAAATTAATCACATTATGTCAAAATGAATCAATGCAGTCGAAAGTCACAGTAGTCCATTTTGCCCTCTTGCTCCTCAGAAGGTATGCTTTACCTAATGACTGCTGGGGGAGGGCTGAGAAGCTCCTTAATAAACACATTAACATACATTTTGGTGCATGCCTGGTATTATCCAAGTTCTTAAGAATCTCCCTAAGTTAAGGATGATATACAAAGCTGTCAAAGTGAAGTACAGCCCATATTCAAAAATGCTAATGGGTATTAACCCACATATATAAATAAATAAATAAATATTATGCAACAATTCTCTCTTCACATTTAAAGAAGATACTTTCAAATCTTTCAATCCAATCAGATTAGATTATGATCTCTTAAGCAAGCAGTTTTTTCAGCAACCCCAGCTAAAAACCCTTTCTAATTTCCAGAACATCAGGTTTTTCCTATGTGATTCAAGATTATTATCACAATTTAAAAATAAATTATCCAGCAAAATTATTTTAATGTAACCAAGCATTAGAAGATGATTTTTTTCAGTTAAGAGTTCAGGAAAATCTGATTGACAGAAGTATGTGTCACAGGGCTACAAATCCTGCTTCAAAGCTCCTATGATTGAGTGAAAATCATGCTGACCCAGTGCAATCTAACTCTGTTGTTTCAAATCTGATAAAAACCCCTAAACTGACTGGTTAACTTTGAACCAGCAGGCTTTGTGGTGGTTTCCAGTAACCAGCATGGAGTCACTGTACTCTGCTCAAATGAGATCAGGTATCCCTTCTCAATCCAGATCAAATTTGTGCTGCTAGGAAAGCAGGAGTGCACAGACCCCATCTCAATGACTGTGGAACCATGGCACAATTGTAGTAAATGCTGGAAAATCTCTCTGTGCAATAAACACATCTCTAACAGAGAGTTATTCATATGAAATACATTCAAGCCCTTATAATAATTCAGAAATGTATTTCCAATGCTTTAAAAGGCAAAATGTAGCACAAAGGAGCTCAGAAGAATTAACAGTTCTTCCATATCTATTTTCTTCGCGCCAAATAAAACTGAATTTCACAAAATATGTAAGGTATATTTGGGAGAAAGCCCCCAACAACTAAAGGGGATGTCTGGCCTCAGAGATGACCTAATTTAATATATTTAGGAGGGAAATTCTGTCAGCAGGGAAGTAGAACACAACTTTCACCATTAGAACAGGACTGACCATACGCACACACTCAAGGCACAGCTAACATGGAGTGTTCACCTCTTCCAGACCAGGCACATTCCCATACCTCCAGAAATAGAACAGACCAAACTTTGACTTCACTGAAGTCTAAGTAAATGGCTGCACCTACAGAATCTTAACAGCATCAGCCCGGACTCACATTCTATTCCTCCATGACAAAGAACATGAGCAACCCATTTCTGACTGCAGCTTCCCAGCAGACTGTCCCTTGTCCAGTGACTCCAAACAGCTCTGCATTCACATGATGTGCACCCAGCACACTACCACTCAAAAAGGAGAAAGAACTACCAGTGTTCTTTCTGGTAGTAGTGTAACTCCATGGTTCAAGAGAATCCCTCTTCAGCTTATTTTTGCCTTTGGTGCACTCACAGTCTTAAATTTTTTATTACCCAGTGAAATTCACTCTAAAAGAAACAACTCTTGGAATAACAAAATAAAAAGGAAAAAGATTTTCATCCCTTAAATCAAAACCACTGTGCCAGCCTGGAATCCCCTAATGACAACATGCCCAAGACAGAACAATGGCATAGTTGCTTGATAAATCACAGAAAGTGAAATTAATATTTTATAAATGGGAATGGAAAAGTCTGTCAGGAAACCAAGGTTCTGCCAGGATTTCATTCCAAACCACACCAAAATGAGATACCAGAATACAAATAAAACTGTGCAACTTGTCCTGTGACCCTTTTGGTGGTCCATCAAAGTCACCTGCAGAACTGTATGAAAAGAGAGTGGGACACTTTTAAAGGAACACTGATCCATTTCCTGCCTGCTGTGTTATTTCTCAAAGAATTCACGTGAATTTGCAACATGAGAGTTGAAGCTCAGATCTGCAGCTTTCCAAGTGGAAAGGCAAGTCCATGGCAACACAAGGGATGCCAGTCTGCATGCATACATACCTGCTCACAATGCTTCTCATTCTCCTTCAGTTGCACCCCAGTGCTCTTGCCCAAAATTCCACATCTCTCAAGGTTTTATTTTTCCATTGTATCACTGGTGCTGAAGATTGCAGGTCATACTCAAGGTAAGCAGCTCAAGTCACTTTACAGTCTTGTGTATTCTAACATTATGAGCCATCACTGTTTCTTTCAACAATTTTTGCTCAGTGATCAATTAGCCACTGTATAAGTGTGGGCAGTCACCATGTCCACCCTCCTGTTACTGTCATAGAAAGAAATGATCAGTCCTTCATTAAAATTCAGCACTTCCTAAAGACAACTTTTTCTATGTGCTTAAATTTTACTTTATGTATTACTCTAAAAGACTGGAATATAGATTTCTTTGGAAACTATTTTTTGCCTATTAAAAACAATATTTTATTTTAAATTTTATTTTCATCAGTTCATTCCCTGTTGACAAAAATGTCCTGCTTAAAGCACATTAAAATAGTGAATCAGAAAATGGATGTTCTAATTTACTAAATAAAATAAAAAATAGAAGACAATGTAATAAAAAGATAAAGCCTTCATAGAGAATTGCAGCAATTATATCTCCACAGCTACAATATAACCCAAAACTTTGCAAACCCTTTGATTATTGAACCATGGCTGAAGTGAATAATTTGGCTTTCACTAAGAAAACAAGCACATTCATTCTCACCACAATGGAGAGAGGCAGTTTTAATTAAACCTTATCAAAAGATGAATAAAGAATAAACTCAATACCCATTCCACAGGATTCTATTTTCATCTGTTTAGTTTAAGCTTGCCATGTTCCTGCAATAATTAACCACTGTCCAAGGAATGCTGGAGTTGTGTTAATGTTGGTAAAGATTTAATTAGTTCAATTATCTGGAGAGTATTGAAGGCTCAGCATAGTACCAATTTCTTCAGGCTTTATACATAGCTCAGATCAAAATATATTAAACTGAATTATAAGTGAACAAAGAAAATTTACTATTTTACTTCAGCTACTGAATGAATGTGTGTTTAATAATTTTATTGCCCTCGTTTTAAAATAAGGTTTCAGAAATAGAATTTAAGCTGTGACTTACCCAGTCTTCCAGATTAGCTGGTGTTTAGGTTTTTTTTCCCTAAGTCATCCTATGTTTTAAACAAAATTAAGTTTGCTTTAGAAAAGAAAACCCAATGCTTCTTGAAGCAGGAAAAAGTAGAGCTCCTTTTACATTTTTCCCCCCCACTGCTGACATATTTTACATCTTTCAAGGAAAGTGAGGCATTTAAAAAGCATTGAAAGCAGTGACACAGACAACTGTTTCAATCTGTCAGACAGCATGGACAGACAGTAGGGATCATTTCAGAAAATAGAGCGGCCCCCCAGCGGCCTGACCTTCCTGGTGGGAAAGCGGGCAGAGCGCGGTGCTTGACAAGCTCTCCAACAAAGGAGGATATTTAGTCCCCCCAAATTCTGACACGCTTCTCACAGGAAAAACCCAGAGCGGGATGAGGCTGCTGCTAACAAAGGGTGGGCTCTAATTGGAGATTGCACCGGTGCTGTGAAACAAAGAGCAAGAGATGAAAAGTGAAAACACCACTTCACTGCACGCAGACTGCAAGCGTTGGACTGAGCCCAGTTTCTATTTTTTTTAAAACTGTTCAACTCCATATTAGATGCTATTCAAGTTGCAAGCCCTCTGGATCTGTATGTGCAGCTCCTGCTGCCTTCAGTGGGAACAGAGCCCAGGAATGGGAGCATTAGAAGATTTCCCTCTTTGTGTTACTAAAATATTATCATCAGCTATACTTTAGAAGGGATGTCTGAATAAACCACATTCATTTTCCTGTAAGGTTTAAATGACATGTTTATTACTACCACGGTCCATCCTTGTTTTCCCAGCAGTGTGTTTTGGACTATGAGTTGTTTATAACCAGTGAAAGCTGCACAAAGATGGCCAGCACATGAGAAAGTCACAGGAGTTTATCTCCTAGAGGAGCTAAGCACTGTAGGATGATGCTATCATTTTCTTATGAAGCAATAAAAATTTATGAGTTAATATGAAAGTAACTGTTTTGAAATTGCATACTACATTATACCCAGGCTGGATTCAAGCTGCTTGTCTCTTTAGGCAGTCCAAATCTACTTTACAGATTGCACTGCTATGTTTCCAAGCAGTAAATATCATTTGGTAAATAACCCTTGTAAAATATTGTACCTTATTTTCTACTACTCATTTCAGTTGGAAAAAGGTAAATGCTTTAAGGAATAATTTAAACTAATAAGAGAAGGTGTGAACTGCACACTGAGTGCCAACTCAGCCTCAGTTCAGCTCCTGTTTTTACCAAAATTTGATCTCCCCATCAAGTTTTCTGTAGGGTGGAAGAAAAAGGGAGATGCTGAAATTCATTCAGGCTTTTCTTGAATCCAGATAATGCTCAGCAAGCAACAGGATATGGCACATTTTCCATCAACCACCTCCCCTTTCTAACTGATTTTCAAGTTGCACCAACAATCTGAGGACTGGAGGTGCCCTGTGGCCTATTGATTGCAGAGTTGCTTCTGCCTCTGTTTCTGTGAGAATTTATGACAACCATGTGGGGGAAAATAAGGCTAATAGATGATTAAGTATTAAATGATTCACATTTATCACTAGCTGGAAAAAAAAATCTTAGCTGAAACATCAATATCTGTCTCTGAGTGAGCATAAAGAAGCATTTCAGGTTAAAAATAACCAGCCCAATACAATATTAACAGGATTGTAATTTTTTCCCTTAATTACAACCCTTAAGCAACTGTAGAGGAAACACAAATATATCCATACAGGTATACCCAGCATCATTCTTTAGTATCTTAGAAATTGCTTCATCTTCTTTCCCAGAATTTCACCAAGGCTTAAAGACAGTACTTGTTTGACTAGAGAAATTCAAGCTCTATTCAGGCCAGGATATTGCTCACCCTAACACTCACAAAGCATTACCAATAAATACATGTTACTTTACGATGACTATTAGTTACAAAGCTGATGAGAAAATGAGCTAAGTATGTACAGACACATTTCTAGAAAAAATCATACATACATATATATATACACATAAATATATATAGAGAGCAAGAGAGCATTATATATGTGTGTGTGTATGTATATTATATATATACACATGCACACACACCATTTCCATGAGTATTACCATCCAAATAAATAATTCAGTACCAGCTAAAATCATAAAGACTATGACAATCGCACACACACACACACAATTTGCAGCAACAAAAAGCAAAAGCCATCTATTTCAGGTGGTGTGCTGTTAGATGACCTATTTGGTCCCTAAATATTAATCCTATCTCTGAGATGTGCTCTTTGTCCCACGTGAAAACCTTGGAAGCTGGCAGTATACACTGTAAGTGGATAGTCATTCTAAGGAGGAGCAATTTGCCTGCCACCACCTTTAAATAGTTTTGGGTTTTTTAAACACAAATCAGCTATTTTAGCTGGAAAAGCTCTAAGGCATGGACTGGGTCTGCTGCAGATTAAACACAAAAGAGGTTTGAGGCTTCTGGCTCATTTTTCAGGTGAGAAAAAACAAAACTAGAAAGTACAGAAGAGATCTTAGCGGAGACACAACACTTTACCCCAACTAATTTTCAAAACACTGTTTTTAGTTGGTATGAAACTGTCTACTTGTTTAAAAAAGAACTGTGCTGGAGAAGGCAGCAAGTTTTTGTCTGCCTCAAGCCTGAAGACTATCTATGTTTTTTGTGCTTTCTGCATCTTGAGAACATAATTCTCCCTTTTTTCTTTTAGTCTGAAATCATTTTGTGATATATGAGTTCAGCCAAGAAGTATTGGGAAACTTTGTCTACACCAAGAAAAAGGAACTTTAGGGTATTTTCTGAAGATAACGAAAAGAACTTGTTATGGTCTGCAGTGTAAATAATTTTTACCACACAAATTCCACACTTTTGTGTTAGCAAAGAGGAATACTTTGAGTCTTTCAGTTTAGGAGATCTTCAAACAGACAACAGTGTGTAAACAATCCCAAAGTACATAACTTTACTAGAACAACCTCCAGTCTGTGTGCAAGGGCTTCAGAAAGGCCCCTTCATCAGATTTCCTTCTGCTCTTCACACCGAACAAAGCCTTGGCTGACAATACCGAAATCTCCTCCTTTATTTGGATTAAAGCCCTTTGCAGGAGCAGTATGCAAATGCCAAACGTGTTTCTCTTGCTGAGGCTACTCTTACCCACTGTCTGTTTTCCCCCAGCAGACCATCCTATCAGCTGACAGGGGGAGCAGCCTTTTAATTCAATCTTTCACAACACTGACAGTTGGATGCCGGGGCCTGCCATGAACTCTAAAAGGAGCTCATTTAGTCATAATTAACTATTCCCTGCATATTTCCTAAGGTATGGTAATTGTGCTAAAAGCCAACAAGTGAAGCATTCATTCTGGTTTTCTTTTAAACTTTTATTTTTCCACAGCAGTCTCTTTCTCCCCTCCTTCCCCCCAGCCCCCGCCTTTTTTTTTTCTTTTTTTTTTTTAATTTAATCTTTTCTTTCTTTCTTTTCTTCCTCCTTGGAAACATTTAGAGTAAAGAAAAAGAATGACGGTGGAGATAGGGAGATGCAGCAAACTGTGATGTGGGCAGTTCAAAAGGCAAAGTCTGCCATACGATACAGGACCCCATGGCAGCACTGAGCTATTCAGCTGGGTAAAACATAAAGAAAAATGAAATGAGTAGAATAGAGCTATGTCATTAATGCAGAATGATGGACATCCTATTTGGGTAACAGGGAGTCATGAATATACATTTCTAATTCCTTAGATATGGTGATAAGTGATCTCTGTTTCCATTAGCACCAGAGTACATGTATTTGAACAACCTAAAATATTCAAGTTACGCAGCTGTAAAGCACTTTACACGCTATTCCTCCCTCCTCCCCACAACACAAACATATACCATGACCCACTGCATGCAGTGGGGTCTCACAGGGATAAGGTGTGACAGATCCAGCTCATGTTTATCATTGTTGAGATAGGAAGCTTTGGGACTCTGACATGGATTATTTACCTTAAAAGGCAAAATATGATCTCAATTCTGCCCTTATCTGTTTTCTGGCTTATTTAAATGAAGGAAGGGTTGACAGCACTCTCTGTTTACCTATAGGCTTTGCATCTGTTGAAATTCTCTTGCCTTTCAGAAAGTTTGGGACCTACTGGATACCCTTCCATCATAAATGTGCATGGTGCATATACAAAAGCAGGAGACAACAAAGCCAAGTGTCTCCACATTCCAATCTCCTTTCCATCTGGATGTGCACCAGGAGCAAAGAAATCACTGGCTTTTGCAAAGAATGCATGGCAGGGCCAGGGGTGTGTATGTGTGTGCTGGGGGAGTGTGTGTTAATACTGCGCCAAAAGGGCCAAACACAGACAGGTCTGAGGTTCCTTATTCTTATGCAGCATTTTGCCAGAGCCACAAAATGTGGTAGGGCCTTCCACAAACAAGGCGAGTAGGATCTGTGAATTGTGGATTTTATATTCAATGTTTAGTAATGTAACATAATGTAACAAAGTCAATAAACAAAAAAAGAGATGAGGAAGAGAGACAGCAAAACTTCAGATGACAAGGTCAGGTAACAACTCATTTTGCTTATGTTCACATATTAACAATCCTATTTTCACTTCTTGGAATTAAGCATCCATCTACAAATATACTACATTTGCTTTAAACTTGTAAAATATTTAAGAATTTAAAAACTGCCATTTTTTTAGTTCGAACACTAGAGTACAAACACTGTTGTAAAAAAGAATCTTAATGTTGAGGAGTAAGGTGGATAAAATGTTTCTAAAATCCTTTCCCCCTCCCTTTAGGTCTAGACTGTATCAAATTTGAGGATCTATATGGTTTTTAATGGCAGTCAAAAACACACTAAGAGCCAAGCTGACAGGGTGCTGCTGACACTCTTAATGATCTGTTTTATCATCATGGTCTGGGATTTTGTTTTCTTAGGGGAGGAGGTTTGGGGGTGGAGGATGTTTGTTTTACTTCTGTGCATTATTGTGATCATAACACACAGTGGATTAACGACAGGAATTTAAAACAGAGCATCTCTCAATAGACATGAGCTGAAAATGTTGATGTGTGTTAGCAAGAAGCTGCGCTTGTTTTCATTAAAATAAAATGGGTGAGAAACACCACATAGATAAGAAGCTTTGCAAATCTCACCTGGCAGAGCTCCTGCTTTTTTGCCCAGTGTTGTTTCCTCCAGTCCAGACCCTGAAGATGTTTTTTCTAGCTCTGATGATTCTATAAGAGCCCATGTGTTTAGATTGCATTGTATTTGCTCCCTTCCTTCCCCAGGAGCTCATGGAAAGAGAATTCAGTTTCTCAATCAGCCTGCTCCATTGAGGCACATTTCAAACATCTTTCTAAATCCCTAGGTGTGCTACAGTTTCTCTGCCCTGCATTCAGGAGTCTGGATGAAGGAGAGATGCCTGTCCTGCTGTCTGGTGATAGGAGCAATGCTGTGACTCATTAGCAATTCTCCTACTTTCCATACCACACAAGCTGGTACAGAACATTGTTTCCCAGAAAATTGTGAGGTTTGGAGATGATTCTGGAGAGAGGAGGACATCCTACACAAAAAAAAGCAACTTCAGGACTTGAAAATTTAGAAAATCTCAGCTTTTATGTCATCTGAGGAAAAATGGAAAAGGTTAATGATGCAAAAGCAATGTTCCAGCTACTAAGAAAATCAAAATCAAGATTTATGCACTAGGATTTTGACAGGATCAGGTCAAGAAATCTTCAATATGCTCAATCTATCTAAATGTACTTCCTTAAAGATTTAGTAATAGATGTAAATAATTTGTGGGATATTTAAAGTAGAGGGCAAGACTTAGTAAAAAATCCCCAAAATGGTGGAGAGGCAAAATTTTAGAAAATAACTTTGAGAGATATATCCTTTTATTGCAGCCCAAATTAACAACAGATGAAAAAGAAGATTGAAAAGTGAATGATATCAAAGTCAAGAAATACACACGTACATTTAAAAAGGGGTATGACCCAATCCTAGGTTCCATTTATGGATTGATTTATACTGCTCTATTTAATTTGAAATATAATACATAAAGCAAAAGCTGAAATGCTACTGATTGAACCAGATTTCATCAACACCTGCTCACATTACATGGAGTTATTTAGATGACCTCAGGGCACACTCAATTTTTCCAACACTCTCAATATATCCACCTTCTAAAAAGACAAAGGCAATTCATACAAAAAGTGGTTTTACACACAAGTAATGATTAAAGGAGTCGCTGATGGAACATAGACCATGTGTTAGAACTTCTTCTCACCCAAAAAGTGATTCACAAAGATTGACAGTGTCACAGAATACACACTAGCAAGTTCCAGTGATTCCTCAAAAATTTGGGGGAGAAAACATATGAAAATCAGATGATGAATATGTGATTTTCCCACTCATTGCTTCTGCCTGACCTTCCCTAGAGAGTCAAGGAACAAACCAGTATTTATTTAGAATAGAGAAATCATGATTTGAGTGAATGACAAACAACTGCAGGAATAGTAGGTTTTGAGGGCCAGTAAGGAATTTACAACAAATTCCTTCCTGGCTACTATTCTTCATTTGAATTATCTAGTCCCTAGAATCTAAGCAAATACTTGTGTCAGTTTTCAAAAACCAGAAGTTGGTTAAAAAATGAAGAGTGATAGTTAAATACTTTTTTCTGTTTCAGACTACAATTCTTTTTCTTGTCAGAAAATGTAAATATGTGGGAAATATTAGTTGTTTAACTGCTTATTCTAATTCTGAGTGATACCTTCTTTGGTCATGAACCTAGGCCATACACAGGTCTCTAACCTGTGCCACACATAGTTCTTGAAAAGAGCTTATCTGCACCTGCCAGATTTCCCAGCCATAACGTCCTTCTCGTGTCCAAGCAGCTGTTGCCAGATGCAGACAGACACCAGAACTACCACAGATCCCTCAAATATACCTCAGGGTTAAAATCTAGCAGGTCTGTCCAGTGCTTACCGATCCTTGCCCGTAGTCCATGGAGCCAACAGACTTGGAGATTGCCCATTTTACTCTCTTTTCCCAACAGAAGCCTCATTTTCAAACTCCATAAAAATAATTTAAATGCATATCACTCCCCCAAACCAAGTACCAGAGCAGACATTAGGTAATGAATACTTTTGGAACTTTTCAAATTTGTTTCCAGTTTTTTACTTAAATAATTAAATACTAGTTGGGCATCTGCAGAGCTGCCCAAGATGGGAAAAATTCTACCACAGAATCTGCACAGAGGATATTTTATTCTGATATTTTGCTCTCTTTATTCAGCCTTGCAAAGGACTGAGCCTGTATGTTCATTAGTGCAGACTACAGCAGCCAGTGTTCACAGTGCCTATCTGAAAGAACTTAACACTAAAAAGGTATCTGGAAGGTAAAGAATGCCCTTTTTATGGTGCTTTAGGAACTTATTTTTTGCAAACTATCAGGCTGTTAATCTGAGCTTTTTGCATGAAATACCAAACAGAAAACACTCATCTGTAAGACTCTGTACAAATATTTTGATTAAGAAACTCCTTTTAAAAATCTGATTCTGATTCACATTCAGTGGAGAAAGGGAAATTCAACAGCCTGTGGTTACTCAATAAAGCAAATGCCAGCTACTCCATTACCAACTTAAAAGCTTTGGTGGATAGAAGGAAATGAAAGCTGAAAAAAGCCAAGGATCTGAACAGTAAGCAAACATTACTCAGGATCCAACCTAGAGACTGCTTAAGCATGAGCTCCAAACTTCCGAGAAAAGAATGAGTTTAATATATAAAAGACAAAATTCCTTAACAAGAATGGATGCAGTTTGAAAAATAGTTCTCAGGAGCCCATTCAGCTTTTAAGTCCCATTTCCTCAGTCTGAGATGGTATTGTTGTGTCTATGTTAGTCTTGATAAGGGAGCCAGCTCTACTCCCATTGAAGTCCATGGAATACTCCCATTGTCTTCAGGAGGAGCAGAGCTAGACAAAAAGCTGCACAAAGATACCATGATAAAACAGTCTGGCAGGTACCATGACCTCATCTTATTTTCTTAACATTTCTGAAAAAACTGGGGGGGGAAATCTATGCAGCCATTTCTACTGATATGCAATATGCCTTTTATACTAAAATACAGACCACTGAAGCAAATGAATGGTTAGCAATATTAATAGCCAGGAGCTTGTTAAACTGCCTGGGATTAAGAGTTTGCCTGAAATTTTACCACTATAGGATATCTTGGAGAAGACTAAGCATTTTGTAATGCTGATATTTTATATGTGCATTCTATAAGTCCCTGACAGGCAGCAGACCCTGTAGTCTTCATTTCAGATTAAATTTTATACAGTAAGCCTGAATGCTTTATTTATTTTTAAATCCATACTTTCTAAGGGTATGTAAGTTTTCTTGGAAATAAAATTATATCATGCAACTGAAGTTGAATTCTGATTTTATGCAGTCCAACCAAGCATTAAAAATGAGTTCCTTTTATAATTCAACTTGCAAGAGGAACATGTCTTTTTTACAACAGCAGCTTGCAGTAAACCCCCAACCCCACTTCATCCAGAAGACAAACCACTGCCCCATGTTAATAATGAATGCAGCTCATATCTGCTGTGTTCTGTTAAATTGCTAAAATTGCCCAGATAAACCATTTGAGAGTATGTCAGGTTAAATTAATACAACATGACCCGATCACTTCCACAGCTGGGAAGAAAGAAGTTGGCATTCTTTAAATCCAGAGCTCAACCTGGAGATTATGCTAAATTGCTTCATTCATAGTCCACACTCCTCCGCACATGTCAGGAGGACAGCATTTGTCCCCTCTAGTGATAAACAAATTATACATGAAATCAATTCCACTTCACAATAATTTTCCCTATTGGGTATTATCTTTCCTCCTCTGCTCCCTCCAGTTAAGCTTGCATCCTGTAACTTGCTAATGAGCTGGGGGCTTTCTGTTCCAGGTGGCACCCCCTGCCTCGAAGTCATGACATTTCCCATTTCGAATGCTGCTGGCATTTTTCGACAGCTCCTGCTAACCAGCCTTTTTGACCTGCACTAAGAGGAACTCATCTGATCGAATGCTCTAACCTGCCAATCACACCAGCAAATGATCTTCACAGTCACTCCCAAGGCAGGAGGGGAAAAAAATGGGGAGAGTGAGAGAGGGGGAGCGAGAGAGGCAGCTTGGGAGAGTGATGGAGCAGCGAGCAGGCAGCCTCTGCAGAGACCTAATGAGAGTACTTTAAGTCTCTGAGACAGCTGAAACACTGAAAAACTGGTGGGAAAATTAGGACAGAACTGAATGCCTGGTGCTGTTATTACTGCTTTCTTTACACCCTGAGACCATTTTGAAAGCAATACCTCTGAGATGTGCCATTTTCAAAAGAACAGAAGTTAATTTTACCATATAAATAGAAAACAGATATATTTTTCCCTGCCACTATCAATATGCAAACCTCATAATTCTGCTCTGCCAAATGGCGTTCTTTACAGAATTAATTAGGAGCTGTAAGCTCGTTAAATGAGAAGCTTCACCTAGGGATGATTATGAATATTTTTTCGTTGTTGATGTAAGCCATAAATAGCACTTTTAACCTAATTTAAATGCTGGCAACATTTACACCTCTGTATTGACAAATGTTTGCACACAGATACATAAAACAACAAATACAGTATCTGCAGAGTCTAGATGTCACTTCATGGGCTGAAACCAAGCAGAGTCATGATAATGACTCAGTTGTTTTGATTTTGCTCCTTTTATGATGTGACAGATTACTCAGGGCTGAATCTTTCAAGCACATAAGGAGAGATTTAATTGTGTGGATTTTATTTCCCTTCAGACTATAAGCTAACTATAAGATTTTGATACACATGTAATGCACAGACTGAACAAGCATTAAAAGCAATTGTAAAATAAAAATTTCAGGGAGAAAACTTAAATAAAAAGGTTGTGATTTTACTGTTACAATAAAAAAGCCAGAAAATATAGTGCACAATTAGACTTTATATTAATAACAAAAGAGGGTTGCAGAAGTGGCTGTATAGAATTAAAATCTAGGTTACTAATGGCAGAGAATGATCATCCATAATTACTCATTCAAAATACATATATGGCCCAAAACAACATTAATAATTTATAACAGACCAAAAAATTATGAAAATACTCAATTTTGTTTCCACTCCTTAAAATATCCAAAGATGCTGTTCCAGGGCTATTCTTCTACATTAGATATCTTTATTAAATGAGAATTTAGTATTTTTTTGAGTTTTCCTTCTGAGACTTAACAGTTAACACTGGGAGGATGTGGGAAAAACATTCATCCTTATCCCACTTATGGGGAAGAATAAATAAATATAATTTATTAGCTGAGTTGTAAGTTATTGCTACATTTTAAGGCAAGAATCTTCCCACATCTAGAGGTATTGAGTGCACAATTACTTTAATGGGTGGTGCCCTAATACCCAATATTGCAGTGGCTGGTTTAGTTTGTTTATTTCATGGAGAATCAGGCAATATAAGCTACAGATGAAAAATGGCAACACAAAGCTTGGCCTCCACAGAAAAGATTCTGCTATATGGAAATACAAAATTTCATTTTTTGTTTGCAATTTGGCTGAAAGTAAAATGTTCTGTGAACTCTGAATGCTGCAAACGGTGCCTGAGAGGCAATGCCTCTCATTAGCTTTGCTGTCTCTCTGGGTTATGGGCTGTGTGTCAGCACTGGAAGCCTCTGCTTTGTCTGGAAACCTCAGTTTCTCCCCTCCAGTGGTTCCACATTCCTCTTAGACAAAGCCTAACTGAGGAGTCACGTGAGGAAATAATCCTAAAGGAGAGGTGACTGTCCATGGGAGAGCAGGGAGAGTGGAGCCCCGCCTTTGCCTCCCTCCCAGTCATTGTCATCGAGACATTGTCCTCGCACATTCAAATGTCATCCCAGACTCTCGGCCCACTGCAACTCAAATGGCCTTTCATGCCCAGACACTTCTTAAGCATGAACAGACCACAAAGACTGTCTAGTGGGAATTGCTTGCTATCCTAATATTAATAATGCAATATAGCACACTTATGGCACAGAGGATTCCGCCTTTTGTCTCCTAAATTTATGAGCAAACAAACTGGAAAGACAGATAAACAGCACTGCAACTGAGCACTTGAGTGCATGCAAATATCACTAATATCTTTCCTACTGCATAAATGACTGTAAAATTACAAACCTCTACACTAAAAATTATTTGAAAATGAATCATCGCAGTGCTGAAGGCAAGTTATCATGCATTAGAAATGAACTGACAATAGGCTCCATACTATGCCATAGTACAAGGAAATATAGTAGTGTCCTTGCAAAAAGTTATCCATAACAATAGTAATATTTTGTTTTCCTTCCACCAGCTCTGAAGCTGATTTGGCCATGACACATTACCATTTAAAAAATAATGTCAATAACTATGTAGGCACTACTTTCACACCAAATGGCATAGAGTATATAACAGCAGGGAAGAAATCAATATCTCCTAGCAATGGAGGTTTGAAATACTTGTCGTACCAAGTGGAGTAAGTAACAAAAAAACATGAAGACCTCCCCTCTCTGTTCTGCTTCTTTCTTTCCTTCTTCTTTCCTAAAGAGTCTCCCATTTAGAAATCCTGATCATGCCTACTTGTTTCAGTGTGTTTATTTCCAGGCATAGATGCTCTCCTGGGCTTTCAGTCTCGAGGCTGGACAGGCTTTCATCAGAACTGCTGTTCAGCTTCCTTAGCGAGACCATGCTTCCCAATTCACTTTCCATACCTCTGTGCATTATGTTACCAACTCTTTCCATAAAGAAAATCAAGAGACTGTGCACTCTACTACGTACAAGGAGTGCAATTAAGTGACTGCATTTCACATGACAAGGTGACCTGTTACAGTACTGACACAAAACCACCAATAAACATATTGTCTGAGCCTTATGAGCTCCTTGATTGGGTGGTGGATTTCTTTTACTGGGGCATACGTGGGGACCTGAGGGACAGTTCCTCCATCCTCAGTCCCCACAGGTCACTTAGATCAGATGGGCAGTTTATACAAAAACAGCCTGGCACTGGACAGCTATTTGCTCAGTCCAGTCCGTTTCACCCATTGTGCAGAGCCCAGAGAATATGGGGGGATTTTCTTTATGGTTGAATAGAGGGCAAAATTCAGTCTATAACTTTCATTTCATATCAATAGAAATAAGATAATAGATATCACAAGGAAAATGTAGACCAATGCCTGGAGTTTTTCCCTTGTGTGTTATATTTAGGGTATATTCCAGCAGTGTGGTGATCTTATTCTTCAGTATTAAGTAAAGCACAGCTGGAACAGTCTCATAAAGCCATTATGTTGTTAACATAAGAAAATAATGGCACTGAAAGTACTAGAGAGCCAAAAAATATCTTGAATTCTGCAGTTATCTTTCACAGCTTAATACTAATTTAACATTTTACAAAATTGATGTTACAATTTCAACTCTGCTTAGTACTGTCATTACTGGACTCAAACCCAAATTGCTTTCAGCTGCCCACCACAACTGCATCTTATTAGCCTTTTCAGGAAAGCCAATTTATGCAAATCCAGTATTAGTTAAATAATTAAAGTGACCCTCAACATTCATGTATAGACACTGTCTGGCACTAAAAGATGCAAGAGAAATTTAAACCTCCCATCTTCAGTGCTTAGGCTTCCATCTTTTCAACTGTAGCAGCACAATGACTGTTTATACACATCTATCTGAATCCATCTATTAAAAAAATGCATTAAAAATTAAATTGGCTGCTGCTGTGCTTTTATAGCTCTGCTTTTCTCTCCCAATCTGGTTTTACACTGAATTTTGAGATTTCACACATATAAAGCACTACTGGCTACTTTCAGCTTTTGATTAAATCAACAGTGACAAAATCTGGCTGATCTGTGGTCTCTCAGTCTAGAATTTCTCTGTTATGCAGACCTTTCTCTACTGTAATTACTACAGTTTTATCCCCTGAAGCTGCAGAGATGAAGACTTAGATGCACAGTATATGGTGTTCCACAGTGTTTTAGCAACATTGGGGTACCCAGAATAGAGTAAATTCAGGGGAGTAGTGAATGAAAATGATTTTTCAATACTGACTGCTGGTCACACACTGCTGGACTACAGCTTCCCTGTGGCTTGACTAGGGCAAGGCAGGCAAAAATTATGTTCCCACACAGCAGGGCTGAAGAGAGACGCTTAAACAATTTATATATAAATGTAAAACTGAGGATGACAAACAAAAATGAAACTATTTGGATGGGGGTGCAACAACAGTCTCCTCTCTAGCTAGCAAAGAGAAAAAGGTAATTTTCCAAAATGATTCTGTGCTGCTGAACACACCCAGTGGTAAGCATCCAAATAACCAACACTTTTTGCCATTACAGGGGTAACTGTCACCTCTGCAGCTTTATTCAGCTTTGCACAGCTGAGCTGGCCCGAATGACGCCATCCTGCCCTCGATTGGCTGGGCTGGTGTCAGTTGCTGGCTTAAATGGACACAGAAGAAAGAATTCAGCACCCTGTGACTGACATTCAGGATTGCTGGGATGCATGTGCATGTGGTGAAGCAATACAAATAAAGGCCACTTTTTGTTTTGCTTCAGTGAATTGTCAAAGAGATTTAGAAAGCCAGGGGATCTCATTATGGTAATACAGGTTAAATACTTTAAAAGCATATGGTGTTACCATCCTGAATGAAGCTGTCCCTGCTGGCTCCAGGAAGCAGACAATAGGCCAGAAACACATCTCGTGTCTCTGGCCCACCAATGGGAGCTGGGGATTATAAATCACCACAAGAAAACATCACGTGCTATCTGGTATCAGGTAATGCCTTGTCTTTTCAATTACTATTTGACTCATCCTTTCCAGAGAGGAACAAGCTTTAGCCATGTATTCCACTAGCCAAATGAAAACAGAGCTCTAGAGTTTCTTGTCTCAATAAAACAGATCTGTAAAGATGGATGACTTTAGTATATACAGTATAACTCAACAAGACATGCAGAGATGAGGAATGCTTCCACAGAGATGATTCCTCCCCATGGAGAAAAAAAAAAATCAATGGAAACCATCAGGCACAAAGTAAAAACATTTTGCTTAATCACAAAACTTTAAAGATCTGTAGATATGGTCAAAAGGCCCATCTAATTCAGTGCTGACAGATTTTTCTGTGTGTGGTGAAGCTCATTACCACATACTTGCTAATTTTCTCCAGTAGAGAGCAGCCTCAGCATTGACCTTGCTAAGTCCAAATGTCAGGTTTTTCCCCATGGGCACTGGAATAAATGTGTTGTCCCTTCTTGGAGCCCAAGACAATGACACAGTGCGGTCTACAAAGACTCCATTAGTAGTCCAAGTCTGACAGATGTTATCTAAGTTTTCAGAAACATGTCCTAGGCTACTGCTTTTTCAAGTGATAAGTTGATTTGTGAGTTGTAGACAGGCAGCTGAAGCACTACAGTATTTTAAAGACAGCAGAAATTCTCAGAGATGCACCAGTTTCTGAGGGCTTAAGACAAGCTCTAATCAATGATGGAGCCAATTACAAATTTATTGCCTTTAGTCCCTCTCCTTCACCAATCTGCTAGAGACTGCAGATGATGATCTGCTCCCAAAGTCAGCAGATGATGTCTCAGCCATTCCTCCCCTAATCTTTTTGCCTTCCAAACCCTAAAGAAACGTGGATTTAATTCAGCGGGTGCACTATCAGGGCAGTAACATCTAGCAAGTGTGTGAGAGAACAGCAAGAGGTGATAACTTCTTATCACAGAAAGATTTGGCACATTTTTATTGGGTCTCTCAATTTTATTTCCTATTTTACCCCCAAACCAGGGAAATTGTGGGGGAAGGGAGGAAGGACATAAGAATAGAATTTTCTTCAGCACCAGTTTCTGGAGGCAGTTGAAGATGGTTCCTTGTTCATGTTTCTTTGTGGGTTTCTCTAATAAATTCCTTTATGATGTATAAATGCATGAAAACATATATTAAAAAAACCTTTTCCTTTGCACACATGTCAGAGGATTTAGTGAGCAACTATCTACAGATTTTTTCCTTTCACAGCTTCCTGAAGGATACTGGAATACCTCAAAATTCCAGCCCTTCCTAACTTCCCTGCCACCTCTCTATATGCATGAAGTCAACCCACAAAATTGAGTGAAACACATATGTGCCTACCTTGTCCAGGAGACAAGTTAGAAATACTTGTTTGCTATGGTTGTTGGGTTTTTTAAAATAATCAGATCTATTTCCTTGCAATATTTTCCCCTTCTAATTTTTCTTTATCCCACTAATTGGGATGTTATGTGATCATG
The DNA here is from genome assembly GCA_039654755.1 of Calcarius lapponicus. Lineage (NCBI taxonomy): Eukaryota > Metazoa > Chordata > Aves > Passeriformes > Fringillidae > Calcarius > Calcarius lapponicus. The sequence continues at coordinate 24,931,593 of CM077464.1, forward strand.
CTTGTTGACATTTTAACATCTTGTACTGTTTGCCTCCATCTCTCTAACTCTACTTGCCTTACTTACCTGTCAACTTCATGGCCCTGGAAAGCTACTGCTATCTTTCCTTTTGCTATTCATGCATCATTTTGCTTCACTGAGCCTTGTGAATGGAGACTCTGAGAGAATATATTGTAATAAATACCCCTTCCCTAATGCTATGCTCCTGCTGACTGCAGCTCTAATCTTCTGCTAGAGTGACTGACTCACAACTTATCCATTTCACTGACTGAACATCCTACTTGCCAGTCACTACTCTACTGCTTAAAATCACAGCCACCGTCCATTCACCATATCTTCTTTTCACATTACCAAAACTCCAGTCTCTTTTCCCAACTCCTTTCAATTTCCACACTGCCTCACACCTCTACTTGCTTGGTAGTCTCATCCCTTTAAAGGTTTCCACCCATTCTAATAATTCCTCACTCAAATCCATTTCCCATGTCCACAGCTCTCCTACTTCCCTATGAATTTTAGTTTCATGGCATTAATCTCCAGCTCTCCACATGGTACAAGGACCTCTGTTTGGTCCTAATACTTTTCCAGGATTACCTGCTGGTCCCCATCTCATGGCACAAGTCAAATACTACAGCAGGGAGCTGATATGTTATTGCACTGTAAGCACCTGACAGAACAAAGTCCCAAGCCACAGTGGAAAAATGTAATCAATATGTACACATCACAACATTTGCTAAGTGGTTTCAGACCTTTCACAATGAACCATGCTATTCTGTATTAAAACTGTGGCTGAGCAGCCGTAACGGTACAGTGATGTATGCAGAGGGTGGATTTGGTTTTCTCTTTCTTTTCACATATAAAAATTTAAAACAGTCATTTGTACCTGCCTAAATAGATATTCAGTAAGAATGATCCAATGGTTCTTCTGCTCTATTTTACATGCTCATTTGCAAAAACCTTCCATTGCATATTTTATAAACGAAAAATTGCATTTATTTGGAAGCAACAGAAAGGAGATTCTGTACATGAGAACGGAGATTCTGTACATAAGCTTCTACACAAAAGGTCTTTAGCACAGATGGGCACATTCTAAATATACTTTAGATGGATGATATGTCACGTTAGAACAGACAAGGTTGAAGAGATGTCTGCAGGGACACAGCCCCAGGAAAAAGTAGGGATTAGCTTGTCAATAAGGATGTAAACAGACTGCTCTGAGGCAGCCTCATTTCTGACATTAGAGAATCTTAAATGGTTTGTTGGCGAAGAGCTTGTGCAAAAACTGGGGCAGACTGTCAGCACCGAAATCTATTCATTCCAGTTTTTCAGTAGTTACTGCCTGTCAGGCAAAGACTCTACAACACTACAGGGTTAAAAAACCCAGTCTTACATAAGCATACAACAGTAAACCCAAATGTAATTTGTTAGAGAAAGTTATGTCTGATATTGTATAAAGCAGACTTAACTAAATATAGACATCATGTGAATACCAACTACATTTATAGGAGACCATATCTTCAAATAGGTATATGAGTAGCATGTGCATTTATCTCAGCTCCTAGAACTTCTGCAACAAACTGTTAAAATGGACTCAACATGCAAAAGCAACCTTGTCTTTAAAAACAAACAAGAAAAAAAAAGCCTGGCCTTGATTTTTTGAATGAAAAGAATCTGCTCTTAAGGTATTTTGTGAAACACTGAAACACTGTGGTATGAAACTATTTGGAGAAGCATAATAAGCAAAGCAGCTAGATAAAGAAATACTGCTAATCTGGAAGAGTCTGCCAAGTGTTAAATCCCTCTGAACAAACACTGGGCTGGTGCATATGGGCAGAAGACAATTAATGCCATGATATAACTCCACCTTCCCCTTGCTGTAATGTGGTAAGTGGCCTCACTGTTCACCTGGCCTTCCCAAGTTCTGCTCTGCTCTTAAAATACCAGAAGTCATATTACACACTATTTCTCTGCTGAATAACAATGGTTGAACAAAACTAGTATTAGTTGATCCAGTGATATAGATCATAATCACTAACATGACAGCACCTCTAAATCATGAACATCCTTCTGCTACCAAGACTTGCAACCTACTAGATAACAGAATCATAGAATGGTTAGGGCTGTGAGGGACCTTAAATCATAGAATCATAGAATTTCTCCTCCTCGCTCCAAAATTTAACAACAGAACTTGCAAGAGATATTTTCTCTCTTCCTATTTTACCAGGGGAAAAAAGTATCAGTCCAAATTAAAGGCAAACTATTATTTAATATACCAGCACCAACTTCTGCAGTGTTTTCGACTGGTCAGTGACACTCATTCCTGAGTACTTACACTCTTCATGTGGATTGTAAAACTGCAAAAACAGAGTATCAGCCTGCGTATGGACATGCAATTGAATTTTGTATTTTGTTTCTCTAAAGATAACTAAAGAGCATTTTCAAAGATATCCTTTCGAATAATCATGTCTTACCTGCATTATCAGTTGTCAACATAGGTATTCTTCAATGTTTGCTGTTTGATACACCTTTGCCATAACTATTGTTTTTTCCAAAGGCTCTCATGCTTTCTCCAGTCTCTGGCTGTAATCTTACATTCGGTACAGTAAAAATAGAAGACACTGTAAAAAAGAGTTTCAGTTGAGAAACTTTGGTTTCTTTTTGCAGTAAAAGCAGTAATTTAAAAATAATTAATATATGTGGGAACAACACATTAAATACGTATACCACCTATTTCTGCCAGTAAGCACTGCACAAACTCTGAATGGAAAGAAGCTGAATGCCTTATGATGGAAATTGTATGGTGCAAACATTCTTAGCTGCATACAACTTCAAAAAAAACCTGTTTCCAGATTGTGTGTGTTTATTCGTCCTCTATACCACCATGCAATGAATAACTTCCACTTTCAAATTTCTGCTGAGCCAACTTAGAAATAAGAAGGTAAAACATGCAGCAAGGTTTTTTAATAATTTGATATCGCATATTACATCTTCAGAATCTTGATATCAGTAGAACTGAACTATCTTGTTTGACTTTCTTTTCTGAATTACTAAAGACAACTAGGCTCATTAAAAATATCCCAACAACTCAAAAATCTTTTATGTGAAGCAATCCCCTTTTGCATGAGCTAGAAAAACCTTGAGGACTTCAATGTCACACCAGGAAATTAGGAGACATGATGGTAATAATCACAGCAGTCCAAATGTAAATGGTTAAGAACTAACATATTGATAATATGAAAACTCATTTTTACTTAGGATGCCTCAATCTGATGGGGAAAAATCAATGACTTTTAATATATCCTGAAAACAAACCTCCATAGAACAATATCCTCATGAGCTGCCACTGCATGATTCCATAGGGAAATGCTAAAGAACTAATCAGGGCCATTAGAGTTTTCTTTTTTACACAAACAACTGGCATACCTGCAAATTTCTGGAACTACTTTTTTCATTTATATGTCTTTAAAAGACCTGGGTATTGCTTTAGGCACAGACCTTCCCACTGCAGTTTGACATCTCAACTTGCATTCCTTATTCTGCTATCCTTGGTAACAGATGACAGATATTTTATGCAAATAAATGAATTTGAACTCTCAAATATAAAAGTAGAAAAGCGGGAGGAAAGATTTTTTTAAAATAGAAAATAACAAGTACACATACTTAATAAAAAGGATTAATCTATAGATTACTGCTCAATTTTCAGATGAATGAAAGCTATGCTGCATCACAAATTGCATTGTATTCCTAGACAAGGTGTTTTTAGCAGAACTGCATTGCTCTTACCTTTTTAATGTACTATTTTCAAAAACTGAAAGTAACTTTTAGACAGAGCTTATCTGGAAATTGAACTTCCAACCCGACTGAAATTATGCCTTGACTTGAAACTAAACTAAGTAAGAAAAGCAAAATTGTGCTTCTCACATAAACTAACTTTGCACACATTTTAAAAATAAACCCTAATTAAAAAATATACTGTAAAGTATTACATAGAATACAAATGCATAGTACTAAAGGTCAAAACCAGAATAGAAAGTCAAACACTTCATTTTTACTTTTGTGTAGGCAGAGTCACCATACTGTTGTGAAATATTGTGATTCCAAGGAAACAATTTTCTGATGGAAAATTATTTGACAGATTCATCCTGTTTTCTTTTCCACCCACATATGAGTCTTTCCCTTAAGCGCTAAATCCCAAAATTTACAATTCAGCATTAGACAAAAATATATTCCATGATGAATACTACTCACTACAGAGATTTGCAAAATCACTGGTGGTGTCCAAATTAGAAAGCACTAATTTTTTTTCTACATAAAGACTCAATATGTTTATAACTCCATTTAATTAACTATCAATAGTGATACTTGTAAAATATTAGCAAAGAGAACTAGAATCACAAAAACTGGTAATTTCACTACACAGTAAACATTTTCCCAACTCTCTAAAGTATATGACTTCTTTGTTTTGTAAATATGTTTACAAGTATATCCAAGTCATACTAAATAGAAATGATTGTAGTATTTGATACTGGGATTGTCCTTTCTTGCATCTGGATTTATGCTTCATAATGATTATCTCCTAGACACAGAAATAGTCTTTCTGTAACTCAGAATTTTACTGGAGGCATTTAGAAGAACCTTGCTTTAAAATATAATGATTTTTCATCTTTATTCTCCCCCCTTCAAAAGGTTTCACTGCTCCTGATGTTTAACGTTATGCAAAGACGTGTTTCTGCCAATGAATATCGCCTTATGGTTATGCTTCTGCAAATAACCTGCTGTGAGCTGATAAAAGGATTAATGCAGCCAAAATTCTTAATCTGTGAAATTACAAATTAAATTCTCATATTAAAAATACCACCCTGAGGTATTTTTTGTGGTTTTAATTCCCCTCTGGTGTTCTGCATACATTGTGCTTGTTAATGACTAGGACAAGACTGTCTCTGTTGGCAGCCTGCTGCAGAGTGATAATGTGTAGGCATTTACTTCACTGATAGAACTGGATTTAACCACTGACTGATAAACTAAGTGGCAAGTGGGTAATAAGTCCATATTAACAGAAAAGTGCTACTGCAGAATTCAGAATTCAAAATCCTGGCTAGACTAAATCACACAGTCATAAGGATTGAGATGTCACCACTGCAGAGTGATTTTTGTTTTCCATTTGGTGGAAATTGGATAAATGAACTGGCATTCTTGATGTTTCATTAGTTCTGAAGAAAAGAATCTCTGCATCAGTTTCTGCAAAGGCAGACTTTCAACAGCAGCTGCCTTAACTTACACTGAACATTTAAATTTTCTGCTTATGAAGTACCACAGCCAGCAAACTCAGTGGTGGGTCACCATGGCAGAAGACAAAGCTGGGAATCTTTTTGCAGAGCCAGAACACAGTCTATGATAGTGATGGACAGAAATTATTGGTGATATTTTGGTTTTAATCTTTATATTCTAAAAATGGGAGAGTTGTCTTCAGAGCAGAGCTGGGAGTAGGTACTTGGACAGCCAAGCCACAGAACCAGCTCAAAATGTGTCTACTACAGCTGTTGAGGATGGAAAAGATAAACTTTAGGAAGACAAAAGTTTTTGTACCAAAGTGACTATAGACAAATTCTACTGTGGATGAATGTTCAAAAAGAGAGCTTGGTTTTTAGAGGCAAACTTTTAAACCAGCCGTAGTGACAAACATATGTTCCATTGTTGCATCTCTGAACTTTCTGCCTTGAGGTACTGGATATAGATCTTTTGCTAATGGATGCATGCTTGAAAACAGAAAAGAACATACAATGCTGTAATGCAAGCATCTCTTCATCATATTGAGTTAAAGCAAAAAGCTGACTGTTATTCCTCTGTGAAACCTTTTTATAATAATAGAATCTTCTCTGAATAAAAAATATCATTCATGATACTATTTTTTCCCTAGAATAAACAGTTGTGTGCTTTTAACACTGAAAAACAACATGCAGACACACAATATAAATGATTTTAAATTACTAAAAAGATAATTGACAGCATACACAATGCTAGGAACATTTCTGCCAAGCCAACTGGAATGCATTCTATTTAATAAAGGAAGCAAAAGGATGTATGAAAATAGTGAAAGCATTATTAGTTGAGAATATCATCTGCCATCCTCTTCATACAGTTAATGCAGCAAATTAACTGATTATTTGTGTTTCCCAGACTTCTGAATGCTGAGTCCTTTCTTAAAGGTTACTGTTAGAACACACAGAGATTCTGTGAATCAAACACAGCTGGATTTTTATCCTGTGCACTGCAGCTAGTTAAGAATTACTGTATGTTATAAGTGAAAAGCACTAAATATGTAAATTGCATTTTTCCTTTTGCTTTATGACAATTCAGAGAATTCTATTGGCTCCACACATAATCAAATACAAAGATAGCAGGCTGCAGACTGCAGAGCAGAGATAGCAAAAAAAAAAAAAATCCATTTTGTCCTGTGTCAAGCTAACTATGTAATTTCAATCTACACAATTGCAGTCACGTATTCTGTGTGTGGCTGTGTGTGTCCATGAGGCTGTCTGTATGTGGGGTTACCATACACACATGCATCTGCCTGAACTAGAATCTTTTTTTTCTGATCCATTTGGAGGTGGTTATACTCACTATCAGTTAACTCCCATAGCCGTGGGGGCAGATCACTGAAGTACTCGTGGCTCAGAGCTGCCTGCGCTGACAATCTGTTCTTTGGGAAACACTGGAGTAGTTTGGAAGCTAGATCTTCTGCATGGTTCACACAGCTCAGCCTGAAATGCAAACAAGAAGATTTTTTTGGAAAACAGTGTAATTATTCTGTTTACTAATTCCATCTCCAGTCAGCACAGTTGAAACACCAAGTCCTAATAGCCAGGAGTGCTACCAGGAAAAGTGTTCCATAGGTTAGGGATTTGATTAATAAATAGTTTCTGTATTGACAGCTCAAAATTCATACAAATTTTACAACTACAGAGCATATAATACACCACATCACATATGCCCTGCCTAGTATGCTAAAGCATCATGAGCAACAGCATCTTGAAAGCAACTGTTTTGATTCACCCATTTACATTTTATTGAGCATACTGACAAACTGAAAATTTACAGTGCTGGAAACAAATGCTTATTACCATCTGAACACATGAAATCTAAGCTTACAATAACAGCAACATTCACACAAAGAAGTATAAAATTTTAAAATTCAGTGATGCTTAACATGCAACACATTCATTGTGTTTTACAAAGACATTTGTCTTTCAGGTAGTCCTGACTTCTTATTCGTTCATATATTCACATGGCAGGGAATTGACTCCTCATTAAGTGTTAATGCAATGCAAACATTAAATTTAAGCAAGTTATCTTTTCTAAGCTTCCTACAGAAACTGAGAAAACTTACTGTTTCACTGGGAGCTAAATCCTTGGGAATATTATAAGAAAATATAATCTAAAAAGTAATAGACTTGAAGTGGAGACAGTAAAACGGTAATCAGCAAGATGTGGCCTGGGTAAGTTAGCTACCCAGGCTGCCTCTTAAATTTCCAAAGCCACCAAGCTTTTTGTAACATGCAGTCAAAAAAGTACATGCTGAATCTTGTTGACATCATGTTGCTATTATTACTAGGAAACTTCATAAATTCAACCATGCCTTTGCTCAGTAAAGATGTGTTGCTGGGTAAATGCCAAATTCTATAAAAGGTGTTTTCAATGCACTGGTTTCCCAAAACCAGTAGATAGTACTGCAGTCCAAAATAACTCAGCCTTTGAAAAAGATAGTGTTTTCCTCTAAAATCAATAATCCCACAGCATGTTTCATGCAAATACTCATTTTTTTCAGCTCAAGCTGACTGTCCAGAAAAAAAATCAAGAAGATGGATTAAGCAGCATTACTCTTTTATTGGGTTGACATGGTATGATTTATATGAAACAGTATAGGCACAGGTGAAAACTGTCTCTTCAACAAACAGTCAACACTGAAAACACTAAATAAATAAAAAAGATTACTACAGTGAGAAATTTTAGTTACAAATATTATATACACAACTTTTTGTCCATGTCCATACCATCATCAGTGTGAAAAAACCCCTAATTTTAGATATTAATTTTAAATTAAAAAAAAATAAAAGTCAAAAAGCATCTATCCTCAATTATATACTGGCATATGCATGATATGCTGATATCTGCAATCATTCAAAAAGTATGCCACTGGCTATCTTTTTAATTTCTAGCAACTGTATGCTAGATGGAAATTTGAATTCTGTGCCTATCTGATCTCTTCTTGAGACCTGGCAGGATATATGTCCAGAAAGTACCCAGGGATTAATTTCTTAGGAGTGCTGACCACTTTAAGGCATTGTATCTCATTACTCATAATCTTACTGAATTCCCTGGATTAGATTTCAAAATTGCTATTTCAGGTTAAACAGATGATGATCTCCAGTGTTTCTGATGGGCACACCTTCTTCTGTTTTCATTTTCAGTTTGTGACAAAAGAAAAACACCTTGAATGAAAGACTGATTGCTTATAAATTACATCATAAATTAGAATAATTCCATACTATTTAAACTACCAGATTGTTGAAAATGTTCAGTAGACTCTTGTGACAATTACAGATAATTTCATTACAGAACACAGCAAGATAACAAGACAAAAGTTATTATTAACAAAGAAAATGAAAAGGAGTGGCAAATATTCGAGGATAATTGGTATTAATTCTTCTACACATCCAAAATTTCCATGGAATGGTGATTATATTGAATCTGTGAGCCCCGAGCCCTAATCCCCCCTGCACAAATGAATTGTTCAGAGGTCCTGTCAAACCATTTCACCAATGTAATTTTTCCCTACAGAGGTAGCTGCAATATTTTAGTACTATTTAGTACTATAGTATTTAGGAAGCATAGTAAACCTGCTCTGTCTTGAATGGGAACTACTGTTAATTCAGAAAAATTCAGTCACTTAAGTACTGAAATATTACCTTCCAATATAAGAATTACACCATTCCTTAGCTGATCCATACATACAGTGGAGATGCTAATTAGGTAAGGCAAAGCAAAGCCAAAGAAAATAACATTCAAACATTAACAGATTCTGACTTGCAGGTGAAATTTTGGATGCCATCTGCAGCTCCTTGAACAGAGTGATGCTGACATTTTGACTGCATTAATGGTCACCAGTGTACCTGGCATACTGCTAAGATCTTTTTGTAAGAAATTCAGAAAAACTAATATAAATTGAACATGTTTTGAATAGGTACAGTTTAGAAAGCCAGTCTCCTTCCCAGTTTAGACCAAAAAAAATCAGCACCTTATATATTTAATATAATATGAATCCAACAAATATATATAGGACTGCAAAATAATCACATCAACTACTTAAATAATTATGAATAAATCAGTCATAATTAGAACCAGTTTTATAATTAATAAATAGAAAGAAGACTAAATTCATAGCAAAAATAGATCTACAAAAATATTTCAATCTGCTATAATTATTAGATCTATCTTCCTGATCACCTTCCAAGTAGTGCCAGGGCTGTGGGGTTGGTGTTAGCTGTTTGTCAGTGCTTTGAAGATTCCAGTTGCTACATTATTAGGATTATGTTTCCATGCATTTATAGATTTCAAACTCAGAAGGGACCATAACGATCAAGTGTCACCTCTTGTGTAATATAGGCCAAAGATCATCTGAGTAACTGATGGATCAAATCACCACTTTCCCCTAGCTCAGCTGTATCTTTAAAGTTCTACATTAAAATTCTAATTTTGTTTATGGAGCTTTGCCCAACAATGAAAAAAAATTCTTCTCCAAAACTCATGTCTTCTGCAAAGGTCACTTCTGGAAATCAGTGGCCACTGGAAAAAGCACATGTATGTGGGCTCCTGAGGTTGTCAGTACTAAAAACTAATGCCTTTATGGAATGCATGACAAATTTTGCTGCTTTGTTTAAAGACAAGCTGTTCTTTACTTGTGAAAAATGTACTGTATGATCATGTATTAAAGTTACATCTGCTACATCAGAATTGTTTGGAAAACCCTATTTAGTGCATAACCTCAGTGGTTGGAACATTGGAACGATTGCTTTGTTTCTCTCCTTTTTTTTTTTTCTTTTTGCCAATCTTCTCTTTAAAATATCCTCCTTAAAACATTAACAAGTTGTCTGATTTAAGTTTGAAACCTGATTCCTCAATAGAGACAAAGGCTAAATTTTTTGATGGGGCTCGGTAGTTAAATACCTAATACAGAAGTTAACAAAAAGAACTGAAGAAGAAAAAGATTTCATTTTTAAATACACCTCTTTCAGTACGAGACAGGATGGAATTTCATACAATATGGCTTTGTGTCTAAAACATAATAGCATGTTTTGTCTCACAGCAGTTGGGCCATATAGGAACTTGGCATGCATGATATGGCAAGTCTCAATATTCACGCTTCACTTACTGTCACACTAATCACTGAGGAATAGTTACTAGCCATGACAGCATACATACTTTCAGAAAATGTGCTGTACAGCAGAATACAGAGAAACCTTTGGCAATGAGCATTAAATAATATGTAGATATTAGAAAATATTAGATTTGAGAAATAGTAGGAATATTTTTACACACCTGCTCTGATGACATTTGTGAAACACATTGATTTTCAATTTAATCCCAAGTGCTATATACAGCCTTAGCTCAAGAAAAACAAACACCTTATGAACCTGTCTCACTTGGAATATATATGAATCTGACTAGACTTGAGCAGTTGTAAATCTCATTGGATTACAAGAATTTGATTTAATTTCAGAAAACAGGCTTAAATGTCTTTCTACTGCAGAGGAAGGTCAGTATTTGGTCAAGCAGAACATGACTAAGATCACTGAAGTTTGGTTTAAGCTCTTAAGAAAAAAAAAGTTTGGGGCATGTGCAGTGAACTTCTGAACTTGGGGTAATTTGCTTTTAAATGCAATGAAGAAGGCAGTTCAAATTCACATTAATAATTAAGACAAATGGGCATTAAAACAAATGGAGATAGTATGCTGTCTATATGCTCCTAGCAGCATGAGGTAAATACTTCCCAAAGCAAAAATCATTTACTGTGCACATTTTCCTCATGAAGATACGATTCTTGCAGTGTATCATTAATTCATTTCTCAACAGGCATTTATAGCATGGCCTAGAGGAGTGAGGCACCTAGTTCCCTTTGGAAATTTCAGCTCTTTCTTTATTCTAAGCAAACTCCTGCAACTTGAAGTGCTGAAAGACAAAACCACAGTTAACCTGAACAATCACACCATTTAGCAAAGCTTAAAGTTTAATGGCATGAAGAGAAGTAACAAATTGGTGTGAATCAGGCAGGGCAGGTGGCAGCCCTCCCCGCTCATCTCACAGAGGATGCTCTGGTCCCTCACAGAGGATGCTCTGGTCCCTCAACAACAGGGCTCCTGCACAGTCCCTGCGCTAGCTCACCTCCCAGGGCACTGCCACAGTGGTTGTATGGGGACATTTTCACCCAAGGCTGCTTGAGGCAGCAGCCTTTTCCCCTCATGCCAGGCTTTAGCCTCTCCTGTACAAAGCCGTACAACACCGTGCATTGCAGTTAACACTTTGCAAACGCATTTTCCTCTAGCAGCTGATACAGAAAGGCCCACGTGTGCCTTGATAGGTTATACCTCTGAATCTCCACGTGATCCTGCAGCAGCAGCTATGTGAAACACGAATCAGAGCAGGGCCTACCCGAGCAGCATTTCCTCTTTAGGAGCTCCAGCAGCCTTTCTGTTGTTGCCACCATGCAGAGAACACCCACTGTCTTCAAAGAGCCGCCGTGCCAGCTCCAGCGTGCAGGAGCCGCTTCCCGAACGGGCCCTGTGCCTCCATGGAGCTCTGCAGCGTTTATTTAGCCATCAAGAAACCACCACAACAACTGAACGCAAGTTTTGATGCCAGGCTTTTAGCTTTTGATACCGATGAAGGCATAAAGGAGTACATCAAGATGAGATTATAACAGAGCAAAGATGTTACCGTTTTTTCAGTGTTTTACACAAAGTGTATTGAGGACTAAAACTGATGAACAAAGACAAAATCATTTGAAGGCTCACTCAAGCAGTGTTTTACTTGTTGCTGATCAATCACAAAATGCAGAATTTGCTCTAGAGCACAATATAGAGGTACCTCAAGCCAAACTACAGAGTAAATAATACAATCAAACAGAGCCAATGTGACATGGCACGGTTGGGACTGTACCCCACACCTGCATGGGGCTGCCAACAGCAGTCCTGGGTTGTGCACACTCCCTAGAAAAGACACGTCTCCAAACACCCAATGCCCCTCTTGCTCTTCCCAAATTGAGAGGTTGCCAACGGTTTAGACTCGGAAACACTGAGCTCTCTATACATGCAGGGTGGGAAAATCCAGTCTCCAGACTCCCTTGGCCATCACTTTAATTGTACACTCAGCACCTGAATAGAAGCCAGATTGCCACATGAGCACAATGACTCGCTCTTGGATGAGCTAGGCTGGGACAAAGCCTGCACTGGCTCTAACATGTATGACATGGCTGTACTGCTCCCAGTGTCTGTCCCTGCTCTGTGCTCCTGCACAACAGCACAACACTGCATGCCACTGTCTTCAAGCCACCATGATTTCCACGGTGGTGTATGATACCATCTCTTTGGAAATTTAAAAATTAGTTTGATCTCCTTTAATTCTATTACCATATTACAGCATCAGAAGCCTTACCACTGAAGTACTGAAAAGGTGGTCAAAATATTTATTATTACAATAAAAGCCATGACAACCAATGATAAGTATTCACTGATATGGAACAGAGATGAAAATAACATTGTCAGTGTTGATTGCTTGGCATTGCTGTTAATGTCGATGTAGCAGAGGTCAGAGCTTTCCCCATTTGGAAAGCTGTGGAGGGAAGTTCATTCAGCTCATTCCAGGAAGGTAATGAGAACCCTGGCTTGTCTGAAAGAATTCTCATTTGACATTTGCCCAGATGCCATGAGCAGGAAAGCAGCCAAGATGAATAGCATTTCAGGAAAAAAGGTGAACAAATGAAGGTTCTAACAATATAGACAGCTAGCTTTTCTATTTTCATTAATATAGATTTAGCCCTAGGTATATAATGGCATATACTTGGTAAATTTCTAAAAGAATCTACTGACCCAGTAGGTAAACCAAAATTACAGTTGTGGCTCCTGAACTTCTCAGAACAGAGAATTAAGAAGCTTAAACTGCTCATGAGTCAGATTAGGCTTCAGAGACTCAGTTTGGTCACACCTAAGCTAGACAATGAAGTGATTCAACCTCTCAAGGCAATTCACTTTTGACAATAGCCATTATGCTCAATTAGAACTTGATTATTTGTATGTGTCATCACTGAATGCAACCCAAGACAAAAACTTAGATATGAGTCTATTTCTCCCTGACTTTTTTTTGCGCTAGGTTTAATGTGTTTTAGCATCAGATGTATTTCTGTATTTCTTCAACACAATGATGCTTGTGATTTCCAGCTTGGAAGGTCTGCATCATAGAGAAAGCAGAACATTACCACCATTACAGAACACACCCCTTTTAAAAACTGAATTTGGTTGATTTGATGTTTAAAAGCTAAGCTGAAGGAGAACCTGTCAATGTACAACAGACCTAAAAGTATTCTGAGTTCTGTGAGAGCTACCTGGGCTAGCTCTTGCTCTGATGCCTCAAAATAAATATGCTAAGCTATGAAATCTTCCAAAAAAATTCAGTACCAACTGTTGAGAGCTCTGGGTAGGAAGATTGCTTACACTGTTAATTGACAATATTGCAGATATTTTTCCTACTTGTTTCTTCCAATTCTGACACAGAGTAAGGTTTACATTTGATGCTCATCATCTTTTTGCCAGAATAACATATGCTGGAGTGTCAAATGAAGCAAGAAGTATGGAGTCTACATGGCAGACACTAAAGAGAAGAAGAGTTTATTTAAAGAGCAAACATACAATGTATGTGCAGTGATAACATACCTAAGCTATTGAGAATGTGGTGTTGCGTGATAGGATCACAAAACTTCCTTAATTCCTAGGCATTCTGACATTGTATAGCCTAGGCAGCATGACTGCTGGGTACAGTGTTTTCCTACTGTTTAAAATCAGAAGTAAGTAATGAAACTAAAAGAAGACTACCTTAAGTAATTCACATTATTTCACTCCATTTCCAGCAGTTTCTCTTAGATACAGGTATTTCTCATAAAAAGTATTTCCTGAGAAATTTTAATTAGAACATGCTTACTATTTTGTCCCAGAAAGAATTTAGCAATTACTTCTTTTTGATTTTACATGGCACCACCAATCAACTATTTTAATTCTGTTGGCATCCCAATTAGCCCAGTATTAATGATACTAATTATGGAAGACATAGTACATTACTTACACCACAACAGACCACTACTGAATATGCCAGATTCATAGATTAGTGGAAGATCTTTGCTGTAAGTGCAATTAATGAGGAAAAGCAACACAGTGGTGATATCTAGTCAGAAGCTTTTGATTATTCTGAAATTCTTTAAAGGGCATGAATCTTCTGATCAAGGTGAATGTTTTTTAAAGGCTGTCTGTGTGCACCTCAGAAAGCTGAAAAGAATAACCTTGGAAAATAAATAGAGCTAAATATAATTACTAACACCCCAATCATTTTATGAGCTATTATTTCACCAGAAAATGGAGAAAATATAACTTTAATCCTGAACAAAACTCTTCAAGGTTTATGTTCTCTATAAACCTTTCAGTGAGAACTGAAAATATAAGTTAGTAATGCAGTAAATGCCCTAACAAATATATCAGATTTTTCACTTAATGCTTTTTACAGGCTTAAACCAAACTGAGTGAAAGAAAATCACCTTTTACAGTCTGACTCTTAAAGGAAGAATGCCTTTCTGTTATGCTTTTTAAAATAAGGCATGGTGAATTTATATCAACTTCAGTGAATCTTGGGGCATGATAAAAGGAAGAAAAATATAGCAGTGGAGTTAACATTCCATAGTATTCTTTCTTCACATATTTATTTCCTCACTGGCTGGACATAAGCAAAAAAAAAAAAAAAAAAAAAAAAAGCAAAAAACAAAAAAGCAAAAAAAAAAAAAAAAAAAAAAACGGAGGGAATAAACCCCCACCCCCCAACAGAGAAATAGCTGATAGCTGAATTAAACCTTTGGCACATAATGCAGTCAAAGCTCTGTGTTTTTCCTCATGCCACCCTCGACAAACTGAATTGCTTCTCTCCAAATAAATCCATGCAAAAGATATTCTGAAGAAAAAGAAAAAAAAACCAAGCTCTGATTTTCAAATTTGTCAGCTGGGTGCACCCATTAGGGAAGTAAACAAAGTCTTCCTTATTTTCCCTTTTCCAGCTGTCTTCCTGGACCTATTACCTTTAGAAAGCAAACAAAGACAGAACTAAGTGCTAGTAAATAAACATTAATACTGCGCTCTGAATCTCTACCCTTTTGTCTGATATTTTATCGTCTTGGGTTTAAGAAGTTTTAATTTCATTCTAATGTAAATAAGAACTGGTTTGTTTGCTCAGTACTTCAACAAGAATTTGCTACAAGGTTGCAGCATGCAGGCAGTGCCCTGAGAAGGGTGACCTTGCTTTAGTCAGAGAAGCCAAAGATCATTTATCAGAGTTAACCTACAAATCTGTCTTGCTGGGGCCTCAGATCCGTCAACCACTTGGAAGCAGCTTCTTGCCCTGTCCTCCCACTGCTGCCTAAAACATTGCATGGGTCTGATCTTTTCTATTACTGTATACCTCTCAGCTAATAAAATATATTTTTGTGGCTATGGAACTAACAGGAGTACTTTGTATTTATTTATACAGCTCATTAAAGGCGGAGAGAGACTTGCAGGCAGAGAGAATGCCCCAAGCCTGGAAAGCTCAGGAAGACAGACCCCAGGCACATGCATGTATTTAACTTTATGCAGATGAGTTGCCTGGCTGAACCCAACGAGACTGAGCAATTATGTAAAAGCAGGCATCCTGGTCTTCTTGCAACTATGCTAAGGCAGGAGAGGGAAATGATGCAGAACGAGTAAATACTGAGAGGAAGAGACTGAAATGGTGGTAATGAGGGCATATGGGCAATATAGTCAAGCTATGCAGTCAAGAACACTCAATCAGGTATTATGTCTGTATTTAGGCAGACTTGCATCACATAGAACTAGCTGCAGCTCCCTGACCCTCAGGCCCTTGGTTCAGGTGGCACAGGGTAGGACAGCACTTTCCTGCCAGCACTGTGGTGTAGAAAGCACCGTTCCTCCTTCAGATCCACTCCTCTGATTTAGCACACCCCTTTTTCTTTACATTAATGCAGACAAACTTTCTAAAGTGAACTTTAGGTCCTCTTGGAGTAGGGAGAACAAGTCAGGCTGAAAATCCAGTGTCTGACACCAAAGGCAGTAATACTCGTTGAGAGACAAATATGCTTGTGTTAATGTATGAACTTGACTTTGAACTTGAAAAAGGGAAAAAAACCCCTAGGTTTCTTATGCAGGGACTACCATGAAACGAGAAAACAGTGATCTCTCTAGTACTCAATTTGGAGACAATGTAACATTATTTTGAACTTTTTTTTTTTTAAGGGGAACATTACATATCCACACTTACCTGTATTGAAGTGTCTTTCGAAAGAGTTGCATGAATTTAACATATGTGTTTATGTTTTTTATCCATAAATATCTTGGAGATGAATCAACAAGCCACAAACTCCATCTATTTTAGCCACCAGTTACTAAAATACATGGATCTTAAGTGCCTGTACTTATATATGTGTGAAGATGTAGTGCTGACACTCAGAAATTGGCTTGCAGTGGGGAAGAACTCAACCCTGAACTATTTTTGCAAATCCTATCCTGTCAAAGTATCATGAAAGAGAGACAGCTAAGCAGGGAGTTACTGCTATTTAGGCATAAATCAGCATAGGTGATTTAAGAGCTAAAATCAAAATTTTTATCTATAAAAGTGACCACTAAAGGTCAGATTTCCCAAAGAGACAGCTATCACTAAAAATTGACTGCCAGCAGAGCTCAGGCCACTTCTAACAACAAAAAAAAGCAAGTGGATTCTCAAAAGATATTGCATACATGGAATTGTGGAATCCACGAAGCTCTGGTCATGTGTGCTGTCACTGACTGGATGGGCAGGTAAATAAACATCTGGGTCTCATTTTAGGGTGTTAAATGAATATTAAGCTTTCGTAAAAGCAGATATTTGGGGCTGACAAGTTCTAGCAGATTCCAAACTGAGAATAAGAAGCCTGGAGTCAAGGACCACAAACAACTGATAAATTCACTATCTGGGCATAAGCCCATCTGATTCCCAGAAAGGAAAGCAGCAGTTCTGAGTCTGCCTGAACTATCTAGGCTTAAATATGAGAAAGAGATCACTGACATAAAAACAGGGAATAGGCGCTTTGTGAAGAAAGAGAGGAAGAGGGACAATTATGGAGGATTTTGAAAAGGATAAGAAGGGGCTCAAAAATGATGGAGTAAAACAGCCAGTGTTGGGAAGGGAATTAAACGATACATAAAAAACCCAAAATTGAATTTACTGGTTGCTTGTTATATGATCTGAATAAGGATGTTGATCAGCAGAGGACAGAAGAAGTCTATTATGATAATCAAGATCAGAATGATAAAGTTGTTTGGGAAGACAAGAAAGTATCTTGGAAAAGCTGGGAAGAAAACAAAAAGGTAAAATGTATATATCATTCTGGATGCATAGGATAGGGATATTTCTTATTTTTCTTCGCCTAAGACTTTAGGCTTAAGTGACAAAGAATCCTAGCAGAACAGTGCGAGCAGGGAGATTCACCAGGAATATGCTCAGGTGGGCACAGGGAATAGTAGGAATCTCTCTGCTGAAGCCTTATTGCTGAATTGAATTCACAGGGCCAGTCAAAGAGCCTGACTGCCCAGCTACTGAGTGTCCACATTGCCCCTGGATCATTTTGCCCATGTCAGCAGCATGCTCCAAACTCACTCCTGGACACAGCCCAGGGAACAACCCATGCCAGGGACCATGCCCAGAATGCAGCAGGTTCTGGGCTCCTACAAGCAAGGTATGCCATATATTACACTAGAACACAATTCCTATGGTCTGCAACATGTGTGTTACTTTATTCTGGAAATTTTGATTTAAAAACCTAAGGCTGAACTACCTCAAAATAATAACTGACCTGCAGCTGCATGGGGACCACATCAAGCCCACAGGGGATGCATGCCCAAGTGTTACTCAGCACACCTGGAGCCAAGGTCTGTCACATGGCCTCGGGGCCAGCAGATAGTCCCTGGCTCTGCTTTAGTTTGCAGTACAGACATGGGCTGTAGCTGACAGAAAAATGATATTCACCAAACACTGTCTGTCAACATCTCAGGAAAATTCATGCCCTCATGGTTGCCGAATAAAGCTTGACTCAAGGGCACTGTAAGGATCAAATATGAAAGAAATAAAAGGAATGTAACAGTATTCTGCAAAAGTCATAATGCTGAAGGAAGGCCAATAATGATCCACAGCATGATTTTTTAATGTCAGGGTGGTGGAATTAGTTTGGGGCACACTAACAGTATATAGTAATAAATAGAACTTTAAAACTGCCATAAAATCTAACCAAAGAAGGCAACACAAAAGTGACGGTCCATTCTTAACATGCAATGATGCAAGAGTGAAAAGCATAAATTTAACGTACTTTTACAAGCTTTCCTTACTAGAGACCACGAATAACCAAATATCTGTACCACACATATCCAAACAATATCAATCTTTTAAAATTAGTCTGTATTCTCAAACAATAGGGACACAAAAGCAAACAATACATTTATAAGAATGTGACAGAAGTAAAAATTTTACTTTTTCAATTTCAATTCTTCGCAGTAGGATTCTGAGTTTATATATCCAAGATGAAAAATTAGGTCCTTTATTCATTTGTATTTTCAGCCTCCTATTGCAGCAGTGATCATAAAACAAACACAGCTGGCATCTTTATTATTTTATTCACTGAAGGATTTAGCTGGACAAACATCACAAAGATGGTGGCTGTTTTCATTGAATTTATGATCAAATATGCTCCAGCATAAGATCAACTCTGTTACATCAATTATTATGAGATGTGAATAATTTAACAGAAAGTTGTCTATTTGTAAATCAGATCTTAGGGATAGAAATTCAGCCGAGGTAGCAGCCAGTGGATATACACTGTATTACAGAATTTAAAAGGATGCCAGCTTTTGTGAATCACATTTAGTGATAAACATTGGCATTTATATTTTGCTATCTAGCTGCTAATTCAGGCAAAAGATTTCAAAATTTAATTTTAATTAAATTCATCTTTATCAGAGGACAATTTATCTTTACTGATGCTTTTCAAAATTACAGAATATATTTCCTATAAAGACCTAATTAAAAACAATAAACAAACCACCATCAACACCATATTTTGGGGTTTTTTTTCCCATAGATTTTCACCAGAGTATGCTGTTCAGCCTAATGCCAGGAGAGCTACAATAATTTTAACGCAGAATGTGTGCCTTAGGATATGGGATTGACTCAGTGCCTGAAAGAAAAAGGTCAGTTCCCTTTGGAACCACTTGCCTCTTTGCCCTCCAGCAATGGCAGGTGCACCAGCCCTGTGCTGGGGCTCGTTATTCACAGTGTGCTGCTGCAGATACATAATCTGAACTCCCTGGTTTAATGCAGCAGCAGGCTGAGAGTCTCCCATCTTCCCATTTTGACATGGGTCAAGCAGGCGCTGAACACATATACATGATGACCTGCTTGCAGCCAGCATCTTTCACAAATCCTCAAACAATAGCTCAAAATTTTCTTAGCTAGTTTCATTTAAAGAAATCACTAAAATATTAAACTGTTTTGCTAGCAAATAATTTAAAGTTACGAAAAAAAATCAGTTTTCACCAGTCTCCTGCAATGATATGTGTTTCTGTGTCACTAATTAAAAAAAAAAAAAAAAGGAAAACCTGCATGAAAAAGCAAAAATTCTCATTTCTCTGTACTATATGGCAGGCAAGATGTCAGAAATCTTTAGGCAGATACATGAGGGCAACACACCCAAAAATGCAGCAAAGGAAGTGATTAACATTTTCTTGAATGAATTTTGAGACACAATTGGAGATTTTCATGAATGGCAATACCTGAATACCAGTGATCTTGCCATGGAATATGTGGTGGTCAAAATAACACTAAAACCCTTACATGAAATCCTCATAAAAGTCAGTATTTGCCTAAGGCAAAGATAGTTTACGATGTTTACATCACTGCAGAAATCTTAACTATTGTCACAAGTCTCTGGCTGGCAAAAGAGATGAACAGCATGAGTTCTGAGATTGGATAAACCATCTGCAGGGGTGACAAAACCCAGGAACATTATTCATGTTTTTATACTTGCTGCCTGTCTGCATCATCTCTCAAAATTATCTATGTTTCTGAGACCCTAAGATGAGAATCAAAGGAACTGTTCAGTTAAAGAAAAATTATCTGTAATACAGAACAAACAGCAGAGGATAATATCAAGCCACATAATCCAAGAGCAGTTGCTTAGCACTAAGCACTTTTGAATACCAACCCAGTTCTCAAGTTGCCTATCATTTTCACTCTCCTTTTGGAAAATCTTGCCTTTAATGGCTACATGCAAATAATGAGAGAGCAAGCAACAAGGCCTACTTTATTTTTATTACTACCTTCAGAGTATGTCTTTAATTCCTTATACAAATATTTTTAAAACATATCTCAGAGACTCAATTTTGTCAGCAACGTCATTATCTGGAGAAGAGAGATTTAAGCAGATAAACCAACAGCACAGAACTCAAGCAAGAGGGTAGAATTCAGAATGTGAGGATATAATGATGTCTGGTGCCTCTGATCAGAAATTATTAGACTTCAAACCAAGAAATGAACACAGACACCATGGCAGCATATGAGTAACAGACTACCAAAAAACATAATTCTGAGAAATTAATAAAACATTGGCATGTAGAAACGCAAGGAGAAAGAACAACTGGAAACATCTGAAGAGCTTATCAGAAAGTACTCAAAAACACTAATGAAGAACATGCATTGAAAAAAAAGTCATACCTGGAAACACCAAATAAACATGTCTATCTGATATATGTCTCAATATCCAAAGGAATTCTTATGGAATTAGTGAAGATAGCAAACAAATGCAAGGCATCCTTTAAAAGTCTTTCCAGGAATTCTACACAAGAATAGCCAGTTCTCTTTCCTCATTTCTCTTCATAGGCTTATTACTGTAGATATACTACTGTAACATTATCTAATTTTGCTCTGCATTCTAAAGTATGGTACTAGACTTAAAAAAATACAAATATATGCCCATACTTCCTTTCTGGTTTTCAAATAAGAGAAGCTTGGCAAATATTTGTTGGACACCGACACACAATATAGAAGTACAGACAACAGAAACAAAAGACAATATGGACACAAAATTAGACTTCAGAACAAATAAGACAAAATGGCAATCAAAAGAAGAGGTAACCAATGAATAAGACATAATATAAATTATTTTTTTAAAGTGGACTTAATAATTGGTGGAACAAAACAACAAAAGATAACGTTTGATGCGATTTCTATTAAAAAAAATCTTGCTCTGTGGACAAATTCCAAAGACCTGGGATGTGATACACCATCCCAAACACTGAAAACTGGCTGCCAGACCATAAGCAAAGGGTAATGATGAGTGGCAATGTGCTGAGTTGGAAGGGAAGTGTCCAGCTGTGTGCCAGAGGGATTAGCGTTAGTCACAGTTTTATTTAACATCTTTATTAATGACCTGGACTAAGGGATACCCTGCATACTGAATCAACTCCTAGATGATGCTAAAGGCTGAAATAACCACAAAAGACAAAGACATTAGTACACAGAAACTAACAGTAATGAGACATGTAGGCAGAAAATCTAAAAACAAGATAGAGCATAGAACACTATAAACAATTATTTCCACAGAAAAATAAACCCAAATATGGATAGGTCCAGAATTAACAATGCCAACAAACTCTAGTCCAATGCCAGATACTGAATTAAATGTTGCAGAACACAACAAGGAACATCCATGTACGTCCATGTACATTGGGGCTGCATTTTCACTGCTGTCATGGATAGGAAAAGGTACAGGGCAGTAACGATGTAATTTTAGTAATGGAGCAGCATAGAGTTATTAGTGCTCTGAAACAAAAATGACAAAAGCTTTTGTGGTCCAGTTTAGGAGGCTTATTAGTATTTTTAACTGGGACAAGAGGATGTAACACAAAACCTAAAGCTTAGCAACACAAAAGAGGGGGAATTTAGAATAAAGCAAGAATAAATTAACTGTCAGGATAAACATGGTATCAACGGGGTCTGTTAGGAATAGTCTTCCCCCTAGGTTTGCAAAGGTATAACACCATAGCACTTTGCGGTCGCTCCAATTTGAAAGAAAGATTGGAATATAAATCAGGAAGGATTTTTCAGCTTGGCGAAAGGATAAGCGGAGGAACTGCGGAGATGTTTCTCAGCCTTGGCTTCAATCAGCATCCCGCAATTCCGCACCGCGAGCTGACAATCCCCGCGGCGCGGGGGGCTCAGCCCGCGCGGAGCTCCGCGCACACAGAACAGCGCTGATGGGCGCAGGGAAAGGCGCTAATGTAAAACCGAGCAGCCTCCACCACCCCGAAATTAATTTATAATTAATAAAAATTAATGTTACCGCTTAAATGGCAATGAATTAATCAATAAACCCCGCTAAGCGGAGAAATAAACAACGGAAGGCGCTGCTGGGCTGCGGGCGCCCCCTGGCGCGGGCAGCGGGCACTGCAGCGGCGGGAGCGCGCGGGGGAGGGGCGGGGGCCGCGGGACCGCGCCTCCATCGCGGGCCATGTCGCGACATGACTCCCCAAACCCCCTCGGGCAACCGCCTGTTCATGGGAAATAGGAGAAAAAAACCCGAAAGCAAAAAATGCTTTTTGTTTCCAGTGCAGCAGCATCGCTGCAGACCTTCAGGAGGCAGAGGCAGGTTTATATTTATATAAAAATTTATATTTACAAATACTTCCAAAAAATATTTTCACCTTGTCTCCAGTACCCACCCCCGCTGCCCCAGCGTGATCCGCGGCTCCTCCTGGCCCCAGCACCCCAGCGATGTGCTCGAGTGCGCCCGGAGCACACAGCCAGCCCACCTCTGCTCGGTACTGCCCGACATCCTCATTGCTTCTTGGGTTTAGCCATCAGAAAGGTTTCTGCAACCACAACACTAAAGCTTTTTGTTTCTATTGTGCTGGAGAGCTTGAGTATTCCTTCAGTGGTACTACAGGCTATGTTACAATGAGCAATGCTGGTGAAGGGACAGGAGGCAAAGAGATAAAAGTGACAATTAGAAAAGTGCTTTTTCTTTAATCAAAACCCAGCTAAGGAAAAGATTTTCTTAAAAACCCAAACAACGTAATCCCAAGCCGAAAATGCTTCCCAAGTCTCAGCTTTAACCAATTTCTTGAAGCAATGCTTAAAACAAAATACAGACTCGAGCTACATGGGCTTGTCTCTATTCGCTCCCTTTGCTTTCTTCAGGAAGTTTTCACTGAATAAGTCCCAAAATAGGCCAGTCCATCCTGGAATGCAACTTTTAAACACCCTGGCCTCAGAAAGGGAGGCCTCAAGTACAGAGGCCATCTTGTTAAAGGAAGAAATCTTCAGCAATGGGACTGGTTGTGAGAATAAAGTGTTATTTATATAATAAATAAGCCATGTTGGGGAATTACAAAGTAGTAGTCCTATTTATGCAGAGCAGAATTTGTTTTCAACTGCACCTTTTCTTTCCTACCTAATTTCTCACAATACAACCCATTATGGTAGAAGGATCTGAAAAAGCTTTTCATATCCTACCAAATATACACAAGGATAATTAGTTCTCTTTTGTTATTCTTCTGTAAGGGTTTATTATTGTGGAGAAGCTTTTGCAAATTGAAAGAGGTTGCATTGCATTCTGGAGGCAGAGCTGTTCTTGGTTTTTATTGTGTAGAGATAATTGAACAGAAAAGTTCAGGAAAAAAGTGGAAATATAATTGTGAACTCTATAGGAAGATCAGATTACCACATCTTAGTTCTTTTTAGGCCAGTATTTTATAATTACATTCCACAGTATGTTATGTCATGCTATGGAGGTGAAGCTTCGTGCTAGATAGAAGCAAACATCAATGGAAGTTTTGTTTCTTAACTTTATAAGCATTACCACAAAATGTATAGATTCCATCTTATCTAGTGAATTCTCTACATTCTTTAAGTAGTTTGACAACCAGTAAAGAAATTCACTGTTAAAGTCTCCAAAGAACTTAATTTACTCTAAGTGAAAGTTATATTATTTGCCTCAAACACTTCCCAAAAGTAGCCTCTAATATTAACCAATTCTATTTAAAGAATTTAAGGGATTTGACTTATATAATGATCCTGCTAGGTTTCACTTTGTCATTGCTGTTAAATTCCAGGCTTTTGAATAATTTCCAGTTAAACCAGGAATTAAAAAGCAATTGACTTGCGTCCAATATCTTTCCATCATCCTGCTCTGCCTTTAAAATCATCTTGTGGAAGCTGGTGTTGGTCAGGTGCAATTATTTTGCCCTCAAACTACTGTGTGTGACTTTTGGGAAGGTTTGGGGTTGGAGTTTTTTGCCTCTCTTCCTTTGGCCTTACAGACATGAAGCTGGCTCTGTAGATACTGGAAGAGTGTTATTCTTCCTCCTGCTAAACTCCCCTTACATGAATTGAATTAAAATGTACATTTTGAGGTAAAAGCCTCTTTGAAGGCTTCTAAACCCATATTCCCACCCTTACATGCCATGACCTCAAAACATATATATAAACAAGATCAAGGATCAGCCTGTGCCTGAAAGATGGAACAGGAGATAGTGAAACTTCATTGTGTTTAGAAAATTAAAGCTGTTCTCTTCCAATCAAGAGGCATGAAGTTCAATGTCACTGCTGTGACATTCACAGTTTCTATTTGAAAACTCTTTAATTTTTTTTGCATTGCAATTCCTCCCCTATAAAATGCAGCAATGGGACTTTGCATCAATAGAAGTTGAAGCATACACGCAAATCCTTACAAGACCATAAACATTGCTCTTTAAGGTGTATCTTTCAGAGCTACTGCAATGTTGAGAGGAAGGAAATCTGTACCAAAACAAATGCATATTTAAAAACAAAAGGCTGTATGTTTTTTATCAGTATTTTAGGTCTCATATTAATTGCCCTTAAAATAATTATGTACATGACATATTTTGTGTCACCAAAAATTTTCCACAAATTAAATCAGGAAGTTGAAAAGGTTTTTTAATTTAAGACTGGAGACTGCTGCTTTTTGAAACGTGATAAGAAAGAAAAAAAAATTCTGGAATGAACCAGTCTATCCATGTGTTAAGTTTTACAGCTGGATTACAAACCCCTGGGAATACGATGTCTCTATCGGAAATGTTTATACATCCTTAACTACAGCTGTGCAAGCAAGCAGCCCTCTAATACAGCACACAGATAAAGATTTACACTGGAAAAAGAGAAAGCCCTTCACATTTCATATGTAAATGATACATAATTTTGAAGCACTGAATATTTCCTATTATAGTAGAAATACCCATATGAAGCACTGAACTGTATGCATTGTCATTGCTTTCAATCCCTTCATTTATGCTGAAAAATTGCAAATCCTTTATGTATAGAGCACTGAAAATGTATAAATATTTTTGAAGAGGTTTCATAGAATTTAAAAAACTCTGTTCTTATTTGAGTCAGATGTGATATGATCAGAACTTGTGTCAATTATGAAATCTCAGAGACTGAAGCTGTTTTAAGCAAACTGGGTTTTGTTCTTTTTTGCGGTATTTTATAAAAGAAAAATTTCATGCAGTAGTCTTGAAGGAAATATAAGACAGCAACTTTTCAAATTCAAACCAATTATTGTACTTATTAATACATAACTGCTGTACTTTAATAGTGTAACTGCTGTTAAAATACAGAAAAAAGACTTCAGTCCAGGCCTGCAGGATGGATGGAATGGCATGCCAGTATCTATTCACATTACTTAGGCAAATATATGCCTCCAAGCAAACACATTCAAATCAATATTAGTTTCCTTGTCCTTCTTTCCCAATCCAGATCTAATTGCCTATGTTGTAATATAATTGCTTCTTCCAAGCTTTTGGATTTCATTAACTACTTTTAAAGAAGAAATCAACTTGCAATTTTTTGATTGTAAAAGGATGGGATACAGGCCATTATAGTGATTTAATTTTTAAAAGGAAAGCTGTGACTTTCAGGAATTGAATTGCATTCCAAGCAGTAAGATTGTGGTACAGTCAAACATTTTTAGATGCCTGCAAGGATCACAACTGGCAAAATGGTCTGAGATACTTACAAAAGCCAAATATTAGCTAATCTTTCTGTTGTTCCCTCTGGAGTAAACAGGAGAAGGCCTTGTCCTTGAAAGCCACCAAATTAGGGTCCTAGATTGAACTGGACAAGCCAGGAACTTTTCTATAGACTATTGAAAGTCAATTAATGCAGGCTAGTGTCATTTAACCTTTGTGGAGGCCTGAACTGGTTTCAGTGCCAGTTTTATTTCTCATTTCAGGAACTGGGAAGTTCCTGCTAACCAAGGAGCACCCAGGAGTACTACAAAGTGAGCACAGGGCCATGGAAGATGCCTGGCACTACAGGACTACAGGTTTTGACTCAAAGGACAAACATTGATGGTATTACATTCAACATCTAATACCAAAAGTTTTTAGTTTTTTAACAACAATCCTGCTATATTAAGAGATTCTTCCTCTTTCAATTGTCAACCACAATTTCAAAAGGTGGGTTTTTTTGTGGTTTTTTTTGGTTGTTTTTTTGTAATTTTGTTTTGTTTTTGTTTGTTTGTTTTTAAAATGAAAACACTGGACCAAATGGGTTTGGGAAGGAACAGATAGAGAAAAAATTAATAGAGTGGCAAAGTGAATATAAACTTAATACATTTTGGAAAAGTGACCATGGTATGGATTTTGCAGTTGTAGACACATTTCATTCCTAATAAATAAGAATATTGAAAAATAATTTGGATTTCTACTCTATTAATAACTTATTTTTCCTTTACAATAAGGAAGCTTCTTCACCAAAACATTTTGTATCTTCAATTCCAGTGGTGAACTTGGAGATGTTACAGTCCCCTGCTGATTAATCTCTTGAACTCCCTGGTAAATCACCAATAGTTACTAGCAAAAATCAAATTTTGAATTAGTACCAGAAAGAAAACAGAAATGCTGTTACAGCAAAGGCTTAGCCTTGCTGCAAAACTTTTGGTGAAAAGAGAGTGGAGAAAAATTTGAACAGGTTTTCTGGCAAGACAAGTTGTTGACATAGCTGAAATAATCCAATTCAAACTCTGTATGCTTTCTTCAAACTATAAAAGCTATTAGTTGCTCAAGAGAGTGCAGTCCAAATATCCTGTCTACCAAGACTCTACAGGTGCTGAGAAATCTTTTAGCAAACTTTACACAGATGATTTTTTAGAATAATGTCAGTAGTGTGATATTCAATCTGAATGCTCATCAGGTAACTTTTCTGGACTTTGAGCATGATACTTTTATACCAATGTCCATATGATGTAAATGTGACCAAATTCAGGAAACATTGAAAGGAAAGAAAAAAAGGGTCGTGAATTTACACTGACTTTTTTCATTCATAATTAAGATTACAACAGTATGGTCAGCAGCTCACAGCAATGGCCAGATGGACCGGGCAACAGGGGATGATAATGTGGAAACAACACTCAAAAGTGAATTAGAAACACATTATTTAAAAGTTTCCTAGTTTTTATAGATGAACAGAGAAAACAAGATACAAAACTGAAGGCCCAAAGCAATAACACAATATTTCTCCATGAACTCAATACACTTGCCAATACCCCCAAGAAGAAAATACTTTCCTCTGCAGTTCCTTCCTATTTACAAGAAACTGGCAATTCAAATATGGCTTATTTGAAAAGAATAGAGTCATTCTAAGTTAGATATGATAACTTCAGTATATCCTTGAAGAGTCAAAAGTGCAATTAAAAAAATACTTACTTATTCCACGCTTGCCTAAGGCTTTTAGGGCCGTACTGTGTAAACCGTTCTGTAAGAAAAAGGGGTATAGTCAATTACTTCACTAAACCCAGGATTTATTTAAAAATATTTATTTACTGTCAATTTTCATCATTTCATAGCTTTTATGTATCTTATGCAGCTCAAGTCCTAAGACAAGGAAAGAAAACTAACCTATGAACAATTGCCATACAAACAGAGGAAAAAAAATGCCAAAACAAAACACTAAAACCAAAAAAGGCCCCAACTTGTTAAACCAAATCAAACCAAACCAGCGTGACCTAAAGCTCATTTACTCTGGCATCACCAGAAATTGAAAGATTTACAATTATTTCTAAAGTAGTTTTTGCCAGCTATGGGAAAAAAGAAGCCTGAAATCTAGTTTTTTCTTCTTCATGACAAATACAATTCTCTACAGCCTCACTGTCATATTTTTATACTTCTCAGGATGAGTAAGAGTAAGTGTGGGTCTCTGTGACACACAGGGGCACACAGAACGTGGTGGACACGTAAGAGTCCATTTCCTAAAGAATACATATAAATAATGAACAGAAGTAACAAGTACAATGGCAGCTTATTTACTCCAATACTAAGTTCTTTAGTTGAGCTAGAAGTATTTTCCCACTCATATCCAAGAAGATGCTTGATCTGCAGTAGGACTTTAGCTGAAAAAGGAAGATGCTCTGTAAGCTGCTGCAGAAACGAAGGGTCAGTCCTTTGTTAGCCTCTTGAACAGGAGCTAAGTGCCTCTCAGAAGGCAAAAATCAAGTTCAGCTGGAGAACAGAGCAACATTTTCCATGGAGACTAGTTGCACAGAAATTCTGCCATGCAGACTGGTACTCACCCTGGCCAGCTACCCTAATGTGATTGCATTAGTTGCTGTGTAAAAGTTCTAAACTCGCAAAATACTCCATAAAATAAATAAATAAATAAACAGCTTCCTCTCCACCCATGTGCCTGACACTTAATAGACCCAGTGTACAGCTGCAATACTATTTTTTAAATATATATGCACACAGGTGTGCATGCATCTCACCATGAAAAACAGCTGTAAATGTAACTTCAAAGGAGTGGTGTTCAAATTCCTGTATTTGTATACTTGCTTGTATAATTTCTAAAGTTGTCATGTACATTTCATACACAGTCAGTTCTAAAGATGCCAAAACCAAGGCAGAAGCAAATTCCTAGCATCAATGTGGATGCCTTGATTTTCTTTGTTATCCCTATTTTTTTAGGGTTTTTTGCCCCTTTAAGTAAAAAAACAAATGCAGAAGCTTCAATTCTCATTGAATTCACTATTGGAAGTTACTGATAATCAGTAGACTTGCAAACTGTGTCTGCAGACCACATTTACAAGTTTTGTTGCTTTAACCATACTGATACAGTTAAAGAAATGAAATCACTCCCTTTTAGATATGTGTGACAAGTGTGCTGGAAACTGGAAGCTACAGGACTATAACCCTTCAATTTTAGTTTGCAAATAGGAATTAAATACATATATGGAAATAGATACCTATAAAAATTGGAAAAAAATACTTTCTGTATTAAGTAAATTGTCCAACCATAACACTGTCAATTCATTTATGACAAGGGACTGAAAAATAAAATGCAGCTGGACAGTGCTCTGTAATAACATGTCTGAGATGCACATGGGAGTTCAGCTAATAAACTGCAAATTTGCACATTAATCAGTTTTGGTGCAGAAAAATCTGTGTGGAATGAGAATTGAACTGACTTGAAGCAGTGCTGAAAAGGTAACCTGGACCTAGAGAGAAACAGATTTTGATTTTATCTGTCATTCTGCAATGTGTTTTGGTCAGATACTGAGCTGGTTCAAACTGGCACAGCAACACTGACTTCAACAGAGCTGCATCCACTTAAAACATTTGAGAAGTATCATGCACAACACATTTTCTTGACCAGAGTAACTGGTGTTTATTTTAATTAATTTAAGCTTTTTTTTTACTGTGGGACGAAAGCCCCAGTTAACCACCTGGGCAAATTGCCTTAAGGCTTTAATGCCCAAAGATCTGTTCCAGTTCTGCAAAAAAAAAAAACAAAAAAAAAAAAAACAAAAAAAAACCAAAAAAAAAAAAAAAACCAGGAAAACTATTGCTTATGGCAGATGAAGTTTTACTGGAAAAATGATGGAACCAGTTATGTAAATTCTATAAGGGACACACATGAGCAAAACAAACTTCTCAAAGGGATCTTTGCTGTCTACAGTTCCAGTCCAAACACCTTTTTAAGTCAGTACCTTATATATTTATCAGGCAGGAAGAAGAAAAACTGGGGAGGAAGACATGGAGAGGGCAAAGCCCTGTCTAGGGAGAGGCAAAGGTTTAGTCCATAGTCCTTAATTTCAAACTCCATTGAATATGCTGTGACTGCAAACCCTGCTTCTCCACACTATTGGAATCAACTCTTTCCTCTCTACTCAAGCAGGTTAAGAGGCTGCTTTCTTCACATGCTTTATACAGAAAGGAGCCACACATTGATAAAATAACAGCTCACTTTTTTCTACATAATTTTGTGGTCATGGCTCCAACCAGAGTCTTACTAACTTTCATGGACATGATAATTAGATGGGACTATTGTGTTAATTAAGCCCAGCTTCATGTATGTGCCAGCTCATAGTATTTTTCTGAATTCATCCATGAGAGAATAACAAAGCAGTGAAACCAGCTGATTTTGGTTTCAGAGTTGCCAGAACAGAGAAGTTACAATAATCTTGTCCTTGAGCTCCTCCACCATGGTGCAGATTTTCAAGTCCTGAACTATGAAACCACAAAATCATATACCTAAAACCACCAAACTTGCCACCCCAAGCAAAAAAAGAGGTAATTTAACTTCAAATTTTTTATCTTAGCATCTCTTGCTTGTGCTGAATTTATCACAGAACCAAATTCAGTCTCACAATTACATCCCCAAGTTTGCTTCTGAGTCACTTTTCAGAGTGAACAACTCCCACACACCTGTCTGAATGCCTCAGTCCTTTACTGCTCCATGGATGCAATAAAACCAAATCTAAAGCTATACATATCTGACTGTGACCAACTGCACAAAATTACATTCTATGATACTTTCAAGAATATAGCTTTGATATTTCTTTTTTCAGAAGCTGCCACTGATATGTACATAAAGAACAGTAATGTAAGTCTGTATATGAGACTGCGAATTCTGCAGAATTACCATGAATTCTCCCCCACAAAAGAAATCTTTGCCTGACATACTGAGAAGCAACAGTACTGGCAATCACAATCTCAGTCCAACCCTGTGTAGCAAAAAATACCTCTCCCTCAGAACTGAAAAGCAAACATGGACATGTGAAAATTTCATGCAGACACTCACATGTTCACCACCCACACAGCCATCCTCCAGCACATGCACACCATGCTCAAGAGCACAAGGTGCACCATCTTGCTGAGGCAGCTGCTCACTCTCATCAGGCTGAGATTAAAGAAACATGAAAATCTGTATGTTTACAGATCAGGATTTGATCTCAAATGTATTTTGAATTTTTACAGCTCAAATTGTAGGTATATATGCTGGAGTTCAAATATTGTTACATTATTATTATTTAATGTGGGGTTTTAAAATAAAAACTCTGGAAGGCCACACAGTAAGCACATCTGAAATTTAAAGTAAAAATTGTGATTTTAATTTCTTTATGCATACACTTCAATATTTGCCAATCTTTTGGGAACAAATTCAGGAAACAAAATATGCAGTCAACATCCTCACTAACAGATATGTTTCACTGTTACAGAGCTGGCTTTTCACCTAGGGGTGAAAAGGGTGTGGTATTTCACCTAGTAAAAGGTGAATTTTTGCTTATGTGAAACAAAAGAAGAAAGAGATTTTTAGTTTAGTTTAAATTGCACAGCACCTTAGAGTGTTTACTATTTGCTTCTTAGAAGTGGCACGTCCACAATTAAATGCAGTCTAAAGAGATGCCTGTATAGGACCACATAAATAAAAGCTAACACAGAGTATTCCTATTTGTTACTGGAAAGATGTAGCATAATTTTTACTCTCAGGATGTCCCAAGAGTATCCAAAAGGGCAAGGCTGACATGTCCCTCCCACAGCCTCAGAACCAAGAGTCACTGCTCAGACATGGTGAGTGGGGCAGCTGCACAAACCTTCTGCTGGCAGCACAAGGACCTGAGCTGCTCTTTGCCTCAGGCCTTGCAGCACAGCTCACTCAATGCCTCCTTTGCCAAGGAAGTTTTTGGGACTGTGCTCCACAAACAGGAGCATCAAGAGGCTATTGGAGTAACAACTGCAAAATGGAAGCAGAAGTGAGATACCTGAGGAAGAGAGGAGGGAATTTCTTGGGCTAGCTAATTTGACAAGTTTGATGCACAAAAAAAAAAAAAAAAAAAAAGTGTTTTTAAAACAACTGCTTTCAAATTCTGGCCAGTTTGAAGGTCTAGGGGAAAAAAAAAAAGCCTGGACAGAAAGCTCATCCATTGCACTCAGCAGTACTAAGTGGTCCTTTCTTCCTTCCTTTCTTTTTCTTTCTTCTTTCTCTTTCTTTTTCTTTCTTTCCTTTCTCTCTCTCTTTCTTTTCTTTCTCTTTCTTCCTCTCTCTCTATCTTTCTGTTCTTATTTCCTTTAGACAACCACCCTACAGCAACCCTGTTATATGTGCATACTCACTTGTGTGCCCACAACCTGCATGTTCTACACTGCAAGCATCATTATCTGCCTGATAAACATGCTCCATCTGACAGCCCTGCATCAAGGGCAGGTTCAAACAGAAGCCAGTTTCAGCAGAACTCACAAGTGAGCTTATTAGCAGACCACTGCAGCAATACTGGTCTGCTGTGAGAATTGAAAAAGTAAGCACTTGCATTTTAAGTAACATAAAACAAGATGAGGGGGTTTTCCACTTTTATCAGTCAGAAAAACACATGAACTGTTATACCTTTGCCATGTTTGCTTTAAAAGGACCTAGGATAGACAAGAAAAGCTACAGAAGGAATTAGAGGCAGACTACATTTTGATTTTCAGCTTCTTTTTAACAGTATTGATAATCAGCTTCTAGGCTAAACCAAAGAACTTAAAATGCAGTTTGACTTCAAGGCATTTTTTATGTTGCTAATCAAAACATGATGGCTAATATGCATTCCTTGATTAATGTTCTTCTCTATTTAAAACCAAACGTGATTAGCTTAAATGCAAATATTTAAACATCACCATAATTAATATTTTGAAAAGTCTAATTCATTCTTTCTTTGAAAGCGTTTTCTTTACATTCAATTTAAAATCTAACGTGACTAACACTGTATTGTGGTATATAAGACATATACCATTTTTAGTAAAGATTCAATGCTAAAATTATTCAAATTATGTTAGCAAAAGATATGAAGACAACTTTCCATAATGACGAGAAAATTGTCAAGCACTATCATATTTGCAGCAATTACAGTTTTTACTGAAGTTCAATTATAACCAGAGTTTTACCAAATACATGAGCTAGACTTTGGAGTTGTGAATGCCAAACATTTTGAGAAAAATTACAGCTCCCTCCCGCCATCCCATCCTCTCTTCTTCCTTCTATTTGCTTTAGAAGAGCACAGTTTGTATAAAGAGGAAGAATAGCTGCTGTTTTCTAGATTTCCTCCTGAGCATGAGTAGAAAATGTAATTTTAATACCCATCATTGTCTGAAGCATTGGAGCCCTACATTAAATGGTTCCACCTTTTGGCAGAGCTCACCTTGCCTCCCCTGCACACATAGTAAGTCACTTTAACTTCTCAGCTTAATGTAGTTTTGCTTAAAGAATGGTGAAAACACTGACAACTCTGCTTCCCTTGGGTTGTGGATACCACAGACTGAAGAAACACTAAATAATACAGTTTTGTTTTGGCAAAAGAGGGGGAGGAATTCAAAATTAATTCTCCTTTACAAATAGTCCTCCTTTCTTCAAGTAACTCAAATTCTTGAAAACTACATCTACACCAGCAATTTAATTGAGTTTGAGAGTGTTTGGCTGAGACACCATCACTGTCCTGTAGCACTGCTGCAGCACCTCCCTCTTCCATCCTCCAACACAGGAGCTGGGGATTTCTCTTAAGGAAGCTTCCTAATGCCCAGGAATTAATCATTTGTAAATGCTAATTGTCATGAGGTAAAGGCAATCCAGAGGCTGCTCTGACAGTCTCACAGCAGAGGCTCCCACATTGCCTGGGAACACTCCCTGGTATCAATGCAGATGTAAACAAGAAGATATTGACTCAGCAGGTAGCAAAATGTTGACAGGCTTTGGAGAAACTCTATAGGAAAAACTGCTATGGAAGTTAGAAAAGCCATATGTTCTCATGTACAGGATGTTCATGTGTTTGTGCCAAAGGAGTTCAGTCTCTCAGTCCAGCCCTATTCTAAATGAAGACTTAATATTTTGGAAAAAATCTGGCTGTCAATCAGCCATTAAGATGCACATAAGTAGCTCATATTTCTAAACCAAATCTATATTTATTGATCACCTGGGAAGTAAAGTAGAAATCCTGAGTTAGAACTCCAGCTCTGCAGAGGTTTTGTCTGTCATAGATTTATGAGGTTTTAATAAATCCACGAAGTCCCTGGCAAAATCAATGTTATGCACAATTTCCTATGAATGCTTTTTCCTCACTTTTTGTGTTCTGCTTTCTCTTTAAGGAGAGACTCTTTCTTACCTCTTTTCATCCTGGCTTTAAGGATTCTCTTTTAAAAATCAGTGCTCAGCAGATGCTTCCATTGTCTCATAAAGGCACCTTTTCAGGTGTATTACCCTCCATTGTATCTGATCATTTGTGGAGCATTGTGAGGTTGAGTCTCCTACACCATCAGGCCAAGATTAAATATTTAACTTTCTTTCACCTAGAAACAGTATTGTGAAGAAACTGATGCACAGTGAACATTACAAAGTGTTCTCATGTTTTTTCCCCCTTCCTAACAAGTTCCTTCCTCTCCTTGACCATTACCATCTCTTCATTGCCACGGACACTTCATTTATCTTCTACTGTGACCATTTCTTATCTTCTCCCATTTTACTCACTGACAGTTCCTCCTGATAAATCTCTACTTAACTTCCCAGGATGGAGGTTACACAGCATCAGTCCCAAACACTAGCTGAGAATGTCAGAAAAGTGAAAACTTGATTTAAGTGTAGATATTTATCCAAAGGCTTATCCTGCTCATTTTTTTGGACAGGACTCAATCCAGGAGAAATGGCTGGAGAGGGAAAGTTGATAGGACTCCAGACTAAAAAAAAAAATGGGAGATTTAATAACAATGAAGAACATAATGCTCAAAAAATCAGGAAGACTTGGACACAAGACTGACAAGGAAGCAGCTTGTTTGGGAATACTGCTTCACCTCTACTCATTTAGATAAGACATAGTTAATGTCTACTTTAATTCATTCCTAAAGACACAGGATATGATTGGTGTTTGAATCTGTTTTAGCTCAACAAATCTACATATTTCCTAAAGTATTGCAACAAAAGAGAGAATAGAGAAAACATGTTCTCCAAATGGAGGGGAACATGTTCATCATTGTCTCTGTCCAACAGCCTGTAACATGGGGCTTCTCGTGTGGATGAAACATCTAGATTTTATTGAACCATCAAGATTTTATTGAACCAGAAACTAGCACCTTTTCACAATTCCCTCAAACTGTTTTCCTGTTTGAGGGCAGATAATTACTGTCACAGCGATCCAGAATGCCTGGGATTCATTGGTGATGAGACCATTGAAATGATGATTCCTGAGTACAGGAAGACCCTCTCAAGATTATAGCATCCTTAACAGCTTCAAAGGGAATCACAGAGGTAACCCAAAGTCATTGCAATACTCCTGAAGTATTTCAGGTCTTTCAAATGCATTATTGAGGTTATCCTTAAGTAACTTACTAAGCAGGACATGTGTACCTGTGTGTCTGTGCTCACAGGTGCAAACACAAACTGAGAAGACAGAGGCTGCAGCACACAGAAAGCTCAAAGACCAGGCCAGCTTTTAGCTTTAAGTATCTTATATATTACTTGGAGCATTTGCAAGACAGTAAGTAATCTCAAAGGCAGACAAAATACAAGCTGTTTTGTGACTTTTTAAATGGCAAACAAAACTATGAACATTTTATTTTCACTATTATAAGCTGTTAAAATCACCTAGGTTAGGGGTCTAAACGACCTAGAGCCATCCACAACTAGCCTTAGGAACATATCTCTTATTCAGGCTTAGAAATGTTCCTACATATTAAGATGTCAGAGATCACAGTTATTAAAGCACTGGATGCTTTCCATAATAATCAAGACCCTTGGCCACTGTAGTAGAGACTAATACCAAGTTTCTCAGACATGTTTCTCCTAGTAAACTGTGATTAGCTCTCTGCAGCACAAGACTGTGCCCTGTCAAAGCACAGTGTGAAAATTAATTATTGAAGTCTGTATGCAAACAAGAAATGCAATGAAATTCTGTTTCGACTCTCAATAGTCTTCCCAAATCCACAGGCATTTAATGTGCTCAGCATTTTTAAAACTATAATAATCATTTATCACTGATACTTTCTGTTCAAGTGCTTTTGTTTTATGCCTGCACAACTCAAGTTTTAGAATTAAAGCCTTGCCTGAGTGAACGTTGGCATCCTCACCAATGCTTTATGCACTTCTCAGTTTATCACAATTACTGTTAGCAGCTATCAGTTTCAAAACTTACTGTCACATGCAAAGCACAGGAGTTAATTAACCCCATATCACATATATTTAAATACAGTAATTTCACAAATCTTCAAGAATAATGGGATTGGTTCAGATTTGGCAAGACATTTCAGGATACTTCACTATTTTGCTAGGAAAAGGAACAGATTAAGTAATCTTCAAAGAATCACAGAATATTCTGAGTTGGAAGGAACCCACATGGACCATTGGGTCCAACTGTTAAATGTGTAATTAAAGCTTCAACTTTCATTTTTGCTCCTAAGAAGTCAGGCAGGAAAGCTAGAGTGTAAGAGCAATTTCAGACCATCAGGGAGGGGAGCATGGCTGGTTGAGCACCTGTAGAAGATGATGCAGCAGCCTTACCATATCCAGAAAGCTTTGTGCACAGAACAGCATGAAGGAAAGCACATTTTTAAGAAGTGACAGAGAACCTGGTGTCCTTGACCAAACATCTCCAACAACCTTAAAGGCCTGAGGAAATTGTATTTATTCCAGCCCAGCTCATAGGTCAGAGCATCTTTTGCAGAGCATACCTTAGGTGCTGCTACCCCAGAATGATCCCAGAGGAATGTGTTTTCCTGCTCTAACAATTCCACATGTACCAGCATAAATCAGTTTTGGGGTATGCAAGCCAGTTTTGGTTGTCAGTGAGATGATGCTTTCTGTTGCTATAATTTCTAAAAACAGCAAATAAGGAACCATAAGACAAACAAAAAATCCTTTAACAAGGTCATCAAGGATAGAGGGTGCACAACATTATGTGTACAGAAGAGGAATTTTATTTTTTGAGTGCTCCCAGACCTCCACAGTGTAAGGGAATTAAGAAGCTCAGTGCTTTGCATTAACAGGCCCTAAAAAGATTAAATTATTGCCAGCAAGAATAGTAATTACTCTGACTTACAAATCTACATACTTCACAGATGTGGAAAGGGTCTCAGAGAACAAAGCCCACACCATGCAGAAATGGTGAAAATACTGAGTGACCATTTTCTGTCTTGGAGGCACCTTTCCTCCTGTCCCCACTCTGCATTTGTATAAATATTATGTATTCATAGCTGAAAAAATCCATAGTCTGGGATGGAGAAAATAAGAGCAATTCTAACACAATGCCTGTATAAAAATTAGATTTAATGATGTGCCTACAGTGGATTTATTTCCTGATGTACTTCTGCGGTAATAAACCCACATCCCTTGACACACTTGGAAGTCAAACCGAATAATGAAACCAGGACATTTCTTGGCTGCCATCTGCTGTTCAAAACTTTCCTGTATCTCACAGAGAAAGAAAAACAAACCAACCCAAAGAGCAGTCACTGACACCTTCAGGCTTTTTCCTTCTCTTTACTATTCTTGCTAAAACCAATGCTTTTGGGATGCTTTTACAGACCACCACATTTCTGTAAGGATTCTGTATTTGCTCACCTTTCAATCAGTATCAAGAATGAGAAACACAAAACCTTGTAAACTTAATGACACAGTGTTTAAGGGAAGAACACTGGAGTATTTTTAGTACTTCAGTGAACAACTGTTAAAGAAGTTTCTACTAATTCACTACAGAACACTAGAGTGTGATTTCACTATACAGCAGTAAGTCAGCAGTAGGACAGAGACTAAAAAGCAATGTGCAAGAGAGTTGTCTGCATTCCTATTTTTCAAGGCTTTCTGTCACTATCAGGGTAAGCCCTACAATACATTTGTTTCTCTCTCTCTCTTTTTTTGGGAACTATCTAAATCTGTTTGTCCTTTACAACTCCTCTGCCTCATCCCCTGCCTACTCATTCCCCTGCTTTTCCATATTTAAAAAATGTATTTCTAAGATCCCCACTCAGAAGTTCACAAAATTATATATACATATTACATACTACATGCATGCATGCATACATACAAAATATATAAATTACATACATAAACATGCATACATATATAGCATAATGAAGCTGCCCACATCCTCCTGGTCTCTAGGACACAAACTGCTCCCTCTCACAAAAAGGTATCAGATGGTGAAACAGTTTTTCAAGGATGGTTATAGAGTATGACAACTGTAAATACAACACATATTAAAAATTAAAATTAGTATCTTTCTTTGTAGAAAGATACTAATAGAGGATCTAGTCATAACTTCAGTTTCCTCAATTTCTTTTCTCTACCCTTTAGTTTCCTTTAGTATTTGTCAAAGTTTGGTGCGCTCTGCTGGAAAAGTAATCCTAACAGAGAATCAGCACACTAGCTGAAGCCTGAAAGGTACAATTCTCAGTGGCTGAGGAGTGCAAGCAGGTCAGGGCTCGTGCTGCAACAAACAGAAGAAAACAAAAAAGAAACGGAAGAAATTAAACAAAAGAAAACCTCCCCTTGAGCACAATAAAAAGTAAGCAGCTGGAAGAAGCTCATCATGGTTCACACACTGCACACCAGGTCATTTTGATCTCCTGTGATCAGGGATGTAATTATCTCTGTTGTGTACTTCCAGAGAGGGAATTTGGAGGAACTTGGTGCTTCAGCCTACCTGGTTTGAAATGGGGTAAGGAGTGGACTCCAGGCCACGTATCTTCATTTGGTGTTCCAAGTACCTGTACAAAAAAAAAAAATTAAAAAACACATTGTTTTAATGGAAAAGACTTAACAAGTCATAGCACCATAGAAAACACAATCTAAACTCCAAATAGGCTTCTTCAGTGGGGGATGAAGAGGAAGAAAGTACAAAAGGTTAAATGATTACAGCATTTCCAAGGTACCAGAGGAGTCTATAAAGCAGAATGGGAGTGCTGGGTTCCTGTCACACTGCCTGTTTAACCAATGGATGTTAAAGCTACTTTTCATTGACATGGATCAAACGGTCTGAGAGCACTGGTGTTACAGAAGCTAGATAATTTAGCTCAGAAATAACTTCAATCCTTAGAAATTTAAGTTAGATAAACAGATATAAATAGATGCTAGGATAGAAGATTTACACAGATGGTAAAGAGGATTATCAAGAGTGTGGCATGAACAAGAATGCACAGCAAAGCGTTGTTATTTTAACATGGCTGCAGTACACATAAAAATAGTAAATTCTTAGGAGATAGATTTTATTGACTCGTGCATTATGCTTTGTCTTTATTCACTTCAACTGTCCTCCTTCTTGTAATGTAAGTCAGACCAATTTACAGCATTAAAGTATTTACACTTCTCACATGCATCTTATATTCTCTGTTCACATGAAAAGTTCACTCTCCATGCCCTTGACACAAGTAGCAATCAAAGGGAGAGAACTGCTCTAAGCAGTTCTCCCAAACCTGGTTTTCTTCATAGCACATAACTGTCAAGACTTGCTTTAAGTAAAGCCAGGAGGGACACTTAAATTACCAGCTCTAGAAACACATTTCTGAACAAACTGTGGAATTTAATATTTCACTAGTAGGATCTTTCTTTTCAAAAATTTGCACTCAGTTTCTAACATGAATGACAATGCTAGAATCTGTTGATATCTGTTATAACCTAAGGCCCTGGAATAAAAGGTTGGTATTCTGAGTGAAAGTAATTCACATTAGTCTGGTGCTTGTTTTGCATTATCAATGTACAAACGCCCCTCCCAGCTCTGCCCCTATCTGCCCTGGAGGTCATCTGAATGAATCTTTTGGATGTGCATATCTTGAGTCCTTGTGACATTCTGTGGTCACTTACATCAACATAAAGCAAGCGTGAAAATCTTTGGTCCAAAAAATGTGAATAAACAACATCTACTCCAAATCATTTGGAACTGAAGAGATATTTTTAAATTTTGTTTGCTGCAATATACACATAAATTAGGAGCATGAAAGGAAGGACACCATTCTAGAATGACTGTTTCATTTCTTAAACTATGTAAATGTTTCTTCACATTGATAAATTCAAACTGAAAAAAATTCTTAGAAGCAGGAATGGCAAGGTAAAACACAAAAAGTTTTTTCTTCAACTCTGCCAGAAATTTATGAAATTAAATTCAGAAATGAACTTAAAAACTTGAGACAAAAGTAAATGAACTCTAAAATAGTTATAATTTCTACTTCTGAGCTTTGCTTTATGAGTCTAAGGTCTCAAACTTATTGAGCAGTTTAAAATAGCCATGTTTCTAATCTAAGAATATTAATCTAAGGATATTTTTTCCTCCACAATCATATACAATAGGCAAACAGTCCAACTTGGATGTACTATGATCAGTAGAAGGTGAAAGCAGAGCACTAAGGTGACAATGGTGACAGTATCAGTGTAACTATAGAGTACACATTCACATAGCTATTTAGGTATGCAAATTCACCGATTTTATTCGTAAATATTGTTTGTAGCACATTTCTTTCAGTCCTTCTGATATGTCTTAATTGCCACTTGAATAAGATAAACTTGGCCCTGCAACCCTGATTCATCACAACACCTGTGTTCATCTCATTATTGCTATTAGAGAGAGCACAATGCTCTCATTAAACACGGAGCAAGTCTGGAGACACCCTCGACACAGGGTCACAAAGTCAATTTGCAAATAACTTCCACTTACCTTCTGTATTAATCAAGCTCCTGGTGCCAAGCACCTCCCAGACCAGGAGAGGGAGCCCGTGGATCAAAAACAGAGATTCTTGCATCAATTTAAATTAAGAAATAAGGTTCTCAACTTTGCAACCCCACTTAGTGAATCAAAGGAATATTCTCTTATTAAATAAGATATATTGGTTATGAATATATTTGTTCTGAATATTAAAAAAATTAGCCACATTCCTCTAAAAGTGTGTTCTTATTTGCCTCTTATTTTAGATGAGACAGAGGCAGCTATGGGACTGCACAGATAAAAATTAAAACCAGCTAACAAAATCTGTAATATTCACTTTTTAAAGGAATCATACTTAATTCAGTGTTTCTTGTTTCACTAGTTTTCCAATCAATTTCTTCACTAATATTCTAGCACATCTGCCATCACAATATCTAGGAGACAGCTACAAGTTAAGTTCTGTGCACTGGAGTACTCAAGCCACCTACAATACTTATACCTTCTCTCAGGGGCAGCAGTCAGGCTGAAAGCAACCGAGGGTTTCCTAGCATCTAAATGCCAACCATTTTTAAGGTAGAGACACTTGATAGTTCAGGAAAGGATCCAAACACCTTATTTTAATGCAAGGTACAAACACTATAAAGATCACCCTTCTCCCACACAATTTTTTAGCACATGTAATACAGAAATTTACAATACGTGACAACCAACAAACAAGGAGGAGAGGGCAGCAGTGAAAGAAAGAACTGTGGTTTTGGATAAGATGAAACAGTCACTGCCCACAGGTAAATCAACATAAAGAGATTT
This sequence comes from Calcarius lapponicus, assembly GCA_039654755.1. Lineage (NCBI taxonomy): Eukaryota > Metazoa > Chordata > Aves > Passeriformes > Fringillidae > Calcarius > Calcarius lapponicus. The sequence goes on from CM077464.1 coordinate 24,973,723, forward strand.
GTAAGCATCCCTTTGTAAGTGATTCTCCCAAGCAGCAACCAATCCCATTTTGATGAGTGGGATTAAGCAATCCAAAGCAATGAGTTTTGACATCTGCTATAACACAAAGCAAAGTGAGGTTCACACAACACCACAGTGGAGAAGAATCTGCCTTGTATTGCAGCTTATAACAAAGAATTAAGGCACCAATATGGAAAAGGGAAGGGAGAACCCAACAGTCTTCTGGTTTTACTGGAATACTGTGATACACTGTCACTTAGCAGTGAAGACTGATTATCCAGACCCAGACAACAGCTGAACACCAGGAACTGTTCTTTTACAGGTGACCTCCTAGCCCCAGCTTTCATGGTCCACCAATTCTCATCCTAAGCATGACACCAGGAGTTCTGCCTCCTCTATATTTTAATGCATCTTCTTTCCATTTCATCTTCCAAAACCATAAAAATCACCACTGCTGGCACAGCAATCAAGCTCCAACTTAATACTGGAAATAAACTTTTATTTAGCATTGAGAGCTACTTGAAAAATAAGACTAAATTGTTTGCTCTCTCTACTGATAATTTGCTTCTCAGTAAAGTAAGCATTCAGCTTGAGTGGTTCAATACCCTATTTTCTTTAAATTGAATTACTAACACAAGACTAATCTAAAATTCTCATATTTGGAATGGATTTAATGTTTTCCAGGGACCATGGTGATTATGGTTTCTGCAAGGAAGACTCCAAAATCTACTGAGGTTCTGCTGTTCCACACCACAGACAGCACTCTGGGATCTTTTTGTTCTCTGACAAGGCATATAAAATGTTCTCATTTGAAACTTGCTATTGAAAATCAGGACCAGATTTTAATTCCATTTGTAGGATGAGAAGTCTATTTCTATAAAAATAACAGATTTACAATACATCAGGGTACTGAGGGTCAAATACCTGTACTGCCAGTTGATATCGTTAGGGTTTGGCAGAAAGCCATAAAAACAGAACCTGCTGTTCAAATCTCCATACACAAGCATGATATACAAAGATTTCTTAGGAAAGGCAACAATAATGCATCAAGGGCTACTGAATTACCTTATTTTTTTAATATAAGAAAAATTTGGGGGTTAGCGTCTGGTTTTGCAAGGACTCACCATTCCCTGGTGTACAATGGAATAATTAATTTACAGTGAGCTTTGCACCACTCTACTAACACAAGTAGTCATGTTGTCCTGTGTTCTGCTTCAAATGCAAACCATCCCACGTTACTGCCATCTATTAGATGAGCAGCAGTGCAAATCTTTTCTACCAGCTCTTTCCCAATTGCTGGCATAATTAATAAAGAAAAGCATTTCCTTTTACACTACAAGTTTTGAATAGACAAAGCTGCATATTACTGATATGACACTTTAACCCTCGTTAGAGCTGATGGTCCTCAAGAAGGGTGATGGTTTGGACTTCAACAAGACAAAGAACCTGCAGCCTGTGGTATTATTCAGAGCAGAATGGAAGACAAGACCAGAATGTAAATGAGCTGCCTTTCCTTAGACAAGAATTATGGAAATCAGGCTAAATAATATGCATTAAAAGAATTTTAAATTCTTTTAATGTTAGGTCAACTTGATGAACAACCAAAGTTAAGTAAAAAAAGTGTCAGGGGAAGGCAATTTTTTTCCTTTTAAAAGAAGAGGGGTTTGTTTAAAAATGCCCTGAAATTTTAACTGGGCAAAGTTACAAGCTGGAGGTAAAAATGCTTTCTTATTTTATTGTACCTTTTAAGGATGTTCAAGATTTCTTTTCCAGTCTTCTTGTTTCCTGGGTAAAATATACTGCATTTAATGAATCCTTGGCTGTGATGTACCATGGGAGACTACAGCTCTTTGAGGAGCTGAACTCAATCAAAAGAGGAAGAGAATAAGCATTGCAGACCATTTCCAAATCAGCAATCCCTTTCTGTTGAGTGAGACTTGGTGGTTTCTGATGTTTGGTATTTCAACAAAAATCTTTTCTGTTCTTTGGAAACATATATATCTAATGAAGTTTTCAACCTAGTCAAACCCAGGTGTTTTCCATTTCATTAGGGGGAAAGTACATTACTGCTTTAGATTTGCCTCTTGAGGAGCAGTGTGGGGTCCAGGGTTTTTTCTACAGCAGCTCCATCACTCTCAGAGCCACCTCTGAACACAGAATTTCTGCTCTGGAAGAGCAATGGTGCTAAGCCATTTGTCCAGATGATCCACCTACAGCCACATTCCCTTCCTGAGGAGCAGAGTCAGGTAGATCTGAACCACATCCTTCACAATCTGGAAAAGTTCTGTGTTACAGCCCAATAATGTCAGTGAGCACAAAGTACAGGTAGCAGTGAAGACCAAAGAATGAACTTCAACTTAGCATTTGGTTTTGGTATAACAGGTTAGAAAAAGCTTTCAGTAACTATTTGTGGATTATGCATGCTGAGTCAGAGTCTGCTGACTGACAACTGCAGCGAGGCTTCCTTTGGCTCCCTCCTGGGCACAATGGTGACAGCTGAGTGTCAAGTTTAATATCCAAAAGATAGAGTCAGAAATGGTACTGCCTCAACACCAATCATTTCTTTCATTTCTTCACATCAGGAGTTTAGAGGTTTGTTTTTTGCTGTTCAGTTTCCATAAGGGCCTGTAAATCTATGAATTTGTGTAATGCACTTGCAGGTTTGATAGCAGCCAAACATTTTACCCTTAGGAATGCTGTGGAAGTTCCAGGGTTCACAGCTGCAGTGAAAAAGTCACTTCATTTTTGCTAAGATGGCAAGAATATATTTATTTGGATTTGTGAAAAGTAAAGGCCACATGTCTATTCATTGTCCTTGAGATTTAGAATATTGAAGTCTTACTTCATTAAATGAATGGCAAAAAATTATATATAGTTCCTAGACCAGGAATCCATGCCAATTCAAAGCTGAAACAAGTGAAGTAAGATTGTGTAATCTAGGCAGTCTCTTCCCATGTGGAAAGTAATAAAGGCCTTGTTCAGAACCTGAAAACTGTATTTTAGTAAAATTATTTTTCTTACATAGCAAACTTTCTGTGTTTTTTATCAGTCAACTGTCATCAAAATATCCCTTCATTATTCCCACACAGGTAAGAAATTAAATATCAGTGAAGCAGATTAAAAATATAGGAAATGTAATGCAACAGATTAAGCATACAGAAAACATAACTTGTATGATTCCTCTTCAGAACAAAAATGTTAAACACTTTGCAGACAAATACAGAATTTCAAATTTTTATTCTTAGCTTTATGTGTAAAACAAGTGGTAATTTTGTTTGGTTCCTTATATGCAAATGCTACCAGAATCATGAAAAAATCCTTACAATGACAATACATGGCAAAAGGAAAAAGAAATTCAACAGCCACCATTTTATATGCACAATGGTAATGTGCAAAAGAATTTTTAATGTGATCTGAGTTCATTCAGGAAATTAAATCAGAATTGTGGATTTAAGAGAAAACAAGACTGGTTAGAAAACAAACTGATTGGAGTATTTATTTTGCAAGTTATTTTGTAAATGATCTAAGCATGGTCTTAACAAAAAAGAAAAGAAACTATTAAATTCTTTCACTAGCCTTATGAAGTACCTGCTACACAGATGATGAGCTTGGGACACAAGAGCAACAGAAAAGAGAGAAGGCACCTCCTCACCAATCCCATAAACCTGTTCTTGCAGTAAGGAAAGTGATGCTGTTTTGTGAAAAATTTGAAGTTATTGAAGTTTATTCTTTAAGGTGAAAAAAGAAGCAGCAAGAACAGAATGAGGCTCAACAAAAGCCTGACTCAGGCATCAAGTGGAATATCATCATTCCATTATATGTGGGTAATTGAACCACTTCCTTTAAGCATAAGAAGTGATTCAATACATGAAGCTGTATTCTAAAACCTTGGGGTAGTGTGCCAGTATGCATGAAGGAAGCAAAATATTCCCACAACATTCTAATAACACACATTCATTTAAAAAAAACAAACCAAAACATCAAACTCAACTAATATTTTTGCTTTGGCCCTGTCAAGGATGAAAAATGAGGTACTTGAAACAGTAGAGGGCCCAACTGTTCTTAACTTCCTTTCCCCACGAGGCAAAATACAATGAAGTCTTGCCAGGAAACCTTTTTAATATGTGATTTTTTTTCCATCCTTACTTATGTACATAAACAATATTTTAGTAGCTGTCTGCATTGCAAAGTTAAATTTATTCCAACACTGTTTCCATACCATTTGCAGCACGAGTAAATTCATCATTCTCCTCATACCCACAGCGACCACAGGCACCTTTCTGAGGGAGCCTGGCAGGGGCAGCAGCGCAGCTGTGCCAAGGTGAGGAGGGCAGCGGGGACTGCAGAGTGCCCAAAGCCCCCCAGCCCTGCAGAGCCAGGCTCTGCCCACCCAACCTGCGCCAGCTGGGACAGACAGCTGGGAGGAGGAGGAGGAGGAGAAGGAAGAGCTGAGCAGCCCTCACTGCACACACAGCTCTGCAGAGCAGCAGCACAAGATGAAATGGAACCCCCAGCCCTACAACAGAGCACCACGGGGGTTTGGCATGCCAGGGTCCTTAAATGTTCACTCAGGGGAGGGTTTTGGCTACTCCAAAATAATACGTACTAAATGCTTACTACACTTTGACAGGGCTGGTTTGGTGATTTGATGAGATGACTTTTAGAAACAAATTCTGTCCATAATCCAAACTGAACTGGAATCAGCACAAAACTGGAGTATTTAATCTAAATTTCACAACGAGGAAAAAGTAAGGGTGAAACAACTCGTACAGGACTGTGACATCCTCTTCCTACAGGGAGTCAGTACATTTCATCATAAGGCCCTAATTTAGTAACTCAGAACATTCATAAAAGTTCACATGGTGGAAGAAACTGGCTTTTTAATTTAGTGATTCTTACTAAAATGTTTATGTGAATGAGATGAATGTTAAAAAAGAACTAGAAAAAAAGGATTTGGCAAGCTTATTTTGAAAGTAAGAGGGGCCTAGTCTGTAGAGACACAATCTGAAATTAGCAGCAAAAGGGGAAAAAAACGAAACTCCTGACAGAGACTGCACTTTCCCTCAAACCAGTGCAACCATGCAGCAATTTTGCCAAATCAAAAGCTAGTTAAACAGTGATGTACATGGTAAAAGGACATTGTTTAGCTCCAAAATGAAAAGATGGCTCCTCTGTGAGGGATGCTCCATGCTGAACTGCTACAAGCAGAACAGATATCCTGTCCTTTCATCTTTCCCAGCCATCTCTGCTCAGGAGTCTCCTTCTATCAGCAAAAATTCCCATAATCAGAATTTAAAAATTCTGACATTAAACTAGACTTAGGTTCTCTGGTATGTGCTTTGGAGCTGCAGAAACTATAAAAGACCTCAACAGGATGAAACTGATACTTATTAAGAAGCGAAAAGCTTTTGTAGACCTCAAAAAGCTGTGTATCAGGAAAAGACTAGGAAGAAAACTCATGTAGAAGACTCAAGCTAACCTCAAAAGATTTCTCTCCCCCTCTACAAGGAGAGAAGTTTGGTCTTCTGTCATTGACAGAGCTTGTGAGCTCTCAAGTAAGGTTACAGAGAGGGAATGATTTCACTGAGGAAGATTGGTGCTAATACAAGTGAAGAAGCAGTTGCTGCTGCTACCTGTGCTGGAAGGTCTCTTCCTCACTGCTTGGGAACAAACAGAACGCTTTTCTTTACTGCAAAGCCACCAATTTTCTGCCAGAAGGACCCCGTGGCTCACAAGTCATGCTTGTTTACATATTCTTTACAATCTGCTCTGATTTGCTCTGTACAGATAGTGATATGCTCTGCATTCCACATTTCCTATCCTGTCTAGGCTGCAAAGCCTTTGGAACAACCCACCCAAACAGAGAGTTCTCTCCAAAACATGCACTTTAAAGATTTATTTCTAATTTTTTTTACTGACTTATTTTCTTTAAACTGGAAAAGGGGAATAAAAATAAAAGCCAAAACCTTGTGGGAGGCTTGTCTGAAATGTACTTCCAGAAGTCCTGCTGTGCTGGCTCAGCAGCTTGCTCATTTGAATTCCAGGTATGCACTATACAGGGTTTTTTGGAAATGCTGGCTTATCAGAAAAGCAATGCTCCCCTTGGATCATAAAGCTGGCTTTATGGTCTTTTTGAAGACCATAAAACTGGCTCAGTTAACACATATGAATTCCTACCTGGTGTTGTAGTATCCAATCTCATTGGCACAGCCAAGCTATGCCATTGCATCAGGATACTTAAGGGCTTAAAGCTGCCATTCAGCTGGAAAGCTTCTTTAAATAATTAACAGACCAAAGTATGCAAGAACAGCAAGAAAAACCCTTTTTATTTTAAACAAAATTACATTTCTTCACCATGGTGTCATTTAACTTCAACTGTTTAAACAGACCAGACCATTTGGGATCACATCCTTTCTCCACAAGGATTTTCTCTGCCCCACTGGTTTTCACAGGAACCAATCAAGGTTCCCCCAGAACAAGCCCCTACTCCAAAGCAGTGAATGCACAATGCACTTCTCTGATGCTGGAATTCTTTTTCTCTGGCCTGGTGCCCAGTCCCAGCACATCAGAGGAAGGATTGTGCCTGGTTCTGACACCACACCAGACTCACCACGCCCCAGGAGCAGCACAAGCACAGCACAATAGAAGCTTGTGACACGTGCTGCTTTATGGGATAGAAATATACTTGCAGAGGAAAGCTTTTGTGCTAAGGCAGAGAGAATACTAGAGCTGACTGAGCTCACTCACTGTCTGGGGGAAAAAAAAAAAAAAAGTATCATGAACATTCTTCTCACCTAAAAAACCGGGGGAGGTAACACACTGAGACCTATACATGAAGCCTGGTGCTCAGCATCACAGAACAGCACGACATTAGAATCTGATCAGATCATCTACAAATTTGCCAGGTCCTTATTTTGCCAATTAAGGTCTTGATCTTGTAATAATCTCAATTTTGAATGGATTTGTGAAGCCACATGGAGCTCAGTGATGCAGTGGGTATTTTGTCAAGTTTTTAAAGTGACAATCTGCAGAAAATGAAGGCTGCCAGTCACACTGCCATTTGAAGAATGTGCAGGTTCAGGTGGTACAATGTTTCTGAAACAGTGAGGGCATTAGTAATGAGCTCCAGTTGTGATGGGTATATAGATAGATAAGAGTTCTCTTCTTGGATGTCTAAATATCCAGCTGACTCCTACACTGAACCGTATCAGAAATCTCAAATCAAATCCCTTTAAAAAATGTCGAACCTTATCACTTAAAATCCATTTCAAGTGATACAGTTGGAAGTGTGCCTCCTACAACAAAACACAGCATGATGCTTGGGGTATTCACTCCAAACAGCAGTATTTTGCTGCTACAAAAGAAAAGAGTTTTATGCTATCCTTCTGAATCACAGGCACAGAACAAGCAAGAAAAATGAAAAATGGAAGTACAGAAATATTTTCTTCCTATAAATGGGGGAAATGTCAGCCTATGTCTGATGGAGAGAGAGTGGCTATAAAAGCAGCTGAGACATTTTAAGTGGGGTCAGTGCAGAATCCCAGGGAGTTATGCATTTTTCACCCAGAGGTAAGGTCTGTGGGAGGACTGGCTGAACAGAACCTGCATCCTCCAGTGCAGCCTAGTGAGCCAGCACACCTCACTCAGAGCACTTTGGAAATTTCCAGTGAATTCTTCGGTGAAACATCTACCCATTTTCCTTACATTTTCTCCACCAATTTCCTTGCAAATCCATTGAAAGGAAGGGGTTCACTGCCCTGACACCATGGGGTACATGCCGAAACATTGAGATCAGAAATGGGTTCTGAAAGAGTACAGAATGTTGAGATGATAAAATTTTCAAAAATTGGAAACTATGATTTAACCATTTATCACTCATTTAGCAGTTGTGGCCTTAAGCAGATGGCAGATAGCCTAAGAGTTTTCATTTTGCTTATTTAAATGAAGAGGAAAGCTGGTGTATCTCAGCTGGGAGGGGCAGTGGCACTGCCAGCTTTAGTGAACCATCTTGTTTGCTCTGACACTGGTGCACTGGGTAACTTTGTCCATGTTCTGAGCTAGCAAAAGCACCAAGCAGGAGGGATTAGGGTGTAGTCATTCCTGTCTCCAGTTAAACTTTACACTGCCTGCAGGGCACTGCAGTGGCAGATCCTGCTCTTGGCAGCACTGCTTTTGGGCAAAATGGAACTACTTCACAGGAGCTGCTGGAAATGACCCTCTCTACTCACTGGAGAAAGGAGCTGAGAGGACTCAGTATTTGGAGAACATACTGCCTACAGCTCCAGTATGAAGTGAGGGGACTTGCACTGAAATAATTAGTGAAGTGTGAGTGAATTACAGCAAATTCTCAAATGATTGGAGCTACTTTACACCTGTATATCATGTGCCACTTTTTTTTTTTTCAGAAAAACAGAATAAAAAACAATCCAGAGGGAGAAACAAATAACTAAATAAACAGGATACACAAATTAAAAAAAGAAAAGTTGCACAGATATATGACAATGAGTTTCAGTACCACTGGTAGTCAATAGTGAGAGAGAGGAGGGGGAAGACTGGAGCAACAATTTCTTATGCTCTGTCCCCAGTACATTAGGGTCCACAGAAATGCATGGCCTGAAATATTGATGACATGAAGGCTCAAAAATGATGGGGCATCAGATACAACAACAATGAAATGACAATTTTAATCTTCAACATGAGCAACTCTGCTATTACAAGGTGTTTTGGAGGTAAATTTTAAAGATCTCACTGAAATAGAAGAAAGGGAGATGCTACACCAATGAAACATGGACAATCAACTATGCAAGTTATCAGAGAGAAAAATCAACCTCTCAACCCTGTAGGCACAGCTGATCTCTTGGACTATGTGAGGAATGCAGATGAGCAGCACAATGTTATCATTAAGCTATTTAAAAGGCCGCAAAGGCAACAAAACCATGAGAACATTTGCAAGAAGAAGATACTATAAAGCAGAAGTGCTAGGAAGCTGCACCAAAAGTACATTTTACTGAAAGTAAATGAAGCCCAATGAAGAGATGACTTTAGTAGCAAACAGGTGTTTCACTACCCTTAGTTTTCAGCTACAATCACTGGTCTGAATTTTTTTTTTTTTTTATGGAATATGGTATTGCAGAGTTTTCATTAAAAGACCAATTAAACAAAGAAAATATTATTTTTCCTGGGTACAGTTTGAACTGCTTTGAACTGCTGAGCAGCTGATAAAGTGATATGATGCACTGAGGTCAGCAGGGTCTCATCCCCACCCCTCCCTTTCCAAGAGGAAGGAGGAATACTAACACACTGTAATGAGCTGGCTCAGCAGCACAGCAATGTCATCAACCACATATCCCACACACGAGACCAGAGCAGATTATACCAAAATGCAAAGCATCTCCCACATCCAAATTATTAAGGCCTCTTTTTAAGTAATTAAGCAATATGTTTTATGGATGCACACCAAGATGAGACACGAAGGATACTTAAAGGATTGTTAAAATCCTTGGCTGCTTTTCCTCTGATTTTCATGAAGGCCAGTTCAGAGATACAAAATTTATGTACTTTTGTTTCTCTTATGAGAACAGCACAACTACCAGCTATTGTAATACAATTGCACTCAGCATATATAGGTTAAAAATGCAAATATAGTCTGTTCTAAGATGAAAATGAGTTATAATTCAAATAACACCATTTTGAAAAAGAAGCAAATTTAGAATATTTTAAAATATCTGTGAAAGGAAGTAGGCATTATTATAAAGTAATAAATCCCTCTTTATAATGTAAGAAAGTTTAATCAAATTGAAAGCTTACAAAGTCAACTGATTTCTCACCTATCAAAAGATACAGAAGTCCAACTGCAATCTTCCAGTGTTCTAAGTAAGATGCTAAAAATCTTCTTTGATTTGTGAGAACATACCTGCTGTAGCACACTACATTCTTTGTTAAGTATTTACCTTATGCTCTTCTGCTCCATCACCAACAGGTTTGAGAGCTTGCACTGCAGCCATTTGAGTCTTATTCTGCCCTGAGAAAGCGCTGTGAAGAATTCTCACTATGGTGTCACAAAATATATTGTTAGCTTTCTGTGATGTACTTGGGAACAGACCTCAGTTGCCAGAAATACAGCTACACAGTGATATACATGCACACTCTAAAGACAAACAGCAAACACAGAACATTTTTCTTCCTGCAACTGACAGCTGGAGAATCCTGCTCTGCTTTAGCCTCCAAGTCACTTTAAACAGAGAGCTTAGAAGACTGTGGCAGGAAGAACCAAAGCAAAAGAATAAAACGTAATACTGCATAGCTCATAACCTGCTCTGTTTATTTCACTCATTTGAGAATGCCTATTGCATTAAGATCCTAGTCAGGTAATTCTCCTATACTCAGTATCTTATGAAGACTTTCTTCTTTTTTTTTAACATTTTCTTATATAGCAGAATACATTTCATTTCCCTTTCTTTTCCCTTTTCCTACTTATTAATACTGATTTTGTCAGGAGGATTTTCTTTTCTCTGTGCAAGTCTCATAAGAAGTGGCAACACATGAATAGTGGACACACAGAAATTGTGTGACAGCATTTTTTCTATGTATAATTAAAACTTGGATGAGGTTATAACAATTTTTGAACATATGAAAATTTTATGCCTACGTTATTGAACCATAGCCCTTTAATGAACTAGAAAAGTAGCTATCCTAATCAAGGCGTATTAATGTTTGCCCCTTGAAAACTTGAAGCCTCCTGAAGTCACTAAGCTTATCTCAAAATTTACATTTAGCTCACTATGGACCAGCAGCTTGTGAAATTGATAGTTGAAGACAATCTTATGGCAAATGCTCAACATCTTGCTAAATTAATACCTAATTTTGGGCACTGATAATGGAAGCACTGAAATAGATAATAAAACCTAACTTTATTCAAATTAGGCTTACTGCAAATGGTACTTCAAAGCCTTTGCATGGGCTGAAGGGGCAGTTTCCCCCAGACACCTTGACAGAGAGAGCTGTTTACTTTTAGTAGTTCTAAGGAGGACAGAAGAAATTGGCTATTATCCTTGAAGTCTTTAAAGAAACACGTGTAGACAGGCAAGACATATCGATCTTAGATTCTCATAACCCATCCCCAAAATCATCACCTCAAACAGCCTCACATTGATTTTTAGACATTTTTAACCTGAAGGATGTTTCAACTTTTGCTACAGATCATGAACAACAATTTTGGCCATCGAGATGCTACACAGAAAACTCACTTTTGACAAGCAATGAGCAACTCAGACACAAGTGAAAGAAGAAAGGGAAAAGGGAAGATTCAAGTGCAATGAACATTGTTTCTTTACTTATGAAAGAAAAAGTAATGTGACAATTTAATACCTGATAATTTATTATCTCTCCTAGCAAATAAAGCCAGCATACCAGGGTAAGTTTTTTTTAAATGTGTCTGTGTTTCTTATAGTACAATATTATCTTGTACAATACATTTCTTGATAGCAGACCAACATTTCTGCTCAGAATAGGCTTCAGCTCCCAAAAATATACAAATTGCTTGCAACTGTTTTTCTGTTCAGTGTCACCTGCATGCAAAAATATTTGCAATTACAGCTCCATAACACATGTGGACACAACATGCACAGAGAGGGATTTTACATGGCAAAGAAGATATTTCTGCGGTGTAAGGGGCCAAGAAGGAAGGTGCCTGCAAAGATGTAAATCCGTGCACTGATTTACACCAGGTACTGATTTGCACCAGCTGAGTCTCATCACATATTTTTTCAATGTATTGTCTGTAAAAATCCTCTCAAAGGCTAGAGGCAAGTCTGGAAAAGAAACAATGCTTCCTTATAATTATAGCCCATTTCTCATTCAGCAACTGAAATATGGCAGAAAGTAAACATTCTGATTCCAAAGAAAAACCACAAAGCCATTGTTTTTCACTGAACCGTGTCTTAATTTGTTTTCTTTTCCTGATAGCAAATTACTCCTCATGTTTTGCACTACCAAGATGAAAATAACCCACACTCTTACAATGCCAGCCCAGCCATGCTCAGGGTTTTGCTCAGAATTACCAGGCTGGACAGGAACATCTTGCAGGCAGATGACACCTAGGTGCACGAGGTTGTGTGACTGAGCTGGCCTGAAATCCAGCCAACCCTCAAAGCAAAAAAGATGGGGTTACACATTAATTTATTATTTCCTCTCCTTCTCTTCCCTCCTGCTGCCAGCTGGTAGCTCCCCTGGAAAGTGTCCATAATACACTGGTGGGTGTTTTTTATGACTTTAAACATGGATAAATGTGAGATTGAGTGCCCCAATTTCTAAAAGAAATGTTAGCAGAGTGTGAGATACTTATTTTTTAAAGCCTCCTTTCCTAACTCGCATAGGCAATACTCCTCTATAAAGTGTCCTACGTTTTTACAAGATTGCTGTTTTTAAATCCTAGGCCAAGTTTGTTTTCCCAGGACCATATGGGTTTAATGGTATAAGGCAAAGAACAGCACAGACTATTGATACTCAGACATGGTGAGGATGGGAGCTCTTCATAAAAAGTGAATGCAAATTAGCATAATTTACTTTGTGCCCTGTTATATGGGAAAAAGTCTACTCACCCTGCAATACACAAAACAATATAGTGCAGTCAGAGACCAAAAATTGATCTGAAACGCCATAAAAAGAAATTTGAAATATTACCAGAATCCTTTACAAAGCATGAACACATAGAAGACTTTGTTTTTAAAGTTAATTTCAAAGGTTAATTTCACTCATACTTGCCTAGTTTAGAATTACTTTCATTTGAAGTTTGGCATAAGACATAAAGCCCAGAGAGGAACCTTGTAAAAGTGGTAGCAGTGCAAAACCTGCAGGCAAGTACAGTAAAATACTGAGTAAGTACTAACAGCTTCAAAGAGAAGACCCACAGGTAGAGAAGCCTGCTATTTTTGTAATTAATTTTCAGTGTTGCTGAAAGAAGTAAAATATTTTGCATATTATTCTTATAAAGCAAAGAAGAGGTAGATTTATTAGCAGGATTGAACTTCTCTACTTACATATTGTGCTATAGAAGACAGAACACAGCGGCATGTTTCTAATTAATTAGTTTCAAAAACCTCCCTCATTTTCCTCATGAAGTCACTGGTGGGAAGCAAATGGAAAGATATGGGAGGAAAACACAAACTCTGCCCTCTAAGCAAGAACAATATTACATTTATATTACAATAGATTAATCCAACCAGAAGAATAGATGGCACCATAGATAGTATGCCTACACAAAATGAAATTTCAGCCCACATTCAGCCTCACAATTACATGTATTCCATCAGAGATGAATGACCTGTGTTTCAGAGCCAAAGTATTTACTGAAAGAAAAACATATTTTAAATAATAAAACAGGCAAAAAAGACCAGTAAGTTTGACTAAGTACCTGATTACACAGATAAACTTCAAAATCCAATGGTTTAAAGTACTCCTCCCTTGGGTTTAGCATTGCTAGTTTCCCAAAAGATGCTACTAATACAATGTACCAGAAAACACATTTTCTTTGGGTCCATCATAAGTTTAAAAGCTCTCGAAAAGCATTATCCCAGTCTTCAGAAGATATCAGTGACACGAAGCAAACCTTCGGATACAGAACTACAGGGAGAAAGTTTTGCAGCTTCACAAATGCCTGTTAACATCAGATGTGGAGGAAACACTACTAGTCTGCATTACAAGACACTTCAGGCTTGTAGTCATATATCACAAGTATCTGTGCAAATACGTACAAAAAATAATATTGCTAGCCTTTAAAATCTTCAGTAATGCGAGAAACACTTTGACTCCCATTGAAATGAAAATGTCATTTTCCATAGCTATCCAAAATGGCAAACTCTTGTGTTTTGCTGCACAGCTCCAAGTGGAAAGCTGGCGTTTCTGGCGTTGCCCTTTGGCAGATCAGGCTGCTGGGCTCAATGCACACTGTTCCCTTCTAATTACTTTTTAGTACTGTGTGTTATGGTACCCAACAGAGCAACAGCATCCAATATCAGAGAGGAGTCCTGAGCTTGTTCAATATGTGTGGCAGGAAATACAGAAGCTCTGGCTGCCATTTCCCACTCCTGCTGTGACACCCTACCTGCAGTGTGACGCTGCTGTGGTGCACATGCTTCCCACAACCATATCTGCAGAGAGAATGCCCATTTTCAGACAATCCAGCCTTTAAATGTCATTGTCCTGCCTGTGCAGAGAGCTACAAAGTACCAGGAGAACTCTTTGTACATTATTCCTGCAGTGAATCTAATTTGCAGTGTAGTGGTACCAAGGCTAAAGTTCAGGCAATGCACAGATTATTCCCTTATGGGGAAGGCTTCAGAGCCTGGGAGGAAAATTCACTTTGATCAATTGTGGCTCTCAGAAAGCTCTGTAAGACAGAAAAGACAGAAATACCTTCCCACTTAAAAAAAAAAAAAAATCTCTGCCAAAGAAAAATTTAGCTAACACAAGAGATTCAACTCTGGTCTGTTTTGAATCTGTTAAGAACAGCAAGTATAAAAGCACATGCTTACATAAAAATCAGAGCTGTAACTAAGTTGGTATCTCCAGTGTGGCATGCACAAGCATACTGCAGGCTGCTCAGTGTAATCAGCTTTAACACTCAACTAATTCATACTGATCATCACCAGATCCAAGGAGCTGTCAATTTTTCCATGGTACGGGGCTAGCTTGAAGGCATTTGGTGCAGCTTGAACATCTAGACATAATTAAATTTTATATTTACAATGGCACATTCTCCTTGATGTGAAAACCTCAAAGTTTGCATATAGAGATATGTATGCTAACAAATTATGAACAGGAATAAACTACTGATAAAGATCTTAGCTATTCCTTATCAGAAGCCAAATGCTATTTCCCAATTTTGTGTAATTTTATTTTGAATCAATGGATTGCCTCACATATTTTCCTATTCTTATGATTTTACTGCTCAATGTGCACTTGATCAAAGTTTCATCCTGTTTTGTGCATGTATTGCAAGATGAAATAGAAATGCTAAGATTACCACTTCATGTCTTCAGTCCATCAGACTTAGCACCTTGCAACAAAAACCCAAGAGAATGGCAAAGCAAAAAGTTTGTTGGAAATGATGATGACACATCATTAGTTCAATACTTTGAGGTAAGAGACTTGTTAGCTCTTACAGGCTGTAATAACAAAAACCAGCAACAGAGCAAGAGGAAATGGCCTCAAGCTGCACCCAAGGAGATTTAGAAATTCAGCAAGAATTTCTTCACTGAAATTGCTGTCAAGCATTGGAACTGGCTATCCAGGGAAGTTCTGGAGTTACCATCCCTGGAAGGGTTCAGGAAATGACTGGACATGGCATTTAATGCTTTCGTTTAGTTGACAGGGTGGTATGCAGTCAAAGGTTAGACTCAACCTTAATGATTTTATGATTTAATCCTGTGATACTACACTTTCCTCTCTTATTTTCTATGATGCATTTCAACCCAGAAAATAACCCCAGTTTCAACATGCAGGAAATAAGCAGGAGCAAAAATGTAATCATATACTGATTAGACCAAAACACCTCTGCATTAAGGCACTTTATTCACTGTTAAACCTCTTTGGAAAAGCAACCAACTTATACATGTGAGTCCCATTTGTTAAGCACAGTTTTTTTTAAAAGAGCTTATCAACACTTTTAATTTTAGGCAGAAAAAAGAATTTCTATTATCAGATCCAAAGTGTAACAACAACTTGCAGCTGCTTATTCATCAACATCTCCAAGTGCTGGTCTGATTCTGAGAACAGATCCTGTGCATAAACCCTTGCTATTTTACTGAGGCCTGTGGTTGTAATAGAACCTGAGTACGCTTATTAAAAACAGCTGCTGTAACAGAAATAGAGAATCAGGGTATATTACCATTTAAAAACCCCCAAATTGAATCAATAGAAGTCAGCAGAGACAAGCTTAAAGAGAAAAGTCCTTAAACAAAACTGAAAGATCAACCATTGTTCTCAATCTACTATAAACAATCACTTAATTAAGCTGTTATGAAATGTAAATAAACACCATTCATAATGGGGAAGAAACATATGTGGTGTGTTGTGTTGCATCTATTTTTGCTGTGTAGATATGTGAAGAAGCCAGCAGTAGAGAGACACAAAAACATTTAGAGAATCTCTCTGACTTCAACTTGATAATCGCTAAAACAACGTACATAAAATGTATTTTAATTTCATTTACATAATAATGGCCACTAAACAATAGGAAATCAAACAGCCATTTAAGATTTTTAAACTGCTATTCATGTTAAATTTTATTCACTTTTCTTGGCTACTATTTCTTACATTTTTCCAGTTTCCTACTACAATGTAACCAATTCCCTAGGAGGTGCAACCTGGCTCCTACCACACTAAGGACATGTAGCTATGACTAGCAACAGCAGCAGCAGATGTGACAAAGATTAATGTTCCTTTTTGTTCCAAGTTGTGTACAAGGTGTGAACAAAGGGATTACTGGATCAGAGTGAAGGTGGACTGTGCCTTCCACCATTTTCAGAAGAGAGCCCTCTGTCACTGGTGGATGCTGAAAACCCCTGAACTTTGGGAACTATTTCTGCGAAAGTCTTTTTTTGTCTGATGTGTTTCTTTCACAGCTGTGTAAGTACTCACTGTGTGGGAGTCAGTCATATTGGTTATCTGGTAAAACAACCTGATTCCTTTTGTCCTTCAGTGCTATTAACTACCCTACTATCTCTGATTTACGGGAGAATTAATGAATTTAATCCCTCTGTTCAAATACAAAACCAAACAAGAATAATCCTCTGGTTTATAACTTTTAAATAGATAACTTCAAGCCTTAATGATGCTTAGAGTACATTAGGAAGGCACCCAGTGAAACTATTTAGCTAATGGTAACTAGATACTACCATTAGAAAGCCTAATTAATTGGGATTTAAAATTAACTCTGATTTGCCATGGACCACAAAACATCCTGACCAAAATTTTATTTATTTATTTATTTGATGGTTAGCAAAAGATCAAATTAAAGAAAGAGTATCAATAAATTATCACTTGTTATTTCAACACTGTCCTCAGTATTTGCAACTGCAGTTTAAAAACAAAATTTAAAATAATTAGCTGTCCTCAAAATTCATCCTAGATTGCATTAATCTTGACATTTTTACATTCAAATAGTTGTGAGGATAGAGAAAAAATAGAACTACACAAAAGGTTTACAGAAGGCATACAAAAATAGATTTATATGTTACACCTATCACTATCACTTTTTGCACTATACCTTACAATCTCACACAATAAATTGCAAATAAGACCCCACTAAAGGAAGAACCTAATTTCTGCTGTTACATATGCCCTCAATTTTAACAGCAAAAACACTCAATAAGATTTTACTGCACTAAATGAGATGAAGCCCCAAGGAGGAATTAAGACTTTCAAAATTTCATGTTCTATAAATAAGGAGAAAATTTCAAATTAATAAATGAAAAGCACAATTAGTTTAAAAAACAAAAGCCAGAAACTGGCTCAGAAGTTGCTATCTTAAAATACACAAGCTGGCAAACAAACAAAGCAATGAGACACGTCGCAGGAACTGCTCAGATCTGCTGCTCCCAGTCCATGCTGCAGCATAGCAATTCTTTCACAGCAAAAGAATTTTCAGGGTATTAGCCAACAGGGTGGAAAAACCAAATATTTTGCAGAAAATGAGTTATATTTATATCACAATCAAGTAAGGCCTTGTTTTAGAGAGATACTTTTTATGAGTCATTCCTAAAAGCATTTGCCAAATTCCCTGATGTCCCAACAAAAGAGATACAGTGCAAGCAAGGCTGAATAAAGTGAAGAATGTAAATTTTTAAAACATATTATGAAAGACTTTCTTCCTCTCCCCGTGGACCAAGAAAGAATACCAAATAAATACTCTGCATTTGAAATAAATGACTACTGACAAAATAACCTTTGAAAGCAAGGGTATGCTCATGTTTCCCTTCTAAATTTATGGCCAGAAGCAAGGCAGAGATTGACACATTAGGGGTAAATGCTGCTCCTATGACACTTTCCCTGATGACCACCCAGCATTCCAGGAGCCACTCTGGTCAGCAGTGCCTTCCCTGAACAAACCCACTCCACAACAGCACAGCTCCCAGCAGGGCAGAGAGTAGATATAAACCTTTACCGGGGTCAAGAAAAGTTGTTCCTGAACCTTTTGTTAGGGTCAAACCCTTTTGTTTCGCTCTGGCCAAACCCAGAGCACAATAGAAGAAAGAGAAAATGAAAATAAAATCCCAAGCAAACAAAGAAAACCACAACCCTGTGTAGAAAAATGTATAAATTATCATTACTCTTGAGACAAATTACCTTTTATTTCACTGCCAATGTAGATGTGTCATCAGTGCCTTTGAGCAGCCCACATGAAGGCCCTAACCAGGCTGCAGAAGGAGTAGTCAAGGACCCCTGCTGAATCTGAATATAAGCATGATTTCAAAATTCCTATTCTGTTTCTCTCCTACTTCCTATCTTGCTTTTCCTTTATGCATCTATATAATAAAAAATACTTGGCATTAACACTACAATATTAGTAGAAGATCAATAAACCCATCCAGAGCTGTCCTCTGCAAAGTGAGGATGACAAACTGTCTAGATTTCCATTACCTGACATTTGGAAAGATTTTCCACAATTGCATAAACCTCTTTGTTTAAAAAAAAAAAAAAAGTGAAAAAATTATAAACAGAACTTTTTACACAAAATATATCAAGTAAACTATATAAACTATATATAAAAATGTATAAAGTATATATATATAACTATATATATAACTGCATATAAAAATATATAGACTATGTAGCTTGATCCTTGACTCTATCAGTAATTTAATTCCTAACACAAAGAAATATGTGAACATTTATTAATTGATCATTTTTAATCTTACTTCATGAATAAAGAACTCACCAGAAATATCCTTTCAAGTTGATCTTGAATGTCTTTCATCCCTGGAAAAGCAGCGACCCCTTGAATCATTTCTACAAAGATACAACCCACTCCCCTACAGAAGGAAAAAATAAAGGCAAGGTTAGAAAAATTTCTTATAGACCAAAAAGCCAACAATGTTTTTGTATCCTTTACCAGCATTTAAATAATTTTTTAAATTGACGCCAGGTGGAAAGACAGACATGTGCATTTGCTAAAATCAGTGTACACAAATGAACACTTCTCAGGAGTTTAAAGAAAGGTGTAGAGGTAGCAGGAATATGGTTGGTGAGTGTTGAGACCAATAAAGGCACAGCTGCTGATTTCTGTATTTGTGCTTCCCAAGCAGAGTAGTCATGCTCCCAAGAAACTCTAGAGATGTGGGAATGGCAGTAAGAGCATCCTTGGGAGAAGCTGAACGGGCACAGACCCAGGACATGGAAGCACATTTAGCATAGGAGGAGAATCTGGGAAAAGGTGAGTAAAAAGGAAAAGGGCGCCTGGCTGCTCACAGCCACTCAACTACCACCCAAATGCTTTGGGGATGTACTTGCTTGGACTTTCTTCTCCCCTCTTCCAGCATAACTGAAAGAAGCCAAAGGCCTCAGCTGCTGACCCCATTCCCCAGAAGCTCTGGCTGAGAGGTCCTGCAACAGGACAAGAAGCCATGGGCATTGTCCTCTCCCCACAGCAGCCACCTCCTTTACAGCTCCTGTCCTTGGCTTGAGTCCCCCTTATCCCACTGAGTTCAGCCAGTAGCAGAAGTACTGGGAAATCAGACAGTAAAAATATCTGAGGCACACTAACTAGAGCACAAAGAATGCGTTCTCAAAGGTTGAGGAAACCTTCTATGACTCCATCTCAAATCCTAGATAAACTGTGAACTTCCTGCATCTCAAAAGAAAAGCAAATTACAAACTTGCACTTGCATCTTTTCCAGATGAAAACAGCTCAAGAGTTGCTTGTTCTCTCAGCAAGAATAATTTTAAGAGGAAACTTCCCTTTTGGCTATCAATAGGATGCAGAATTTGATTATATACTTCAACTTCTTCAATTGCATTTTTCTGCATACATTTCTCTACAACTTTCATATGCAAACACCCACATATGCTGTCCAACCATGTCTGTGTAAGCAACTACACAAAACCACTCTTCACTCAAAGTAATAATATGTTTAAATCCCCAAAAAATATATCAAAATGAACTAAGAATTTGCAACACTAACTACAGCACCACCTCCCCCTAAAATTGAGAGTTTCGTTTCTGTATCAGAAAAATCCCAGCAATAACCTCTAATTTAACTTTGTTTTTGGAAGTAAATTATTTGGAATGTAGTAATTACATACTATTTCATTGCTTGTGCATCATGATGATGCATTCAGAAAGCAGCATTTAATTTTAGGATTTGTGTGCATATATTGGTGAGGAAGTGGTTCTAGAATAAAACAACTTAATGAAAACAGGTTGCATGTTTTCCTTAAGACTGGAGCTGAGTACTTACAGATACCACTTAACTAAAAGTATCAGTAAATAACCTATGCTTTACTCATCTCTCAGGCTTTGACAAATACCCAATAATGAAACAATTTTACATTCTAGGACAATGAGGGTTGGTAGTCAAATTTTTGAAGAAGAAAATTAAATTTACATCACCATTTTCTTATTCTACCACCCAGAGCTTAGATATACTTCGTAAAGATTCTCATGGCATAGAAAAGTGGAAAAAAACTTTAAGAAAGCACAGATGCAGGCAAATTTTAGAATAAATCAGGTGTTTATAAAAGAGAGGTTAAAATTTATGTTCCATATGCTTCTGCTGGTTACTAAATGAACTGAATTGATTAAACTGCCATTCATCATTTAGTCTGGTTAGTGCTTCATTAGGCACAGATAGGCACAATATATCTTTGTCAAATGCTTATAAACAGTACCAGCATCTCAGGCAAGGAAAAATTCAAGATTTTACCCAGGAGCCATTTATTCAAGATGAGCAATAAAACAATTGAACTTAGACTAAAGAAAAGAAGATCACAGTTCTATTCCTGCAACCAGAAAACAGGCATTTGATTAAATCAGCATACCACTTGAGAGCATATACAAATCTGCAGAGAATCTTCATCTAAGCTGTTTGAACAGAAATGTGGTAAGGACAGCAGGAAGATTCTGCCAAATTTTGTTTTGTTTTACATTATTTATAAATTTGTCCACTTTTACTGGTTCTGACACAAGTATAAACAAAAAGAAAACCAAACAAAAAACCAAGAACAGCAAGCAAAACTGAAGAAAAATTTCCTGCTTGGAAAGAAGAACCCTATTATATATATCCTATATCCTATTATATGTCTTGGACTCTTGCACAGCCTAGAATTCCATTTAGTGATAAGCTGAAATAAAAGAGTACTAGAGTTAAACAAACACCTAATGCAAAAATCAAAAGGGTGTTATAATCATTGGGGAGAGAAATTATAAGCAACCTTCAAGATTTGAACTGGAAGACTGCTGCTCCCTTCAGCCCACTTGAAAATTAAGCTTATGATTGGTTTCAAAGGTTATGGTGTTCAGCACATTGACAAGTAAGTCAATAGAAAGAGAAGTTTAAATAAATACTTAAAAAAAAGGAAAATAGTAATATAGAAAAAGTACGACATTGAACTAGAAAATGGATAGGTGAGACCCAGAAAGCCATAACAGCACATAAAGGCTTGAAGAGGGCTAGATGGTATTTTAGATGTCATAGTGGTACTGGTGAATTTTAGGATCACAGTAAGTAGAAACTTGTGTCTGTAATAGGATCCCTGCATTGCAAACTGTAAGTGCACACACTGCAAACAAGAAAATAAATAACGCCTCTACAAGGCCTTGAAATTTTGTCTTGCTTTTGTAGACCTCACAAACTTTTAAACAGTTTAGAGATGTTTTTGAACAAAGCAAAAACTATCATAATATCAGAAAAACTGGGTTTTGAGGAAAAAATTAAGAAAATTATGTCATTCTTGGAAACAAGAAAACCCAAGGGACAAGGGAGAATGTGATGACTCTGTATTTAAAATTATGCAAAACGAAGGATGGGGAATAACTGATTAGGATTTTAATGGGTCCCAGAATGGTAGGTAGGTCCAAAATAGAGTAACTAGAAATAGCAGAATGCCTTTAGGAAATAGAACTTTTAGGGTGAGTGTTAGGGAAATACAATTAATAACTGTGCTATATCCCAGTCTCCCAATGGACTTGAAGCCCAGTTACAGTCATGTAAAACTAGACAAGCTGAAATACTTAAGAATTTTCTTCAGGAAACAGACTTGCATTAACAGTAGAGTGGACAGGATGATCTCATACACCAGTCCCAGCTCTAGTTTCAATGACACAATTATTTCTTAAAATATGAAATAGAGGCTTTAAGGTGCATGCATTTCCAAGGGTATGTTATTTAGGTAAATTTGTGCATGTTCAGCATACAATGACATTTTCAGGAAGCACATATAAATTTCTGACAAAAGAACATTATCTTAACAAATTTTGGTGTATTCAGTTTGGATTTTCCTACTCTCTTTATAAGACTTTTGAGTTTCCAAATGCTGCAATGTTGTTCAGAGACCTTTCCAATGCAATAGCATAGGATAAATTTGCAAAGTAAAAGTGACAGCCATATAATGCTGAAATGGGTGGTTTAGTCTCTGATGACAAAAAGCATGACTAAACCTATTGATATATTGATGAGACCATACATGGCCATGCCATCTAATACTGCTCTTCTATTGTCCTTTGTCCTGTTTAGTTTCCTGGGACTTTGGCTGTCACTGTACAGCCTTACCCAGAGTAAGAGTTACTAGCACAGCTGAATGGCTTCTCTTGCATTTGAACTGACATAGTAAATGAGTTTGTAAAAAGGAAGTTGAACCCCTCAGAAACCTTCTTTTTTTGCTTTGTTTTTCTGCACAAGTTTTATAATTCAGAAGGGTATTCCCTCAAAATTAACTTCCTTACTGGTGGATTGGTTTTATGTGTTTGGCTTAGGGATTCACATTCCTGTCTCTGTGTAACAAAGATCCTTATTGCTACAAGAATCTCCAGCATATCTGTACTTGAATACTGTAAAATAAACAAAAAGAAGCATAACAGCTTTTGTAAGGCACATTTTATAAGGGATGGTTCCTTCAGTTAATATTATAACTTTTCTTGATGGAGCCATAAAAGAAAGTACAGACACACTCCAGAAAGAGGAGCTGTTTCCAAACCAAGTTTTAGTTTATACTTCAATCAAGTATATAGAAACCCTGTATTCTTACTATATATGTTTTAAAGTGTTGAATACTCTGCCATGAACAGATCTGCTTTGTAGCAGGCTCAGTGCAGGTGATAATATTCAGCATGATCTTTGCAGTGAAAACCTGTGCTGGGTCTTCACATAATATTTTTATCTAGTCATTAAGCCTGTTTTCTGTGTGCAGGGTTTGGCTTCAGAGGGGGAAGGCATTTTATGAAAGCCAAGTAATTCCTTTCAGTAATCCCTGGTGAGATTTCTGAAATTCAAAGGAAGTACAGAGCTTTCATTCAAGCTTCCCAAACTACACACTGTTTGTAATGTTAAATATATCAGAATTAAAATGCAAACAGACCAACAAATAAAAACACAAACAAAACCCCACAAAACCTGCACACATTCCCCTTCAAAATCCTGCTGCTTTACTTTCTTATGGGTTTGTCACCAAGATGTAATATTGTAGCATCTTCCATAAAATCCTAGTAATATACATGTTGTAAGGGCAAAGAGATTTTTATCTTGTCTGATTTATTCAGGGAAAAACGTTTCTTTATATCCCTTCTTATGAACACAATGATGAAAACAAATTTTGGAGGAAAGGAATGTAAAGCAAGGGACTCTTTTCTCCTTAACTGACAAAAATCTAATTTATTTCTACTGCAGCAGACTGCTGGCATACCCACAAAAGCTGAAGTTGGTTGAATTTGTCTTCCATGAACATGTCTGTTCATGTTGGTTGGAATTTGTCTTTCTTTGATATATAAGAAATAACATCGAATGGATTATACAGTCTGATAAAAATACAGTGGCAATAAGGCAAACAGCAGTTGTCACATCAGAAGTAATGAGGGAACCAAAATTTCCCTTTCACGATGACAAAACCACATTAAAATGAGTAATAACTAATTTACTTGATAACTCAAGGTATTTCTTTACAGTCAGACTTGAAGTAATTGTATTACAAGAGAATAGAGTGGCCATGTTCTTGCAGGTGTCACTGAATACCTAGAAATAAAAGCTGCAGAATTTTTTTTTGCTTTGTAGCAATACTCAGTTTCTATATTAAGAAATACTATATTCATGAAGGATTAAAATGTACATCATCCCTTCTTGTGGGATTCTTTCTATTGGACTCGTTCTATAAAAGCAGAGTCAAAATCAGCTCAAGAAAATAAAATACTCCTCAAACTTGAGCAACAATTTGCCAGGAGACACTTTCTTTGAACATGTACTTCCTGGTTTTCTTTTCTGCATCCAGATACTTTCATAATGTACTTTCCTTACACACATGAAACACTTTTCTACAAATTAGAAAGTAACAGCAAAGCTGATGTTGCAGATGGATAAAAGTGGTTTTCAGATTTCAGCATTTCAGGGACTGAAATGTGCTTCCCTTAACTACAGACCCAGACACTTCCTCACTTCCTCACACACAGCATTTGTATGAATATGAGCCTACAGAATTTTCCAATCAGAAGCTAATTCAGCTGTTAAAGCTTTAGAGGAACTCACTTACTGCAAGAGAAATTAACAATACCTTTACGGTCACTGCAATACTACCCTAATACCCTAATCCTACACATTAGCATTTCTTTGGAGTGGAAGTCATAATCCTGAGGAACATCAAGGGCCAAAGAGCTAATTTGCCCTATGCTGTTTTCTCTCTCAGGCCCCAAGAAGTATTTCTTCAGGGCATATTGGGACTGGGACTACTGCTCTCACATTTCTCTCACTGCAAGCCATTTACAAGAGAAACAGGACAAAAATGCCTTTGTAATGTCCCCCGTGTAAAAACCATAATTTTTGTGCATTTGTGTCTATGATAAAATCCATTTTTATGTAATGAATGTCTTAATTATGGTTGCAGGTCCTCATTGGTCAAATATTCATGACAGCATGCATGGAATTATAGTGAGCACTCAAATTCACACTCTTAGCAGGCTATGTGTGAAAAGTGGTGTGTTCCCACATACCATTTATTTTTCTAATAATAGGATAGAAAAACTCCATATGAATGGGTTTCCATAAATTAAGCTCGGATTTGAAATCATGTATAACAACCTAGATGTAACAAAGTTAAACAAGGGTGATTTAAGAAGCAATTTTGTAACATTTTACTGTCCTAGTTTCTTATTTATTTCTTCTGCAATACTAAACATAGCTGATGCTAGTTAATAAATGTGAATTTAAAATATATCCCAGCCCATTACTGCTTAGGTACTGTGGCTCATAGTGTATTTTTTTGTAAACAAAACAACAGAATATGCAAAAAAATTGTCAGCTGTTAGCAAACACAGTTTAAAGACAGCTGCAATTCAAAATAAAATATCCCTAGTGACTTCTTGATGTAAGCAACCCAGATGTAGCAGCAGTGTATGCATTAGCAGAATCAAATTGATTTAACAGCCTCTTTAAATTGCTTCATTTACTAATATTATATTCTCCCTGTAAGGAACAAATAGAATAGGTTAATTTAGGGATTTTTTTCCCTATGTTTCTGTGTTATTTATATATGGGTTTTAGTAATCCATAAACCCTTTATGTGTTGAAGCCTATTTTCCTTGCATTGACTTTCAAAGGACTGTAAAATTCAAGGATTAGGACAAGTTACACCAGAGGCAATGCAAAACCATTTTCCTAGCCACTAGTAAGTCCTCATCAAGAGGAAAAAAAAAAAAAAAAGCTATATCAAAGGTTATCACAACTCTTTGATGCAGTTGTGGGTAGTATAATACATTCATATAATGCTGCTGTATCAAATGCTGTCAGCAGTAAATCACAAAGCCTGACACACTGATTTCCATCACCAGCCTGACACCACTTTTGCATGTACATCTTCATTAATATTATTTTAATGCCAGTGGCTATTTAAAAAAGAATGCAGGAGAATGTAACATTGCATGTGGATCATTAGCTTTTAGTTACTATTCTAATTCTCTACACCAGCAAATGAAGTGTAAAAATAGCCTGCAGCCTCTGCCACCTGCTTCCCAGCCACTGTCCAGTGGTTAATATTTGGACTCCTTTTTCATGCAGCTGGTCTGCTACTCTGTGGGAGCCTCACTTTCTGTTCCTGGGGAGCCACCATGAAATGTCATTTATCATGGCTATAGAAAAAGCCCTCTGACCTTATTTTTTTTTCTTTTCTCTAAATAGAGGAAACAGCTGTGCTTTCTACCTTAACATTATTTAAATATTTAGTGAAGTGGCTGCCTAGTTTTGTCATCATGTGGATCATCAACAACGACACAGGAGAGCACACACTATCTGCCATAAGGACATAATGCCAGTAATTGCATAAAAATGCTAATGCTACAAACACACTTTTGATAACAAATTACCAAATTATCTTGGAATCTGATGGTAGACAGGTTTCTCTACATCTCCCTTCCTCCCACTCAGGGAAGCCACTAAATGGCTTTAATGTAATTATGGCTCAGCTCTGTAGCACCATTGTGTGAGCACAGCCCCAAGGCTGCCTGGGCTCCAGCAGAGCTCCCTGTCAGATGTGCCCAGTAAGCACAAGTGACCTCAGCAGGCAGCTACACCTTCCACCATCAAACTGGAAGTGTTGTCTCATACAAGCCAGAAAAGCATAGAAGTAAAAATCTAAATCTCTTCTGTCACAAACAGAACACATTTGCTCTCATCTGATTTCTGATGTGGCAGAAATTTCTTGTGCTGAGCCCCCGCACAAGTTGCTGCCATGTGAAAGAAACCGTATTACCAGGTCCCCCTTTCCAAAGCCCTTCATAGTTCCTCAGTTTGCACAGGGCAGAAAAAATATTGTAAGGGCTACAAATTGAGTAAAAGAGGAATGTGCCATTGTTTTTCCTTTGAAACAGAACACACCACCTCTGACCCTTAAGCACCTGGATTTTTTTAGGCCTCTACAAAATGCTCTGTGCAAGAGACCATCATTTCTTGATATCATTGAAGATGTAACTATTGCATTCTTCCCTAATACTTGAGTCATTTTTGTCAGAAAACAAAATAATGACCAGGATTGCTGAAGTAGCATTTAAAGTCTTTCCTTGATCTTCCCTGCTGCCCATGTAATTTGAATATCAACATATTATTATGAAGGACATGCTCAGTCTGCAAGTGTAGTAACTTTTAAATGCTTTTAATTAGCTGCATGACTTAATCTTTGTTACAGGAACACCACATATTTTGATTGGACCTTCTAATTTTACTAAAATCATCATTGGAGGGAATGTTAAAAGATCTATTTTTGACAAGCTATTGAACTTTGGAGAAAACCCTTTTTATTTGTGGAAAAATTTTCAGCAGCAATAAAAATGTTTTAAAATCCTTTGTTCAGTTTCACAGTGCAGTGTTTTTTAAAGTGGGAAAAGTTTAAAAAATATTTTAAAGTTAAAAAAATATTGCTTTTAACTAAAAGAAAGCATTTTAAACTGCTTTTTTGAGCAGTATGCCCTATTAAAGCATTAACATTTTTCTTTAGCAGTTTCTCTATATTCTCTGTAATTGACAAGCTGACTCATGTGTGTGCAGACACACAAATACATGTGACTCAAGAACTGAACAAATGTAGAGGCAGCTATGAGAAGGCGAGCAGAAAGGACTTTTATCTCTCCCAGCTATCTCCTTCCTCTGAGTCAGTTGTCTTGCCTCACCCCAAGCAAGCTGAGCTTCTTGCTGAGGGCATCTGAGGTTTTGGAAAAGAGGTGATTGTAGAACATCAGGAGCAGATGGGCTGCAGAGATTGCATGCAACCTGTGAAGACAGCAGGTTGAACCTGATATTTAGGAAAACAGGACAGTTTTAGGTTAGATGAGAAACTGGGATACAGAAGATGCTGCCTTTGCCTCTCTGGCACACTTGTAATATCACAGTGGTCACATTTGGAGTTCTCTCACTGTCCCTTTCTTACCTCTTGGTTCACCTTCCCTTTGAGCTCAGGGAACTGCAGCAGCCAGGGCCCAGTTACACTAACCACTCACTTCAGTTATTATATATATAAATATTCTACTATTTATACTCTGTAACCTCTTCACAGGAAACAATCCTGTGATTTCTAAATCATGCCCCCAGGAGTCAAGATTTTCAGGAAAACCTGTTTTCATGCCATAATCTCTGATTTCAGCTACAGGACTAAATACAACCTCATATTTAGTTCCCTTTCCCAGCCAAAAAATTTTCTTGCTAAGTTTTCAGTTTCAATATTACACTGCAAGATTACCTTAAAAATATTATTCACACACCATATGAAAACATAAGGTGTTTTTAACCTTATCTTACAGTTACCTCTAGATTTTAATATAATCATAATTCCAACTTTGGTTTACCTGTATTAAAGAAAGATATTTCAGTAAACTGCAAAAATATTACTGCATTTTTCTGAAAATTCCTCAGTATAATTTTTTTCTCAAATGAATGAGAAATTAATGGTTTAAAAAGTCAAACATGCATTAAAAAAACCAAAACCCAACCAACCAACCAAAAAAAAACCCTCAAAGCAGCCAACCAAACAAAACAAAACAAAACCCAAACATGCTCCAGAGCATCTTCCTTTCTTTGTAAGGAAGAGGATTTTTTTTCCATATTTCAGAATTTGTACAGATTACAGAGATCCTATCACCTCAAAATCTACAGAATAAATTAAGGACTTCCAGTTTGGTTTTTAATAGTCAAAAAAACAAATACCCTCCTTGTTCAACACAGGACTAAATGATATAATCAAAAACAAGCAAGGAGATATAAATATATTGTACAAATCAAACTAGTCTAAATATAATCTGTAGGTTTGAAAGAAAACTATTCAACAATATTTACTGCTACCAAATACAGTAGATTAGGAACTGAGGTTTTATACTCACAACCAGAGAATTCTGGTTTTCTCCTTGCTACAAGTGGGCATGGTGAAAGTCTATCTTTTGCAAAACAATTGTCATATCATAGGAAAGTACCACACTAAGGCCACAAAAGTCAGACTACAGTCTCTGGCAAAGCACCAATGGCATCCTGGCCTGTGTCAGGAACAGCGTGGCCAGCAGGAGCAGAGAGGTCGTTCTTGCCCTGTACTTGGCACTGGTGAGGCCACACCTGGAGTGCTGTGTCCAGTTCTGGGCCCTCAGTTTGGGAAGGACCTTGAGACACTCGAGCGTGTCCAGAGGAGGGAAACAAGGCTGGTGAGGGGCTGGGAACACAAACCCTGTGAGGAACAGCTGAGGGAGCTGAGGGTGTTTAGCCTGGAGAAAAGGAGACTCGGGAGTGACCTTATCACTCTGTACGCCTTCATGAAAGGTGGTTGTGGTCAGGTGGGGTTGGTTGGCCTCCAGGCAGAAACTGGCAGAACCACAAGACACAGTCTCAAGCTGTGCCAAGGGAAAGATAGATTGGATATTAGGAAAAAGCTTTTCACAGAAAGAGTCATGAAGTACTGGAATGGTCTCCCCAGAGAGCTGGTGGAGTCACCATCCCTGGATGTGTTTAAAAAAAGACTGGATGCGGCACTTGGAGCCATGGTTTAGTTGAGGTGTTAGGGCTGGGTTGAATTTCATGATCTTTAAGGTCTCTTCCAACTTAGTGATTCTGTGAATTCTGTGTCAAAGGCTGGTAGCAGCTGCCAGCCAGTGGGGGTGGCAGGAGGGGATTCCTTCAGGAGACACTGCCTGAACCAAACATGTCACTACAGATACATTTTTCAACCTGTACCAAAGATCCCACTACATACTTGGTTTACATGTCTAAAAAAAACCAAGAGCTAAAGCATCCACATGGAGTCTTCTCATCTACACTTACCACATGTCAAGGCAGGTGGAATATTCTGTTGATCCCAGAAGGACATCTGGAGGCCTGTACCATAGGGTTACCACTTCATTGGAGTATGTATGACTAGGAACTGATTTAGCTCTTGCAAGACCTGTGGGGAGAACACAAATAAATTCATGTCAACAAAGCAAAGAAATACTTTGCTGTACAGTTATAATCTAAAAGGATAGATGAGCTTCTATCATGTAATGTGACAGGCATATTTCAAGAGTGTTTTTTTCTAGAACTGCAGTACTTTACTTAATGGTAGCATCTATCATTAAGTACCTGGCTAAACAGAGCTGTGAATATTATGAAGAGATAATAAAATATGTTTTTCATAATGACAACCACAGGCACAGGGGAGATGCATAGATATACTGTGGTATACCTAAATAAAAGACAAATAAACCAAGATTTTAATTTCCATTAACTGCTCATCCTGGGGCACGAATAGTCTTCCATTTCAATGTTATTTAGAAAAAGAAAATGAAAAGGAAACTCCCAGACAAATGATGCCACCACAGATGAGATTTGGTTTCTAAGGGAAGCCTAGGAAACCTTCAACAGCTTGCACTGCAAAGCCCAGCCTGCTTATTCAAGTTTACATTTGAAAGCTGCAGACACACTTACACATTACCATTCAAATAAATATTAATATTGCAGCAATACAGCAGAAAATGGTATGTGAAAAATTCCTCTCTCTCAAGAATTGCATATTGGCAGTGTTCCAATTTCAGAAACAATTTCAATAAAATCTGTGGCCTACTAAAGATATAATATTTACAATAATTGTATTTTAAGCCTGTCAGTCATTTAAAATAATTCACATTACTACACAATCTATGTGAAAGAGAGATGAGAATCTCTCACACATATGCTAAACCAAGAAGTTTACAAGTATGTTTCTCCTAGAGAGGACTCTCTCTCCTCCAGAAAATGGAAAAAGATCTTCAGGGCTAAGTTGACTCTTCCTATCATGGGCTTGCAAAGGCTTTTTCCAAATTATCTGATCCTAGCTACTGCCTTGAGAACATCCACTTCCTTGCTGGGAACAATGGACATGCACAAGTAATGGAAATCAGAAGAATGCAGTACTGGGTGCTTTTTTATGTCTCCCTGAACTACTGATTTTCCTTTCAGAAAACAAATAGAATTACTATAAGAGAAGGCCATGTTTTACACCTTACAGAAACAAAAAGCAAAGTCATACACTCAGAAAGGAATAAGCAACATGAGAATTCCCAAAAGCATGCAGAAGAGAGTCCTTTTCCCCTTTCTTCTTAATACACTAGAAAAGCTATTTATGAACATTTACTGTCAGTGAATACATCTCCATAGCAATGATGGCCAATCTTGCCAGCAGATTGCATTATCAGCTGATTATAGCAATTAGACCAGTGTAGGGGAATAATATGAATTGTATGCTATGATCCATTCTTTTAAAAATTACATTTGAAACATGAATACCTATTTTTTAAATTTGCAGACCTCCACTTTAAGGTTTGTGCACCTGTCCATCAGCTTGATGAACAATTTGGCTTACAAAGACAACCCAGGGTTGGCCAGGTACAGCCCCAAAGAGGCCAGAGGAGAGGTCACATCACATGTTCCACAGTGTCTCTGCCTCCAGAGTAAGGTTTTTGCTTCTAGGAAACCAGAAACCACCAACAGCTCTAACTGGTGAGCAGTTCTTATTCCTGGCACACAGAACCATCAACAAGCCTGAGTTTCTGTGCATCTATATCCCATGTGACTCAACTGAAATGGTATTCCCTGCATTTGTGGATATGGACCTACTACTACTAGGCAACTACTAAGCAATATAAAAATTATGAAAGGATTTGAGAAGTCTGGATGGTGAGTGATTCCATCCTTTTTGCCTTTCTGTGCCCTCCCCATTGTCCTTGTCTGAGGAATACTAAATTTGTTGGCAAATTCTAATCTTCTACCAAGCTTTCATAGGAAAAGAGGAATAACCAAGAGGGGGAAAGGCCCCTTGAAGAAGCCACATAATGTATTTTGGGCAAAACTATCAAAAAACTTTAGATGTTATGGGATGACAAACTCAAATTTTCATGACACAAATTGATCCACACATTCCAGAAATCTCCCATGTAGAGAGAAATGAGTACCTGACTTTCCACACCAGAAATCATGTTGCAAATAATAACACCATAACCATGGTTCCCAGCTGGCTTCCCCCACTTTACTGCAAGGGTGCAGCTCTGCAGGTGTTATAGTCAGCCCAAGCACACCTTTCCTCCTCTCCTGTGACTGTTCAGCCTGGAACCAGTCCTCCCCTCCTGCTGGCAATGCCACCCCCATGCTGTTTCCTCAATATACTGCTTCTAGATCTCCTCCACCTCCAATCCATTCCAGGTTAATGAAAATCTGTTTTATTTTCAAAGAATGGCCCTTTTGGGCTAGTCCTAGCCTGTTGGACAACTAAATGCTTTTCTTTAATCCGTTCTTCACTTCCCAAACACGATGTAAGTTTCATTTGAGGTTGCCCACTGCATCTGTTTTCTCGGTTATAAGAGGATCATTAATGGAATTGAGAAACATTTAAACAAAATCTTAATTTGTAAAAGCAAGCTGAGGCCCTACATTGGTATCAGACAGCACCACCAGGTTAAAAGGCGTTCTAGTTTGAGTTAAACCAAAACAAAAGGCTTATGAGTGCAGGCCACATGCTTTAAGTTGTGGCCAATTGGTTTCCTAGTTGGCCACAGACACTGCTTTGGAAAGTAAATGGGAAAATGGAAAGCAGGAGAGAACAACCATGCGAAATACTTACAAAAGCTAAAATTTGGAAGGGGAAAATCTGGCACGGTCCCACTGTTCAGTCAGTCACTCACTCCCCTTGTGCAGGACTGACAGGACCTGAACCAGGCTAATGCCTCAGAGGAGCTGCTTTCTCACAGGGAGGGAGCAACCTCTGCTTTTTCTGAATAATTCTCTGCTCTGCATAAAGAAAGCATTTAGCAATAATCAACACTTTCCCTCAAAATTAATGCAAATGTGTCTCACCACACATGAGATATGGAAAAAATACTCTAATCTTCAGATATATTTACAATCTAAAGATAATTCTTTCAAAAAATATATATGAAACACCAAGATACTACATTTCTTGTTTTGATGGTCCAGATACAAATAGATGACAGTTACCAGGGTTTTTCCAGATATCCTTCTGCGAGAAAACTTGCTACATATTTTATACCCCTTTGCATATCCAAATATGCTTACTCATGCAAAATTTATTTAAGCACATCCTTCAACTGAAAGAAAACTGAAGGGTAGGATTAATTAGCACAGCATGTTCGATCACTTTCTTTAAGGGTTCCTTGTCTGTTTCCATGGTTACACTACAGGAAGAATGACAATCTCATTTTAAAAAAAAAACAGAGCTTATAGGGGATCATCAAAACTTCAAACCTTAATGGCCCATGTGCATAAAAGCCAAAAGGTAAGTGGCAGATCACAAGGTGAGCACGCAATATTTACATATTGCTGCCTGAGCACTCTTTCAGCCTGGGAAGGTGGAGGAAGGATTTCCTGACAAGCAGTGAACTCCCCTTTGATTCCTGTGTCTTACAAAAGATAAAAGGTCAACACATGCCCTGCTGTTGCAGCCCTATTTTGAGAGAAGGAATCCAAGGATAAGGCCCAGTTATTAAAATTAGGGTTGTGTCAGACCCACTGGGGAATTTGTGTGTAATTATGGGAAGGACAGACACTGTTTAATGTTCTCCAGGCATTGACTTTTGACCATTATTTACCCAAAATGAAAGAAGAAACTGTTCTGATGCATGACATACTTCAAGGCTTGCACAACATCATCTAGCTGCTCTGTGGCACAAACCACAACTTAATTTTAATTCATTCATTAAACAACAGCTCAGGATATCCTGGGAAGACATGGTATTTAACATACAGAGTGAATGATCTATGTCTATGTACGTTTTTGTCTTTAACACAGAAAATCCCCTGCTGTCTCCTACTCTGAACTTTAAAAAACCCTTTTTTTTAAAGAAGAAATTTTCTTGCTTGGTAAACATAATTGTCTCTGCTTCATCTGGCTGTAACTTAGACTCAGAGGATGTATCTGATTTTACCTAGGATCAGTTATTGACAAAACATATTGCACTGATTTATCACTGTAATTTTTAAATTGTATTTGGCTTTTACAAGAGGCTGTAGCTACATCCAGACTTGAGACTTATCCAAAATACACACCTTTGGCTACATAAGCACAAATATTAATATTTGATAGCTCTCTAGCTGCAGGATAGCTTCCTAGTCAACTTCATATGACAATCTGAAGCCTTTGTTCACAGCAAATATGATTCTGCAAATGAGAAAACCAGTCATGTCTGCAAAAACAAAGGCTTAGCAGCCATGTGCATGGTTTCCCTTTCTATTATACCTTAAAAGTGTTGAGCAGCATATTATTTCGATTTAGATATATTTTAAAAGGCTCTAGCAAGCATACTAAAAAATAAGGTGTTTTTCTTGCTTTTTCTTGATTCAACTTCTTTATAGCTTCATTTTTAGCTTCCTGTTTTGTTTATTTAACAATTACTTCATTTGAGGTAAATGGCTTATTGAACTGCAACTATGACTCAGTAATAATATTAAAATTTTGCTAATGTATTCTGTTGTAGATCATGAACTGTCAACTTAACCTATTTACTCAGCTGCTTGTTTTCCAACAGAAGCACATTTATTCAGTGAATACTTGAGTGACGACAAAAAATAAAAAATAAAATGGGTGAAGACACTGACACTGCTTCAATGAAGTGGTCAGCACTCTAACCCAGATGCCAGTTCTTGGCAATCAAAAGTGTCCTGCAGCCTTTAGGTCCCTCTGCTGTTTATCTGAATGCATCTGTCTCCAGCATGAAGCTTTACCAGAGCATCTGAGCTAAATTCCTCTCAAGTAAGATAAATTACCTACAATATCCTAAGTCCTGGTCCTAATATAGCCATTAGTGTATGATAGTGCTGTTCATTTATAAAAGTTACTCACAATCAGAGAAAGACTAATTAGGATCTCAAATTAGTATTCCCAAAATGCACTTGAGCAATGACTAGTCTTCCAAACTGGAGTGCAGGAGTCAATTTTCAAGAGACAGAGAGAAGTAAGTAAGATAAAAGGCATGTGTGCCTCTCAGCCTGTCTGGTTTTCCCAGCTGTTATCAGCTGTTGTAATAAAAGATTATTTTCCTTACAAGTCTTATCTCATGTAAGTCTTCAGACAATCACTTACAGTAACACAGATGATAATTATTCCAGTCTGTGAATAGGACTCAACTGTCAGCTGACAAACACAAGGTACAGAATGGGGAGACACAGAAATACTTTTCCTGCTACCAGAAAGAATGACTCTAGCACTCGTGAAAAGTCTTTGCCCCTTTCCAACAAATCCAGCATCATCTTTTCATAACCTCTCTCCTCTGCCCCCTGTGTCTCCCAAAGGATCATAGGGAATAGAAAAAAGAGATACAAGAAGAGCTCAGATCTTGGTTTTATATTATAAGATCCCTTTGGTTAATTGGTTTGAAAGCTATCATAGCTGTAA
Source organism: Calcarius lapponicus (assembly GCA_039654755.1). NCBI lineage: Eukaryota > Metazoa > Chordata > Aves > Passeriformes > Fringillidae > Calcarius > Calcarius lapponicus. Next base: position 25,009,303 of record CM077464.1, read on the forward strand.
ACGCTGTTTATTTCTTTGCTTTAAAATACTTATAAATAATTTCCAATATGTTTTGAAAAAAGGCACGCTGATTTTGAACGTGTACCATGACTGAAAAATTTATTCCTTGTCTATAAACAGGAAAAAAAACATACTAAAAATTGTGTGCTGTGCAAAAAGTGGTACATAAATGCAAAAGAAATATACTCTTCACTTTTGACAGTAGGAAAATATATCTTCCTCCATGGCATTCTGGTCAGCATGAATATGTTCAAAGTGCCTCTACTAGTCTGGAGGTAGGAAAGTAATAGTGTGGGCAGAAAAAAAAAAAGGAAACAAACTGCATCAACATTATAAACATTCACATAGATGTAAAAGCTAGCAGCACTCAAGGACAGCAAGCAATTTCACATCAAAGATAATTTCTGCATTACAGAAAAGACCTGGATTCCTTATGGACATGGTACACATGCTCACAATTGTTTCAACAGATGATTGATTTAAATCTTGCTTTCCAGATTTCGGATTTTTACTCATCAATTTGTTGTTTCACAAAAAGTCTACAAGAAGATGAGGCCCTCTACTCCTATAAATGCCCTAGTAGGAACATGCCACTGTGCTAATAAGGCTGTAAGTGAAAATGTCAGAATTACTCATTTCACAGTGAAGTTATTAGGTTTGAAGCAAAGAGTTAACAATTGCTGAACAGATGGTTTTAAATTGGACAGATCTGCAGAGTGCAGGGAGGAAGTTCTAGAAAGGACAAACAGGCAGAAAATAATTGTTCACTGAAAATGAGAGCTAATACACCTCAGGATATTTGAATATTCCTTGAAAAAAGAGAAAAAAACAGAGAAGCAGCTATGAATGAATGAGCCTAATCAATACTAAACAATTATTTGTGTAATAGTAATAATTTACATGTGGAATTTTAAGACATGACTAATGAACTTGCCAAAGACAAGAAAGGTAACAGACCACTTTCACACAGGTTTGAGGTATAAATATTTCATCACCATTAGGATTTTCCATTAACAAATCAAAGGAATCCAGAAAAGACCAAAAAAAGAAGATATTCAGGAGAACTGTTGTATGGAGACAAATTGAGAGCTATGGATGGCCCATTTGGTGAAGTATAAGAGTCCATCAAGCACCAAACACAGAAGCTAACTGCAGGCTATTGTATTTGAAGCTAACAATTTACTGTGAGCTCTACATTTATAACTAAAAGCAGGAGAGCAAGGGTCGTTTCTGGATCACTCCATCTGGCATTCAAGTAAAAATGAATCAACCCTTTCCAACTGGTACCTGGATAACTTATCGTTTGATAGGTACTTGATGTATGGCATGAGACAGGTTAAATACAACATAGCAGTAAAGAAATAAATATGCTTGCACTCCAAGACTTATCTTCTTTAGAAAATCATCACATAGACAAACTGCCTTTCCCTCTACCCAGGTGCAAAGAAAACCGATGACATACCAGATGCAATTCAATTTTATGCAGGGCATCAGTACCATTCAAATCCTTTTAGTTTCATGTTGTATTAAACCTTGCAACTGAAGAGCTGTTTAATAAGCACAATTTGGTGCTACTGCAGTGACTCACAGTCATACACACAGAAACACAAAAGCTAGGTTCCACTGACAGTTTCATGTTTGAACATCTAATCCCACTTGTTTACCCTCAGAGAATTTTGTTTCTTAACTGGCCAAACAGCACTGGCACTGCCAGGTGATGCCAGGTACTCTCTCCACCTGTTGGAGGGGTCCAAAACTCACTGAAGTGAACCCTGCAGTGCTGGACAAAAGGCAGCAACAGTAGCATGGCTACTGGGATGTTACTGATGGAGAGATTTATTCCAGTGGGATCAGTTTTGCTGATCTATCATGTCAAATCTAGCTGTTAAATATCTGGACAACTTTGGTGAAGAGCATATCTCAAGCCATGGTCAGCTATTAAAGCCTAATCAAGTAGATGAAAATTTACTTGAATTTGTCTAGGATAAGTAGTTTAACAAGAACAAGGCTACTTGGAAAAACAAATATTTGAACAATATTAACATCTATCGACAAACAATATTTTTGAAAAGCAGATCTAACAAGTAATTTGTTTATAAATCAAACCTCGCTGCCATTTGACATTTATCCTGCAGGAGTAGAATCTGTAAATTTGAAAAACTGTCACCCCATGGGTGCTGACACCATCTACTCTTATAATACAAGGTCTGACTTATGTAAAAATGACACAATTCCATTGCTAGTATCCACCAGATCCTCGGCCCTGTACTGCAGAGCCAGTGCAAGTGTGTTTGACGGCCTCCTTTTCCAGCCAAGGTGTCACCTGAGCACATCCCTCCTCTGCAGAGTGCAGCTGCATCTGGTCCCCCATCCACCCTCAGCTCATGAACCACGGCTGCCCTGCCTGGCACAAACTGCTCTAGAGCTCATGGAGCTTAGTCCAGGCTGCTTCCAGTCCCCCAGCCAGACTATTTATAGATAAGACAAGTATTTATCTGACTTTTGTACTTGCTACAATGTGATATCTCACAACTTACATATTCCCTTAGTAGGTAAAACACTGTCTTGGAGTTCTCCCAAAGAAGTCCAGCACACTTTGCATGTGTTATCACATTGGTACATACATTCACATACTGGGTAGCACCCACAGCATCCAAAGCCATCTGACTGCACAGGCTTAATTCAGAGTAAAATGATCTGAAAACAGACACTGGTGCAAAACTAATAAGATTGAAAAAAAAACCTCAATTATATAAAAGCTGCTTTAAATACAAAGAACAAAATAACTACAAAATAACTTGAAGATTTCACTAATTTTCAAAATTTCTTCCACTTTGCTTTCAAGAGTGAAGCCATTAAGAAAATCTGTATAAGCACTGTTGCTTCTGTAAAGCAATATTATAAAGCAACATCTAACAACAGAAATCTCTTGAGTGTCAGATTCACCTATTCAATTGAATTGCTCCTCAAAACTCATTTAATGCATATGCCATCTTAAATTATCTGAACCACAAATCTTATAAGAAAACTTTTATGGGAGAGACATTGCAATATGCTTAGATCTAAATTATTATTTGACTTTGCATCAGTAATAAGGCAACCATATTCCTGGAGAGCCATCAATTCAGTTCTTAATACAATTTTGTCACAGCAAAAGAAGAAATGAAAGCAGACAATTTCATTTTTAAAAAGTTACATTAGAAGGGCATTAAGGCTATTCCTTAACAGTACAATTCTGGAAATATGTAGCTTAAACCCAACTGCTCCTAATGCAGCATTTTTCTCTAAAGTGATAATGAAAACTAAAATGCCCCTACCAGAATGGCAAACCTGGATCTATGCAACCCAATCTAGTCCTTTCTGTACAGATGTGAGCTACCAGTCAGTAGAATTACAGCAAAACCCTGTATTGTAACTAATAAAACAAGTGAAAACTTGTTTGTACTGAAACCAGCCATTCTTTTATCTATTCACCTTGGGGACAATGGATGTACTTCTGGATGCAGAGCTCAATAAAAATTACTTGTCGATTGCAAGCAAAGGATCCCTAATTAGTACTTTGACCACTGGCAAACTACTGCTGTCATGCTGTTATTGGAGCATTCCATGCTTTATTGAAACCATTTACTCTATCAGGTTTGCATGTGTGAACCAATTGTCAGTACTCATAAGCACGTCTCATTTGGTATCACAGCCTACAGCCTGTGTAGCTGAGCTGGTGGCAGTCCTGAGCACTGTAAGACAGAATGGGCAGAGGATTGCCAAAGTTCCAAGAAGCTTACATGAGAAGGCATTTGTGTTTATAAGGTATATTTCAGTGATCTGCTGCCTTTTTTCTTATCCTTCCCCCTGCCTTTTTTTTTTTCATTTATTTAGTTTTTTTGTAAGGTCTACAGACAGGTCAGAGCTGAACCAAATTTCCAGACAGCTGAAAGAGTCCAGAAGTAACTTAAAAACATTGCAATGACATGTGCTTAAAAGCAAATATAGTCCCAAAAGCAAGTAAATTTGATCTTCAAGTGACTTAAAAATTGCTGCAATAAGAAGGATATGAATATATTCATGGCTGTGGGTGGGAATAAAAGAGATTACATCTGAAAATCTCCTGCTACCTTATTTCCAATGACTACACACAAAATTTGCTGTACAATTTGACATATTATGAGACAGAAAAGCCAAAGGTGGTACAACCTTGGAGAAGAGTTTGAGGACCTTTAACCAGGTGAAGCTCTAACCTGCCATTCTCCCTACCATGTAAATCAAAAGTTACTCAGCACCATTTGCTCCTCGTGCAAAGCTGCTGTTAATGTTCCCCCATCACCCAGACATAAAGCTGCTGATCCCCAATTCTCTAAGTTTTTTAACTTTGGATCTTTCAAATTATAAGACCAAAAGGTCAAGAAAAGTATGGTTATTTGTAATATACATAAGAGTAACTACTTGGATCTATTTGAGCTATCATTTTATAACTATTTGTATAGTTTTTGGAAATGGAAGTTGCTGGAGAAGTGTTAAGTACTGCTAAGACAAGCACTGCCTGATCACTTCTGGCTGTCATGAATGCTAACTGATACAGGGGAAACACTCATCTTAAAGCAGGTAGCCCTGCAAGCATGATTTTAATTTATATCAGGACAAATTATGCATCTATGAATACATTAATACAACCAGCACTGTGTCTTTCAAGAAAGAATAAAAAAATTCATGCATACATTATTAAGAATTACCTAGATAAAAAGTGACTGTGTTGCAGAAAAGTAAGGTTTTAAACTGTCTGGGACAAAACAAATGATGTTATAAATTACAGAGCCATCGTTTCCTTAAAATGTAATCTCAACTATGGAATTATTTCAGACTGTGTTAAAGGCACATTTCTCTTAATGAACTGCCAGTTCTGTTCATGTTAATCTTTGCACATCAATATTTTTTGTTCTGACTGATGATGAATTTTTTCTTCTTTAATCCACACCTTTCCCAGTTAATATCTATCTATCTTTAATATCTACATAGCTGATTGTTTCCTGTGTAAAATAAATTGCATAACTATTAACACACTAATGACATTAAAATAATTTCAGAAGTTGGCATAATTTTCTCACTATATAATACAGTATGTTCTTGTAAATAAAAAACACATAAAACAAAATCATAGTCAGACCAAGAAAGAAAAGATAGAGAGTACTATGGGAGCTACCTGGAGGCCTATATTCAAAAGCTTTACCATGAGCAGAACCTTTTTCTATAGTATTTTTCCCTGTAACTACTGTAACAGAAAGAAGCAAAGAAGCTTCAAAACAATAAGGTTTTAATGAAAGTTTGATATTTTAAATACAGGTGCTTGTAACCATGATAATCACAAGGATATGGAGAGGTGTAGGAAGGGAAAATGTTCTCATATAAAACTGAGAGAACCATCACATGACTGAATAACGCTTTCTTCAAATGAAACAATATTTGTTTTAATACATCTACAGATTCATATGGATGGATCTCTATTGTACAGACAGCAGATCACAGTTCTCCAAGTCTTTTGTGCCAATGTAAGCAATATAAGGCAATAAAAAAAAATCATGATTATCATAATAACACAGCTCTGAGCTAGCTGCAGTACAGATGACATTCAAATCCCATGTTCTTCTTAAGCATAAAATACTGAAACAGATTTTTCATCACAGTTGTTTTAATCGTGTCATAACCAACTTCCTTTATTACCCTTAATGGATAATTAAGATGCTTTCCTCCTATTTAAATGCTTGATATAACTCTCACTTGTAACAATAGAGAATTGCATTGAACCCTAAGTAATCTGAGATTCGTTTAACAGGGGGCCCATTAAGTGAGTCACACCAATCCCCAGGTCCTTCATGCTTTTTAAAAAATAAAACATTTTCCTTTTCAGTCAATAATCCTACATAGGGCTTCTCAGTGGGAAGAGCTTAAGTTACAGCATCTGCTTTAGCAAAAGCTAAAAAGCCTCCTATTTAAAGATTTTTAATTTCAATTGTTAAAAAGCAATCAATGAAGACTGGCATAGACAAAAATTTAATAAGTGGCTCTGCTTTGTGTTAACAATTGGCAGAGAGAAGTTAAAGTCCTAGTTGAATACAGCTGAATCTCCCTACAGTTTCTGCAACTGCTGTCTCCAGATAGTAAACTCATGTCAAATCCATTCTTTCTTCATAGATTATGAAACCCAATTTCTGCCCATAAGAGATTCTTACTGCATTGACTCTCACATGGTAATTTTTTGTATAGATTTAACTGGTACCTCAATAAAACCATCAGATATATGAAGCAAATTAGATGGAGATCCACTATGACAAGAACAAAACAAATAAATAGGGGAAGAAAGAAACATTTCCAGCAGCACTAGACCACACCTTCTCCTGCATCTTCACCGCTGAAACAATTCTTTAGACCAAATGCCAGAAATCGGATCTTCCCCTTTGCACTGCTGCTGTTTGAAATTTTTTGCCACCCATCCATCTCCTTCCCCATTTCACCACAGGTCTGGGCATCACAGCAGAAGGTCACAAGCACAGCACATGAAGCTCTTGCTCTTGGGAAGGAAAGGGAAGGATGCAGCTTTGCCTACTCCCTGACAGCAGCCTGTTATAGCATTAGAAACTGAGAGGGAAGGTCTGGGGGTGCAGGAAAAGCTTATTATCCTCAGAAAGCAAAATAAATAACATGGCAGCCTGCCACATGTCTCTGGGTCCACAGTGCCCACAGCTTTTGCAGCCTACAACATTTATTTTTCCTCCAAGAAAAAAGATTTGAAGGTGCCATAGCTACCTATCAGCTCTGCTCCCAAGTTCTGGCCTTACTTTGCCTGGATCTAGAAAGTGTGGACAGCAAGGGCTTTTTACCCTGACTCAGTAACAGGCCATCAAGGCTATTCCAGGACAAATGCACACAGTCTGCTCTGCTGCTCCAGCCCCAGCTGCCACTGTACCCAGCAACAGCAGCTTCTGCCCTCCATGGAAAATGAGGTATTTACAGCTCATTACAAAAATAACTACTTTATAAAGTACTTCATAAAGACCTGCAAGCTAACTGCAGTTTGAGCAGTTTGGGGTTCACCTTCCAGGTTCTCACTTCCTTTTTTTTCAATTTCTTCACAACATTGCCACTGAAGTCATCTTCCTTTCTTGATATTTAACATAACTAGAGTCCTCAAAGAAGCCCACAACTGTCCTTCCTGAGGAGTAAAAGAACCAATTCTTCAGATTTCAAAGGCTGTTATCAGAAAGGAACAGGCTGCACCTGGAGTAACAGCAACCTCCCACAGGAATATGGGACAAAACACCTTTTCTTTCCATGTTCAACTCAGGCAGGGTGTTAGAGGGGTCTGTGGACCTATGTTTGGGATAAACTGGTTTTCTTTATCAGGAGCAGCCTCTGATAACCAACACCCAGACAGCTTCTAGCCCTTCTCTGCAGAAGGGCTGCTGTGGGGGCAGGAGCTGTGTTGGGCCAGCAGCCTCAGGGTGATGGGGCAGCTCCTACACCTCACCCCAAAAGGCTGTGATAGTCTCCCCAAATTAGTCTCTTAATTAGAGACTAATTTAAAACTTAAAGCCAGGCAACCAAAGGGAGCCAGCCCACATAACTAGAGGAACTCTCAGAGGAACTTTGCTAACAGTTCCATCAAGCTTCCCCAACAATATCATACCAGCTCTCTGGCCACTGAGACAACCCCTTATATCAGCATCTCCAAGAACTGATACTCTGTGGAACATTTACAGGGGAAAACATCACAGTTATCCATGCAAGCAATCTTTGATGCTAGTCACTTTTCATATGAATTTTATACAGTACATTATAAAGAAACCCTTGTGGGATTCTTACTATGAAGAAAAAAACAAAACTACTTTTTTTCTTTTCAACTTGTCAACATAGTTTTAGCAATCTTAACAGTAAGCTATACAGAAATAACCTTGTCCCTCATGACATACCACTGTCATGCTCTCCACAGAAAAATCTATATGGAAATGCATGGAAACATCCTCTCTAATACTCAACTGCAGTTTTAAACTGCAAGTCCATTGAGTATAGTTCCCTTTATTTTAATCCTCAAGTCTCTTTGCTCCTGCTATCTATTATTTATCATTCTATGTATCTAGAAGGATGCATGGTTGAATCACAGTGACTTGATTCTTTTACTACACCAGAGGACTTTATTTTAACAAAATTCTGAAAGCTTAAGGCAGGACTTTCACCATAATACAAACCTTCTGCAGATCCTTACTCATCCAGAGATCCCCAAAGACAACAAAAAGTAGTTGGGAAAAGCTTCAGGGTTAGTGTTATTTGAGAAACTAAATAAAAGACATTTTCATGAAGATGTCATGCTGTTTTTCCACTCCAAAGCCCATTCCCACAGATGAGAAATAGCAACTCTCATACTACAGAAACAAGCATTAAAGCACTAAGTTCTTGATGCTCCTTGTCAACTCACCTTGCAACACTGGAATTTGTTGGTAGTGTTGCTGCAGTTTGAAGGTTTTTTAAAACTACTAAAATTACCAAAAAATGAGGCAGGGAGGGGAAGCATCTATTCAAGTATTTTCTAAATTTTTCAATTTAGAAAATTATCAATAATCAAGTTTTCCTATCCTTTCAAATATACTCAAGATAACAATACTTCTAGACCTGTTGTTCCATACTTTGAAATAGTATTTTGCACTTGTGTGCCTGCTATGTAGGTACCTAAGCTAGGCAGGTGTCTGAATAGTTTATACACCCTGTCTTGGAGCCATAGCAAAGAGAAAAAGGCATTATACATATTAAAAAGAATGGCGTCTAATTAAAAGATGTGATTACACAGAAGGTCCTTGCACTTAACAATAACTGCACAATCCAAAACAGAGACCTAACAGGTCTTCAAACTTCACATTCACCCACTTCAAGCAGCTTACTTCTGTTGCAGGTCTAACAGAAGAGTTGAAAGGGAAAGGCAGCTGCAGGGAAGATTCACAAATGAGAAACTCCCTGAGAAACAAACCCCAGCAGCAGCTTGGTTACCTCAAAGGGGAAGCAGGCCGAGGCCCTTCTAGTGACCTGGCCACTTTCTCTCCCAGCCTCAGAAGTGCTTTCACTGTGTCACATGCTAGTCACGTCTAAATGTTTTGTTCTTGACACACATGACCTGATGATATTCTCAGTGCATTGAAATGTGGGCGATCTCACCTCAAGTTTATGTAAATCTTTTATCAGAAAATATCTAATAACAAGTATAACTATGTATTATAGTTATAAAAATGCAGTTATACATATATATATATATATAACTATTATATATGAATAACTGTATTTTCCAACCCAGAAAGCAAAAGACTATTTTAACTAAACAATATGTAAGAGTAACTGTGCTATGATCAGAATTAAAGGTCCACATTGTTCTTGGAAGTGTCATAATATTAGATTGCTAGAGGCTCTTTTCAGAGAATATGAAACAAGGCAGGAAAAGAGTAAATCCTTCCTGGAAAGTCCCACACAGAAAGTGGGACTCACCTCCCACCTGATTATTGTCAGCTATTTAGGAACTTGGTGCTGGAGTTTATCAAGTATGATAATCTGCATGCAAACATAATTGATTAGCCAATCTCAATTTATATCAGCACATACAATAACTAAATACCAATCTCCAATCATTAAGAAACAAAACAAAACCAGCAAGGCATTTAGTGAGTCACAAAACCATATAAGAAGGAGAATTTGCCTAGTTCAATCTGCCAAATTACTCAAGCCTTAGTCCAGTAAGGGAAGCAAACAGTGATTTCATAACATCTCTGGGCTGCTCCAGTGCTGAAGCACTTTAACACCAAACATTTCTTTCCTTATAGCCAGTTGTGTTTCAGCTTATGACCATTATCCCTCATGCTCCCTCTGTGCACCCAAGTAGAGAGCACCACCATGCTTTTGGCAACCAACTCTTAAGGTGTTGGAAGACTGCAGAGCTCCTCATTCCATTACAGCAGGCAATCCCATGGACCAAACATGATTCATCTTGACTAAAACTGGCAAACGCTTTCTTCACACCTACAAGAAGTCTCAGTCCATTATTTCCTATGGGATAGTGGTTGACCAGCTGCAGTACCCCAGACCTTCCTTCTTGCCCTTCTTGCAAGTGGATAAAACAGTAACCTTTCTTCAGTTATTGGGAACCTCCCTCAATCTACTCTCTGTCAAAGATCACAGAGAGCAGCCTGACAATGACATCAGCTGGCTTTCCCAGTACACTCATGGTGTGATTCTTGGGTTTGTCCTGGGCAGGGCCAGGAGTTGGACTCTATGAGGCTTACAGCCCCCTTCCTGAGGTCAGACTAACAGGCCTGTAGTTCCCCAGATCCTCCTTCCAACCCTTTGTGTAGATGGGTTTCACATTTGCTAATCTCCAGTCTGGGACCTCCCCAGCTAACCAGGGGCAAAGATAAATTATGGAGAGTGGTTTGATAAGCTCTTCTGCCAGCCCCTTCAATACCCTCACATGAATCCCATCTGGACCCATAGACTTGTGAGGATCTGAATGGCACAGGAGGTCACTAACTACTTCCTCCTGGATTGCAAGGGCTGTGTTCTGCTCCCTGTCCATGCCTACCAGCTCAGGGGCTGGTGCCCTTGAGGATTACTAGTCTTTCTGTTGAAGGCTGAGACAAATTTCTTATGGCATTACTCATTAGAGGTTTAAAATACTTTATTTCTACTTAAGACTGACATATGCAGGAGGGGAAATAAACAAACACATAGACAGCCAAATTCACACCATAGGATCAAAAATAATTCTTGCATTTCATTCCATAATAATTCCTAATATACTTTACTTTCCTCTGGAATCTTAATGAGATTTCAAAAAGAACGCAGGTATGATGTTCAAGGACTATTTTTCACAGCAACAATTACTCGAGATATAGTCTCCCCTATTATATCTTCTCAATAAAGCCATTTTTTATAGCTCATCCATTTTTAATTTGATAAAGCCTCTATTTTCTGTTCTCCCTTTTCATTTGACCGCTGAGTCTTCTGATAAATGTTCATTTCCTAGCAGCTAGAGCACAATGAACAGAAAAGCAAACCGCTGTTCATCCGAACAAAGACACTCCCACACAGTGAAGTGTGTGTGTCTGGGAGCCCTGCTATAGAAAAACACATGCCCTCAGTTATTCACAGATTTCACTTCAGCCGCAGTGCAAGGCACTGGCAGACATGAATAGCCTTTCTTTTACCTTGTTTATTCAAGAACTATGATCCACTAGCCTGCTTTTAAGTATTTGATATCCTACAGTGAAGAGATTAAATAAGCCTGACGCCAAATGAAAAACTTCAGACATGATGCTGATATTTTTGGTAAATATGAAGCCAAAATCTGAAGGTCTTGTCCTTAGAGATTAAAAGGCCTTTGCTCTAGGATTTTATATTTATTATGCTAGCAAAGTCAATCCTATCTCTACCAGACACTGATTTCTTGATAGGTTCTCTCCTGCCTTGAGAGCATTTGAAAGAAAAGCAACCATCTTTCTAATTTTCACACTGCTCCTCACATAATTAATCAAGTATACAATCTAAACTGACTTCCTTTCCAAGCACATTATTGCAAATCAGTCATTTGTGGGAGAAAAACATAAAGAGAAATAGGACTGTACTTTACATCTTGTTTAAGAAGAGTCTTTCATACTGGGAAGGTGGAAGATAGCCTATAAAAATACAGCATTTAAATAGTAAACATGCACAGGGGCACATGGACAGCACACAGGTGTGCTCTCATTTCTCATGATCCCAGTGAAAGGGGTCATGACCTTTCAGACTTTACTGTCAACACTACTAATTTTTCATCTTGGTTCTTGGAAGAGAAATTTAACGCATCTGGTTTTCAGTTTTATGAGGTCATGAGCCATGAAAGAAAATCTAGCTTTAAAAAAAAAAAAAAAGGAGATATATAATCTTCTGTCCCTGTATAAGAGTAGATTACACAGATGTTTCTGTTATGTCAAGGCAAACTTAAAAGGGAAAAAATATCTTCCACACAATATTATACATTCATGTCTCTACCACTGTGTATTTCTTTCTGGTTGTACTTATAAATTTCTAGTCCCTCTATCAAAACCATCCACAATGGTCAACCTTAAACTCCTGCCAACACAAAGCTGTGAAAATCCTGCCTTTCATGTCATCACTGGGCTATTTAGCCTGGTGCTACAATGAGGCAACAATTCCATTAGAAGTGATAGATAATTACATTTCCTACTACAGCAAGGCACGAACAATTGCCCCACCTTGTCCTCTGCTCTGTGGCAGCACCAGGCAACGCAACCAAACAGAGTCAACTTGTGTCCGAGTTGGAATTTTCATTAACTGGTTCACACCTCCAGCAATGCATTTAATAGTGCTTGTAAAAGGCACGTTTTCTTTTTTTCTTAAAAACACAGCAAAAAAGTTTGCAGCCTCCCTCTCCCCAGCCGTACAAGCCATAGGAAACCAACCACACTAATCCACCCCCACACTGTAGGAAACATTTTATATACAAAAGAGTTTGTGAGATCTTTTATGGTTTCCAGCATCCACCAACGCTAGAGAACCATTGTTACAATCTCCCGAAAAATTTATAATATGGGGATACTTGGAACTCAAATTAGTTCATAGGGTTCTATGCACCTAAATGATGCAAGAAAACTATTAAACAGCACACCTTCAACAGAGGGTTAACTCATATTTCACTTCAAGAACACTGAATGATGCACCTGTTTCATATCCTTAAGAATGAAACCTCATAATAAAATGCAACATGCAGGAATGGGTTTTTTAAGCATTTATTTCAAAAAACAGCAAGTTTTGAAAAATGACAGCAAAGAATCATATGTAAACCAGGAGCCACATGCTTCTAATACTATTTCTATAATTGCCTTCCAATTCAAAGGCCAACCAAGTCCTTGTGGACTGTGTCCACCTTAAGTCCTGTTCCCTTCTCCAGCATAGCAAATACACACTGAGCTGTTAATTGCAGTAATGCTAATTAAAAGACAAAACCTCACGACTACATTAACAGTGAAATTGCCAATTAGCACACAAGGCTTACTCATTACTGCTGCTGCATGAAATGTGAAGCATGATGTGGATAGCAGCCATAAAATAAAAGACATTTTTAAAAAGTCAATAGGTCACATTTTCAGCTTACTTCAAAAGTACTGCTGGAATCAGTAACTGAGAAGCTGACCTACAGGAAAGAAAGAAATTCCTACAACCTTTTGTGAAAACCACTAAAGAAAAATATTGCCATTTTTCACATCTGCATTCACAATGGTTTTCAGAGGAAGGAGTACTTGCCTTGGTGGAGCCACTAGAAAATGGCTTAAAAATTTAAAAATAGGCCAAAGGCTAAGATTTCAGTGGATAATTTATCCTGACTTTATATTCCATGTTAGGCTTCCCCAGAAAGAACTAATGGATACTGAAAGCAACCCAGGTGATCCTAGTGTTCTTTATTCTACAGAAGGAACACTTGTGTCCTTCAGTCTCTTTCAATGGCCATTTAATGAAAGTTAATGCAGACCTCCACAACCCTAGAGCTGCTTCCATAAAGTGATTGTGCTTTTCGTACAGTTTATATTTCCTCAGGTCTCTCTCTACCTTTTTTCTTTTCTTTTTGAAGATTTTTAATTCTAATTCAGAGGTCTCATGGTAAATTAAATGGAAATACTTTCAGCATTATCTTCCTTGAGAGAACTGGAGTAGGTATTTGTTTTTCACTTGCTCCCTTTTAATCAAGCATTTTGTTGACCATAATCAATTTCTTCACTCAAGAGAAAAATGCGCAATTATCTACAATGAAGAAGGTGTGTCTAAGGAATAGGGTGGGGGGGGGGGGGGGAAGAGGAATCAATGGAACCATCTGTCTGACATTCCTACAACATTATAAGATACTTGTAATTAACTGCTTGCCTACCAAAGTCTGCCAGCTTTAACTCCCCCGTGTCACTGATCAGAAGGTTCTGTGGTTTCAGGTCCCTGTGCAAAATGTAACGCTGGTGGATGTAAGACAGTCCTCGCAGCAACTGAAATAAAAATAACTGAAAAAGAGGGGGACAAAAAATGACCTCTGTTAATATTTTGCATATAACCACAGGTGATTTCTTCACGATATGCAGGGTGCTAGCACATTGCGGTAACATTGTGTCAGAATTCCTCCCAAACTGGCTAATTCCCACCCAAATTTAACACAATGAAATTTCCATCTGAAATATACTTACTTTGCAAGGACTAAACCCAGCCTCCAAGCCCTACTATGTCATAGATTCAATTTGACTGCTTTAAAAAGAATGAGAGCAATACAACCATGTGCAGAAGGCTTGGTCTCTACCAAATTATAATTATATTCCATTTACCCATATGGCCTTAGAGATTAGGTGGTAGCCTGAAGACAGATGTGTATCTTCACTAATTATAGGAAACAACAGTACAGGGTGGATAGGGATGGGGAGATAAGGCTGGGGGATGGAACACTGAGGCTAAAACAAAGAAGAAATTAATAGTATAACAATAATGCCTGTATACCCAAGGAAATCTGCAAGTAAAATAGATTTTATCCCTCAAAGTCCATTTTAATGGGAGTTTCTTATGTATGTTTCATTGGGAAACAATAACTCTCACTGAACCTAAAGATGACTTTTGAAACCTACTTGCAACAGTCTTTAAGATAATTTTAGATAGAAACCTAACCCATCATCTCGTGGCTTCTTAGAGTCCTTCCCTGGACTCTATAAATGCTTACTCCTAAGTCTAAGCATTACTATTGTGTATTCTGTAATTTACAATTATGAACAAAGAGCTGGATGAAGAGGATCTTCTGTCCTCCCCTTTCCATCTCTCACATGCATCATTCTCCTGCATCCTTTCAGACTCTTGCTGTGAAGGGCTGTGTTACCCATCATGGCTTTTGCCAACACAAATGAACTCCCAGGTGAATGAACTCCCAGGAGTTTTCTTTGCAGTTAAGAAGAACCTATCCCAATGCAGAGACCCTTCATTTTCCCTGGTATATCTTGAGAAATACTTCAGTTTCTAGATGTGAACACAAAAATCCCCTCCAAAGCTAAACATGGAGGATCCAAGAGCAGGTATGGACTCTGTGCCTCACAGCTCAGAGGACAGTGAAATGTGCTCTCTAGGAAGATGTGGAAACCACACCAATGATTGGGGAAAAGTCAACTCAGGCACATGCAAATTTCTAATTAACTTGCAACACAAGCATCCTATTCAGTGATTACTGAAGTGAAGAGACATTATAAAAAGGGTTACAAAATCTGATTATAGAAGAGAATAAAGGCTGACATGAAAGAAACAGAAATGTCATGTTACTGAAGGTGAAATGAATTTAATTGCATTTCATTTTTTCCCTGAGTGCAGACACAATGCACTCTATGTTTAGCTATTTAGCCAGGGCACAAAGAGCCATATCAATCACCTTCTTGCCAGGGTAGGGCCTAACAATGTGCTGAGGAAACCTAAGAGCAAAATACAGGAACAAAGAATAGCAGGAAAGTCATAAGTAGCATGCACATTCCTTTCTGAATTGTGGTTAAAGTGGAATTCATGGTACGTAAAAACTATTTTAATAAGAGCAAGAAGCAGAAATATCTTTCATTACAGCCTGAAAATATCAATTTAATTCTATTAAATGATTTCAAAATAATACATTTTTTAAAATAAAAAGATGGGCAAAATAACCAGTTTGCCAGGCTAAATCAATAGCATTTAAGTTCAAACATTATTTTTAAATATGCAAAGAAATTTCAATTTTCATGGTAGCTTACAGCACGGTAATCTTTATAATAACTCAAAATATATTTATTAATGTCTTTCATTTGGCTTTAGTGAAAAGAGTCAAGTGATTTGACATAATGTGCTAAAAAAATGCCCAACAACTTCACAGCTAAACAGAATAAACATCTGCTCTTGAGGACAGCTTTGGAATGTAGTTTTATTCCAAACTTGTAGACATGCTGTACTCATTAAGTACTTCTCCAAAAGTTAATTAATTCACTCACACCTCCTTGGAGGAAGCTCATGGAAGAGAAGCGGAAAAAAACCTTCCTGAATTCATTACAGGGTAAACTCAAATATTGTTTTTAGGGTTTTTTTTTTTTTTTTGCTTTCTCTTTTTCTCTTCCCCTTTGTTTTTATTTGGTAATTTAAATGTGCAAAGATTTACGTGAACACAAGCCTAACATCTGGAACCCAAGCATTCTGCAAACCACTGGCCCTTTGAGATTTCTTGGGATGAGAAAATACCAAGGGAGGCCTCTCCATTTCTAACGGTTTCCCAGCCCACAAAAAGAAAAGATGAATTGAAGAAACTGTTTCTGCTTCCTCACAAAGCACTTCTGCCCTCTCACAGTCAAGTTCACACCCCTGATCTTGAGGAAAGCCTTCTCCATTTTCTTTCCAGATTGTCTGCATTAACTTCAAGAACAAAAATGAATCCTAGATGAGGTACCACCAATCCTTTCCCATACCAATTCTGAAATTGACATACCTCCTATCATGGTCATTTTCTCATCTTACTTGATCCTTCCACCACCTCACTCTATTCCAATCACCATGAAACCTCAGCCTGGGGGTTTTCCAGGGAGTTTTGAACAAGCAATGGAACTGCCATTTCCCAAGGCCCCAGAATGGCAGCTGCAGTCAATGGCAAATTCAACATGTATTTCAACAGGTTGGTCGTGATGGTAAAATCGAGACAGAGTCACAGCTCATTAGCTTTTATGCTGGTAATTTCAATATTTGCATGGCCATAAACAAGGCTGTATAGGTATTGAATAACCTGCAATAAATAAACTAAGGCATCATTCACTAAGACATCATTTGTGTACAGTTTCTAGCTTATTAGTAAGAGCAAAGATTTTGATAATAAAATTAGGCTCACAAAATGCCAAAGATCATTGTGTTTGAAAAAGACAGAAAACAGGACAGGGATTGGTCCCTAGAAGTCATGTTTTTAGCAAAGATTAATATTAGGAAGCTCAACATTTTACATTCAGACAAAAAAAACTTAACACTTGTGGCTTTAAGTCTTGCTTATTTTCTTCAGTCATTAAAAAATACCTTTTCCCCCCAACTGTTATGCGCCTCTCACTTTAATGAGCAACCTATTTTAATGAAGACTTTTCATTGTCAGTGAGAAAAATGCATGCAGGTCAAAGCTAATTCAGGGTTTATGGACTGTGATATTAAAAGAACATTAGCAGTTCTTAAAACATACAAGAGAAAGCCCTCAAAGGTGTGAGTTAACACCTACACAGTCCTTCAAGTGTAATGCCTGGATAACCATTTGAGCTATATGCAACATTTGACCAAATGCCCACAGTAGTTTTAGAATACAACATTTTCTGAGAGACTTGTAGCTATGTGGATGAGGAGCCCAGCTTCCCTGGTGTTTGAATGAGTCTGGGGGAGTGCACAACCTGGAGCCTTACATGCAGGCATGCAATGGCCGCCTGGTGGCCCATGTGCTGCAGAATGCTTCACTGCCTGGTGGCCTCTGAATGAGCTTGTGGGTTAGACACTGACACAGGCTACGCAAAACACATCTAAAGGGTGGGATTGAGAGCAGCTGACACTGCCTGATTTAGGTTCAGAAGGCTCTTTCCAGTCTAAGGATGAAGGGGAACACTCATGTCCAAGTGATCTGTGTAAAGCACTCAGATGATTCCACACAGTTGCCCTCCATTACTAGAGAGGGTAGAGAGTTTCTGGCAAAAAATACTGGTAAGTGAAAAGCAGAAATCCACAACATGCCTAGGGAGTTTCTTTGGAAAATGTACCATTTCCACACAGACTCTGCTGAGGCACTGAGGACCGCAATGACAGAGAGGATGCTTGCCAAAAGGACAGAATAATGCCTATGGGGGCCTTTTTTAAGACTTTCTGTGATGGCAAAGAGGGATTTCTAAACTATTTTCTTCATTTCAACTCCCTTAATTCATGTTGTATTTTGGGAATAGAGAACCTGGACCTGGATACAGAACTAAATGGCTACACAGAACTAGAAAGCTACAAAGAACTTTTTAGTTTACTAAAACTCTTGGTTCTGCTCTCTTGGCAGCAAAAGTCTGCAAAAAGGCTGAGATAATCTGGAACAGGAGTTAACATAATTTCAGAAGAAAGTTGAAAGCAAACCTGAATTAACATGTCTTTCCTTTAGCAAACTCTTATTGCTCTATTAGTATAGCTACTTTTGAAAAATAATACACAATACCACACAGGCTTTATTATCATCCAACACTGATTACACAAATGTTCTTGCTTGCCCTATGTATCAAAGCACACAGTCTGGGTATCACACAGTCATCTGAATCCCCAAGTGTGTATTCAGCATCAATTAAATCATATTTAGTCTTATTAGGCCATCAAATCTAAAAACACCAGTAAAAGAAACCAAACTTAGGACATCCCATCTCATGTTTGCAACCAGTGAAGTTCTCCCTATCATCCAGAGGACAGTCCAGGTTTATGTACATTATTGGCTATTTAAAAAGGCAAAAGGAGGTAACAAATCACTACAGTGCCATCTCACAGTCTTGGAAATTACCAGAACCAAACACATCATTCAGGTCCATTTGGGCTCACGAGACTGTTCAGGAATTTTTAGAACTACTTGTTTTAAAACATTATATTAGAAAAAACTACCGGGTAATATGCACTATCACAGAAGCAATGAGAAATGTCCCTCTGTGACTTCTGCTGCCATGTCAAAACCTCATCAAGCACAATCTTTTTTATCACTCCTGGTTTGCTATTCATTTCCCTCTTCCAAACCAGGATAAAGCCATGGGATAAAATCCAACTTTTCACTTCTAACTAATACCTGGGGAAATACTGCACTTTTTAGGTCAAAGCTTTGTAGATTCTGTTGCTTAAATTGTTAGAAGAAGTTCCAGGAACAAAGTATTAACTTGAGACAAATTTGCATCCCTACGAATAAGGAAAATCTGAATAAAAAATTATTAGCTATTTGAATCTGCAGGATTTCCAGGATCATAATAAGATTTATCTCACAAAAAGAGATAGGTTTCTCCTATCTGTCTTCCCTGGAACAGCTGAGTTCTCTCCAAATGAATTTTAAAACAATCTACTCCAATCCAATGCTTTTATAAAGGCTTCTAACTTGCTCTTGCATTCCTTACACAGGAGTCTAGAGTCATACCAAGGCAATGTCACACAGAAATACATATGATACAGCCACTGGAAATGTTCATTGCATCATCGCTTTAAAAATTTATATATACAGATTTTTCCACTTATTTCCAGCAGAACTGCAAAGGAAAGAGATTGGAATGTGTTAATTTGCTAACTTATATTCTCTTTGATGCTGTTGTAATAATTTTTTGTCCCCTCTGGGTACTACTACAGTCATTTGCAATGAGGAAGGTGTGCTTATTAACTGAGTATAAAGACACTCCCTTATGATCAGCTGTAGTCATCTGCTAAGGTTCAGTAAGTGGAAGACTCAGGTTTTTACTTCTGAATGGCAAAAGTAAAAATAAATTCAATTCAATTGAATCTGCTTTTTTACCTTTGATCAACACACTTCCATGCTGAAGTAGGTCAGAGTGGCAATTGTTGCCTCACTGATTTTAAAAAACTTGACATGTTCTCCCTACAATATACATGCTTTCTTGCCCTGTGTGAATCATGAAGACCACAGAGACAATAAATTACAAGTGCACTTATGAAAGTGACATTCTTCTAGCATGAATTTTAACATGCTAATGAAGTTTCTGCATTAACCGTTCACAGTTGTGCATATTATCAAACCATTAAGTGACAAGACTGACATGAAGTAGAGTGAAATGCTGATGCTATATTTAATGTCTGATAACTAAAAAGTCTAATTTAAATAATCAATTTTCAATGCCATGTGTAAAAGACGACCTTAATTTGGCATAACATTATTCTGTCGGCTGCACACCTGCTTGTTCACTGAATGAGGAATGAAAAATAGCACCTTCTCAACCACATTAAACAGCATCACTTCTTACTTAACATATCTGCTGAAATACACTTTTAATTCAACTTCACATCAGCAGCATGACCAATTTTACTGAGTAGGAGAGAGATTTCAAAAGCATGCCATTAGTTTCGATTTGCTTCCAGTAACAATAGATAAATTTAAAAGGACTACCACAGCAGGTTTTCACCTTGAAGTCAAAGATTGTTTTCTTCAAACCCCAGTGAATCAGTGACACGAAAATTCATCATAGCTGGATCTACTACCACAGTTTCATTGCTTCCTTCCTGTGCACCTACTTCTACGGCACTCAACCTCCTGGTTGGACACCTCTAGTTACACACAGGTGCTCACACAGCACACCTTTCCCTACATCATGAAACATGTCTCTGCCACGTGGGGATGCAGGACTGCCCGTGCAATCCAACAAATGCTTCCCCACAGAAAAGGGGGAACACAAACCTCCTGTCCATGCCACAGATGTTGATACAATCACCCAATGGAAAGGAAACAAACATGCTAGGGAAGCCCACATTGTTAACACAACTGCCACCTAAAGCCTAAAGCATTTTTTTCCCTACTTTTCAGATATTATTTTTTTCTAACAAGCATGTGGGTTTGTATCTTAGCATTAAAAAATGGAGCTACTGCTTAACAAGAGGCAGTGTGCAACACTCTGCTACTGCCAAAGTTCAGGCAGCTTCACTTAAGTGCAGTAAACCTCATATGGATATGACACAGGAACTGCCCAATCCTTGCATATTCTGAATGCTTCCTTACCCTTTGTGCTTCTGCCCATCCTAAAGCTGTAATCAGTTCAGTGATAAATATTAATGCTTACAGAAGACATCAGATGACAACTACCCTATGGTTTCGACTCAGATTATTAATTTTCACATTAGTTATTAAATGCCAAAATTACTCATCTGACAAAAACAGATTCAACATTAACAACTGCAACCATTAGTTAAGGACAATGCTCACAGTACTACAGTGCAGCAAGGAATACATGAATATCATAAGTTCCAGGGATTTCAGATCATATCATTTAACACCCAGTGTATTTCAACATTTTCAATCCAATGTTATGGAGACCACAATTAAATCCTTTATTTAACAAATACAGTATTTTTATCATATCTGGGGTTTTTAGCTATATAGTTGATATAAAGTTGATTGACCTCTTCTTGAAGATTTTGCACAGAAAAGTGTTGCAGCATCCCACTATGTGTCACTAACTACATTCCTTTCAAAATATATTTTTAAAGTTTTTAGACAACCTAATTCTATTTTTTGCTGAAATGTAAGCATATTTTTACAGAGATTATTGGGCTGCCCTAGGAAACTCAGTACCCAAATCCCAATCCACATTTTGCCACATATCCTGACTCAGTATTGCAGTGATAAAACACATTTTAAAACATTCTGGTGGGGGTAGGACTTAGTTAGTTAAGGTTTTGCTTCAAAAATATCCATCCATTATGCCCAGGAGACTGTTGTACCCTGCTTCCTAGGAGAAAGGAAGGCTCAAAACTGAGATGGGTGAGAGCTGAAGTCTTGAAGGCTCCTGGGAGAAGGCTAAATATTCTTGTTGCCTGCATTCAAAGCTCCACAAGAGGGTCTGCCTATTTCTTCTTAACACATTTTGGCCCTAGGAAGAGAAAAGGTGCCCAGGGAGAAGAACAAATCAGTGCAGCAATATCAGATAGAATAAGAACAAACTGCAAGTTCCCTCCCCCTCTGGTCACAGCAGACTACAGGAGGCTTCCAAGTTGCCTGAAGTAAAAGATTTTGGGAGCAATTAAGAAACAGAGACAATTTTTTGTCTGGTTGAAAACCTGTTGTCATTCAGACTGGTGTTCCTGGATTGAGGAACAGTGGGTCAGATGCAAGTGTCTTTTTATATTGCCAAAGATTAGGGGTTTTTTTCTGTCAAATATTCATGCAAATCAATATTACCTCTAACACTGCAAGTAGAAGAAAAAATGCAGAGAGAAAAAAATCAGGATGCTTTTTCTCAAAAGACTTCAACTATCTCAAGGCAGCATCACTAATTAAGAAGCAAATCAGCTTTCATTAATAGATTTATTTTTAAGGCAGGGATGCAAACAAGCAGTGCAAGCATGACAGATGCAAGCCTTTGCTCCACTTATTCTACCAGTAATAGGAGTTACAGTAAACAAACTCAATTATAAAATAAATGCATCAAGGCATAAAGATGAATTTATGTGCATTATTGGGAACGTAGTCATATGGAGTAAAACACAAAGCTAAAATAAAGGTGATATTTCAAATATTAGAAGAAGCTAAGAACAGCTTTATTTTCACAGGACATGCTGAAATGCACAAATAAAAAGACAAATTATGAATTTACAAAACCAGAGCCATTTATGGACAACTGCAAACAAAGGCTCAGAAGAACCAAGAAGGTAAGAAAAAAGACTGGTGGAAATAGCCCCGTACCAGACAGAAAGGGACATAAATCACAATGAAGATCATAACACAAAAAAATATCACTGGTAGTGACAGCTAGTTGCTCTGACCCATTAGAGTTCCTGCTGCAGGAAGCAATCCAGGTGTGCCAATTGAGCATGAACTATCTCTAAAGGCTGCAACATCTGCAGGAAAGACAGGCAGGAGTATGGATTTCAGTAGCCTGTGCCAGGAGGAACAGCACAGCAGAGTCAGGAGCAAATCTTGTACCTCAGTTTGCAATAGCACATTTTGCAGCTTGGCAAGCACGGCACAGTACACATATAAATCAATTCCTATTTCCAGTCATGGACAGGGCTGCAGCAGCAGCTTCCAGCAGAAACATAATTATATGTGGGGCCATGTATTTAAGATTTATTGCTTGCCTTCAATTGTGGAAAAACTGAGAAAGACATCTTTTAAACCAGACAGGAGAAGATGGGGCCATGTGTACTACAGAGGGAATTATTAACTAATTACCCTTTTCCTCAACCTCTCTAACTACAACACTGTACACAGAATATGAATACATAGTTATATATGAGTGCTAGACAGGCAAGTTTGTTAGCTGCCAAAGAGGTAAATAATTGTATATTTGGACCTAATGGAGTTTGCAGAATATATGGACTGAAACAACTGCTTTATGCCAATTTCCCCTCAAGCTGATGAATATGTTTCAGGTACCTGACTGCAATTATGTCATCAGAATGACTGGTTTAACATTACCAGGGACAGAGATTTTTAAAAGAACATCTCAGCATCGCACACAAATTCCTTGAAGGGTTTAAAGCCTGATGTTATTTGTAAGACTTGCGCCTCCACCCACGAATAATAAAATCCTGGAATCATTATGTGTCAATACAGACATACCAATAAAAATGCTAAACCTAATACTTGTTTTATTTGCTAAGCATACTGTCCTTGGACTTCTATAACTGCCAACTGAGACATTCTTCTTTATACTTACACATACTTATAATATCCTGCTCAGTCTTTATTTAAAATAGCTGAGTGACAGCAAATAGCCTATTTAAAACCACAAAGAAAGGCAATGTCAAGCACAGTACCTGAGGGGACAACAATATGTGTGTCCATCAAAGTAATTTAGATTTTTATTCTATTTATGAGTCTTCATTTAAAAGTAAGCCTGAGGGAACAAGCATTGTCTTTACGTTGCAAACACAGAAAAAATTCAGAAATATAATTAAGCTGAAGATATCCTATAGAAGGCAAGAGGTAATTTGCATCTGCCTTCCTATAAAACACTGTTTAACAGGAACTACTGTACATATTCTTTGGAAAAAGAAAAATGTGTGCTTATGTGGGTTTGTATTTTTAATAACTGGCAACAAGCCAGAAAGGAATATCCATCAATAGGCAATACTTTCCTCAAGAACAAAATTAAAAGGCAGGGGGTCTTTTGTCATGCTGGGAGAGCATCAATGGCTTAATCCCACAGGTTAGCCCCAGAGAGTCGAGACTAATTTATTGCTACTGGAATATAATTGCTCAACTGGAAGCTTTTAAAATGGATTTAGGGATCACATAACCACTGATTCTGAACAAACAGGGTCCAAAAGTCTGACTAAAAGTGAAATTACTGAAGGACCTCTAGAAAGAAGGGGCTGGTAGGGAGAGAGGGCTAATTAATATAGCTCAGCTTAACCAGTGGAAATCAGCTGTGGATCCAAAGAGACAACTTTGCCCAGAAGCTAAAACCAAAACAAAGTGGTAGGTAAAGTCTCAGATCCCCAACTGCACCCGTCAACAAACTGAGTACAGCACAACAAAGCATTAAAATGAAATGGTTGTGAAATAAGCATCTTACTTCCTCTGAAACAAAAGAGCAGCACAAGATTTTAGTTTGGCATGCTGGTGAAAGTCTGGGAATTCTTAGCATATGTGACTGGGTTTCTGTCCTCCCAGCCAAAGAAATCACTCTTGGGCTATTTTTAATTCAGCCTTGAGAGCAGGTATTGCACTGAAATTCCCAAGCAGGCTGATTAATTCATTAAAATGGTAGGACCTCAAATCTTCATGCCTGGTTTTAGTAATTACTGCATGATTAGGACTAGCCTTTGTTGCTGGCCTGGCAAGAGAGACTTCTAAATATATATAACTGATTTTCATCAGTATTATTTAAGAGAAAAAAAGACTTAATTATTCAATGGGACTGCTCATGTTTCATCTGTTGATTGAAGTTTCATCTGCTCCAACTTCCAAGTTTTTTTTCTTTTCTGCCCCCACCACACCCCACTTTATTAATAATCCATTAGGAATTTTAAAAACTGAAACCAGCAGTACATCAGGATTCTACACTTAGCTGCTCAAATAAATATTTCTAATGCGTCTATAAGCTTCAAAGGTGTTTCTGAGCACTGACAAATGGTACAGATAGCCACAGGAATACATGCAGCAAAATCTGAAAGGGAAATGCTGCTGCTGCAGTTCCCTCTGAGCCTCCTGTTTTAAAAGACAGGTATCTCAGGATTCAGAGGAGTGATGTACCAGCAAGCCAAACAATGTGTCTATATCCATCTCCTCAAAGACAAGCTCACTGGGCCCTGATATGATGAAATCAAAGTACAATTATTTGAATTATTATGTCTTTTTTAGCAGGGCTACAACAACTACTGCATATAAGACCTTGAGGTACACAGCACTGCACCCTTGGAGTAAGACTTACAAATCTGAAGCAGCACAAAGAATCTTAATAGCCAATCTTCATTTATCCCAAAACTCAGAGAAATGAAGTTATAAGCATCCACATGGGGAAATGAAACACAACCCCCAGGTTTAACAAGCACATTTAACACCTAAAACTCTGCTTAGGAAACTGAGCAGGGAAGAAAGCTCAGAAGTTTCAGGAGTCAAAAACAGGTCCTACCTCACCCCCTTTAGTGCCACACTCATGTTCTGTGAGTGTACTGATTTGTTTTGGGGTTCTTTTTTTCCCAAATATATCCAGGAGGAATTTTCCTTATTTTTTTTTAGATGGCAGTAATTCTTATTGAAATTCATATGTTGTAGATGCCACTTTTCATTCTAAAAACACAGAAAATTAATGAAGCTACATGATGTTCAACAATGATCAGCTATTGCAGAATTAAAAATACTTCCTCTTTTTAAAATAATTTCCTTTTTTTTTTTTTTTTTAACCAAACAGGCTTTCTGGCTTTTCCAGAAAAGAAACTGTTTTCATGAACTTTTACATTTCAGAAGTTACATCCTGGAATAAAGTTCCCAGTATGACAAATGAAGACTTAAACACTTCTAAAGTAGAACAATGGGACTGATGTCCCAGTGCAAGACAATTGTAACAAATATCATCTGACTGATCTATACATATACAGCACATTCTGTATGTCTGGTTGGCTTCCATTTCATGCTAAAATCATTTGGCTGACTTCCCAAATAGTAACTGGATCAAGTCTCT
Organism: Calcarius lapponicus; assembly: GCA_039654755.1. Taxonomy (NCBI): domain Eukaryota; kingdom Metazoa; phylum Chordata; class Aves; order Passeriformes; family Fringillidae; genus Calcarius; species Calcarius lapponicus. Next base: position 25,035,219 of record CM077464.1, read on the forward strand.
ACTCAGCTATCTTTCCATTAAATCCTGCTAATAAACTCTCTCTCTCCTGTGTGATGATTCTCAGTATCTACCTTAGAAGGAAAAAAAATTCCAAAGTGAGATCAGCTATGAAAATGCTGATCTCATCCAAGAAAATGTGCAAAAAGATTAAGGAAGATTTTATATGTTCATATAAAAGCAGTACATTCAGCTAATACAACTAATTACAGTTCCCTCAAACTTGATGAAGCCACACTAAGTTAGCTAACTGAAGATCTAGCACTGACAGCCTAAAGCATATTTACCCTGGGGTTTTAGGGCAGTATTGTCTTAAAAGCAAGTGTTTCAATGGAGGGGAGGGATTACCAACACTGCTAACAGCATTCACAGCATTCAAATATTTTGACTCTGAGTCAATTTTACAAACCTCAGAAATTCTATTGCAGGAATGCTCAAATACTTGCATTTGTAATTATTTTCAAAGAAAACAAATATTTAAAAATACAGTTAATATGCCAGGCATTTTCCCTTTAGGTAGCAATCAGTTTCTATGAAACAACTGACATGACATTTTTTGCAAAGTTACTGCTACTTTATTTGCCTTGAATGTGTGCTCTTTTTTACTCTTACCTTCACATTCTCTGGATGAAGCCCTCCAGGGTGTTTGTCCATGTACTGACATAAATCAGTGTGCTAAAAGAAAGTCAGATGGAGAAAACTATATTAATATCCATATGACTGCAGCAATAAATACCCCTCTACTTAGGAGTGGACATAACAAATGGAAAATAAGATTTTTTTTTTCAGCCACACATGTGCAAACACACATTTGTACCTTTACACTCATTTCATTTAACAGCCTTGATAACTGATATGAATATTCAACAAATGTAAATTAATATTTTTTCTAACACCCTGCATTTGGCAATTACTTCCCTGAATTTCGATACCATTCTAAAACTTGTAAGGACAGTATCACCATCAACACCACAAAGATAATATCTAGACAGAAGAGGATGAACCTAAAGGGAGAATTTCACATTCAACTCCCCTTGTTCACATTATAACATTGCCCTTTAAATATAATTTTATAGTGATCCCAGATTAAGATGGGTTAAAGGTTTAGAAAATAAAGCTGAAAGGCATTGCATATCAGAGTACTGAATGGTATTTTCCACCTCAAAAAGAAGCACATATTATGGACATGTACAGTCATTAAATACAGATATTTTAGAAAAGAGCATAATGGAAAAGTCAAACCTAAGTTTTCACTTCATAGTTACCCGTATTTCCTGCAAACATAAAACCCCATGAAACCTCTTCAGAAAAAAAAAAAAAGGTTTGCAATGCATAGATTCATGTTATTTTTAATGAATAAATATTTATAGTTTTTACTATGGAAACACTTTTCTCTGAATCCTTCTCTTACATTTCTACACTTCAGCAGCAGAGTTTCAGACAAATGGCATGCTGCTTCTCTAATGTGCTTGCACAACTCAGCTTCTGGAATTATATTCAGAACAAAAAAAGCAAAAATATGTGCTTGATTAACCAGCAAATACTCAGAGACAAACTCTGCCTTCCACATCTGGTTTCTGAACACATCTGGTAAAAATCATCCAACATTCCTTGAAAAGCTACTTGGCAATACCTGCCTCACATACACAAGAGCCCATATAAATACAGGCAGTTTTCAAAGTGAGAGTTTTGGACAAAAGTTGCCTTCCACACAGCATAATGATGTCTCTGTGCACCATTTGCCAAACCATGAGGCATTCTTTAGCTTTCTTTTGCAGAGTTATGCAGATACATAGCAGAGTTCACACCCAAGACACAAAATTTGTTCTAGCCACAACTATCCTATGTAATTGTTTCTGAAATCACAAACTACAAAAACACATTGTGCATGTGGAATTAACATTGCAAAGACATGAAGATGCACAGGATGATTAGGCTCTGCACTAGCACAACTATTTTCATGAATTCTTACATGGCTTCAAGAGAGCAAGAGCCCTGACTGCAGGAAATTGCTTGAATCCCAAAATGAACAGCATGCTCAAACAGGCAAACCACTCTACATACAACAAAACAGATTATTTCAAAATGCAAGATACAGACAGCAAGTCTTCAATTTATAGTTTACAAATCAGTGAATGCATTTAAAAAGAAACTATTCAGATTAATTAAAAATATTCTACCAGTGAATTGTTAGTGTCAAAGAAGTGCATTTTCCATAAAGATTCTTAAGTTTAAAGACTTATTCCTCATTTCTGTAAAATCTTGAGCCCTAAGGTACAAATTCCTCTTCCATTCTCCCATTCTCCTCTTCCATCCTCTACTGCATTCACAGTATTTGGCACTATTTTGTCTTCTGTGTTTTGACTGACTGTGGTGGTAAATGAAGCTTTCTGGGACTGCATCAATAAACCATGGGTCAGTCACCCCTCAGTACACATCACCACATTACACATTTTTGTCTTGTTTACTGTATGAACACCAAGAAAACATACTTAAAGTCATCAGCTAACCTTGTCATTTGTTTTAATAAACTAACAGGTTCTGAGTACTAATCCCAGCACAAGAATCTGCCTTAATATCAGCTGAAACACCATTACTACAGGTGATGACTGGTGTCAAATAAGAAATTTGTGGGAATCCACTCGCTTTAATGGTTATCTATTATTCATGAGACATGCCAGTTTTTGAATAGTGCTAGCACCTGCAGTGCTCAAGAGATGATTAAAGAAAAGCCTGAAATTTCACTTTAGAAAGCCCATTAGGGTGGCCAGGGAAGCACTGTCCCATCCTCAGACACAGCCATCGCGGTCCCTCAGCGCAGCACGCTGAGCACGGGCTGGCTCAAGGGATTATCATTTGCCCCCAGTTCAATCTTTCAGCCTTTGTGAACAACAGATAACCTGGTGGGTGGGAGGTTTATTGCCTCCTTCACCTTCTGTTGATTTCTACTACTTGCAACCAGTCAGCTGACAGAAACCAGATCAGAGGAAGGCAAGCACAGTGTCCCTTCTGAAGGTCTCCTTCCTGAAGCCCCACCACTCCACCCACACTAACTGCACATTTTTATTCACCAAAAGCTTTTCATCTTATTCAGAGCCACAACTCTAGGAATAGCAATAAGTCATATTTTTTATTTCCAATATACTTGTAAAAAATGGTGAGGATAACCCCATTTTCTTATGCTTATATTTCAGTTACTATTTGGATTAATTTTTTCCATACAGAAACATCAATGATGATCATGTTTGTGCTATCCATCATTAACTTATCCTTCCTACCCCAAGGATGAAGACAACTGGGAGCCTGATATAACCTTCTGCCATCAGTTTAACCACCAAAACCCACAAAAACTGATTGAACACGTCTACCTGAAAGTCAGTGTAAGCAGCAATTCCCTCAGAATCCTGGAAACCTTACAGAGTCAATTGTGCTGCAGTCTTCTGGCACTTTTTTTCCCTACACACAATCTAGAGGAATCTATAGCAAACCTTCAACTCAGATGGGGAAGAGAAGTTGAATGCATTTTCTGTTCAAATGTTTCTACAATTTGCTTTCATAAAACTAAGAGTCTTTCTCATACATGTAACAAAACATTATGGGAAGAACTGTGGAAGCAGCTTATAATGTTAGAGTACTTTGCTCCCCACTTTAAAAAAAAGAAGGTGGCAGCAAAGCAAAGGCAGCCTCAGCTGCTCCTCTTTCCCAAGGTAGAGACTGAATGCACATTGAATTAAACATTAGTACAGCTAGGAAAACTGACAGTGCTGCAGAGACAGCTCTTTCTAAACCTGTTTTCCCTTTTGGCAGCCAAAGTGTCTGCTCCAGTGCTCCTGTGCACAACTGACATTGAAGGAGACAACATGAATACAAGTTTCAGGAAAGCATTAGAAAAAAAAACAAGAGAGCAAGCTGGATGAAAGCATTTTTTAATGTATTCCATGAAATTTGTACTATATAGATGGAGTCTTTTTCTTCATGCTGTATTTGAAGGTGGAAAACAATGTGCTTTCCCAAGTGGAAGGGTGGCTGCCAATACAGCCTGCCATACTCTGACACTGGAATCTTTGCTGCAGTCACCACCCTGATCTAATAAAATAGATACCCTAAAAGAAAATTCAAGATACAATTACATATTGGCAATAGCATAAAACTATACTGGAACAAAGAGAAGAAACAGACCAACCAATACACATTTCACAGTCCATTCTGCACTGTCTCAGAGGGTCAGGCCACCTCACAGGGCAGCAGCATACTGGGAATGGAATACAGAGACTTCCAAGTAATTGAACACATTCTGATCCCAAGTGGACCTGGCTAGACCAATTCTGCTTCAAGCTAGTTTTTAACAGCTCTATCAGCCATACTGTCAACCCTCAACACACACAAATCACCAAAGTAATACCATGCTGACAGAACATTTGATATTTTAGTTTAAGTTCAAAATCCCATTAGTTCCTGCTCCTTTACACTCCACCAGCTTACCTACACCTATATGTACAACATATTGAATAATATTCAGTTAGCACTCCTCTGATCAAAGCTACACAAAAAACAATAAGCATAGATAAATGAAGTTTCCATAGAGAAGAACTCAAAAGCTGGGAAAGTCCAGAATTATTGGGTTTATCCTACCTTTTAATTGTTTCTCCATTAAATGTCTATTATGATAACTCCTAAAAGGTCATGCTTTTTTTCCTTCCCTGGATTATACATACTCACTGAACAGAATAGGACGTACTTGATTGAAAAATAGCTGTGCTGTTTTACAGTTGGGGGTATTCTTCTATTCTCAAACAGCTTGCAGAGTCTGTTTTTTTACTACTTTGAAGACAGAAATAATCTCACAGGTTTTCCTACCCTGCTTATAGCTGTGCTATTGACATGCTTAACAAACATAGAATAATTTCATAGCAATGCAGGAGACATAAGGCATTACTTCCTTTTATCAGATAGGGACTTCTAGCAAAGACAAAAAAATTCTAAGAATCACTGATCTGGGCAATTCTGTTCAAAGAACTTTGGTTTTGACTTTTCAGAGTATTTGGCGCTATTTTGTTTTGACTGACTGCGGTGGTAATGAAAGATATTCTGGTCTTCAGGTGCATCCTTCACCCCCCCACACACCCCCCTTACTTTTTTCTGTCTCTGATGGGCAATGTGGTTTGTCCTAAGCTAAGAACACCTGGTGGACATTGCAGAGGGAACTGTCTGGATGCTCTCATTCCAGAGAGAGGGAAGCTGACATGCTGCTAGTGACTTTGATGCAGACTGGCCTGAAAAAGAATATAAAATGCATTGGTGATATTTAAACATATATTAACAATAAATCTAAGCATAATCATCCACCCAGTCATTGTGTCCTTCTCATGCCTGGCTGAGAGCCTCATCTCAAATATTCTGCAACACTGGCTTCAGTTACAGCTGTAAATGTGTAATGCTTTTGCAAAGGAGACTGAGAATCTCATACTGAATAGCAGAAATCTGTAATGACAGCAATTTCAGCTGGTGATGACAATTCCCAATGCAGCAGGGGTGGAACCCAGTTCTCTACAGCAGTATTACCTAACTTGTCTTGAAATGATACCTTGAATGATGCAGGAACCTCAGAAGACATCCTGGTTCACACATTCACAAAAAATGAGAGAAATTCAACAACAACCACATGCCTTCACCACATAATCCTTTGCAGAGCTGCACAACAGGCACTTCCACAAGGGTGAAAAAAGGAGATTACCCAGGCCATCCTGGGGTCCTTCCCTAAGAGCTTCACTTTCCCACTTCACTAACAAAACAATGTTTTCTGCAGAACCTCTTATGCTTTAAGTGAACAACTCGATCTCTCCTCTGGCTTCCCCAGAAACAATTTCACTTCATCAGAAATGAATAGCTACAATATCTGAAGTGAGGGACTAAAGTATTCGAGAAGAGAGGAAGAATCTTCAAAGACATAGCTCTTAAGTACAATTTATGATTTTTCTGAAGCTTATCACTTCACAAAATTTGGGGCAATTTTCAAAATAATAGTGCAATGCTACCCACAGCACAAAGGCTACCCATCCCTTAAGTTCCAAATCCATACTGTTCAGTTTGAATATTTAAAATGAGGGTCTTCCAGATAGAGGCAAGATATCTTGGCCATTTTTGCTGAAAGTAAATATAGGTAATTTGAGACAGACTTTGGCATTTTTGCCTTCAAATAATTGTATTTCACTACTGGGTGCCAGAAGATCGCTGCTCCAGGGCTGCATCTTGACTGCCACACTCAGCTACACCTCCTTGAGAAGGCCTTGTCCAGCCTTTTTGTTATCTTCTCTCAGCACATAAAAGCACAAACCCTTTCCTCAGTGCACATCTCAAGTAACAAGGCCTCCGTTAAGAGACCCATGAGCCTTCCTGGGGTAGATGAAACAATTTCTAGACAGAGCAGAGACTGCACAGTGCTTTGTAGGATAGGGGATAGAAAACCCATGCTCAGCAATGTGGGTTCACCTAGTCTTATTTCCAAACTAAATATAGAAGCACATCAGCCAGAGCTCATTTTTGACCCAAACTTAAATTAATTGCAAATATTTTCCTCCCTATGATAGAGAGGGGTATCACAACTCCTAGAGGTACCTGAACATGACAGAGAGATTAAGTTACTTTTCCAACATAACTGCTCATAGTCTAAACAAAAATCAACAAAGTCTAAGAAGAATTTAAAAAAAAAAAGAAAAAAAGAAAATGCACACTTGCTCAGACTTTCTCTGTAATATTTTCCACTCATTTTCTCCCCATACCCTGACAACTCCACAAAAAGTATGATTTACTTACAGAATATTGTCTTCCAGACTCACATGAAGAAATTAATTGGGGTTTTGATTTAGACTTGGGGCAGTGTATAATTGTATGAAGGTCATTTTTATTCAGCAAGACTCTGGTTTATAAGTAGACACATGTGAGTTTATGTTTGTGAGCATACTGGGTATAAGCATCTGCTGAAGGGAAAAGAATTCTGGCTGATGTTTATACAGCTGAAGCAAGGTTTATATACATTACATCCTAGGTCTGGAAAAGAGAGAGTATGCAAAAAACAAATGTTGATGATTCTTCCCTTCTCCTCTTGAAGGAATTCTAATTATGAATAGATGAGTAAACCACAAACTAGAAATGTCCTGAGATATGCTCTGTGCTTCACTTTGACATCAACTGTTTTGCTCAGCTATTCCTGCTCAGAAATCAGACTCTGCTACCAAACACAAACGTGTTCAGACAAAGGCTGGGACGTTTCCTTTCAAGGCATGGCTGGTGACATGAAATGATCTCTACTTTGCCCACCCTTCTCCATAATAATAACGTGACTGTCACTCTCTTCTAATTAAATTAGTCGCTTCTACTTCCCATGCAATACATTCTCTTTCCCTCCTCTTCCTCAGTCATGATAAATGTCCATGTGACTTAGGCATCCCATAATTCTGCCTAATTGGTTTCAGCTGTCAGTTTTGAAGCTGAAATGCACGGAGAGCCCGGGGCTTGTGAATGGAACAGGAAGCACTTCCAACCTCATTCCCATCATGTAGAACCAGCAACGTGTAAGAACCCTCCCATTAAAACAAAACCGGGAGGATTTGGCTGCCGGCAATGCCATCATGCAGCAGACAGATTGTGCTGCTCCACTGAGGCAGCCAGGCTCTTGTGAGCCATTCCTCTCTGTTCAAAGGACAGCACACATTATTTATGCCCTAGCAGCTTTCCCGACTAAAATACTTCCCCTTTTGTCACCAACAAATTCTTAAACGGATAATATAATTTACCAATAAAAGGATGGGCACCAGGAATATTTAAAGTGACAGGAGAACAAAAAAAGCTAATTCCTTTTAAATGGCATGTATCCTCCAACCTAAGCACTCTGCAGATTACTGTGCCACAGTTTAAACTTATTTCATGTCACTGGTATCTTCAAAAGTGTCATAGACTTTTATTTTCATGTATTTCTGTGGCTTTCTATAATTCAATCTTTTCCCTCTATGAGATGACACAGTGTTACCCATGCTAACAAAAAATACCCTACAAGGTATCTCTGGGTGATACCTAAGCAATTTCCAGCAAAACAGCAGCAGGCAGCAGCACCAGCTGGGCTGAGCAGCAGGGGAAAGATCTATATTAGGGATTCAAGGAAGAAAAAACTGCCCCACAAGACACTCGTAATGAAAACAATTCTGCTAACAGATGTTTTTAGTGCCTTGGATTTCTCTCACACTGTCAAGAAAGATAAGCATACTTCAAAATACATGAATGATACTATATAGAAAGGGAGACTAGGTGGTGGGGGAGTACATAATACAGATAGAAACATATCTGAAAATCCCAGAGAGAAAAAGGGATACACAGTTGTCTGATTTTTGGCTGTTGCCAGAAAAGATAAATTTATTTATGGATACAAAGCCCCTGTTCATTCCACAGAGAATAATCTGGTTCCTTACAGACAAGTGAAATGCACACTCTAAGTCTGAAAGAATTGCTGAACTAAAAGCTCTTCAACAAAATACAGTTTTCTAAAGATGCCAGTTTATCCTCCTCCTTATTCTCTGTCCACCTTAATAATTCTATCAGCTTTGTGTTCTTAGTAAATCAGGTTAAGAAGACAAAACCCACTTAATTTAGTGATATTATCTAACAAAACAATGACATTGCAAAAATAAGTAGGAATTCCTGTTTAGTGTGATCAAAACCTAGCACCAAATCATCAGCTTGTGCAAACTGTGATGGACTTAAGAGACCTCAAAATGAACAGAGCTGGGACAATTTTTGCAAGCTATAACACATGGGCCCACAAGGATGGGCATGTACACTTTTTCTCTAATTTGTTATGCCACTGAGCTTCCACAACACTGACCATGATAAGCACATATAACAAACAATCAATCAAAAATAAATATAATAAATATTAGAAGATACAAGAAAGTTTCTTGTTAGAGCATGGAAGAATAAAATAGATACCCTAAAGGAAAACTCAAGATCAATATCACCGGATGCCCATAGGCTCCCGGTGAGAGTGCTTGCTCCAGGACCATGTAAGCAGAACTCATACAAGGGAGGGAGGCTGACAATCCACATACAGCCACACTAGTCAAGTGTCCACATTAATATTGGCATGGCACTGACCATGGATAATTCAATTGTAGCCACACAAGCTCAGCTGGCACAAGAGCCCTTCTATGGTGGTATGTGCTGGACAACAAAACAAATGCCATGTTCAGGGTAGCAAAGGATCAGTGCAAAGCCTTCCTTTAGAAACTTCCACATCCTACACTGACCTCTCCTCACACTGGCTGAGTGATTTTTTTCCTGTCATTTATCCTAATCCTAACTGTCCATGCATGATTGTAAGATTAATAAAAATTTTATAGGGAAAAACTCAGTTCAGACTGCAAGGCACACAAAAGAAAAATGGTGCTTCCATGGATTCGATCCTCCTTATTCAAAGTAGTAAAACAGAAACAATTAATAGGGTCTTTTAACTGTCAAGCACTGGCTCTGTTTATTACTCAAGCTTGGTTCTTGGGTCCTCCTATTTGTTATTTCTTAATTATCTTTTACATCAAAAAACTATAAACATAAAAAATAGCTGCAATTATTGATTTATACATTCTGACTTCAGGATTTTTACTACTTTTATTTTGGCTGAACTGCTCACCCAAGTTTCTGTTTTTAAAGATTGCATAGATGTATTTTTTGTCAATATGACTAAACTACTACAAAGCTACATACTTCATTCAGAAAGGAAAAATCTATTTTTAAGATTTAGAATTGGTAATCATCACTCTCCAAGCAGTAAGTTCTGGACTGGTGGTTTGTTTGTTTGTTTTTATAATCTGCACTGCATAAATCAGAGCTTCACATTTTAAGGGGAATTAAGAGTTACAACCTATATTATTAAAGAAGCCTGAGGAAAAATGTTTAATTAGACTGGACAGTCTCTAGTGCAAGCTGAGATGCTGTCAGGTGTCACCTCAGAGGAAACTAGGCAATGCCAGTTCATGACAGAAATAAAAAGATAAGAAATATGTGAGATGCCACCAGAACTACTGATGATAGAGCTGTGTATAAATCTAAACCATAACAATAATTACTTACTAAAAAAACCCAACCAAAAAACCAACACGCACTAACAAACAAAAAGCACACAACTAGATGACTTTATTTTTTAAAACTTTGTTTAAAATAGTAAAATAAACTGATATATTTTTTTCTTCAGTTCCTGACACAGGAAAGCAACAGCATATTAACTTCATTGAAAGACCAAAGATGATATTATCTTGCTGATGAAAGTTATGATGCAGAAAGATACATATAGAAAGGACTTTAAAAAAGTCTTACCTCTATCTATAACAGAATTCTGTTGATTATTTGCCTGAATTGCTATTTTAAAACTGACAATATTAGGCAAACCTTCACCCCATAGTAGCTTTTGAAGTGCTTTATTATTGTTAGCATGAAAGGGGCATTCCTTGAGTTTAATCTTTCTCTTCCTTACTGTAATTTCAGATTTTCTTTTTCATCCTCTTAACCATTCACATAGAAATAGGTCACTGACTTTCTCCATGATATATTTAAAGGTTGTAAATGTCTCATCCTTTTTTTATCCCCAACTCTTAAGAGCCCTACTTACTTTGACTTTTCCTTGGAAGGCTTTATTCTCAATGTTTACTCACCCTTGTCTTTTTTCCCCTCAGGTCTCCAGCTGATTCATATCTTTCTTGTGTTTACAAATTTACCCTTTAGGACGGTGGCCTTACCTGTATCAAGCAGAGTGTCATCACTGGCAGGTCTCCTATGCACATGTATCTTACTACATGTATGTGTTTTTGAGGGACTGCAATGACACTTGCACTTTTATCTGTAATTTAGGAAAAAACTAATTGGGATCTGTCAGAAAGTAGAATATCTCATGGGATTTCCAGTATTTCATCTGTCAGCTCAACTCTTGATGTTTCTTATGCTCTGATTTTGTTGTGTGTATTGTTTTGGGGTTTTTTTAATACTTACATTGAATGCAAGTGTTAATACTTAATAAAAAGAATAAATAATAGATGCTAATAATTGAATGGTGCACAGCACACCACAAATCTAACCAATATTTACCAACTGTTAGTAAATTGCACAAAAATTGGTCATTCAGATACACACAGCCTTCCAGCCTGTTGGATTGTAAATCTCAATTAATTTTATTAACACACCTATTCATCAGCATGTGCCCTCCATATGAAGTCTACACAACATGTTAAAATCCAGCAAAGACAGGGTCATAGAATCACAGAACGAGCTGAGTTGGAAGAAACCCACAAGGACCATCAAGTCCAACTCCTGGCCCTGCACAGCACCATCCTGAGGAGTTACACCATGTGCTCAAGAATATTGCATGAGTAACATCTGCCCTTGCTAAACTTCTTAGCCTAGCAGGAGTATTTTTAATTGAATTTAAATAAATTTTTCATTCCTTCTTTCCTACCAATTCCCATGTCTGGCAGAATCTTTACCTCTCAGCAAAGCACTAAACACTTTCCTGCTGAAATCCCACCTCAATCCCTCCCTCCTGAAGCCTATTTTGTTTGCATTTCCAGCCTATACTTGGACATCAGCAGCACCTGTCTCTGATCTGCTCATTAAAACTTGAAAAACAAGGCTTTTCCCAGGAGCACTATTCCCTCACTGCCTCTTCTCAATAGTACAGGATTTCCTTTCTCTCTGTTTACCCTCAGCGTTGATCTGTCATCTTTTTCACTGCAATTTAAGCAATGCAACTTAAGGCAAGCCTGGGGCATGAGGCAGGGTTAAACTACAGGGGAGCAGCTCCTTCTCTGGTCAAGGTAAACAGAAATTACTAAATTCAGCTGCTCCCATGGTGGAGCCCTGAGTGGCTGCTCCTTGTCAGGGAGGACGGGCACGTTCACAGCAAGCAAGGGTGACTGCAGGTACCTGGCTTTGTGAAGAGCTTCCCAGTTTTCATTTCTTGCTTACCACAGCTGGACAGGCACCTTGATTTCAAAGGGGAAGAAAATCGCCCATCACTTCACTCTCACACCAAAATAATGTAATTCAGGCTCCAAGTGAGATTCACTTTAAGTCAAGGGTTAGAAGACTCCTCCTTCCTTCTTGTGCCCAGTTTCTCCCTAAGTATTATACATCACTGAATGATCCTAGTGAGAACAGCTCAAAAACATCTCTGGGACACTACTGATTTTCCCTGCTCTCTCACCCACCAAAAAAATGTGGCTTTTTTTGTTTGCTTTCACAAACAATGCCATCATACCTTTGGTTTCAACACTTGCTCCCTAATAAAATAAAAAAAATGGAAAAAACAATAGTAGTCTTCAATCCAAACTATAAAAATTATAAGAAATTGAATTTTTTCAATGGAAAAATTTTTGATCCTTGCAGGTGAATAATTTTGCCCATTTTCTTACATTATACTTTCTAAGTATTATGTAAGACAAATTTGTCCCAAGACAAATTCAAAATCTCAGCTGTGTAATTATTAATTCTGATAAAGAGTATACATGGCAATTTCCAATAAGCTTTAAAATGAGAAACTCGCACCTATTTTTTTGATACAGGAAATGGGAGGGAAATGTAACTAATTAACTTTATTAAGTAAACTCATTGTATAACAACCTATTTTAGCTGCTGTAATGAAGCAATGAAAATTAAATGTTCTGCTTTAATGGAAAGGAATTTTTAGAAGCAAAAACATACACAAATATTAAAATAGGCAAGGCAAGGCAAATGAAAATGCTTGGGTTTAAATTACATTATTAGATTACTCTGAAGCTTTTTCACTGTTGAGGCAGACATAATATTGCTCATTACTCATCCTTCCAATTATAAGAATCTGTTCTTGTTGCAAACCTAGTTCATAAATATTGAAAGCATGATGTAAAGTATTGCTATACAAGCTTACTTTTACATGCTAGGAATAGGATGAGCTGCTGGTTCATTTATTGATAATAATATACTTACATAATTATGCATAATACTAAAAACCTCATTATCATTCTACCAAGCCTGTAGCAAATACGTTTTGCTTAGGATTGCCTTTCAGCAATTATAGGTTTCTAAATTCAGTCATCTTCCTTCTAAATAAACAAGTGAAGCAGCAAATGGCAGCAGCTAATGATCATTTTAGAGCAAACAGATATGAAGCCATCTTCAGAGATCTCACCAATAAAATCCACCACCTCCTTGGGCAAAGCTGGCCATACCAGTGACACCGGCACTAAAGCCACCATAAGATCCATCCCCATAAGATCACCTAAACTAGCACCTAACCAGAGCCTGGTGAGGAAAGGAACAAAACCTTTGTGAGCAGTCACACACCTCCACTGAACTGTAAAGCTGAACTGACCTTTTACTTTGGGAAGTCACTTCACTCTCAGACAGCAGATACAAAGTGTGTCAACATCTCTTTTTCAGGTCTTGCTTAGCACATCCCAGTTAACTATACAGAAATCATTTTCTTTACCATTTTTACATGAAAGACTATCAGCCATTCAGGTTTTGTAGAGGAAATTCCAAGCAGTTCATTCTCAAAACTCCCCAGGTAATGATGCCTCTCAGCCATCCAATGATAAAACTGAGCTCTAAGCACGCTTTGCAATAAGCTGATGTAAGACTTAACATATGCCTTAGTAACAAGGTACTGTATTCTAAACTATTTTCTACTAAGTTCTTTCATTCAAAAGGAGTAAGCTCCCTTTCTCCCACATAAATGTACAGCTCCACATTCACCACCAAAATGTTTATATGGAGAATAAATTTCTCCCGATCTTCAACTATCAGACAGAATTTTTAAAGACTGACTTTTCTTGGCTTTGCAGACCACCAAGGTTAAAGTTAAAAAACTCTGTCATGTCTTCACCTGACAGACATACATACTTAAAAGAAAACTAATTTGAGGGACACAGAGAATTGAATGACTGCCATGTTCCCTTTCAGAGGCTATTCTGCTTGCAGCATTTAACTTACTACCATAATGCATTTTGCAATTTAAGGTGCTACATGAAATTAAATTTCATTCTACTCTTTCAGGGTCAATGCTGAAACCAAACACCTCTGTTAACCTCAGACATTTTACCAGTATTATTTTCCCTAAGGAATCATCACCAACCTAGCAATCCAAAGTTTCCATTTTCTGAGAACTCTCGGATCACTAACTGTTCATTCCTAATTTAGTCAAGATAACTCAGACATCTTTTATTAAGTTTGAAAAGGTCAGTAGTAATCAATGGCAGTAGTGTATCAGTTCCATGATATCCTTGTATGAAATAAATCAAATTCAATCCCTTTCAGGTTAGGATTCAGTCATTCAAAAACGTACACCACCATGTAATTTTAATCACATGAATATTTTGACTTCTTTCAGTGCAAATTACTCATATGATTGAGCTAAACCATGTACAGGTATTAAAATAACAACAAACCAGACATTACAGATACAGACCTCAGTAACACAAATTACACAGATAGATTGCATACTCAACCAGCCAAAATGTGTACTTTTAAATGGGCAACTGTAATTTTTGCCTCTGCACATTCACACCATGTACTGAAGGGAAGCTTTATAACCAAAGGAACAAATGAGATCCTTGCAATCATGCAATTAAAACCTGTATCATGCACACCCACAAGAATTCATTTCAGGTTATGTGGCCATTCTCAAGCATTATCAGATAGCATTCACTGTTTGATCAGACTATAACTTTACATTACTGAAAAATGAAAACAGACTTTTTAAAAGAAATTCTGTCATCTCAAGGCACAGGAGCATGTTACAATGTCATTATTATACAGTCTTTATGCTGTTTGGAGAGAATAAAGTATCCTTCCTTTCTTCCCCAGCAGCACCTTGAGACACTGCCTGCCATTCCAAACACTAAAATATTACTTGGATCAGTTGCTAGAAACCATTACTAAATGAGATTCTCAAACAGTCTCAATAGCTACCAAACACCATTGGAACCAAAAGGTGCAACCTCCAGCAGGGCTGGTTCCTTGTTGAAAGACAGCTTAGTGAATCCAGAAGAATGTGCCACTGCATGAAGCTTAATCTGTGTCTGCACATGGCTGGGAGCCAGTCTTAAACAACCTTTCTTAAACAATCTGTCCAAACAACCTTACTGGGTATAAAATCCAGAAACTTGCATCAGTGTAATAAGCAAAATGTAAAATCCATCAATTTGAAATTAGTGTAATAGGAAAATCCATCTATTTTAGGGAGAAACATATTCAAGACATCTAACTTCTCAACCAGTTCTGAAGAATGCAGCTAAATACAGCTGCTGATAAATGGGATTGCAAAATGTATTCATGTAAAGATATGCAAATAAGTGTACACTGACCATTACATAAAATTAAGTATCAAGGTTTTTCCTGTGTTAATTCAGTGTGTAAGTCAGGAGCAGGAAAATTACTGAATTTTAAACAAGGAATTAAATTTTTATTACTGTTCCAATACCTGAGATAAAAAATACATATTGTATCAAATGCTCAGCAGGCTGCTGCAGCTGAATGCCCTCACCTTTAGAGTGCAGCACATTTGTGTAAATACAAAAGGTGAGCAGCTTCTCCAGACAGGATTCTATGATGCTGTGTGCATTGTCATGTAAACATTAAGGCCTGCCCCCAACAAACACACAAAATAATTCCATCTGTCTTAAGCAGAGTTGTATTTAGAGTAATGCTAGCAATCACTGTACTTTATAAACACAGTGTCTTACAGACTATAATACAATATCTGATATTATACTGAAAATCTAACGGTGTCTAAAGTCATTTGTTCCTTTTACATTACATGTTCTTGGACCCATCTGTGAAAACTAGGAGGTTAATTATGATAGTGCATTGCATAATTCCACAGCTAAATGCTGAAGTAGTTCTACATAAATGCCATATGCTTGTCTTAGAAAAACTAAAAAGATTAATTAGGAGGCCAAGGCCAGTACTTTGGAAAGTAATACTCTCGACACAATTAGATCCTTACACTGTCTACTGTGTAAATTGAAGTTTTAATTAATAGGTTAAGCATTAGTCATGGAAAAACTAAAAAAAATCCCAAATTCTAAATTGCATGCATCAGACATTTTTTTACTGATATCACTTATAAAAAGATACTCTGCACAAGCTAATCACAAAAAAAGGCAATTTAAACTTGACATAAGCTTTTCATCAAGGAGCTACCTGTTAAGCATTTCAGTCTTGTTTGCTACCTACACTAGCATTTCTTCCCTACATTATTCTCACCTATTTAAAGTTATCTGATCGCATCAATAAAGAAAAAGCTCGAATAAACAAATTATGACTAGGAAGCAGAGTACTTTGAAAAGTCAACTCGACAGTCTAAGGTCCTTCAAGAGCCTAGCAGCCACTTCTCCATCTCTGAATCTGGTTAAACCCAGCTTTTAGCCTCCTCCACTACAAAGCAAAATCTCTTATAGCCATCACTCTCCTGAATAAAGTAAAGGGTTATTTTGGCCTGATTCATAGATCACTGATGGTAAAGAGAGCACTTCCATAAAATTCAATACACTCTGAACCATATCTAGAACATACAGTCACTTTACTCACCACATATTCAAACACAAGTGTCAAGGTCTCCTTGGTGTGAATGATGTCATGAAGCAGCACAATGTTTGCATGTTTCAATCCTTTCAAAAGAGAAGCTGAAAAGCAAAACATAAATGTTATGTTAAAGAGTATCCAGATATTTTATATTAATTTGCCCTCTTTTTTTAGTGACTTAAATGAGCTTCATAAACTGACAACCAATAGTTGTACTTTAGTATCTTCCATGTTCATGAGTTTCACACATCCAGGTTTTGAAGATCACACTTTCCCATTCAATGCTATTTTCTCCGCCTTGCTGGTCAAACTCAGCCTCACTCTGAGGCCAAAATGAGCTGGAACAAAGATTTTTCCTTTACACAGCCTCCTCTAAGTGAGTCACTCATGTCAGAGCAACCAGACACCAAGAGCACTCCTACACTCAGAGGTATTTTTTTTCTCTCAGACAAAAGTCAAGCATGTCTTTTCAAAGCATAATCTTTCCTATCCAACACAACAGCTGTCTAAATTAAGTGCAGTGTCTATCCTAAGAAAAGGGTTTTAAGCAAGAATACTCCTTTCTCTCAAATATAACAGAGATTTAATGAATCATTTGTATAAGCCCCTGAGAATAAATACATTGTATTTTCTCACTATATTTTTTAAAGGTACTAGCTCATGTTTTCAGGAAAGACAAAGACTCATCTAGTGAACTGTCAGGTAATTTCTTTCACTAATTTTTTTTACAACCTAATACATATTTAATGTTCATTCCATATTACATATTTAATGTTCCACAAGATGTGGCATATTTTAGCAATATATGCTGACAAGCCATGTGTTGTTACCAATGTCGTTCTGTTGTCGGTGCCTTGTCATCTCATGCATACATCTGAGCAGGACTATCAGTCACCCTAGCAAGTAAATAATAGATACAAAGACATGCAAATGAGTGGCACATTTCTAAACTGAATAATGTGGAACTTTCTTCTCTCACCCTTCTACTTTTGTCAAAGAAAAAAAAAATGAGAGGCCAAATGTGTGTCTCAATCCTTTACTGTGCTGAAAGGAAACTGCAGAGCTTCCACAGCACTGTTACCCCTTGCTGGCCTATTCAGGGCTTTCTATCAGGCTGAGGTAACTCCAGGGGTCATCTGGCTTTGAATTAAGATAAGTACATATCATCTCTCATTCTGGTCTTTAGGAGATCAATCTGACAAGTTAATCACTCTAGGAAGCAACACAAAAGCAACATGGCATCTGGCTGCATCAGTGTTCCTCCACAAGCATTCTTAGCATCAAACTCTGGGATTCATCCTAGGCAGAAGGCAGACAGCAAAGAGGAAAATACCACAAAGCTGCTTCAAAGTGAGTATCCTCCCAGCCATGATGAAGACAGGACTGTAAACCTGCAAGGAAGCTCTAGGACCAAGAATGAGGCAACCTTACAACCTGAATGAAGAGGTGAGAAGAAAAATTTCAAAAGAGTTTGCTTTAGCCTGCACTCCAAAGCTCATGCTATTTAGAGAGCCAGCACAGAGGAGTCTTTCCTGTGCTCTGATTTTGTTGCCACTGAGCTGTAAAACAGCTACTGTAATTACAAACAAAAATTTTAGACATTTGATCAGTGCATGTCTAGAAACTGTTAACATCCCACAAATTAAATAGAGGCCTTTTTCAGAAAAGAGCTGTGAGCAATTTTCAAGGGATCCTCATCTTAGAACTTGGACAACTTCTTGGAACTAAAGCTCAGAGAGATTTGGATATTTTATTTTAAAGATAATGAGAAATTGCTGCTGGAAAAAGGTATGGATACACAAAAAAGATAAAGAACAACTGCTCTGAAAGGTACCTTCTAACAGAAACAAGAACTTATAACCTGGGGAAACCATAAGAAGATTTCACCTGAAGTAACTGAGGTTTTCACCAGCTCTTTCCTCAAACCTTATTGAACAACCACACATTCACAGACACTGTGAAAAAAAACTTCCTCCTAGCAAAGCCTGTGTCAAACTCTAATAGTATTTATAGCCTCTGTCAGCTTTTGCTGTTCAGATCATCACCTGAGGCCTTTAATTCCTCTAGTTGGCCATTACATTATTGCTAGAATATCTGTAAGGGTCATTAAAGCTTAAACAGTACATTGAAAGTAGCTTACCTCAAGGTCTTTGCAAATACTGTCTTTCCCCTCCAGTCCCCTCCCCCACTCTTATTTATCTTCTCTAATATCCAATTCTCCCCTTTTACAGCCTCAGTGATCAGCATCTGCCATATATTACAAGAACTACAAAATATCACCTTCAGGGTGAAATTTCTGTCTTCTCCATTAGTCCAAGAGAAATACAATGGGTAATATAGCACAGAGAGCAAAGTCATCTTAATTGCATGAATTTTACACTGCAGAAATAACCAATTATACTGTGAATTTATATTGTGAGAAAACAAATATAACACTGGTGAAAGTAAGAGAATTACCCTACATGTTCTTCTATCAGGACTTACCATTAAGATTGCCTGTCTTGTAAAAATACTGTTTTTTTCTTAAAAAAAAAAAAAAAGAGGGCCAGAGAGGAATTAAAAAGAAAACAAAAGGGGAGGTGGGGAGGAAATTAGATAAAAAAAAAAGTTGTATGAAACAGGTAAGCTGTTTCTTCTTCCACAGACTACTTCAAAAACAAAATGAAATATGAACCATAATATGGAGGTTTTTTCCAGAAAAACAGCTTTTCAGAACAAATGACCTCTACACCTCCTCTTTTGGGCAAATTTTTACAGGAAGGGGATAGAACTTTGGATGAACTCCACTAATTCAAAGACAAAACCCAGAAATCCACATCCAAAAGAATAAAAAGGAGCCCAGAGAATCTGTCAGCATCAACTTGAGACAAGGCTGACTTTACCTTTGAAGCTGCCAATGCAGCTGCTACTGGAGCTCAGTAAGAAGTCAGGTACTGCTGTGCCTGGTGTTACTTCTAGAACAAAATAATTCTGTCAGAGAGGGCCATCTCCACCCAGTGATTATTACCCATGAATTTCACAAAGAGTTATTTTAAGATAAAAGGACTAAAATGTTGTTGAAAAAGCACTGCAACTCACAAAAGTGGAACCAATGTACTAGTACTCACTGTACTCTTAACATGCATTTTTAATAACAAAATTATACAATGCTGCTTCAAAAGTACTGGCATTCTTTTTTACCCTTGGTATGAAATGTAAGATAAACAGATGGCAGCACTGTTAATTAATTTCTCCAAAGAGTTCTGAGGAGGAACAGCAGCAAGGAATGTTAAAATTCATTTTTAAAGCACTTTGGACAAAGTATTATATGGGTTTGAATGGCCAGGTGCTTTTTCTGTCACCTGTGTTTGCACAGTCCCACACAGCCAATTCTAATAGTAAAACCCAGGGAAGGCGAATTGTTGACATACTTCAACAATTAACAACATCCCAGATGATGATTTCTGTGACTTTTACACAAGCTCATGATCTGAGTTGCTAAATGTACCAACACTCCACACTTTCCATCAAGGGCTAATAACCATATTTGCATACTTAAAGGAAACACATTGCATTTGCTTGAATAACCATCACAGGCTTCGCTTCCAACAAGGGAATGCTCTCATCTATTATGAGCTCCTGGCAAGCTGCCATATCGCTTGTGCTGGTCAAGGAGGTTTTTGCTGTTCCCAGATGAGCTGGATTCTAAAGTACACTCACTCCACGAGCAAGGCAAGCCAGATGGACTGCAGCCAAGTCTTACCCAAAACCTGAGCAGCATCAGTAAATCAGTGCTTTGCTCCCTGCGGGGTTTACAGCATCAGCTCAAGCCTGACACTCCATTTAACAAAGCCTTGTGACTTTTAGATCAGCCTCGGCTTGGGAGTGTTTTGAAAAAGGCTATTCCCATATCTCATAAAGTAATATTTCACAGCTGCTTGATAAATTCAACAAAAGTAACTATTACTATTCACTCCCAGGTCACAATGGAAGAACTTTTCACTAGCAAAGATAGTAGTTGTGGACATGGTAAGTACATTAAGCTAGAACATTAATTATGCTCCTTTGATCATCCATTCAGTCTTTCCATTTCTGAGTATCATTTTATTCTCACTTTGTGAAAAATCACAAATCTCCATTGTGGCTTTAGACAGAAGAATAACCCATGATTTTCAAACTGGCTGATATTTCAGTGACCTGGAAACTTTTCTCAGCAGCAGCAGAACTCAGCCTCATGCTGCTCATACGCACCATAACATATGACTGGTGATGATGCTCTCTCCTATTTCCACATTTTCAACATTTTTCTAAAAAGCATGACTATAAAAATACCTGCTTTCCTCAGTAGCTGGGGTGTCCTCTGGGATTACCATGCACCAATGCTAACTATTGCTCATGCTGCTACTCACATGCAGTGCTCACACTTTCTCACTGCCACTCCAGGAGGATTTCTCTCATCAGGAGACTTCTCAAGACTGCACACCATGGAAGCTTGCACTTCCCTAATGCTGTTAAAGCAACTGTGCATCTTTGCTGCCCTGTTGGATTTCTGACATGCCAAAGAGCACATATTCTAGTCAGTAACACAAATCTGTGAAAGCAAGTAAGCTGCTGTGCTTCAGAGCCAAACAACCTATCTTTAAAATTCTGCAGCTTGTCACACTCTGCAGACACAACGGTGCTCTCTGTCAGAGTGCCAACTTCCTTGCATACACACTTGGGATCAGCCTCTGAGCTCTCCTGGAAAGGCATCCTTAGTGAAAAAACATTCATGGGGTTTTTTTCCTTGTAATCATGTTTTCTGAACAAACACACTCAAATGTGTCTCACTGCCTGCACAAACTACAGTTCTGCTTCTCTCCCAGCAACTTATTTTCAATCTATACATCTTTCATAGCAATTTTTAAAATTTGACCGGAGAGCACAACGTCCCATATACTTCTCATCCACTTCCCACACAGCAGGGTTTTCTGTGTGCAAAATGTTACTTAGAATTCTACCACAGAAACAGGAATTCAGCACTCTGTTGGTTTTTCAGCAATAAATATGCAGTAATTTCCTCCTCAGAAATGCAGTCCCCAAATCTACACTTTGCTGTGTTCCAGTTCACCCATCTGAAATTATTTACTATGAGCAAATAGCTTTGCTTTCCTAGAGCCCTAACAGAACAAAATTAAACTCAGTGAAAACTGTACATCCTAGGTAAGACCACACTGACCAGAAACTTTCCATCTTCTCACCACAGGACATATTCTGCAGAATGATTATTATTTATAGCACATATGTAATCTCAAGTAATTGATTTTAGAGCTGCATACCTATAAACACACAGAATTGGTCAGCTTCAATTCTGATCTTAGTGGACACAATGCAATAAAGATAGGTAGGTCACTCTTCAGCTTGGAAAACTTTTTAGGAGGAAGTTTCATAACAAATGGCAAAAGAATTTGTGAGCTACAGAAAGAAAAAAATAGCAGAACAAAAAACTTTAGATGGGTTATTACATGAGATTAGCTCAATTGCCTTCTTTACAGCTAATTCCACCCTCATAAAAGTCTCTTCTAGATCTAACAAATCGTCCTCATTCTAGTTTTTTATTAAGTCAAAAGAATGACAGTCTTCACATGCTCGCAAGTACTTGGTAGTCCTTCAACTGTAGGTTGCTTTGCTGGAGGGACTACATGCATCAAATTAGCTTCATTTACCTCCTCAGCTTCCATTCAGGCTTTCATAAGAGACTTGAAATTTTAACTAAATTTTTTTGTTTATGAAATTTCTTCTTGCTGCTCCTTCTTGAAAGTGTAGTATGCTGTTAGAGAAGAAACACAGAAAAAGGGTGTGTGTAGCAATGCATGGGAACTATCAAAGGTTCTTCTTGTTACAGCTGTAGTCCCCTAAGCAAAAGGCAAGTCACAAACCTGCTAAAATCTCTTTGCCTATTGAACTGGAATAAAACACTGGAAGGACTGACCAAATAAGCTCTGAAAAGCACTACAATATATTATTCTAACAGTTATAGAGAAGACTGCTGCCATATGAAATGAATGTCTTTTTCATTACATTCTAGATATAATTACATGCATTGTGTATTGTTCCCAGTGCTCTTCCAACACAAGTGCAGATGGAGGTTAAAAATAATGAGAAATCATCCTATTAAAGCCCGACTCTCTTGGAAAGCAATTACAATATGCTACTCCTATCTTGCAACAGCCAGTCATATTTTGCCTTCCCTATCCATTTCAGTATTCAAGAGGAAGAAACAGTGTAAACCAAAAATATGCAGTGTTTACAGAAAACAACTCTATAATGCAGGTAGCTTGTGAAAGCAGGAACATTTCTATTACTTTTTGATGCACACATAGCATGACCAGGAATGATAACACAATCTATTTATAAAACCATCACTGGCTGGTTTTAGCCCTGTTATTGTGATGGATTTCAGACCTTGTCTTCACATAAATATCTATCTACCTTAGGATTACTTTGGAAGTTTTCAACCTAAACAGTTCCTCCCATCTCTCAAAAACAGGCTTTAGTAACAACTTCTGTAACCCACTGAACAACTTTCCCTTTGGAAAAAAAAAACCTCCTCAACCCAGTGTTTTGGAGCAGAGATTAAAAATCTGGGAAGAGGCCTTTAAAATAGAAATATACACTTTGCCGTCTTTGTGAAACTAC
Organism: Calcarius lapponicus; assembly: GCA_039654755.1. Taxonomy (NCBI): domain Eukaryota; kingdom Metazoa; phylum Chordata; class Aves; order Passeriformes; family Fringillidae; genus Calcarius; species Calcarius lapponicus. The sequence continues at coordinate 25,058,469 of CM077464.1, forward strand.
TCTAAATTTGGTTAAGTTAAAGCTTTGGAAAGCTTTTGACTCTTTGGTCAGCCTGTCAGAAGTGTGAAAAGAAGGAGGAATACCAAAAAGGGGAGATGGCAGGAAGGGCTGGGATCCACAGTGGAAGCTAGGACAGCTGGGTAAGGAGAAGAAAAAAGCCAGGGGACAAATGAACATCCTTCCAGGTGGAAAAATGCAGGAAGTGGAAAGAGCACATAGGCAAGACAGAAAAGGGACAGGATGCAGAGCACAGGGTGAGCAAACACTCACATTCTGGGGGAAGTACACAAGAGCCTGCAGACACCAGCACATATTCTCCACTGATGTCCATAAGAATACAAGATTCCCACTGCTTTCAGCAGGCATCAGTGAAAGCATCTGGCAGTTTCCTCATTCTCCTGCAATTTCAGCCTACAGAGAGAAGCACCCTTCAAAGTACCAGTTAACATTTCACTTCAAGCAGGATATGTTCATAGGAGAGCTAGCAAACATAATGAAACATTGGAGTGAGATACAACACTGGATAATGGAAGAGATATTTCCTCCTGCTTTTTCAAACACTTGGAACATTACTTACACAAAATCAAAATTAAAATAAACAGTGCCAGGCCAAGTGCTTAAAACAGAGATGGACTACAATTACAGGGGCTGCCACAATGCAAACTCTGACATACACATTCCTGATGTCACTACCATGAGATAAGCCAGAATTTCAGTTCACAGCTGCTTCACATCTATCTTGCATTTATCTCACACTTTGACAACCTGCAAATTCACAGCCCAACTTCCCCTGAAGTGGCCAGCTTGTGTGGTTGTACCCATTAACTGTTCTCAGGTCTTTAATTTTGTGTTAATTTGTGTTACAGATGGAATAAATACAGTGGAAGGATCTTGCCCATTCATGAGAGAAGGTGCAAACTCTACAAGGTCTAAGTCAGAAGAAAATCAGCCTGATCTTTACCCTTACCTTACCACTGACTAAGCATAACTTTAAGTCACTCAAGCTGATAATATTACCATGTTCCTCATTTTCTGAACATTTCAACTTTTGATCTTCATTCACACTTACCAGAACAGCAGAGTGCACACAATTATTACAGAACCTCAAGCAACACTGTACACTGATATTACCCAGCATTATGCAAGTACTTTGAAAGTCATCTCAAAATCATCATTTAAAAGGACTCTTGGCAAGTGGGGTGCTGACAAGATGAACAAATATTTAAGTAGTCAAAGTGACGAGTGCTCTAGAAATTTTCAAAACCATCTGTGTTTTAGTAATGCCCAGTAGGTGCCTGTAGCTAGAGCCACCCATCAAGAACATTAAATTAATCAATCATCATCTGACACAGGCAGAGATCACACAACAGGAGCAAACATGGTGCTGTTGTGTAATTAAGGAAAGAACAGTAGCAGAAGAGAGACCAAATTAAGTTTTCACAGGTAAACTTAATTCTGACAACTTCGAAATGATTGACTTTGCAACCATAATAAAGATTCTCTGCTGTAAACGGTATGTCTACAATATTAGTATTACATTGTCCAAATGAGGGAGTAAAAAACCAAGTACCAGCACTGAACCTCATGCTCTGCTGAAGTCAATGAGCATTTTGTTACTCACTTTTACCAATGCATCAATATGACAAGAAATCACTTAACCTTATGTACCTGCAATGGATATTTCTTTTGTACACAGAAGACAGAAAAGCATCACAGGAAATAATTAAATTGCATTGACACAAAACTCAGTTGCCTACCAGCATGCTTGAGCCACCACTTACAAATGAGGAATTCTACAGAAAAGCTATTTTAGAAAAAAATTACTTTTGCTCTATTTCTCAGTGGGCCATTTCCTTCAGAAAAAAAAAAAAAAAAAACCCTGCACAAAAAGCAGACTCATTTGTCAGCACACATTTCAGACGGCAGGGAAAAAAAGGCTTGTGGCATATGTCTTGCTATTTTTCAAAAAGGGAGCGAGACAGGAGTCTTTAAAAGATCATGTCAATTTTTTTCTTCTGGGTGGGTGAGGCTCAACATGCCTCTTTGCCCATAAGTGGAAAATAAAGCTGGAATGCTCATAGCATTGCTGCATCTCTTGTGGAATGGTTTAGATGTTAAAGAAAGGCAGACTCAGTAGAAAGCCAGCAAACAACTCTTTTTACAAGTATTTTAGTAAACAAAATCACAGTGAAAATAAGGCATAATGCTCTGTAACTGAAAAGAGAAAAACATGGAGTATATATATAAGAACAAAAATGACATAATGAAACAAATGAAATGCAGTTACTGTGTAACTTGCCCTAAAAAGCAACTCAAAACAATGAACTATTAAGCTCTTAAGCATCATTAGAATGAAGGATATATGAATAATATCTAGAACATTTTTAAAACATGTTTAAAGACAGGAAATAACCTTAATCAGACTAGATCTCTTTGATGCCTTTTATAACATTTGTAATTTATTTTTCTTTCCCATCTAAAAATATGCTAAGCATGCAGACTAAAAAATGGCAACATTCCCACAAGTAACTTGTAAACTAATTTCTACCATGAAAGAAGCAATAGTGATGATGAAGCAAGTTTGCAGACACTATAGCAGCAAAATCCAGTGAAGGTTAAATTCTTTTCCAGACTAAATTAGTTGAAAGAATATATCAGCAATGGACAGCCATGCTTTACCATGGCCAATAAAGGCCTTTGGTGCCAACACTGCTGGACATCCACTATGCAAGTGCATAATCTGAAAATACATTTTAAGTGGTTTTTTCACATGTGAAGGCCCTATCAATTCACAAGGGGCAGATATATGTTCCTCCTTCTGCATTTGCCCTGTGGTCTCAAGGTATTGTCTTGGTTCTCACCCCATCACTGAATTGTCATTTACTCTTGCAGTTCATAGTACCCATCAACAGTGTCAGTTGAATTCAAAGTGCAAACAATGGAGGGGAAGTAGAAAAAGTTGGGAGCCCCAGGAATTTGTCTTTATTCACCTCAGAATGTAACTGTATCCAAATCAGTATGACTGCAAACTTTGCAAATTTACATTCAAATGACAGTGAGACCTGTTATTATCATGGCACTCACTAGAGCAGCATGTGCTTATTGAAAGGTTGGGGACATTGTTCAACTTGGAAATGTGTGTTATACAGAACAAAAATTTTCATTTAAGCAAAAGATAGCAAGTCCTGTATGTTTCTTTAAAAAGCAGCTGGCCTTCATAGAGAGCCAGAGAGGTGCCAGAACAGAAAAGATGAGCTGAAGGAATGTCTCAGCTTCACAGAGTTGACAGCCATAGCTGACAGTGACAGGGTGCAAAAGTTAAGTGATGCTCAGAGGAGACCTAGTTGAGGTAAGGTAGTGATTTCTATCCTCCTACTTTTGCTAAAAACATGCCCATAATTTTCAAGTACAGATTCAAAATTACCTGCGCAGATGTGTGACATGGATCAAACTATGGATCTAAATCATATTGGAAACCATTCTGAGCAATGACATAATTAAAGCACTCCTAAGAAATGTGAGAAAACACATTAAAAGGATCTTCGAGCATAACCCATTAACACCACAGGTGGTAAGAATTATTTTTTTAAAGGACAACTCAACAGCTTGTCTGTCTACTACATACAGACATAAAACATCCAGCCCCCTTGAAAATATACTCAGTTCTTCCATCCTGTTGTGTCATTCATCAATTATAATTACAGCAATTTACCGTTTGCTTTTCCAGATAAGATTCTTTTTATAGAATCATAGTAATTAACAATGACAGTAGCAAAATTGATAGCCCTGCTTCTTAAAGTACCCGTTCCTCTAAAATGACACTACTGCCTTAACAGACTTTAAACAAATGTCCTCATCTTTTCCAATTTATGTCTAACAGTGTTTGTTCCAGTCAAAACAGGTCAGCTTTTTTCCAAGAGAGAGCTAGAGAACAAATATGCTCTTTAATGTTGCTGACCTTTTTTTTCAAACAGTTCTCTGAACTCATTCATTGAAAGGGGGCCTCCAAAAGTAAGACTTCAGATCAAGGAAATGTTTTTTTCTAGTTTCTGTGAAAATTTGTCCAGTTTCTCAAAGTTTACATTAGTCAATGGAAAACCGTACTTTAAAGCTTCACTTAAGCAGCTAAAATATCCCAGAAAATCCATCCTCCCTGTCTGAGCCAAGAACTCTGGAGTACAACACCAGTTATACATAGGACAGTGTCGTCAGGAGAAAAATTCTAACCCAAAATCTCAATCACAAACCTGATTTTGGCTGAATGCATCTCCAAGTCCTGTGCTCCACTTCTGCTCCCCCCTTGTCAACCTTGCTAATGAACAAATGGTGGGAAATGCTCACCCTGTCCTATTAGATTTCCCATTCTCCATGCCACAGGCTCCTGACTGAGGCCAGCCAAAGTTATCAACCCTTCCCTTCTTGCTACTATTGCTGACTACCCTGGTGCTGCTTTGAATGACCCTGAATTTGCATTCTTTCAAGCTCACTGTGATAGCTGGTGTAATCCTCACATCAACATTTATTCTTAACCTCCATTTCTCCTAGTTCTCCTCCCTACCACTGCCCAGGTATGGACAGTGCCAAACATTCAGTGGAGCAGTCTTCTCCAGGCTGCTAGAGCATGTCAGAAAGGGAAACAAGACTAGAGGGAATACAGAAGGGGACAAAATGCATGGATAACACATGTAGAGTCTATAACTCTGTCAATATGAGGGGAAAAAAAAACCAACAAAAAAACCCCAGAAACAAAGCTAAATGCAAAGCAGGAAGTTTACAACTGTGCAATGAAAATTGCTACCTAAAAAACCAGTTTCACAAAGGGACTTTCAAAGGCTCAGGACAAGCTAATAAGCCAAGATCCAAGAGCTTAAATCCTGGTTCATCATCCAACATAGCACATGAGCCTAGTGATACAGACAAATCTTTAGTAGTCTCTTTGAAATCTTCTTGCTTATTGTTATAGCTAAACAAAAAAGTGACTTGCTAACCAAACATAAGATGCAAGAAGGTTCTTGTTCCTAAAGGGAAATGGAACAGAAAACAGCTAAGCACCTTTAGCAGCAGGACTTAGAAGAAGCACAACAACATGCCTAAATTGTATTTCTTTATAACTTCCATTTTCAATTAGAAAGACAAAGCTAATAAAATACTAACAGATTGAGTGGCTGAATCAATATAGCAGAAACTCTTCCTGATGAGCTCCTATTTACTTGCAGAAACCAAGTGAGGAGAAACATCAAACTTGAGCTGTTAATTTGATTTGACCAAGCACAAACTGGACCAGACCACTCAGTGTATGATTGTTGCCAGTATGGGACCTGAACACCACAAAACTACTGGATATAATCTCCTTATCAATGTAGCACTATCACATGGTCAAAGATGAAATGTGATCATCTCACCAACTGATCCCAAATAAACTCGCCCAACACAAATAAAACACTCTTCAGTGCAATGCAAGTGCACTGAAGTTTTAAGTTCACTGTAGGCAACAATTTCACACACATAAAACCAGGAATATGGCAAAGCTATAGTTGCTTTGAAGTGGTTTCTGAACTTCTGAAAGCCTTAGGAACTTTTTTCTTTTCCCTCTAAAGAATCCTTTTCCAAGCAACTCATGAAGACAGCTGATCTGCAATAGTATTTTGAGATACTGCAAAAAGGCAAACACATTTTTAGTTTCTACAACTAAAGTGAGAACATCTAAGTATTCTGGAAAACACATCCCAAGCACTGTAGAGTCCTTGGAGCTCTTTACTAGCAAGTTGCTGCCTCATCAGTTCATGCCAAGTAAATCAAAGAATGACTTAACAAAGCCAACAAAGATTTTTATCAGCCAAGTTTTTCTCCCAAACAAACACACACTGACCTAAAAAGGTCACAGGAATTACAGAAGCAAGCCTATTACCCACAGGCACCAGTGAATCTTTTTCCTCCTTCAGCATGGCTAGTTAGTGTGTATGTTATATCAGACATTCTGCAACAGTAAACTTTACCTCTAAGGGAAATTGATAAATAAGTAATACTAAATCCCTGTTCCAACACATGCCAGAAAGCTTTGGCTAAAAATCAAAAATTGGTTGCATTGAAAACTCTAGGAGCACATTCCAGTTCAGATACTAATATTAAAAGAGTGGCAGCCAAAGTGCTAACATTCACAAGGCTAAACATTCTCCCTAAATTCACAACATGGTTCAATATTTCAAATAGCACCAGCCTTATGAAAGCAGAACAAAAATATTCCCACCCCCCCCCCCAAAAAAAAAGGAAATATCAGTCAATGAAACAGGCACAGGAACCTTACTCATTTATTTCTAATTAGGGCTCTGCACCCCAGTGATGACAGATCACAGACTCCGTGAGGTCCATCAAAATGCCTCTCCCCCAGCTGGCTTGGAAACTTATATATGACAGCCTGATAATATTTGAAACAAACTGACAAGATCTCCACACATAAACAAACCTGGTCTGAGGCAGTAAAACACATTCCCCTCTCAAAGTTCTCTGACCACAATAAACTACACCTAAAATATTAAGAACCATTTACCTGAGAAGAAACTACAGTTGGATATCTATATCTTGAAGGTATCTTTGATGTTAACTATGCAATGAGTGCTACACATGATAGGAAACACAGCAGTTTCTTTGTCATTAAGGAGTGTATGATTACCTGCAGGTATTTTTCTGACATTTTGTTGGGCTTTAACAAGTTAAAAAAACCTTGTCCTTGTATACAGTTTGGCTTTCATTTCACTTGAGAAGGTTTTGTAAACTTGTTTACATAATTTTCAGAGATGTAGATTCATAACTGTCAATGATTTTACAAGGTTAATGGCCTCTGTAATTAAAACAAATTAATGAGAAACTCAACTTTAAATTTATGTTCTTCAGTCAACCAGAAAAACAGCAAACTCTGCAAAGAACATGGGTGTGTGAACCAGACTAAACTCACCTTTTGCTGACTGCTCCAAAGGAGTGTACAGAAAAGGAGATACTTCTATTAATGATGCACTTAGACTCTGGAGTATTTTGAAACCTACAATTCTAGGAACCAAGATTAATGAAATTTCTAGTCTAGTTTCCAGATATAGATGCATCTGAGACATACTTTTACTCCAGAGGGTAACAAACAACACAGAAAGCAGAATAAAACTTCATACTGTATGATACTGAAGGCTCAAAAATGCAGATTGTCTTTTCAGGAGCATATCTATTATGGAAGATAGTTTAAATTTACTTTAAACATCACTTTCTTTTATTTTTTTATTTGGACCTCCAGCTTTTAATTAGTATATTTTTAAATAAATAAATTGAATCCATATAATGCCTCAAAATTTTAATATTGAACTAATTTACATATATTAGCAAGAAAAAGCCTAGATCACACCATACTCTTTTTTAAGGTTAAATAATCTGAAGCTGCAATAATTATAACCAAATTTCTTTGTGGAACTAAAACTTCTGCCATCCAGATTTCACTTAAGAGCTTGATCCAACAGTAACAATACATCAGAAATTCAGTCTAGAAAAAATTAAAGGGATAAAATCTCCTGATATTTAAGGCTTTTTTTTAAGGTTCAAGGTTTCCTATTGCCTCAGAGAGGTTAGAAGTTGCTTTGTGCTCTTGAACTGTGATCAGGAGTTATTTACGTGTAATTGAATGTGACATTCTACTTTCTTGTCCACAGCCATAAAAATGGATGAAAAACATGAATGCATGGGCTGATGGCAAGATGGGACTATTATTAATGCAATTCATAAGCCTCTTGGACTGCTGGCAGAAATCTGACAGAAAGGTGGTAAAGTCTTGAACACAGTACCCACAGATATATACTTTTATAGATTATTTAGTTTTACCTCCTTGGCACAAGAAGCCATTTCCAAGCTCATACATTTTTTACTGAGCATATCTTTAGAAAGACATTCATTGTCTTGCAACAACCCAGCAGCATAAGTGCCCCAAACTTCATTCCCATTTGGAAGAGTAGGAAGTCCATCTAATCCTTACACTGATAACTTACACAAAGCCTGCTTCATCAGACTTTTAATGGAGACTATACATTGCTCCAAAACTTATTCTTTGGCTTTTATATAGATTTGTACTAATTTGTGCAAGCAAGACTGAGAGACAGCAGCATTCAGACACACATCAATGCAATCACTTGAATTTTGTTTGTGAGCCACAGCTACAACCCTTAGCTTCTCCACTGGCATGCAAAATAAAGCATTTTTGATTATGCAAATAGTCCTCTGTTTTGTGAATAGGGCCTCAAGTGATTCAAATGCTAATTCTGTTAGAAACCTTGATGCAAAGCCAGTATTTCAACCATGTCAGCTTTATAACCAAGACTTTCCGAGAAACACATAATTGCAAATTGAAAAATATCTTTTAGAACCAGAAATACATAAAGAAACACGGAGATTTCCGGAGAAGTAGGAAAGTTTTTACCAGCTTTCTGTCAATGGCCCCGCAACCTGCCAGGTTTTGCTTTGAGTTAGATGCCCCTTCAGGAACTGGCAATTTCCTAGCAAAGGCAGTGTAGGCACTGCTGCACTGAGAAAACCAGATATGAAACAACAAAACCAAATTTTTATCTTGTCCAGAGAATAACATCTTATATAGTTGGGGTTTACATCTTCTTGTTTTCTTAATAAAACCTTCCCACAATCCAGTGAATGCCTGCATGAAAATGTTCTTGCTATTATTAAACACATTTTTTGAGCTTCAGAGCACACAAAAGAGCAAGCATGCATCCTTGATTTCAGAAAAATAGGAGGAAAGGGAAGTGAGTGAGAATGTGTACGTGAAATGTGTAAAAAGTTTTTCCTTTTAGTTTGCAAGAAGTTTTTATTTACTTTTCTTCCCCCGATTGGTTGCATTTAATGTACTACAGTACTTTGTCCTCCCAATTCTAGGAGATATGAGGGAAGGGAGAATGTTTTCAGATAGAAACCAGCCACTGGCACTGCCATCAGCCTGTGTGCAAAGCTGATGGTACATTCCTACCACCCTCTTGACTCCCTTCATTGCTCTGCTCAGGAAAACCAGCTGATAAATAAGGCTAAGGAAAACCTGTAGATCTAATTACCTGTACAAGGATGCAATCAGCTGTACAACTAATATCTTAGCTGTTCAACTAAGACAGGCTTCAAAGAACTAACATGCAGTTTAAGTTGCCTATAGAGGAAAAAAAAAAGGTGCTAGGAAACTTCCACATGAGGTCCAAGGCAAGTTAAATAATATAAACTACCTGTCATTGATGGTGCCAGTTTAGAGCATCTCCTCAAGGCAAAACCCAGAGGACACAATCCTTATTTGCATTAAGCCCATTCTAACACCCCAAAGTAACAGTCAAAGAAAACTGGTCTGTACCACTTCAGCCCTGATTAAGGGAACTCTGAAACATGCACCACAAAACACACACTACAAACAGGCTATATCAGATGAGAACAGATACAAATCACTGGGTTTAGCACACCTAAAATATCCTTATTTACAAGGCTTCTTCCATTTGTTTTAAGTTCACTTTTTTTTTTCATTTGGCTCCTGCTAAATCTGCTGCCAGCTGAAAAGCTGTGGAAGTTTGTGAGAAGTGGCTCAGACCTCAAAAATTCAGAAATACACAGTTCCAGATTCTGCAGCTGAATATCCCATAGTGATGGCTTTTAGACTCCACTGTCATGGTTTATATTTTAGTAAATGGGTCAGAGGTGGAAGGTCACACATCCTATTACCAGTCTCTGAACCATCCAGTTCCCCTTCATCTCAGCAGAAAAATGTGACCCATTATCAGCTTTTTTTAAATATTGCTTACTCGGGGGGAACATTCTGAAGTAAAATAATGTGGATATTCATTTTCATTGCTTTGAAGAAGACAGTAAAGGTCAAGTTCTAATATTGAAATGCTGCTCTCTTCATATTGATTATAAAGCCTGGAAGCAGTAGCTCCACCCATGCTGGAAGAGGAGACCCCATTATGAAGCCTGTATTCCAGTTGTATAATTCCTGAAAGATAATGCGCCACCTCTCCAAGCAAAAACTGAAAAACTGAACTGAAATGTTTGCAACACAATCTCCAGGCAATGGAAAAATACAAAAGAGAAAAAAGAGCAGTGCTGTCTCCCGAAGGAATGGTCTCACCCAGACAACTGTGCCTACAGCATCTGACAGCAGGTAGACCAAAGATAAAAAAAGGAGCCTGTGAAGAAACAGAAAAGAAGGAATATATTTTCTCTCACATATATAACTTTAAAATAAGATGTATTTGCTACCACTTTTTTCAGTTTTGTTTATAACTGACCTTTTCCTTCCAATGAGAAAGGTATTAGTGCTTCTTAATGACTACAGTGGTTGCTGACATATTTCATGCCAGTACAAAGATGTAAACTGCTGAAAATATTTCTCACTTATTTCAAAGTTTAGAAACAATTAATGCTTAAAAATTTCAGCAAATTACTGTGAACTATACTTAGCATTTTACCATACTGGGATTTTTTACTTCCCTGTATACATGAAATACTTAAGGAAGAATTGAATCATTACCACAAAAGATGGGAATAAAAAGCAGCAAAACAAGATGCTGCAGTAGTCTCACCCTCTCAGGCTGCCTATCTTCTCAACTAGCAAGTCTCTACTTATGTCATGGACCCATCATTTGAAAATAACTGTCATTTCCCCTTTGATATACGAGTGATTTGTTAGATATTAAAACAGAATAGCATCTAAAGGTGTTTAATTTTATAAATAAGTTAAAATTTTGAAATATACTAGTGGATTTTTCTCAAAGGAAGTAAAAGTACTTATTGTGCTGTGGGCAAAAGCATGGAAAATAAAGACATTGTTGTGGATCCAGCAGAAGCACATGCACATCTTCATTGCTGCACTCGTGTCTGAAGAACCAAGACAATTTTTAAATTATTTATACACATCAAGAGAATTAGGATAATTCATTCATGAACTTTCTGTGTTAGAAATACACAAAACTGTTCTGATGATGTTTATGAAAGATGACTGAACTCAGCAGCAAGAAGATGGTGACATGTCTCAGACATGACTTTTGATGAAGATGGATGACTTTCACAGGAAGCATTTTTACTTTCTCCAGAGCTGGCTACGTGACCAGCTCACATTATACATTCTCTGGGTTGATCAAAGACAGTATGTGACCCTTCACAGAGGATTTTGCTCTTTGGGGGACAGGGTTAATTGTTTTTCTAAGTCTTAAAAACATACAGGAACACACATATGCACCCATACGCTTCTTTCCATACATGTTGTGGTGTATCTCCTTCAAGGGGGAGAGCTGTAACACAAGGAAACCAGAGAACCTTCTAAAGTCCTTATGTTGTACTTTACCCAAAGTTGAAATCAATTCTGCTGAGATACCACAGTCATCTACTAGCTTTACATGTTAAAAAGACTATGGTAAAACTGAAACTGACTAAACTGGTTTGAACACTGAGTTGCCACCTTGCTTTGTATTTTTGAAATCCAGGACACAGCAGCAGAAAAAGACACAGAGAGATCTTGACAAAGACAAAGGTCTTTGAGCAGATTTGAATTCACCACTTTCATCATAAGGCTAAATGATATTGTTGTCTAGATTATCCCTTTTGCAAAAGGGAGATAAAACAAAGAAAAAACAACTAGAAGAACTAGCTAGGTTCAGGAGACATTTCTTTGCCTCAACATCAGAGATATCAAAATTATATTTCATCGGGTAGCCATGGAAGATACTGGCACTTGGATGGCTACCTGAGGGTCTCCAAGCAGTTTCAGTTGAGACATACCAGCACCTCCACTCCTATTAAGAAGCTGGTTTCTGTACTACCAGTTCAATCTGCTCCAACTGGGACATGGTCACAAGGTAAAAAGTAATACTACTTGGAGAAGGATTAACTTAGCTCTACTTTTTTACTGGCAGAATGTGCTGTAAGAGGACATTAAATTTGCATACAGCATAAAAAGGCAGACTCTCAACAACTTCAACTCAAACAAGAAAGCCGTGAGGGCTGCATAAGAGTTCTGTATGATTTATAGATGCATATTATCATTATATATGAAGAAAGGATTGCCAGCTTCTTGTATCCTCCAAATTCTGTGATTGTCATGTGTTTTCTACCCTTCTTTCATACTATCAGGGACAACAAGAGTAACAGACCAGAATCTACAAGGCAACAGTTCCAACTTGCGCATTAACTAGGGAAGAGAAGAAACGGCTTTTGAGCAGAAGTCTGCTCTAAGCAGAAAGCCCCAGGGGCAAAAAGCAAGTCAGAGAGCCCTGAAACTCAGGTCAGAGGAAACTGTAAGCAAAAGCCATACTGAGAAGGGTTCAATAGCATGTGTGAACTAATGGATTTGCAACTTTCCAGCACTGAAACTGGCACAAGATCCCTTATCCAACACTTTCCATGTGAGAAATGAGGATGCACGGACAACTACTTCAGTGGAAGTAGGGCAGAGTCTGAAAGGTCTGCCATTAAGCTAACATAACAAGGATAAAGAAAGAATTCTTGCTGGCAAAATGATCATATTAAAAAAAATAATCTTTAAAGTGTCACCTTATTCTTTTCTTGCTTGAACAGTGCTCAAGAACAAAAGCCAGAAGAAGGTCACAGCCTGAATATCAAAAGTACTGAATAAAGATTCAATTGATATAGTAATGTTCCACCTCAGCAGGCCACAGATAAAATTGGAGGGGGAATAGGAGGAGGACAGAGGGGATGGAATATTCTGTGAAACAAATCTAGTTCTATGAAACTGGATAATTTGGAATTTGCATTTGTACTCTCAGAAAAGTGCTACACTTTTCCTAGATGATGGAAGCTCATTATAGATTTTAAAATTTATAACATGATTTTCAAAGGGAAACGCCATAATTTATGCTATATTTATGCAATCCCAGCTCTCCTGAAGGTTTTCTAATTGAGAAAACTGATAATTTGTTAGATGGTTAAAAAAAAAGAAAATACTCTGTTCAGTCTGTGAATAGTCAACTACAAAGAAACAAACAGGACAGACTTTTTCAATCTACCATTTCTGACCATCCTATGTGGACAGAAGCTTTCATGTGGCCCACCAAAAAGAAGTAAGTAGCACACTGTAATTTGGGCACATGAAAAATCAGAATAAAATAACATCATAACTTGCACTGTATACAAGACTAGAAAACTATCAGATCTCCCACATTCATCTTAGATGACCAGGAATTCAGTTCACCTGCTTCAGCCAACCAGTCCAACTGTTGTCAGGGAAAAGCAAATGAGCACTGTCAGTAAAAAAAATTAGCAGCCAGTCAGGGTTGGAGAGAGCAGCAGGAGACAAAGCAGAGTAAAGATGAAACTCCTGCTGCTTCAAAACTCCATATCACATTGCCAAAGATCTAACACACTTCTTGTAGACATACACAACTGCACATGCAGGAGAAAGCATAAATGAAACTCAGCTGAAAATCTGACCTATCAAAAAAAAAAAAATTCAGAAAAAAACCTCCAGAAATTAAAAGCAATTTGTCTATTATAAATGTTCAAGAAGAAATAACATCCACTTCTCTGCAACATGAAAGGGTATTTAATAAGTAACCTCCAAAAGTCTCAGAAATTTTAAAAGTTGACTTCATTTCGTGAAAAAAGGTCCCAGGAACATCCTTTTCCAAATGCACTGTAGTTTTTGAAGCCCAGCCTGTCTTAATTTGAGAACTCTTTTAACTCAAGGAAACCACAGTTTGGGTAAGGCTGCACAGTGACCATAAGAGAAAGAGACCAGACAGAGAAATAAAAATTGCTGGAGTTTCTTTACTTTTGAATATTCTTGACCTTAAATATCCAATGACACAGTGTCCCAGAGGTTCTTGGCTTGCATGTTTTATTTTTAACAACACTGAAAAACAAAGCTGTTACGACTCCAAGCCCAACTGGCTTTGCAGGGGCTTTACAGCTAATTGAGCCGTCGCTATTTAGCCTGCAGTAGGCACCAGCTCTGCCAGCTCTGTAGGCCATGAAAAAGTTCCCCAAGCTACAGCCAAGCTACTGTCCTTTCCTTTTTTACTTCACTGCTCCAAAGCAATGTGGCTTTTTGGGAGAGTGAGCTTATCCTCAGGCTCCAAACCATAGACACAAACCCCCTGTAGTAACTCTTGTGACACGCTCGCTCAGAATAGCTACATCTCCATAATCTTAAACATAATCTCTTGAAGTTCCTGAGGCTTGTTGAGCCAGATCCATGTGAAGCTTTTAAGCTTTTCAGTTATGGAAATTCAAATTTCTTGACTGGGCTTTGTAAAGGAAATCTGAAAGTCCTCCAAACTCCTATCATTAAAAAGAAAGCAGTTGTTAAGCTTCCTTATTAGGAAAAAAAGAAACCTCACAACAAAAAACCACCCAAACCAATCCTGAATAAAATGAATAGATGTACTTTATGTAAGTGGATGATTTAACTTCCAATTTAAAAAATTAATAATTCTTTACTGGAATATGAAGACAGGATTTTCACTGCAATTTTCATGTTTACCTTCTACAAGTAGATCAACCAATGACTCTTCAAAAAATACAGGCAGGTATTGTTTCATTGTGACCTTGTCTTATGGCATACAATCTTCCAGACCTACTCTAATACAACAAATAGGAGGCTTATGACTGTGAGTCATCCTGCCAGTGCCATGAGGTCATTTGTTGACTTCAGTGTTGTAAAGACCATTAGGCTACATATCACTGAGCTGGGGAGTGCCTGCAATAACTCAGGTCATAATTCAGGATGAGGTCGCAAGAATTATACCCACTGAGTCAAAATACAATTTTCTGGAGCTCTTCCTTAAATGGTATGGGTGCAGAATCCGCTGTTTCTCCAGGATAATAGAAAAGCTCAGCTACTTTGCATCACTTGCAGCATTGTTAACACCAATCACTGTTTTCCATTGTGAACCAGTTAGGAACAGTAGGCAATAAATTACACATTCACTCAGGTAATAGCTTTGTCTTGGCAAACTCCCGATCTTCCCTGTATTCTTTTCATGGCAGTTATTCCACTTTGATTTTCTACAGATAAAAATTTTGTAAAGATTTATCCCCTCCAGCCTGACAATTTCAGAAAGGGAGGCCTCAGAAAACCTCCCATCTTCAAAGAGGCTGTCTGGTATAAATATATATCCTGAGGATAAAATATTATATATTACAATATAAAAAATATCATATATAAAACACATCTAGAATATAGAATATAGAAATCCTGGGGAATAAATGTGAACTCTTATTTCTTTCTTAGAGACTGTTTCAGGTTTTCATATTTTGTTTCCATTATAATCATAAAATGGCCTGGTCAGAAGAGACCTTAAAGATCATCAAGTTCCAACCCCCTGGCATAGGCAGGGACACCTTTCACTAGACCCCATTGCTCAGAGCCTCAATCAAACTGGCCTTGAACATTTCCAGGGATGGGACAGCCACAATTTCTCTGGGCAACCTGTTCCAGTACTTTACAACCCTCACAGTAAAGAAATTCTTCTTAATATCTACTCTTTGTCAGTTTAAAGTAATTTCCCTGTGTCCTGTCGCCACATGCTCCTGTTAAAAGTCCCTCTGTCTCTTTCTTGTAGGCACCTTCAGATACTGGAGAGCTGCAATTGGTAACTCCTAAGCCTTCCCTTTTCCAGACTGAATAAACCCAATTCTGTCAGCCTTTCCTCACAGGAAAGCTGCTCTCTATCCCTCTAATCATCTTGGCAGCCTCCTCTTGATTCCCTCCTTCCCTCCTTGATTCCCAGTGAGATAAGGATGCAGAGGCCCAAAACTTTGAAGACTTCTGAAGATGTTCTGTGGCCAAGAGTTAAGCATCTCTCTTCCATGCTTTATACTGGCACTGAGATGCACTAAGTGTTCTCCCCCAACTCACAAAATAAACTTATTCAATATGCATGACAAACTGCTCTTCAAAAATTAAAAGATAATCATTAAGCAATTCCTGTATTCTTTGTAATTTTATAATGCAAGAGAGCAGATGCTTCCAGAGCACTTACGTTGTATTTTCTGCATGCTGCTATCCATACAAGGCATTAAGACCACAGCCTTTGACATTGAAGTAGATGGAAAAGTATTATCTGAGAAACTGTCAAATCAAAGATGTAGAGACTGTCACATGAGCACCTTTAAATGTAACACACAAATTGGTACAAATACATATAAATTACAACATGTGAATACATGTAATTAATAAAAAAAAAAAAAAACTGAAAGTTGCCCAATTATGGCATTTAAATGACAAAGTACAAAAATAGCTACAAAACTTGATGATGCTTTGAAACACCCTCCAGACCTATGGGAAATGAAATATTTCAATATACCAAAACTCTGGAATAGAGTTTTATTGCTATAGTAAATAGCAATATTTTCAAGGGTGGAAAATGAAAAAAATGCAAAATCTTTACATGATTGGAATGGGAAAGAAAGAATTTTGTTACCCAAGAAAAGAACACAGTAAGCAAGTTAACCTCAGAAGCGAGGCGCTGATAAAGCCAAGGGATGTTTGTCTATATATGTATCCAAAAAGCAAAATCTTTGTCATGCTGGATATAAGCAATATTATTACCTAGAACGAAAAAAAGATAACTACAGCACTGTAAATCAAGCTGTTCCCAGAATTAGAATCTACCACACAGTTCAGTATTTAGCCTAGATGAACATATGATTCTACAGGAAATTAACAGAATGAAATATCTGAGATCAAAGCTAAGGTCAGTGACCTTGTCTCCTGGCTGCTGGGGGTTTAATAATACTTCAAACCAGATGCTGAACCATCTCTGAACAGTTGGTAAAGAGCATTACAATTAAAGGATGAACCACAACTGCACTAACACAGAAAACAAATAATTTGCTGATCTGTATACTACCAAATTTATTTTAAATGAGAAAATGGGATGTAAATGTCTTTCAGACTCCACAGTGTCTCAGATATCACTGTGTCAGGCGCACTTAGCCCACAACAGTGAAATGGTGGGCTGAATCATTCATATAAATGTTATCAGAAAATCTCATTGATTTATCCCACTCAAGTACATACACCAAATCAGTTGTGCTTTTTTTCTCCTTTCTTCCTTTTTTCTTTCCTTGGGCTCTTCAAAAGTAAATTAGATTATCTCAGACTAAGTGAATTAAATTCAGAAACATCCCATAAACTGCATAGAGTAAGCAGGTACATCTAACTCGGGCCAAGTTGAAAGAATATTTATTTTGTTCTAGAAATTCAATAGTGAGCTGAATTGCACCAATAAATATTCCACATTTACCTATTTTCACTTAAATCTATGGAACTTTGATGGTAGAAGACACAAACCCTTATCTGCTGTAAAAGCAGATGCTATAAGCTTTAATTGAAACTTCAGCTAAACCTCCCCCAGGCCTTAAAGTTTTGATTTTCCTTATGCAGCTTTACTGGTTTTTTTTTGTTCAGTTGCAGGGGTTTTTTCACTTTCCCTTCCACTTACTGCTTCAACCAAGTTAGTGCTTGTCTCTACAGCCACACATTCCATATTTATCTCCTTCATTTTCCCACTTCTCCTAGTCTTTTTCCTTTGTAGCTTTGTTTCACTTTGAGCTTCATTCTGCTGCTGTCACAACAGTAACAATATGCTTCCCTGTACATAGGCAGCTACAACATTCCCTCAGCACGACCACTGCTTAGGATTTCAGCCTGTAACTTCCCCCAAATTAACATCACACAGCATCCCCCTCAGGAGCACTGAGCAGAAATGCTATTTTCGCTCACTGCTTTACTCAAGGAGCCATGAGAAATGTTAAACAATTTTCTAACAGTAGTTTTAATTTACAACTAACTAGACTTCTGCCTGAATTTGCCTTGCATTGTTGGGAAATTAGAAAATAAGGAGCAAGCCAAGATGAAACCTGCCTGGTTTCTCCATTATGAAAGAGTTTGGAAAGAAATGTCCTCCAACAGACCTCTGGCTCACACCATCATATATGCATTTTTCCATTATGGGAACACTATTCCTCAGATAACTGAAATTAGAAGTTGATCTCATCTCCAGTGGTATTTGTCCTTGTTCTAGTTGTCCCAGCCTAAATGATGGCACTGGAGCCCTTAGTTAGTCATCAAAGATCAAGAGAAAACAGCTTAACAGAGTGTCCCATTCTTGCTGTTTTTCCATATCAAACTTATCAGATCATTTCAAGAGGTCATAGAAGCATTTCTTTTTCCCTTTTTTTTCTCCCCATCCTTGTAGCTGACAGCAGCCGTGGATGCATTACAGAACTCAGCATGTCCAAGATGGATGAGATGCTGCCAAGAGGAAAGAAACAGCTTCCTAAGGTCCTGCTAGTGAAGCCCATGGCTGCAGTGGCCATAGTGCTGCTGTCAAATGCTACAGGCCTGGCACAACATCAGTGAGGTCACCTTCTGAAATTTACATTTTTAATACAGCTTTTCTTGCTTTTCTGGTCCTAATGTTTGTTTCTGACAAAATCAAAACCAGCAACAGAAAAGTCAAAGCCTGAATAAATATAGACTTTTTCCCCCTTCCCATCTTACATAATCAGGTATGTGTGACATCTACATGACATAAAAATACAACATAGTACTTATACTGATAGCTCCTGAATGAAATTTCACTATCAAGGAGATGAGATTTCATTTACAAAAAAACCCCTCATAAAAAACCTATAACCCAGGTGTGACCGCACCCAACCAAGAGTCTACAAGAGTCAAGAAAAAACCTTTTTAGTATCCTAATACTCTTTGGAGCTAGTCTCAGCTTAGATGAAGACTTAAAAATATAATGGATGCACACAGTCCTATCATAATCAGTGAGACACCACACAGTTAATTTGGTATTAATCATTAACTTCAAGAGCTTTTCTAGAGAAGACCTTTATTCTACTACTATTAAAGCACCAGGGTTTTAACTGGATTCAACCACAGTATTGTAGTCACAGCTAAAAAGAAAACTTTCCAATGACAGTGTGAGAAGTATTTTCATGCAAGTGTGCCTTTATAATTTTTTAACATATCAAGTGGGAAAAATCTCTGCTCTTGTTCCTAATGAATACTTCTGTATACTGAGCTCACACAACACACTACTTATGAAGGAA
Source organism: Calcarius lapponicus (assembly GCA_039654755.1). Lineage (NCBI taxonomy): Eukaryota > Metazoa > Chordata > Aves > Passeriformes > Fringillidae > Calcarius > Calcarius lapponicus. The sequence goes on from CM077464.1 coordinate 25,077,564, forward strand.
AAGGGTTTATACTGCATTTGAGAGTTACAGCGCTATAAGCTTTCATCTAGACCAAGCTCACATTAAAAAACCTTTTAAGTGTCACTAAAAAGGCACAAGAAAACTGTATTTACTATTCTCTCATTAAGTCAGTACCATATCAACTACAAACCCGAAGAACAATAAACATATTTGAAACACAGACTGTTATAACTTGAACTCAGCATTACAGATATTGAAAGCTGCACCCATAACCCTCTGCTCACCTCGTTATCACAGCGCAACTGCAGGGACAGACAGCTCACACATAAAATAGATATTGTTATGAATAAATGTGTCAGATCATTCAATAATTGTTACTCAGATGAAGCAGTAGAGAAGAACTGCAGAAATTCCTTCATAAATTCGCCACCCACGGTTTTCCCTCCTTTGTGAAAGAGCCACCTTTAAAATGCACAGTCTTGGGATGGAAATCCACAGTAGTTTAGTGACTTCAGAGTGTCAATCACATGAAACATGGGGTTTTTTGCCCAGCCTACTCCAGAATGGGCTCATTGTACAGACAGACATACAGCAGACAGATGGCTGCAGGAGCAAGGCACAAGGGAGCTACAGCTGCTGTGTTTGGGGCTCTCATGGTCATGAAGGCAGACATCTCATATGGAGGGCCAACTGTGGACCCTGTGAGGGCTGATGTTCCAGTACCTCCCTGGCTCATCTCACCCTGGGAATTAGGCTGATAGTGCAGTTTTAAGAGGTTCCTCAAAGTCGTAGCAGTTTAATCTCTTTAGTTCGTTACCAATATCAGCTGAGTCTGAATCAGTGCTGTGATGGTAAATTGTTTATTATTTCTCTACCAAGGCTCATTTTTAGTACCTTACAAGAGAGAAGGACCACACAAAGAAGGCATATCCAGCAATTTCTGCACAGCAGCTCAATACAGACAGGCTCAGATAAAGCAGCCGTCACTGGGGACCAGGAGAGGCTGACAAGGAAGGATAAAGGATGGAGCAGAAATCTTAACAGGCATCTCCAAGCACAATAGATAAGAACCATTCCCAGGCCACACAGCTTAGAGTCCATGGGGAAGGAAAAACAAGCACAAGCTAGTTGCAAACCACACACAGCTTCAAAAGTGCCTGCAGTTTTGCTCCATGATCTTTTGATTGCCTTTATCAAGAAATGCTTGTCATTGCTTCATGCTGCGTATATATGAAAAATCACATCTACCTTCATCCTAGGTGCTGCCTGCGGGCCAGAAGCGCGTCTTACACAGCTCCCTCCTCTTCCAGAGTGACTTCTCACACCCACCTCACACACGCTCCCCAGTACTCATTTGTGTAGTAAATCCAACAGGAGCCCAAGCACAGGCAGAGCTGCATTCTTTAACAAGAACTCCCACACCAGAGGCTTTGTTTCTGAAGCACCAAAGTTTCATCCTACTGAGAACGTAACCGTGTAATTTGAATTCTCAAGCTATTCACAATAGCATGGCACAGAAATTAGAAGCACAATGCAATTACAAAAAAAAACCCACATATATAATCACTAATTGTGAGTGCATACCTTCCCTGATAGCAGTAAATGGGGTTCCTTCCTCTTCTTGTAATCTAATCACCTTCAATGCCACCAGCTTTCCATTTACTCTGAAAGGGAAAGAGAGGAGGGGAAGGAGAAATTTTGAAAAACCAAAATTATAGAAGAAACAGTATTTCTTGTAATAGAACTTATTTCCTATCACGTACTTATTCAATTTCTTCCAGTCAATGCCAGTGATTCATCTACAGCACTGTAAGAAGCACTTCATAGCTTCCATAATGTCAACTTTATATTTTCACACTCAGATGCAATCCAAGAAATGATCTCAGTTTTCTGTGAGTCAGTCTGTTTCCTTTCTACCACAGCTTTGTTACTGAAGCTTTGTTAAGAAGTAACACAATTTTAAATTTCTGATATAAAATATCTGTTCAGTATTTGATCAAACTGTTCAAGAAAAAGGCATATGATTTTCATCAATCACTTCACATGCAGTATATCCAGATTTACATTGATTACCTCCTTCCCACAACATGATATACATTAGTATAGACTGCAAAAAGCGACAAAGTTTGTGTAATGAAATAATTCTTAGGTCATTCTGGTCATTTCCCACTAGGGCAGAGTTGTTCCTGAGGCATATTCTTGACTACATGACCCAGGCTACTTTTAGATTATAATAGCTCTCATTGATAAGTTTAAAAATATTTTGTGCTCCTAGATACAAGAGTTCTTAACAGGTCATTTTAGCGTAAAATCTATTTGTCTTGTTTCATTTTTAGCATTTAAAATTTCACCACACATTAATTACATTCCAGGCCTTGCAAAAAATCCAGTTGGTTCAGTTTATCTAAATAAAATCTCACAAAAATAGAACAAAGCTGATATCCATTACCCTCTTCAAGAACAAACTCATACCGTGAAACTTTAACAGACTCCCCTTGTACGACAAGCAATGCTGAGGATAAACTACCAAAAAGGCATAATACAGTTTAAAAAAATTATTGTTATTATTATCATTAACATTTATTTCTGCAAAAGTAAAATTCGCCTTTACAGCCACAAAGCTCAAGGACACATTGGAGCCTTTACACTCCTGTAGTCGTGGAGGCAATTCTCTACTGTACTACAAGAGGGATGGCTTTTGAACATGTTTTAAATTTTCAAAGCAAGATGATATGAACAACCACCAACTCTGAATTCGTCTTCTCCCTCAGGCTTTTAATTTTTGCAGTTATAGGAGTTCAGTGATGGATGGCTACTGTCTTGTTTCTTCTGATTATTCCTCTTTCATAATTACCAAAACTCATTAGCCCTATACAGAACATTACACAATGACTCTGAGCAAGTTAAGAAACCCTGGTTATCAAAAGATGGTTTACTCATCACCTTCCAATTAGTCATAATATTCAGGCTGGCACCAGTTCAAGTCTCAGGCCACTAGTCACTGTTGAAAGGAAATTACCAGCTTAACTCTCCTGGATTTCTGCTTATAATTACCTTACATATTTTTTAATTTGGATTCAAACAGGACTTATGGCATCAGAAGAAGATAAGCTTTGCCTCAAGTAACTTTATGTGTCATGCTCAGACAGGAGAATGAACCATGTTAAAAGCAGGACTGATGACAGACATGCAGTTCATAAACGTGTAGTATTCAATGTCTCTGTCAATCCACCACCCTACCTATCATACACATATCACTTAGATATCTGAAAAAATTGAATATTTTGCAACAGATTAAATAACTGCAAGAGGAATTGAAGTAAGAAAAGCAAGATCATTTTGCAGATAAAGAACAGGACAGATGCTGTGTTCAGAGAAGGCAATGTAAAATACAATGAAAAAAAAAAGAGGCATCAAGGAAACAGGGATATGAAGAGAAGGACAAAAAACATACAGCAATTTGTAGCTTATGCTCTTTTTAATCTGACATTCTACATTCCACTGGTTCATGAAGAGAAATATACAACACAAATAATAGTATGGAACCCATTTCGAAGAATCCACAGTTAAACACGGTAGGTGAGCTGTTCTTTTTAGTTATCATTGCCCCTTTGTCATTGGTATCTGTCATCATCTTGATAGATATCATGGCAATTCTTAGTACTATCAAAATAATCAAACTAATCTCAAGTAGTGTTCCTCTGGGATTTCATTCTCCTCTTTAACACAATTTATCTCCAACATACCAATCTATAATTTCCATAGTACAACAGCCTCCTTATTCTCATTTACTACCCAATCATTAAATTTTTTTTCCATTTCATTTTCTATAAACAGGAGCATATAAAACTGGAGATGTGAGAAATTATGAAGTATCAATTAAAGAGATAGGGTGCTTATTCACATCCTTTAATTATCCTCCCACTGATGCAATCTCAGGGTGCAGTTAGATGATGCTGAAAAGATGAGCTAAGGGCTGCCTCACAGTATGGGTTTCTCCTGCTTAATTCTTGCCACATGCTCCTGACACTGCCTTGTATTTGCTCTCATTTCTGCTGGACTTTACAATGAGACTGCTTAGAGAGCTTATATAGGAGAAGATTGGCCCTTTCAAAAAGAGTTAAATAATATTTTTTTAATTATAAAGGCATTAAAAAAAAGAAAAAACACTAACAAATTCATAAGAACTGGGTCCACCTTTGGAGAAGCAATGTGTCATGGGATCAAGCCAGCTATGACATGATATTGCACCCTCAAACTTGTGATGCCATGTCAAACTAATATTGTAATTTCCTTAGAAGCAACACTGAAAAAGGAAACCTGGGAAAAATTACCTCTGCAACCTATCAATACCTGTCTTTGCAGACTTCAGAAGTGATCAGATAAGGTTATCAGAACTCCTTCCAGATATTGCTTCACATTTGTCTTCCATAACTTTCAAAGCATGTTCAGTATTTTCATTATTTTCAAATCCAAGTAAGAAACTGACAAGCAGACTGCCTTTTAGACAGTGAAAAGGCAACACCACTGACTCTTTTAACATCTAGGATTCATTAAACCACCTCTATTACTCACTGTCCAAAGCGAACAATTTCACACCTTCTCAAAACAATACACTTCACTGTGTCAAAGATTACACTTATCATCGTATGCCCAGCCTGTCAACTGCCTCATTAGCTTCTATTAAGGACAATATTGACTAAAGAATTCCTATTTTCTAAGCCATCCTCCCTCCCAAGCTAACTCACTTTCTCATTGAAACACCTTCAGAAAAAGTACAGAAGTCTAAAGCCTCTCTAATTATCACACAAAACTACTTTAGTCTAGGCAAAACACCTGCAGCTGATGGACAGCTTTCCAATTTATGGAAATTCCTCACTTGAACATTATATAATTTTTCTAATAACTTTCTCATTATATATGCAATGTAGGCAAAAGAAAAATTAGTTCAAATTGCTTTATGCAGCATAAAGTAAAAGTCTGCATATTATAGAAAATACAAATGAGCCAGATATTACAAAAAATGCTAATATAATGTGTCATTCTGCATTTTCTAAACCAGCATATATCAGCACTACCAAAAAAACCACATTTATTAGAAATGACCATTTATAAGAAAGTAGAGAAAATTGGAAATTATTTAATGCTTTAATGCATCATTAAGAACATATAATACTGATGAATATAAAGTAACTGATTATTTAATTGGCTTCACTGGGGATAAAGCTGATGATGCCACATAAAGAACAAAAGAGAGTACAATAACACTATTTTCTCAAGTTCTTCAGATATATTTAGATGACATAAATGTTCTAAATATACATGTTTAAAAGAGTCAATTAACATAAAATCTGCCAATTCTGATTTCAATCTGTTTATTTAATACTGAGTTTTACCACTGGCTGGAGTTGAGGTTGAGCCCATAATTTGTGCAAGTGCTAAGCTTGGGAACACTTCTGCAAAGAAAAATCAGTAGAAGATATTGGGATGATGCTCTAATTTGTGATACAAATTTCAAGAAACTAATTCTTATGAAGAAAAATAACTTTCAATTGTTAAATATTCATTTACAGGAAAGTCTCAATGTTTGATGATCAAACCTGGAGAATATTTAATTAGATCTACTCTGTAGTGATATTGATGTCATAAACAGACACCTAAAACTCCAAACAGACCATGGGGCCTAATGAAATCAGGCTCTGCCAGAAATTTCCTTTGAAGAAACCTGACAGAGGCACATTCACTGCAGGTTTAGTCACCTCTGATTATTCTACCAACGAATAACTAATTCCACATTGAGGAAAACACTTCTTTTAATCGTTAACATAAAAGACAGTTCAGTGTAAACATGGTTTATATTATATTTTTCTTACTAGAAAGGACTTACACTTCTAGTTTACAAAAGCCACTCCCAGTCCTGCTAAAGCCCTATCATGTAAATTCTCAAGGGACAAACAGAGGCCCTGAATTTCTTTTTTTGAATCTCACCATCTATCCTAGACAAAATTTACCTTGTCTTAGTAGAAGCCAGTGGATTAAAGATACTTCATAATGCTGACATTTATTAGGGATGAAAAAACAGAAGATCAAAGGGTTTCATGAGAGATGAAGGATTTAAATTATTAATTAGTGCTGTCACTGGAACTTACGAGTCAAGGCAGTCTCTTACAAAGAGTGTGGCAGTCCTCACCTGAACAGGAGCAGGTAAGATAAGAGTTGAGCCCCAGCTCACATCAGTTCAAACTAGCCAGCAGCTCACCCAAGCACAGGGGCTGTACCCGACCTGTGCCTGCTGGAGGGAGTCACCTGGGAAGGGCAGCGGGCAAAGCAATGCTGAGCACATCCTCCTGCACACCCCTCACATCTCTCCATACCCCACTGGGGCTCACAGAAAGAGAAGTGTAAGACAAACCTAGAGATATCCCTTATAAATAAGGGCCTCTTACAACTGTGCACATTGACAGTCACAGGGGATCTGCTGAGAGATGCCACTGATCAGCAAGCTGGAAAATGCAATGGCGCACATGGCAGCTGGCAAATTAATTCAGTATTCTCCCTACCCTTCCAATCATGCATACATGGCCAATAAGGCACTGTCCAGTAACTCTACACATATATGTCATATAACTATATTCTATCCTAGTTTTTCTACCAAATTTTCCAGGGCAGCCCTGGGTAAGTAATATAATAGACTTACTTTCTTCAGTTTTGTCCCCTGCTATGAAAAGTAATAAAACTAAGTCACCTCCTTAAACTGCACTGCAGGTTGAAGCAAAGCACATATAGTATGGTGTTCTATTTATATATTCAACTGTGGAGAAAAAATGTCCCAATCTTTATTTTAAATGTTGAAAAATTCACTCAGTAAGTGATCAATATAGTCAATGATTCATCTTCTAGTTAGAATCCTAGTAATTTATTTTAGTACTTACTCTATTTTAATAATTTTTCCACCATTTGGCATTTTAGTTGAATATCTGTCTTTAGTTATCTAATTCAACTTTAAGTTCCTATTTTTATTAAAGATTTACAATGCTAGACATTTCTTCAAAATATTTTATAATTCCATGTCATAACTTGCCTACCAAAATCAACTAAGGAAATAAGTTAAAAAATGAGGGGGGGGGGGGGGAAAGAAAGCCTAGTTGGTAACCATAAAGTGCCTTTTTGTAACCCATGAATATGTATTCTTTTTCCAGCCATCTGTTATCCTCAGATGAAAAGAGGATTTCATTTGTAGAACACTAATTTCACACAATTTTCAAGAAATAAAGAAAAGGTTAGGAAAGTTTAGGTCCTTAAGGCAATATGAATCAGAGTAATTTTGAAATATCAGTCTAAATAAATTGGCCATAACATGAAGAAAAACTTTCCTGTGAACTGGACTGTTGAACATGAAACTTATCAAGGAACCTGTGAACACAACACCTCACATGGGCATAGAGTAAAGCCTGGGGAATGACTAAAAAATGGCAGCTTGACCATTGCAAGCTTATGGTACTTGCAGCAGATTGAACATAAAAGACAGAGTCAAAGAGATCTCATGACTAAAAGAAATTCTGCAACTTCAAAAACAAAAATCAGAACAGCAATTAGTCCTGTCAGCCCTCTTCAGTGAATGTTTCAGCATCATAAATATAAAAATCAAAATACACATGCCATCCCTTTTCTTGTGAGCAGTCATCCACAGACATATTTATGAAATATTATGGTCAGCTATATTCATAGCACACACTGCAATACATCATGCCAGTAACAAACAGCGGTAGTTCCCTCTGATTATTCAAAGATTCCCTGCTGCCTCCAGAATAACACAGCATGGAAACAAGGCCAGTACAGAGCATGATGCCTGGCTGAGCATGATTACTCTCCACTTTGCACCATGAACTCCCTATTGACTTTTAAGGTGAATAGTAAAAGGTACTGCCTTTGATGGAGATAAATATCAAATGCCTGGGCTCCCTGAAAAAATGCATTTCATCTTTGGATACAAGCTGGAGTCACCTTGAAAACAAAAATTCAGATTTTGAACTGAAATGGGAGAGGTGTCTGAATGGAAGGACTGCCCTATATCTGCAACCTTTGAGCTCCTGTTGACAGCACCAGCTTCTACTGTGCTCTGCTGTGTGCTCTAATGATCTCTCCTATTAATAGTTAAAAAGGATAGGAGTCAGAAGTCATTAAAACAAGTGTTTAACTAAGGGTAAGTAGAAATTATGTAATTTTGTGATAGGGAAAATAGGCAAAAATATCTTGATGGAGCTGTTACAAATTCTATACATTTTTGCAACACTATGAGCACATGCAATTCAGTAAAGGTGCCCAAAAAGGTAAAGGTACAGTGAAAAATCACATGGACAGTCAAGAGGCAGATCAAGATCACAGCTCAGATACCACTGGCATGCCTCTCAAAACACAGACACGTGCTGTGCTAGCAGCAGTCACAGATCACATCTCTTTAACTGAGGGAATCTTTTTTAATTCTTTGCCTTGAAGGGCAACCGAACACAGTGGGAGAGGCTGGAAAGCACGCCAACACAGAAAATTGCCAAAAGCACAGGTTTTTCCCTTAAGTGCAATATGCAGAGTTCCCAGTGGGGGAACGCAAGGCCTCCACACTGATTTGCAAGGGGCTCTGGTTGGCAGCAACTCCCTTGTGCTGTCACCAGCTTCATCTCCAGACTCCCAACTCACATCAACACTTCTGTGCCACAGATCAAGCCAGATCCCACTGCTGTATGTTCAGGTAAATTTATAAACAAGCTCAAGAGGCAGCAGGAAGACACACATGTCAATACACAGACAGGCAGCACTTCCTCAGCTCAACCACACAGTGAAATGATACAGGAATTCAAAGGCCACCCATGGCTTTGCACCTACTGCATGGCAAACATCCAAGGTGTTAATCAAATACAGAGTCAATGGAACTTGCATCATTTTTTACAGTGTTATCAGTAAATTACTTGGCCCACTCCTCCAAAATTTTACATTAAGATAAATCCCTTCAAAGTCATCTGAATTTCATGCAGTAAGCAGCCTCTTGTGGCTTTATACAACTAAGTAAAATATGAGAACCTAGCCCGAATGGAAGTAGAAAATGAACATGCCAAGATGAGTTTCATTACACACGTCTGATGTGCAACACATGAAATCAAATAGATTTACCTATTGATGAAACTGTCAGCCAGAAAAAAATGACTGCATGGCTGTTTCTCCTACAAACAAAAAAGCCCAGCCTAAGAGAATACTGCTTCACTTCCCTCAATAACACAGTCCTCTTCACTCTGCTGCTTCTTCACCCCGGGGATTCATTTTTATCTGACTACAGAAAGAGAAATCCATCATCCAGTAAAAGGAATTAGCCCATTTCATTTCACTTTCCTGGAATACAACCACAGATGCTCAAAGAGATAGAAAAGCAACGGGTTTTATAAAAGGACAAGGGCTTGGTACCATTTATCCTGCTCCAAGGTGCAAAAAGTCAGGATTGCTCTGAAAGCAAGTCACTGTACATACTACTTTAAATCTTAGGAAGGGAATGGCTGATTTTGTGTCTTTTCAGGCAGGTATGCATCTTTTAGACTCCCTGAATAGTATGCTAAAATAAAGAATGTTTTATTCCATCATTATGATCAGCAGGAGAAATAATTTTAAAAGCTGAAATGTATCTCAGGAAATGCATAAAAAACCTCAAACTCTACTAGTTGCCACATGCAGCTGGTGACAAATACTGAGCAAAGCAATTCTGAGTATAAAGCATAATTTAAAATAACTCAATACAATCTTAAATGTTCCATCTCTAACTACAGTTAAGGAAACATCTCAGAAATATTTTGACAAAACAAAGAAACCAAGCATTAAAGTTGGTAATTACAGATTCTCAAACATTTTGAGGAAAATCCACTTCTCATTTGTCACCAGCTCCAGGTTTTCCATCATATGTCTGCATTCTGCATTGTGTCATGAGAACTTAATCCTTCAGCAGTCAAACTGGGCACATACCAAAATAAACAGACCTCTTTTGCTCAGTATTCCCACTGAGTCTGTAGGCAGGGGAACACAGTGATGCATACCACAGTCTCACTCTACATATCCATATCAGAGTCTAGGAAAAAAAAATCTCTATCCCTGTATCATTTGAAGATAAAGCTATAAACAATCCTCTGATTGCTGCCTGAAAAGCAGCAGCCAGGTCCAGGTCTCAGCCATAGAACCATGGAATTGTTCAGGCTGGAAAAGACCTCCGAGTCCAACCATTAACCCAGCACTGCCAAGCCCACCACTGAAACATGTCCCTAAGTGCCACATCTTTTAATCACTGCAGGGATGGGCCAGAGCCAATGCATTCATGCATTCCCCCCACACCTGCCCACCTACATTCCCCAAGAGTCCATCACAGCAGTGATGCTCTTCCTTCTTTGGGGATGCCACGTGTGTCAGAGATTCCTCACCTTCTCAGGGGACAGTAGAGGTAACGGGGCTACATTACCTCAACAAACAAGTCCTTTTGAAATAGCACATAACACCTGTAGTGTTTCCCAAGTTCTTAAGGTACAACTTCTTCCTGCCATGAAGTAATTCAACTATCTCTCTAGTTCAAGAAACAGAAGCCTGGACTGGAGGTGCTGAATAATATGGAAATTATTCAATTCTCAGCAGGGAAAAAAAAAGTCAAATTCAAACAGGTGAAGGAATACTACTATAACAGTAGAAATACTCTCTGCATATGAATTCTCATCCACACTCTAGTTGCACATACTTTTTTTCAGAACACATTTCAAAGACCTTGCAGAAGATGTTACAAGGCAACAGGACAAAGTCATACATAATTGTTATAACTCTCACTACTTATTCAGAGCAAGCTGTTTGTAATGGAGAATGCAGCATGCCCAGTAATTCCAATTTATTATTCAAGTACCATTAAAATCATTGAAGTATATCTTTCAGATTGCAGGCAACTCTACTAAAATGAGTATTTATAACCAATCTACATTTCATAACATGTTCACTATTAATGCAATAGCTTCAGGGAAGGGCTTGGCTTTGTTTTTAAATTTCAGTCTGTTCCACTGAACAGTGACTCTGTTGCCTTAGTTCAGTCTTACTGAAAGCTGAGACGTATGGACTGACTGTCATCAGATACTCACTGTGATTTTACTGAAGGATTTTAGTAATTAGGCACAAGCTGAAATCTATACTGTTTTCTCATATTACATAGACTCCAATAAAAAGCTTACACATGTATAATGTCTGGAACTTATGGTAATGCATAACTGAGCCATTAGCAACACAAAGTAATAGCCTTTCCTTGAAGAAAGCTGTCAGTGAAAGACAATACCTGCAGTGGCATGGCACAAGTGTGAATATTTCTTCTACATTTAGAACATGGTTTTAAACCCACCAGCTGTCATTATGCCTGTCAATACCTAAGCAAGCTATTGAGAGATGGGGGAACCCTCATTTTGATCTATTACAAATAGTCAGTGAAAAAAGATAATTTTCAGTACCTAACCAAAATGTTAGGAAAATGTTAGGACATATTTTCTTTTTTAAAGTAGTTATTCTGTCTCATGACCATCATGGTATTCTCTGCTGGAATGGCAGTGTTATCTCATGTATCACTGACTAACCAAAGTTTTTAAATAAAGGTATCACAAGTACCAAATCCCTCTTTCACAACTCCTTCATTATTATTGGAAATCTGATTATGAAAACTTCATTGAATGTGTCAAATGGCACAAGGCACTCTGCTTCACTATGGATAACTCTGAATGGAAGCACTGGCTGAAGTATATTTTAAGTGTCCTTACTGAGTTATTTTATGCAATATTAAAGCACTTAGGGCATTTGGGGATAAAAAAGCTGCAACAACATTAAATGCAATAACATTAAAGTGGCTGAAAAAACGTGACGTGTACAAAGTAGATTATTTTGACGTAGAGTAGTTGCAACAATTGTAAATAAACTATTGGAAACAAACTGAACCTAGAGTAGTCCAAAATTCCATTCATTCCCTTCATGCTGTTTTATTAAAGTTTTTAAATAATGATAAACAAAAATCAACAACTTATCACATATATGCAGCATTGTTCTCAGACCATCATAAAACTCTACCTAACAGCATATTTTGCTTTTACCCCTGGAAATTAATGTGGTATGGATACTAAAGAATCAGTACAACACTGAAGTGCAAACAAAACATCAGATTAACAAGAACCTCATCTTGTTCTGGTGTATGCAATATGCTGCCTGTGCACTATGGTCTCAGCCCCTTTTACTAGAGCACATGGCAGTCAGTGGCACTTTGATTCACAGAGGTCTATGTATATGTTCAGCAACATCAGTGGATACTTTCTGCTTATCTTTATTTAAACACAAAATTAAATTAAAAGAAAACACCACTTACTTGCTTTTTCCTTTGTATACTGTAGCATAGGACCCTTCCCCTAGTTTTTCCAGTTTTTCGTATGAGTCTGCTTTTCCAAACTTAGGGCTTGTAGGCTAAACAAAACAGAAAAGAAGACCTTTCAGCATTGCACCCATAACATTAACTGCTTTGGCTCAATCTTTAGAGACCAAATATCATTATCAAGGCTCATAGGCCAGTTTTCAGTAACCAACAAAGTAATTAATCAGGAAAAAACTCATATTTATTTAATAACCCAGATGGTAGTTGCTAATATCAACCATACAGTTACATCACTGGATCTATCAAAAAGATTTTGTTCTTAATCAAAGAGATGGTTCTGTTTTATTTTTTAAATATATCACTTCATAGAGGAAACCAGACCATTAACAACTAAGGGATCTTGTCTATGTTTAGAAATCTAAAAAGCATCCTTAATCTGCCCTCAAAATCAGACTAGTAAAGCTGTTTAATATTTTTTTTCTTATTTTTGTAGACTAAAGCCCATCCAAAAACATTGCTCTACGAAGTCAATGTCCCATTAAATCACTCATTGTTCAGAGAGTGGTCAAAATGCTACAGGAAAGCATCTCTGATGATGTCATCTTCTGAATTATGGTTAGAGTCTTCAGATATGGATATAATCATGTCATAGCTTAATGCACATTTTACTTAGTTGATAAAAGTCCTGTATCCTTAATATTTGCAGCCTAAGTGAGGAATTAAAAACTGAACCAAGCTAAGGAATGATTCTTGCTCAAAGGGCCAGATAGCTCAGCTGGCCTTTGTGACAGACTGATACTTGGCCCCCTTTTACATAGCTCTAATAGAGAATAAAGAAACACTGCAAAAACAGAAATTCACCTGACATAAAAACTTTCCATTCTGAAATTCTGAGAAAATGTTTCACTTTTTTGAAGTGCATCCTGTTTTCCCATTTTTCCCCATTTTCCAGTTGTCTGGAAGGAAACAGTATTTTATTTTTTCTCCAAGATCAGACGGACACTGCAAAAAACTGACCTGCAGCTTCCCTTAACAAGACCTACATATGTTTTAGACTGCAGTGGTCAGATATCTTTCCTGTCCTAAACCAACCAAAAGATCATAGAGAAAGCTGGGAGAGTCAGCACTATACTCAAATCACACACAGTGGCTGATTTGATAATAATCTTGCTAAATGCTACAGAGAAAAGCAGACAAGCAAACCCAGCATGGTTAAGGTTGAATTCAGCTGGGATGAGCCATGTGCAGCTGTACAGATGGTACCCTCACATTTGGGATCCTATGTCTGATAAAAAGTATCTGTGTATCAGTCTTTTGAAGGGAAACAGACACTACAGTACAGGGCTCATCTGTGTGTAAATTCTTGCTAAGCCATGGTTGAAAGTTTTAGATCAACTGACCCTAAAAACTGCTTCTATTTAGCAGGCATCCCAGGTAAGCTGACTTGGCCACCACACCTTATCAACCATTAGCCAGTAAATGCAAACGTTCTTTTTATTCAACTAAACTTCATTTATCCTATGCAAAAATTCCGGCAGTTTGGCAATTATACACCTGGTTTTGATATCAATATTCCATCTTTCTATTCAATAGCATAAGGGCACACATATACATGTTTGAAAATTGAGCCCTTTCACCTCTCTCCAATACAAAGAACAACCTATTATTATTTTGCTATCCAATTCCTAAGTATTAGTAGATTTACAGAAATTTGTCATAAGGAAACTCTCAGATCTTTTTCCTGCTACATTATTTGGAGCACTTCATTATAGATAAGGCAGTAATAGTCTTGGTTTCCAATCTGTGCTTAAAAAGGAATTCTGCCTGGTTAAAAAAAAATTTAGGATTTTTTTAATCACCGTTTTATTACAGATGTCACTAATAGAGGTGACTAAAATATTTATTCAAGTAGACTTCTCATTTAGCTAACCAATTATGGACTAATGCAACATTTAAAAACTTCAGAAATGAAGTGGCTAGATGTTTAAATGTCTTGCATATAATGAAGAGGGAGTGCAAAGTATTTCCCAAATTGCAGGCTGCAATGCACACACAGTGAGTATCTTTGTTTGGAGTGGAAATGCTGCCCTAGTTAACAGTGAATAGTTCACTGTTGGCTTCCTCATAACGAGACAGAGAAAGGACGGGGTGCATACATGTGTTTCATATCCATTCTTATTTTCACACTGAGATTTGCTTTTATTCTCTACCTCTGGAAACCATAATCTAAAGGTCACAACAACTTGTAAAACCCTAAGATCTTGATAGGAAACAGGATGCCTTTAATCCATTACCACACAGTAAATCATCAACAATAATTATTCCTACAACCTCAAGCTCATTTCTCCGTAGTCCAGCTGCCAGGAGCACAGACTGGAAGTCATGACTTTTGACTCATTCTTCACCTGGAAGTGCTGCATCCTCACCAAAAACAAGCAAAACTAAAAGCTGATGTTGGCTGGATTGAGAGGCCAATTCACTCCTGAGGGTACAAGGAGAGCCCTGGGCTCATCCTCCCCACGCAGCCCCCAGCCCTTGTCCAGGGCCTGCTCACGCTGAGCCCAGAGCCAGCCCAAAGCCCTGGCTGTCACCTTCCCCTGCCCAAAGCCCTGCCCAGCCCAAAGCCCTGGCTGTCACCTTCCCTTGCCCAAAGCCCTGGCTGTCACCTTCCCCTGCCCAAAGCCCTGGCTGTCACCTTCCCCTGCCCAAAGCCCTGGCTGTCACCTTCCCCTGCCCAAAGCCCTGCCCGGCCCCTTCCCCTGCCCAGCCCACAGCCCCTCTGCAGTGCAGCTCAGCTCTGCTCCCATGGCACTGTCAGACTGGATTGCCCAGTTCCCTACTCTGAGAGCTCCCTTTGTGAAAATGGACATTATTTTGCCTTGCATTTGTAATCTTTAAAGGCCTACAATTTTTGAAGGCATGTGGTGGAGAAAAGCACTTAATGGGATTTTATAAAAAATAAATAAATAAATTCTGAGGCAAGAGAATATAGAATAATAATATAAATAATTTCTTGGATACTTCTTAATGAAATGCCAAAACACTCATCATATTGCAATTATTTTAGACAATGAAGGGACAGCCTGACCATTCCCCCAAAACTTTCCCCATTTTTTAAAAATGAAATCTCATACACTAATTCAAACTTTTAATTATAAATTGCCTATGAACTTAAGAAGTTCTGACACTTCTTACATTTCCTTTTATTTCTGGATTATAAAGGAGGTGAAGGCAGACAGAAATAATGCAAAAATGCATAACTTTTCAAAACCTAAGTTTTAAGCTTAAAAGAATCTAAATAAAGGAATCTGAATAATTTGAGATTCCACGACTGCTAAAAACTATAACAATTTCACCCTACTTTCCTTTATTATTACAGTCCCTCATTCATATGGCTACTTTTTCAGCTTCATACATATGAATTTCATTATTCAGGTTTCTCCACATTAGCTTATGCCTTTCAACCATTTCTGTATAAAAAATATTATTTGTTACAGCAAGGTTGGTGGCTTTTTTTATTAAATGCTAATACTAAAATCAAATCTCGAAAATTCACTTTTAAGTACAATTTTTTCTTCCAAAGTATTTTATTACTTCTGGTAAAATACATGGGAATCTATATACACAGAGATTTGTGTTTGTTAAATCACAGGAATCCCTTACTCTGCCTGGGATGTGCTTGACTGAAATACACATAGTGAGTGAGACATATCCAGAGCACATCAGATTGCTTGCATCAGCCACTGACAGACATCACAAGCAGCAGACTCACAAGAAATTCCCTGTATTTTACATAACTGGTGCAATCCCCCAGTTTGACCCAGACAATATTTCTCAATGGAAAAGAGTACTGGTTTTAGCTGAACACATGTATTTTGGTAAGTTTTTTCACAGCTTCTCTTTGAGGATCTAACCTTACAATACTTCTATAGCATTATTTTTCCATTTCTCTTGTCCCTTCTTACTGCTTTTTAACCCTCTAAAACACCAACAGAGAATCACAGAATTCTTTAGGTTTGAAAGGATTTTAAAGATCACCAAGTCCAACTCTAATCCTAACACTGCCAAGCCCACCACCTCTATGCACATCTTGTAAATATCTCCAGGGATTGTGACTCAGTCACTTCCCTGAGCAGCCTTTTCCAGTGCTTGGCAACCCTTCTATGTACTAAACATCATTGGAACTACTTAGGCTTAAAGAAGCCTGTTGCTCCATGTTAGAGCTCCTCATTTGCTACCAAAAAACCCCCGAACTTACAAAGCTGAGAAAAAGCCCCCAACACCTAGATGGATATGTGATCAAGACTGAACTATCTAAAAGCAAAAAGTTAAATAGGCAGTAAACAACCAGGCAGCAAGAAATCAATACAACTGGAAAACTCACTGCAAAGTGAACTTGCACGCTCTGGAGAAATCTTTCAAAGAACTCAAACGGGAAAGCTAAATTAATTACTGAGACAAACGAGAGTAAAGGTCCTCATGCCTTTGAAGAACAGTCCCAAGTCACTGTGAAAGTCAGCACAGGTTGTGTTAGATCATGTTATCCCCAAGAGGACACGGGCAACTGGAGCACAGAACAATGCAGATCTTTCCCCTCAGCAAACTCACAGGGAATTTTACTTGTTTGCCTTCGTGTTTCACTTGCCTTGAAAATAGTTTTCATTAGGTAGCTTTCTTATTATAAGCCTACATTTTTCCCAGTGCTAGATCAGTCTAAGAGCACCACTGAGTACAGAAGTGAGCATTTTTAGCAGCATGGCTTGCAGTAACCAAGATTAGATATTTTTTCCTCTCTGCTTAAGGAAATAAAGATCATAGTAAAAAGGATAGAGAGAGTATGCCAAAATGTTGAGTACAGAAATAGAAGAAGCTAGTAGTTCAAACTGATGTGAGAGTATTAAAAATAAAAAAGGAAAAAAGAAATGAGAAGAAATTGTGTTTTCTGACCACATAGTTTCAAATGACTGTTTCATTGATACAGCCTGTAGGAAAGATAATAGGTTTAAAACAAGGTCTTGCAGTGTGAATCCTTGCACTACATCGCCACATGAATACTTTCTTAGAATTTTTCAAAATCTATGTAATAAAGAAGGCTTTAATGGAAAATTACACTGCAAATCACCTGACTATTCCTATAGAAGCTGTGTGGGTTATGTTCTCATGCATTTTTCATAACTGCAGAACAGCTTGTGAATGTCACACTTAACTGCCACACTCCCAAGTCTAAGTTTTAAATAGATCCTTTTCTCTTTTTTTTTTTTTAACTGGGGATATTAAACTTCAATATAAACTACCGTCAAGAGAAAAATATTATTTTCACAGTACTTCTGTAAATTAAAGAAAATCAAAAGTGAATCTCTCCTTTGTTATACACCTCAAAAGAAATAAATTGATTGCTAGAAAAACTTGAAAGAAAAACACAGGCCAAGAAGCTCAACTGAGGTTAAATCACAAGAATGACAGATAATAATTATTTTTTTAAGCATTTTGTCTTCTTCGTCACAGGAGTAAACCCTCTTTCACAAAACCAGATGCGGTTTTCCCCCTAATTGCAGCTTGTATCCTACCTATAATAATAGGCCAATTTGGCCATATCTTGAAACTGTTTTCTAGGGCAATGTTCAAGGGATACAAAGATGTTCAAGCATTCAAACCAAGCCTCAGCCTCAGTTCCCCCACTCTCTGATCCCATTATGCTGCTTGCATCTTCCTAACCCTTTAACACACAGCCATAAATAAAGAGCAACCTGGGCTGAAGCAACCATAGAGCTCCCTGTGAAGGGGGCAGTTTTTAAAGCTCTTCACATGTTCTCCAGGCTATTAGAGCACAGGAGCTGGCTCAACTGCCACATTTTATCTGCCTTTTCATCTAGAGAGTGTCCTTTAGGTTAAGGATTATTAACGCTTCCTTTGTGCCAGTAAGGAACACTCCACTCTCTACACCAAGCTCTGAAATTATCCTGCCTCCATAAAACATCAACCAGGAAGGATGCAGCTCCCCTAGTAATTAACAGGTTCCTAACTGGAGAAGGTTGCCTACATCTGAAGAGAGGCAAGATCGGCACAGCTAGTGTTTATTTGGGCAGACAGAAATGATGCCTAACTTTCTGGGAAAATCCTGACATTAGTGTCTATTTTAAAGCTAGATTGCTTACACAACTTATTTTAGATGTGCTAACAGGATCAGTAGGATCATTATAGGATTCATGCTTTTTTGCTTGTACTTTTTGGAGTAAAGTTGCATGTATCAGGACTGAAAATTAATAAAAGTTACAGAAACAGGGTACAGAGTCAGTGCAGTAAAGCATTGCTTATTGAAATTATGTTTATTTGAATATTTAAATTTATCTGAGTTAGTAGAACATTAGTGTTTTGCTTGATTTTGTTTTTAAAAAGTAACTGACAGGTAGGAACCTATACCTTTGCATGACACTTAAATTCACCACCAGGGAGCTTAAGCTGTTCAAGGAGAACAAACTGATGTGTATCACTACATAACTAAATCTTGAGCAGATGGCTACTTTATACAGCTTGCAATATTCTATTTATATATGGTGCAAAAGCACTATTTTAGTGTATAAAATGTGTACTCTGAATACACCAAAACTTTACCTTGCACTGGAGAGTTTGATCATGTCTCTAAAGATCAGGGATCTCAAATAAAATTTTCAGATAATTAGAGTTAAGCAATCTTTTAAAACCAGCTGTTTGGGGAAGAGTGGCACGTATTTGTTTTCAGTTGTGATTTTTATGTTTTGTCTAGTTTATTATGTAGTATTAACTTTTTTCATTTAAGGAGAAAAGAAAAGCATTTTCTTGCCTTAGTAGACAAAGGACTCAGCATGAGATTTTTAGAAAGATAGATACAGAAAAAGAGAGAGATTGATAAGTATGCACAGCTATAGTTATATGTATATTATATATATATATATACACACACAACATATATACTGTGTTGGGATGGACCAGAGAAAAGGTTTGTCAAGCCAAATTCCCTTCTAACAGTGGCTGACAGCCAATGCACAGGCAGGAAAACACCTACTTCACTGCCTCCAGGTTATCCACTACTCTGTTGCGATAAAGAAATAATTCTCTTTTGCTGGAGAATTCATCCCATAATAACATACAATTTCAATCAGCATAAGCAGTTTGGAAATCACTCCCACAGATGTTTTCTTATGTTAAAAGTAAGCAAACAATCAAAAAGTTCTAAACTCTGTCTGTACACTACTGCACTAATTAACTGAACAGGAATTCTACCAGGTTGCAATAAGGTGTGACATTAACTGCAGAAAAATACTTCAAGCTCAAAAGCAAGATATTTATTTTCCAAGTGGCAATCTGTGTGAGGATCATGGAGCTCCAGCTTCCCCAAACCTCTGTGTGTTTCATCTTTCTCATCACAAAGTGCAGTGCATTTCAAAGGTATGGACTACACAAAACGGGCAACACACCACCTGCAGAGTACTTTGTAATCTTTATCAAACACTGAAACTGATACCTGTCAGAGAGGTGATAAAGCTGCTGAGATTAATCAAAACTGAAACTGACACCCCAGGGCATTATAAACAAGGTCTTTCAGGTCACATCTTGAAAAATGTTATTTTTCTGAGACAAATAAAAGACTTTACCTGAGCAGAAGTGATATGGAGACTGCAAGCCTCAGCCATGTACCTTCTGTAAGACATCATTTCCACACCTGACGGCTACAGAGGACTTCAAATTATGAAAAGACTAAATGGAAGTCTAACTGTAATTCAGTTCCTCTACTAATCAAACACAGAAAGAGAAAATTGAAGGTAGCATATCTCTATCAGAATATCTTAAAATAAAGCTTACAGAAAGCAGAACCAAATCTGAAAAATAACTCCACAGCTGTGGCCCATATGACCCAGAGGGTATAGCATGTTCAAGAATATTTACAGAAAGTTAAATGCTTGTTCAGACTGGTATAACCTTTATAAGAGAGAATTTCCAGAGAACCAAGTATGAACTCAGTAAGGGAGAATATGCAGCTGACTTGGAAGAAAAAGATGTAATGATCAGAAGAGCAAGTAGCAGGGGCATCTGCTAGACAACCCTAAACCCTTTGTTAATTCAAGTATAATTCAAAACCACAGAATGATACATTTCTGCAACTAAGCACACAGGTATCACTTAATAAAATGTGCATCAGGCCATCTACTGCCTGAAGCCATGTATTCAGGTTCTGGGAATAGGAATAAAGCATCTTGTTCTTGTCTCTGCCTTGAATGGCTGAACTCAGGTCTGCCAGGCAGGACTGGTGTGACCTCATCAGCAGAGGGCTAACACCACCTTTTGCTGTGAGCTGCTTGTTCCTCTTCATCGGCATGAACACTTTCATTATTCCACATGCTCTTCCTTGTGAGGAAAAATCAAAAATTTCTAACAGTGCCTCCAAGCAAAAGAAGAACTGAGTTCACCAAACAGAGCTATAAAAATCAGAGTTAATTACAAGAAGTTGAGAAATAAGAATTGCATTTGAAATTCCTTTGCACCTCCTGTATCCAGCAAGTCTGTGTGAGTCACCGCAGACGAAGATCACCAAAAGCATATGTTTAGCTAGGGCTTTAAGCAGCAGCATACTAGTAGAGGAAGCATTAATGTCATTTACATAAGAAAATACTGGGATCATAGGAGATTGCATGGATGCAGTAGAGTGCCAGCCCTCTGGAAAAGAACAAGATACCAAAAACACAGTTTCAAAAACATCTCTACTTCAAAATTCTGGAAACAAAGCAGCTGAAACCCTTCAGTGTTAACAGAAGAATGTCAAACACTTTAACAGAAATTAGTAATAGTTTCTAAGAGGAACAGCAGAGATGAGGTGTGAGTTAATACCACGAAATACTTAAGATTTTCCCAAAAAAGTAATTTAAATTAATAGTTGTCGTGCCAAAAAATAATCAGGCATCACAAACAAGTAAACACAGTGCAAATAGATTCTTCCATTCTTAACGATTGTAAAAGCTCTATAGTAAGAATTCCTTATCATGGACCCAGATGGAATACACTGGAGACATCTTTGGCAGCAGCTATATAATGCCAAGTGATGGTAAAAAAAAGCAAATTTGTTTTTGCTACAGATGGTTACATTTTAAAATGTAACCTTTTCTAAAAAGGACAGTCCCCTGGAGGGGTGACATCTTACCGGCTAAATTCACATGGGTTAAATGCAGCTCATCTACAGAAAATTAATCTCCTGCCATTTCTGGCAGAAGTCTGACAAGCTTCAGTCAAACTTCTGTAGGGAGGACATAAGATCTCCAGATGACAGAGCAAAACAAAGAAAAGAAAGAAAAGAAAAAGGAAGAGGCAATCAACCTTTTAAATTTTTTCCCACCAAATAAGATTTGAAGTGTTACATCCGTTCGACTTAGATCTGTAGTTTTCAACTCAAAGGTCACATTATTATGGATTTTTCTTCCCAAAGCATAACAGAAATAGTTTTCCAATAATTTTGAAGGTCTTTTGGGGAAAATCTGTTCTGGGCATTACTCATTAAAGACATGACATTTCATTTATCTAGTTTCTTTCAAAATACTTGAGAATAAAACTATTATGATGTGTTGCCAAGCCCTTTTCTGTTATTTTTCTCTCTTCCCTCTCTTGCGCAGAGTTTCTGACAGGGAAATGAATGTTATTTTTACTACTTGATTTTAAAAAGATAATTATAAAACATAAACAAAATCCATCAAACCTGATCTGTTTCTCTAAAACCGAAATCTAAAAATCAAAAAGACAATTCATGTGGTTTCTTAAACTTCATGGGAAAGAATTCCTCTTCACAAATAAGCAATCCTCTTCCAAATTTGCTGCATAAACATTATAGTAGCTGTAATGACATACCAGGATAAGGAGAGGAAAATGCTTAGAAATCCTGTAAGACGCCCTAAATAACACCTGAAGGAAATTTCATAAATCATATTGTTTTTCCAGTTCTATTTTCTGATCCTATTTCATTAATAACACTACAAATATATATTGAAAAACACATTCAATAGCAGCTATGACCTTTTTCTTTGTTGCTTCCATGTAAACAATCCCTTCTTAAGCAAGAAAACATTTATCTGGTGCCTCTAATTCCACCATTTGGCACACACAGGGATATCAGGACTGTGCACTTACAGAGCTGGGGCTGGAGTGCCGCCTGACTTTGGGTGATTCCTTCCCTGCAGATGAAGTTTTGAAGTTAATGCAAGCGTTGTTCTCTGAGTGAACCCTCTTCACTTGATTAGTTGGCTTCTCAAACGGATCAAAACTACTCTGTGTCCTCTGAACCCGAACTTTTTTATCCTCAGGAATTGTATCCAGAGGTTTGATCACTGAATCCATTCCCTGGCAGTTCCGTGTAGACATCTTTGTGACACATATCTGAAAAGAAAAAACATCATTTGTTGATTTTAACGGGCTTAAAGTCGATATCATTCCATGCACCAGCCAGCATCAAAAAAGGCACTGAACTTTATAAGCATTCACTTTCTATTTCCATGTTAAAATCGAAAACAACACATGCATTTTACATAGAGGACACCCACATCACACAATAATAACTATAAAAAGCCTATCTTTGTACAATGTACTGAAAGATCCTGGAAAAGGAAGGCCAAAGAGGGACATACGTAAATTCATACATTTGTATTTTCTTGTACAATGTGTTCTTGGCAACAATGCCACTTCTCTCTCCAATCTAGCCACAGATATCCACAAGCAGTATTGATTTCCATTTGTTCAAAATTGGATGAGACTAAACTGAAATAAATGGTGGTAGTTTGTATGTGCACTGGCTGGTGTTGCCTTTCCAAAGATTCAATACTGGTATATTATGGTATTTTTAAATAATGCTTATACAGTGTTATTATTATTATCACCATATGTCTCAGAAAATCAAATCAGTAAATCAATTCCCAGGCACTGAAACGTGAGACTGCAGCCTAATGGCACACTAAAGCACAGAAGTTCAATTCTTTGTTACTGTGAAGTACGACTCTGCCAAGCTCCAAAGACTGCCACTTGCTGCTTGAGCTATCAAAATGTGCTATGGTTTGTTCAAAAGAACTAAATGAGCAGAACAGCACCTTTAGATACTCCAGTCATGTACATTTCTGGTTTTCATTTCAATACATATGACCACTTTTTAAATTACACTGTTGGTGAGGGGTTGTGTTTGAGGCCTCAGTTTCTGTTTTCACCCATAAGAGACTTTTTACTTGGAAAGAAAAGAAATAGTTTCAGCTTTTAAGCTACAGGGAAAAGTTATGAAGTGTGATGCAAGCAGACCCAAGAGACTCCCTAAAATTTAAGATAATCAAAGTAATCTACAATATACTTTTTCCATGACATTTGTATATGTTTAAGGATAGACAGTGTTAATTTGCTGTCAACTGACCTGTTCATATAAAAACAATTTAACATTCCATATATTAATAATTTAATATTTAATAATCTATACTAACTTTTGAAAACTTATTATCCTAAAACAGTTAATATTTTAAAAAAAGAAAAAAAATTAGCAATAAATCAGGAGTCTTCCTTCCTAAAGCAAAGCATCTCCATAAACCTCTCAAATAACTTATCCTTTGCCATTTTCCCAGAGGCATTTTGTGTCTTGAAATCCAACTTTCTCCAATTGTTTATAGAAATACTGGGTGACTATACCTTGTGGAGTTTGGCTTTTTTTTTTTTTTATGATCCATTGTAACACTAGATGAAAGATTTCTTTTCTACATTAAATTTTTAAAGTATGTTTCCCACACTGTGCCATCTGGCCAAATGATCACGTACCGGGTCAACTCTAATGAAGGACATCACTACTGTCACAAACCAGGCATTACAAGGGTTTGCCTTTCTTCTCACTAAAGCGATTTCTCCAAGACTAGAACTTCACCAAGTTATAACTTCCTTGAGAAAAGGAAAAATCCCTTCTTTCCAAACGATAATTCTTTTTTTGGGCTTAAATTAAGACAATTATGTAATTTTGGTCTGTTACTTCAGAGAGAGAAAAGATAAACAGCTGCAGTGCAAAGAGTTTTTAATTAGTCTTCTTGTAAAACTAATTGGTTTCTTTTCCTTAAAACGACTCCCATGCATTCATGCATTGACATGTATCCACATACTTCCCACTGTCATCTCCATGTTCTTGCAATGCTTGCTACCAGCAATGATGTTTTAAAATAATATAAATTGGAATCACTGCTAATACAGCAGCACTTCCACGTTGCTTAATCAGCATGGATGCAAATAAATCAGTAATCAGTATTTCTCAGCATTTGAAACCCTATGATCCAGAAAACAGGGTCAGGAGATACGGGCAAAAAGTTCCAAAGCAGTACTTATCTTCCTTTCAGGTTAACAAGGCACCTGTAGCAGATTAAAATATTTGGAATACACAACTATAAACATATTATAGATAATAATGTCATGAATGCTGCCTCTGTTTTCTTTTTCCACAGGAAAATTTCCATGTGTAGGTCTGTCTTACTTTTGTCATGACTGGAAGCAGTAACAGTTTGGAATTAGATTTTGAAGGGAGGCACTTTAGCCTTCAGGCCACCTGACTGAATCTGGAGTAGGATAAAAATCCCCATCATCATGTTATAATAGCCACCTTCGAACTTGCAAACTAGTAAAACCAAGACAAGCACCAATGACTCCCCACTCAGAAGTCAAACACCTTGGTGGATGCAGAGACTGTCACCTGTGGAAAAGCCTCAGCACTGCAGACAAATGCCAAAGCAGAGCCTGCTCACCCTGCCCATCTGCCTGTTCTGCAACAGCAGCACATCTCCTGCCAGAGCTGACAAGGGCTTTAATTCATCACTTCTCTCTCACCGATATCAATATTTCCTTGGCAGAAACAAAGCATTCTCTCCAAATGGCTGCTGTGCACTGCTGAAGCCAGCAAAGCTAAGCTCACACTGCTCTTGCAGGGTACACATTTCCAAACTGTCTAACCTGCCTATAAAACACTGAAGAGAAACAATATTTAAGCATTTGTTTTATATTCTGCCATTGATAGGCCAAGTCCATTGACAGGCCAACTTCAGTCTGAGAATCTGTTCTGTAAAATCCAAAAGGACCAGGTCTAAAACGTCAGCACTGAGCACTGGCTGTAACCAACTAAAGGTCATAAAGGTCTAAAACCACCATAAATTGGTGGTTTTAGAGCACTGGCTGTAACCAGCTTAGAGACACAAACTCATTGATGGTTTCAGGTTTCCTTCCATCAGCAAGGTTAAGCTACCACAGTAGAGCAGATTTTGCCCCTGGCCAGCAGGAATGCTGGCCAGCTGCTCCTGTGCTCCAGCTAAGGGTACAACTTATTTTGTAGTGCTTATCAACAATTTGCTAAGCAAAATTGAAACATAACTTATTTTTAAAATCTTCCTCTGCATAAAAATGATCATAGATTTCACCAGCTTGACCACATCACCTTTGTGAACTGTATGGATTAGATTTTTTTTTTTACTCTAATTCAGCCTTTTAAAGATAATTTTCCTTTGTACAGCATAACTGCTGCTTATAAATTTCAATTTCTCAAAGGATATGTACAAATACTTAGCTTCAGAAGGTGTTAGACTTGCAAACAGTGCCTACCACCTGGTAGCTCCTTGATGGTAGTAAGGAGAAGCCTAACACACCTTCTCATTTCCACATTTCTTTTTGCATATGAGAATTAAGGACCATTCTCCAGTTAAAGCACAATATTTATCATAAAGAACACTGATTCATTTTCAGAATCTTTTGGAAGCTCCTGGGTGATCCTCTGGGACAGCAAGACTTTCCCTCTAAGTTCATTCTGCCATCTCTAAGACCAGACTTTTCAACCCATTTCATTTGTTCTAGCTACGTAAGTCACAGGTTCTTCAGATGGGTGCTATTCTTTTAGTAACCCTTCTTTTACACACAGAACAACCCTAGTCACCTCAATGCAGATGACAATCCAGAAAGTTATGGAAACTCTCTCTTTTTCCAATGCAGCCTCAAACCTGGATGATATTTTTTAATATCTAATTAAGGTACACTTATCAGAATAAAAAACAAAGTGAAACAAGCCATTACATATAGGAAGTCAATATCTATGATCCATCATCCCTCCCTAGCTATGCAATGCTGTAGGTATAACAGTGTAGCCCAGTGTAACACTCATTGAGATGCTGTAAATGCCACCAGAGTCAAAAACTGGTGCTACATGAAGATGTGATATCCAATGGCACCTTAACTATTAAAAGTACTGACCTCTAATGTATGTAGAGATAATACAAGTGACACCTTGTTTTGTCATATACAAGATGACAATTATGATTTATAAAATGCAATCAAGAAGAAGAAACTTTCAGTATGAAGATACTGTGCATTTAAAGAAACCTCTGTCTAGCCAACTGCATAAGTCATTAAGCAGTTTTAATTGTCATTTCTTCAAACAAGTAATCTTATAAGTAAACATTAAGGTATGTCAATGCTTGAAGTGATTCTTTCCCATTCAGGAGTTACTGCCATGATTTTGTGCTTCTCCCACCACAAACTATACTCAAGGCAAAATTTTCTGAGGGATAAACCATTTCCAAAACTATTTGGCTTTTAAAAGTAGGGCAATGGAACCACACTTACCTCTTTCAGATAGGGTATTTTTGCCAGCAGATCCCATAATTATGAGGAACAGAGGTATGGGATCCTCATTTATGTTTTAATTCTTCTTTACAGGAAACAGGATTTTAAAATAAGCCAATCAACTTAATACACATAACAGCTATACATTATTACACATATAAAAAAAATACCTGCACCATGTATGGATTGTTCCATAGTCAATAAAAAAGAAAATATTATTATCCTTCCAAACCTCATATCAGACATAAAAGGCTCAAGGAATTCATTGGACTATTCAACACTTCCATCTTAGGATATGGTAGGTGGCCCCAGACATGAAAAATAAGGGAGGAAAAAGCTGCTTTGTCACTGAGGTTGTCACCTCACAGGAATCTCAGTACCTCAGAGGACCACGATGAAAAATGGAGGGAGAGGCAAAAATGGCAGGAGAGGGGCTAAGACAAGGAGCAGGTGATTTAAAAAAAAATCTAGATGGGAAAAAAGTAAGACAAAACAATGGGAATTACATGTACAGTATTCATGCCAGAAAATTTCACATGGAGAACATTCATCCCCAAAGTCTCTGCTTTGATTCTAAGATAAAAATCCTGAAAAGGCTACACTAGACTCCAATACCAGTCTCCCTTTAGGGAGATTTGCTTTTATACACCAAAAACAGTGTGGTCCTACAGAAAATAATTTTTCGTGTTTGAAGTTACTCTTTGGAATAACACTTCTAAAGCAGCACTCAGAAACTGCTCAGGCACTTGGTATTTTGTAGGAAAAGATTTAATCCAGAAAATAGCAATAAATATCCTTACTCAGTGAGGCAACAGTATTAATAGCTGCGAGTTCCTGACCCCAAATCTGATTTCCAGATCTTGGAAAAAAGTTCCCTGTCAGTCCAGGTGTACTCCAAGAGAAGCACCTCTCCATGAGAATCCTGCCCATTACATTTTTCGCATATGGATCCTTAATGTCAATACATAATTGTAGTTCCCCGAGTTGTCCCACATTCTGCTGCCAAGCTATACACATTCTCCATACTATAATTAATGAAATAAAACTTTAAACTTTACTTTTAAAATTTGCTCACAATTATTTACTCAGTCTCAATTGAAAAATATAAGACAAAACGAGGCATCATGATGAGACATTTGGCCACTCAAAATCTACAGCACAAACAGCCACTTTGCAGCTACATGAAGAGCTCCTTTCTACTTTTAAAAGGAGACACAAAAGGAAGATTTATCTAGAAAATCAGAATATTCATGTCAATTTCAGTAATTAGTTGAGCTGGCAATGATCACAGATTCTGGCAATGTAAAGCAAAACAAAATGCAGCACCACAAAAGTTAGTGCAGCTTGATACTAAAAGTTGCTTTCGTGTTTCTCTGTGGTTTCTATTTATTTATTTAAGGTAAAAAGAGCCAGAATATTCAAGAAAGAATTCCTCATGTTAGAACCCAAAAAAGCACAATACAGTTTATACTTTGTAACTTAGTTGCAGATCAGATTCTGAAGACAATCTATGACAGACAACACAGCCTGGACATGCTCCCTGTCCAGTCTCCCAGTCAATTTGAGAAGATCCCAAGGCTGCTCTAGGACAAAGAACCTTAGCCATCATTATGTCAGTATGGACATGGACCATAGGGCAACAGCCTCCACCCTAACATCATGGTACTTACCATATCTCAAAACATAATGTCAGCATTTAGCCAGTTTTTTTTTCCCATAAAGAATACTGCTGAAGTTAAGAGACTAAAATCACAAGAAGAGTAATTTTGCTCCATGTGTAAAACTCCATAAGCTCCATTAAATAGATAAAAATCACTCTCATCATTCATGGAATCATTTCTAAATAAATATACCTCTTTGAATCACTTTAAATCTCATTT
Organism: Calcarius lapponicus; assembly: GCA_039654755.1. Taxonomy (NCBI): domain Eukaryota; kingdom Metazoa; phylum Chordata; class Aves; order Passeriformes; family Fringillidae; genus Calcarius; species Calcarius lapponicus. Next base: position 25,106,445 of record CM077464.1, read on the forward strand.
CAAGCAGTACTCCTTAATCTGCATTTGGGATTAATCTGAAAATAATAAATGGTGTATCTGATGTAGTTATTGTGATAGAGTTTCAATGCAAGATTTTTTCACTTCATCACTGTGACCAAAATTAAGAGGTCCCAAAGAAACAGGATTCTCAAAATTAAAGGTTGCTAGACTAATTAATTTACTGTTAAAGTCATATAGCACCGAAAGAGTCAGACTGATCAGTTAAACCATGTAAGTAATTTATAGTCTTACAGTTAATGAATTTTAAAACAGTCATGAATGACCAGGAATTAATCACCTGTTTGGGCACTTGTAAAATATAGACTGTCCCATATCAGTGAAATTTATTCATATGATGGAAATATCCTCAGTAACAAAGAACAACCAATTCTGGCAGAACAGGTCAGACATCTTTCCACACAGAAGAAAAAAAGTTTAACATGCTTGTATAGTGTAAAGACACCCTGCTCTGGAGCTCATCACATCTTTCAGGAGGATGTATTATATCTGGGTTTTAATTCTTACATTTAACACTACAAATGCTTACTTTGGTCATCCAGTGGATATGGACTTATGTAAAATATAAAAAAAATGCCAACCATCTACTATTTTCTATTGGTTATTGTCACTGTGTAAATCGGGGGAAAAAACTGACTGGTTGGATAAAAAACAGAGTGGACATCCAAAAATGTTACTGAAAAATCTGAAGGAAATATCTGAATTCCACCCATTTGCACCATTCCAGGAGATATAGTATGAACAGACCAGATACAGGAAAATCCAAGATCTAGCATGCAGCAAGACAACAAAAATTAAAATTACTGAGTAACGTGAGGTAAGAAAGTCACTTAACTTCTCCACAATTCCATTTTTCTGTTCACAACAGTGATCCTGCCCCTATCACAAGCAGAAACTGGGAGTGCTAATTAAGTTTGTAAAGCACTTGGGCTTTTTAAAGTGAAAAGTTATGAAGATACAGATTATAATTTGTAGAGCCAAAACCCACTGGAAGTAGTGCAACAATCTCATTATTACAGACAATAAGACTTAGCAGTTGCATTTAGCTGGAGATATATTTAAAAAAAATATGGTTAGGTAACTACTGGTTCAACAGCTGAATTGCTTTGAAAGTAAGTCTGCCATTAATTTTCACTAGAAAAATCCTATCTGGATACAAGTTTTTATTACCTTTTATAAGCATGTTATTTGCTATCATGCTTTGGTACCATGGCAATTGAGAACACAAGTCATCTGCAGATTTTGGCATCCCTGGAATTTGACATTTGCTACTTATAAAACACAGTTCTGGAGTATTATAAGCAGCTTTGTTCAAAATAAAAATGCAGCTATCTGCAGATTCATTCTCTTTGCAGAACAAAGCAATAGGGAGGCTCTTTCTCGTTTTAAACAAAAGACTTGCCTGCATCTTCTCAGTCCATCTGGTAGCACTCTCCATCCTCCCCAGGAGAGGGTCAGCAAATGACTGCTGCACCCACAAGCAGAAACATGCACAGGTTGAGAAGAGAGGTCAGTTGGTGAGAACTCTACAATACGGGAAAAGATCCATCAAGAGCAAGAGACGAGATAAGGGAGCACATAAAATTGTGAAAGGGGAAGTAGAGCATGTAATGCTTCACGACATCACCAGCCAGCTCATACCAGAGCTACCAGTGCAATCAGGCTCATACTTGAAAGAGGTCCTTGAACACATTCACCCCTCCCTGTAATCACCTACACCAGCCCTTTGGTTAGAAGGTTTGATGGGCACAGCTAAAAGAAGCTGAAAGAGAACTTGAGTAAGAGCGGGGGGAAAAAAATAGAGACATGGTAGAAAGGAAGGAAGATGCAAGGAAAAAATGGTTGTAAAACAAGACACTGCTTTTCCTCTCCTGATGGCCTCTCTTTGCATCCCAGAACTACAATTCATATTCTTGGGTAATATTTATTTAACTTTAATTGGCTACAGAGACTGCTAGCAATGAACAAGCAAATGCAACTGAAAACAGAGCTCAGAGACTGGAAATGGTATCTGGGGATATGGTATGCTCCTTGCTGTACCTACCACAAACTTACTCATACACCTCCCACAGCTCATCTCAAAGGCACTCGCCCAAAATGGCCGTTTTATTTCCAAAGTCAAAGCTGATGTTAAACCAACTGTCATTGTCATATGGAAGAAGGCGAATATAAAAAGGTCACTGAAGTGCCAGATGGGAGAATTTTTGAACTAAAAGCTCTGACATTAATTCTCTGTGTTTGTCTGAAAGACTGAACTCAATGAGCTGATTAAATGTCTGTGCTGAATTGCCAAGTGAGAAAAAAGTCACTCTCACAGAAAAGCCAACTGATCAGACCTGGGGTAGGAATCCCAGTTGCATAAAAATCTGAAAACATTTTTACCTGGATCAAGAAAAATAACATTTTAAACTAGAAGTTAAAACTGGTTACACAATTCTTTCCTTTCACCACCAACACACCAAGAGCTGCAATATAGAACATATTTATTCTGCTAACTTGACATCTAAATATCAGCATAATTTCTGAAGCAAGCACAATCCTGAAATTAGGAATTATTGAAAATTATTTTAGGTGCCCTCAACATGGTAAGGAGAAGCTGAGCATTTCTAAGTTTTTTTTTCTGTTCATAGCACAGCCTAGCTTCAGAAAAGTGAGTTTCTAATCCACTAAAGCTGATGTTCCTCTCCTTGCAGAGAAAAAGGTCCAGTTTTCAAGAGAGTCTGGATTAGACCTAAATAGATTTTAGGTCTATAAAAGCCTACATATGTCCTCAAAGCAAAACTGTTCTGTGACAAGAGACGTCAGGAGGAGTCACCTAAGGACAGGGTCTCGGATAAAGGTCATACCAAAGTCCTGACAGCCTCTAACGCTCATGAAAAGAGACAGAAACTCAACAGAGCTAATCTAAAGGGGCATTTTGCTCTATTTCTGTACTGATGCCCCAAAATACAGTAACTGTGTTAGCAATAAAGCCTGGCAAATAAATTCTTTTACTTGCATAGTGTTTGCATTTGTCACACCGATATGTAACGCAATGTGCCATGCAAGCCTTTCCTGAAATTGCAACCAGGCTGCTGCTTCCATTAACCTGGGTCCAGACTTGCTGCATCCAAAAGTAGGAGGGTCACTCCTCCAAAAAACCAAACAGGAGGGTACAGTTGAGGATCAGCAGGGATATCATTGTGGGAGAGGCAGCTTCCAGTGCCAGGCACGAGCCAAGGATGCCTTGGTAACCAGAAAGGCGGTGGAGAAAGTGTCTGAACATAAACACTCCCAAGAAATTGTGACAGGTGGTTTTTATACTCTTTTACTTAGTTACCCACTTGTATCTGTTGTCTATCCTCCTCTGTAACCATATGAACAGGATTTAAAAATAAAGATAAAAAAAATATTTTCAATCCATTTTCCATATCAGCCTCCTGCTCCAACAGATGGCTACATGTGCCAGTGCTAGTTTATACAGTTGTCTTCCCATAAGTGCATTATTAGTGGTTTTGTGCGAATAGTATATTATGTCTTTCTGAGTTTACAGGTTTATAATTTTATTCTATCCTTCAAAACTCCCCCGATCATGAAGTTATCAAAGGCATATCCATAAATGCAGTAAGTCTTCCCACTGCCAAGTTCAAGTGTGAGAAATCTTGAGAGACTTCACAACAAAATGCCTATTCTTGCTAGATTCTGAGGCTGTCAGTAAGGTTTTTAAGAAAATAAATTGTAAACAACTCCATGCCTTGAAAATAGGTTCTACCCAGTTCCTTTAGGCTGCTTTGCCTATCCCTAGCAAGCCTCTTGATTCTTTCACAGTTGTCGTCAAGTACGTCAGACTGAAACTAAAAAAAAATTGTCCTCTTACAAGCAGGGACTGCAACAAAAACACTGCTGTGGGTGAGATCTGGTCATGTAACTGACAGTCTACGACTTAAACCCAGCTACTCAGACCTTTCACATATATGCTGTTCACATAAATGCTGAAGAGCACTTTTTAAATTAAAAGATGAAGGGGATAGGTCATGTAATCATCTTTGTGAAATATACACATTTGCAGGTGGGAAGTTTTTTTGCAGTTATCTTTTGTCTGGTGTGATGACAACCTTCATTGCAATGAAGCAGCATGCATGTTGCATGGTCATTAACAAATCAATGCCACTCTCACATTAGCTTCAGCAGACATTTTAAAAGTACTTTGCAAGAAATAATTCAAAAGTAGAATGGTAAATTTCTTTGGCTCCTTTTCCTTCAGAACATTTCCTTCATTAAAAAAAAATCTACGTGCTTCATTCCTTTCCCTGTTTTCTTCATTTTTCTTCCTTTCTTTTCCTTTTTAACTATCTTTAGCAAAAGCCAGACAATAAACTAGATAATGGGAGTTCCTTGCTTCATTCTGCTAATGCATTCCAAAGTTTCATTTTAGCACCAAGAAAGAAATCTCTCCTGCTTTTATACTTGCTTCCTCCCTGAGGTCAACAACCCTACAGGTTGAGAAATGCAGCATCCAAGGCAGATGAACGTCACAAGGAAAGACAAGCTCTCTGAGCGTTTCTAGATCTGTTCCTCTACATATTATCTTCCAAACCACTGCATTTGACAAAGTATCCTCTATCAAATCAGCACAGTATAAAGGTAGAGGCAGAAAAAGAGCTTCAAGTTTGTCATTATTCTCTTGTGCAAGGAATCTTCAGAGATCTGAATAACCTACATTCCAACTCAGTCTCCCTGAAATCTTACTAACAGCCATCCATGACCTTTCTGCCATTGCTTTCTTTCATGGAAGTTTGAGAGCTCAGACAAGGATGAGAAACCCAGTTTCACAAATAATTAAATGAAAAGTCCTCATCTGTGTTTGGATTTCATATACACCCGACTTCTTTTTTTTAACTTATTCTTTCTGGTTTTTTCCCCTCAGACAAATGACCTGGTTACAGAATTCTATAAAACTTGAATGAAAAGTCTTAAAGGAATTTTCTAGCAGCTACCGCAGGTTTGCCAGACTTGCAGCAGCACAATAACTTTCAAAGCAAAAAGGTGTAAGGGAGCATAATGAAACTTGTTTCTCAGTGTATAATGTGTTACACTGGAAAACATGCCATATCCTACAATTCAGAATTTAGTCAGGAGCATAATTGAAAATTATAGCCTATTAAGTTACTCAAAATATGAAGAATGCTCTAGTGGATCTTTTCTTGCCAAGATGCAGAAAACTTAAAATGGAAAGGTTGCAAGCTTATACTGAAAAGAGCTCATCATAAGAAGGATGGCTACAATTTTATAATGAGAATTCTATGAACAGTCTAGAGATAATGCTTATTTTTTTAAAAAAACAAAATCCTATGTATTTCAACAGAGAAGTGAAAATCACTGCTGCTTCTTTGATGTATTCAAGCCAAAACATGTGCTATAGTAGACTTATGACTGTGCTCAAATGAATTTAAAGAATAAGCTGTAACAGTACAAAGCAGCCAAGCCTTCTGCAGTTAGTGGCAATTTGCACCTCCAAAGCTGTGAGTTCATCATGAATCACTTTCAACAAGCAACAAATTTTGAGAATCTAATTGGTCAAAAATCACATCTATCATTAGAACATCTGTGTAAGTCCTCCAACCTTACAGTACATTAAGCTTTTCATGACAAAACTGTCACAAAACTGAGAGCGATTGTAGATATCTTGCATAACTTACCCTGCACAGCTGCCTACCAGAAGTACAATCACATTTTATAACTATTAAATTGTATGTATCTGGACTGCTTTGCCAAACACAGAAAATTCCTTGCCAACTTGAAAGTTAGGGGACTGGTTCCACCACTTTCCTAGGCAGCAGCAAAACTGACCACTCCATCATTAAACTGTAGAACTTTTCAAGACAACTCTTCTGCATTACATTAAAATAAAATTTCTATAGCCAATATTTAACAACAGAACCAATTTGTCCATTAAAACCCTCACTATTTACAAGGAAGTCTGGGCAAACTTATTTTGCACATACTCTCTAATGCTTTAACTATATTTTCTGTGTACTTACACAAAGATTTAATAAAATGGAGAAGGACATATTCAAACGCTCTAAGCCTGTAGACTGAAAAGCATCAGAAATGAATTAAGTGAAGGTAAGCTTTCACAATATATAAATAGACATTATGCCTTTTCCTAGTGGTTTTAATTCCCCACTGCTCACTTGGCAACATTTGGTCTTTTCCTCTTCAGGTAAGTTGTATACAATTTAATATTAAATTACAAACATCAACACAGCAAAACTGAAATATAACTGACATAAATTCTATTCAATTTCCTGGATAGAATGATACAGACTGGGTCAAAGCTTGCTGATATGATATTTGTTATTAGCTTCGGTTATTTTGCATTTATATAACATCTATCTTAAGTTTATCAAGTTACTTTTCAATCAGAAGCTGCAACAGAACTAGTAAGCAGGACGAGATAGCAAGTTCAGCTCTAGAATTATTGTACACAAATTCCAACAATAAATCCTACAAATATTTGCAAAATAAAACAAAAATCTCCGCTCACACTTTTCACATCATTTCTGACTAGCACACCAAAACAAAGACAACTAACAGATAAAACTGCACATTTCCGTGACCTCCACAGGCCAGTCCAGAACTGATATAGCAACTTCAGAGAAGTCCATCCACCCAATAATATGATAAACAAAAGAGTAAGATCACCAGCAATGCAGAGAAAGCCCAGAAGTTATTTCTACAAAGGCAAAATGAAGTTTATGGAGTTGATAATACAAAATCACCCCTCTGAATTCAACATTCAGTACTATGTTAAATTACTCTTTCACTACTTGCTTTTTGCTAAACTACTAAATTCAGAAATATGTGTAGGTTTATATTAGGGAGTGGAATTAAATATATCAGTGAAAAATATGCCACACGTCAAAGAGATGCATATAATCAATGACTCTGACAAAATACAATACAGTTATGTCAAAAGCAAAAAGCAGCCACAGAAAGGTATTCACTGAACCATACCAAAACACACAAGTCACCATGTTGTTGGAAGGAGCACTTAAGGACTGACAGAGTTGCTATTGGGAGAACTTGTCCTGACATTAACATTATAATAACAGTATTAAGAAAAATAAAGTCCTTAAGGGTCAGATTCTTAACATGATTAGTACACTCCTTCCTAATCTGGTAGCAGAAAAAAAAACCAAACAAAACCCTTAAATATTCTGGAAGCCAGCATGGACCTAAGAGAACTGAAGTTCAAAAAATAGTAATTAACCTCTTCTCCCCAAATTAAGAACACCAGCTAGTCTTTTCTTTAGTTTAGAAACAGGTTTTGGAGAACTGATATTGCGCAGGCTCTGTTGCTTCAGGTAATATTTGCTAGGATACTCCATTTCAACAGGGATTGCAACCTGTAATTATCATTGTAGCAATACCTGAAACACTTAGGAACATTTTAAGGCTAGTATTATCAAACCCAATTTACAAACCATGCCCAGCAGTCTCTGACAGCTGAGTATTTTTGTTTTTCTGGGACTTCAAAGGGAAATAACCCCAACAGAGCTGTCTGGATCTGCTCAGCAGTTCCTGTGACCTTTAAGGGGCACATCTGCACTCACACCTATACCGACGTTGCCAAACATGACAGCCCAAATTCTCACCTGCCCCAGACTGAGTACACACACACACTCTCATGCCAGCAAATTCCTGCTAACTCCAAAGACCCACCCAGGGCAGCTATTGCAATCTGCAGGGGCAAATGCCCAGAGGAAGAAATTCAGATTTCCCTTAAAAAACAAAATAATCCCTCACCCCTTCCCTCCACAGCTGGAGCCCAGCAGAGCTGCCCTGTGGGACCAGCAAGGCATCCTTGCTCTTCAGCCTAATCACAGCCCCTTCATGGCTCTACCCACGTTCTCATCTGTGGATGAGAACTGCCTGTCAGACAGACAGAGCACCTGCTCAGAGGTCAGCCCTCCAAACAGCCCACCAATGCTAACAATGACAGGGGAAAATGTCAAAACCTATCGGAGCAGACTGGGTTTTAGAGATTTTAAGTACTGGTTTTGTTTAAGACTTATACAGCAAAATAACAAAAATAAAGCAAAAAAAAGATAGGTGACCATTTTTGCTATAGGACATCAATGGCTGGCCAACCTTGCGCCTAGATGAGGTCTTGATGATATTTTGCCTGCTCAGCTACAACTCCTTGAATTTCTTTCTTCCTGGAGACAGGGTCACTAAGGAGACTAAGGCAAACACTCACTCCTCAGGTAATCCCTTATTTCCTGCTGTAACAGACCCCAGCCTCACTACAAAACTGATTCACACAAGGTTCTTTACACTCACAGAGCACTTGGCAATAACTGCCTATTAAACCATGTATTTCTTCCCTTTTCCATCTGTGTTCTTGAGCTTTGGCCACATTTTGCACATTTTAAGTTATGTTTTCCAGCTAGTTAATTTGGGATCTGTGTTTAACTAAGTATTACCACCCAGAATATTACTTATCAATAAAATATATCCAAAACATTATTCTTTTCTTAAGCTCAGAAAACCAAAACACAAGAACCCAGAGAAAGTAGTAACACAGCAAACAGAGATTATCACTTTAGGCTTGGGGAGAAGAAACACTTCAAGAAGGATGATGGAAGCAACAAATTTCACATATATAAGTAGATGAAAAGATAACACTAAGAGAAAAACACAATTTAAAATTTGCTATTAAAAAATCCTTCATGCCTGGACTTCCATTCGTTGTACAATATGTGGGCAAACACAAGTGGTTAGATTACTCCTGTGCATTAAACAATAGTTTGCAATTTATTAATAGGCATGACAATATAAGCAAAGGAAAGCTTCCAAAAATCATGAAAGAATAATACAACTCTTTCAATAGAAACATTATGAGTAATTCTCAACAACAAAAAAAAGGCATCTCTACTCTCTGAGAAAGAACTGTGTATATTAAGGTTGAATATAGTGAGAAACTGACCACCTCACATCACTTACATCACAGTAGATATAGCATTTTAAAAGAAGGAAATGCAGCAAAATAATAATGAAACCTTCATAAAATAATTAATGTAGGACTGAATTTTTACCCCTTAATCATATTCTGTGACAAAGAAGAAGAACCCTTTAATTGGCAAGTACGGAAAAGAAAACATGAATCCCTGTCAAACTAGTTATTTGATCCCACACTGATATACAACTGATCTCTTCTTGGAGTATAATTCACATGCTGCATAAAGATAAGCATTCTCCTCCAGAAAAAAGCTTCTTTGCTTTTGTCCTTAACTAGTAAAAGCAAAAACCATCTCTCATCACTCTGCCGTTACTACCACAGTTCATTTCCTTTAAATAGTAGAACATATAGTGAAATACTATTTTTTTGTTTAGCTTCAATGGTTTTCTGTTGAGAGCTAGTTTTCTATGGCTTGATCTACAACTGAAACACACTAGCTGTCAGTTAAGTAATCAGAAATAATTCTAATAATTCCATACTAAGGCCACATTTTAATCTTTGTCTCGTACTAATGGTAACTGCTGCTCTTTTCTTCCTCTCTTTCCCTGAACATGCTGCTGCTCTAAGCTTTCATATGTTGAAATATTCCTCTAAGATCCAAACCGCCGTCAACACACTCCTACATAAGCATTCAAGAATGACTACCTAAAAAGACTACCTCACTTTTTGTTATATTAAATAAAGACAGCATGCAAGAGGAATAAAATCATGACAGAGGTTAACAACGCAAAAAATATTCTGACATCCATGAAATAGTACATTTCTAGAAAGGATCATTTTAATTTTATCTTCTGCCACCCAGCAAATCTGTAACTGTTACAGACATTTATTCAGATATAGCAAGATGCACAGACTTGTTAGCAGAGATGAAAAAGTGGCTGATCACGTCCTTCACTCACTCATCCCAGAGGGCGTTCAGCCAAGCATGTATCGGAAAAAATTGCCCATACTATCCTCTTAATACAATTATAAATAAGGCTGCCAGAGAGAGAGATACAGAGCTGTACCGAGAAAAGCACGGCTTTTAAGCCTTCCCCTACCTTTTCCCTGGTATTTACAAACCGCAGGCAGTACTGCTGGGGAATCTCACCGGGGTGGCTGCCGAGAGGTCTCATGTGGCGTTCCCAGCTTCCCACTGCCTCCCTCTGCCTGGATGTTAGGCATTCCCGAGAAAACCCACCCTGACATGCACAGAATGAATCCTGCTCAAGTTGGAAGCATGTGATAACTAGGCTTCAGGTTGAAACAGGAAACCCCAGCACCCAATTAATCCCAGAGATTTAAACAAGCCCCATCTTACCGTTTTGCTGTTGCCCAGATCAGGTCAGATTCACCTGCAACTCTTTGGCATCTCTCTAGCAATGTTAGTGTTTGCAGTCAGGCCGGGCTCATTCAGCAACTGAATTCACAACATCTTTCTGCACTAGCAAGCTGAAATGGTACGGCTGTACTACAGCTAAGAAAGGGGGAAATCTAAAGCAGCAAACAAAGAAATCCCTCAAGACAGGGTAATCCCAGTGGAGTAGAATATAAAAGGTACAGATGAGCACCGAGGGTATAATATTTCTCTGTCTAAATTTCATCAGCAACACTATGCTCTTTCTAAAAAGATTTTTTTTTTATATATATGATGGACTTGCCTGTGGAGTTCCCAGAAAGGCAGAGTATCCAGGCTCTGCAGCAGCATTGCAGCCAAAGTAACCATGCATATGCTATCTAGGCAATTTACAGCAGTCTTTTTGAAAAGATATTGATTTACAGTGTAGCACTGCCTCAACCCAACACAGAACTGCAGCCAAAACAGCTAATGGTGATTTCACAGGAATTAAGGGGAAAAACATTCAATAAAAGGATGAAACTAATCATTCCCAATTCAATTCTGTCCCAGCCCTGAAAGATATCAGCAAGTTCTAGAGTGACAAAAGGACATTATTGAAATAATCTATGGGCTCCTGGAAACAAGCACTATGAATACCACTATCCACTTTTACATAAACAATAAATATTAAAAAGTATTTAAAATTTATTGAGTCAAAATATGAACTCTTGAGTTACTTTCAGCATTTTAAGGATGAAACTTACTGTTTAATTTATGAATGTACAAAATACACAAAGCTGTGAGTAAACAATAGACACCTACTCTGTGCTGGGAATCCACTACTCAGCCCAAGAAAGCTTGAGTGTGGCAGGAGCAAAAAGAGGGCAGCAAGAGCAAACCCTGGCAAACCCTCAGAGAGGGCTTCTCCAAAAAGGAGGCAGCGCATCTTCTCCGTCTTCCACTCCTACAGCAACCCCTGCTGGCCTGTGCTTCAGATGGCTCCTGGCTCCCCAGAAATCTCCTGGGGTTGGGAGAGCACTGGGCAGACACTGCTAGGACAGGGAACTGTAATGTGGACATCAGTGAAAGCTTCAGGAGAAGAATGCAGCTCAGCTGAGATGACATCTTCAACATCCCTAAATAGCTTTTATTTTTATGTAATAAGGAGCTACAATGAACTAGCAGACAAAACACAGCCCTGGCTCACACCCTGGGCAGCTCCAGTGACCCTCACCACAGAAACATTGGAAAGGGCCTCCCCTGTAGAGCTCCACTTTGAAGGAAGCAGAGTGTCCTCAAACTCAACTCATTGGAGCACCATAGTCACCAAGCCTTACACATGCTGACATACCTAGCATCAGTGGCTCCAGTAACATATAAAACTGAATGCCATAAGCAAATTCTATAAGACGATTCCAAAATTATGCAGCAGTTGTTATCTTTTCCTCTCCTTTTCCTAACCTTAGTCACAGGGGCATCTCCAGACTTCTCAATTTGTCAGCTTGGTCTCTAACCAGATAGGCAGCTTCAGATCTCCTGAAAAAATAAGACTTCCACTGTCTTGAACAAAAATTTCTTCTCCTCTCTCTCAAGTGCGAGGCCCAGAAGAAAACATGAATAACAGCTTCCAGTCAAAATTGTGAGAAAATACTTTCACAATGTTTACAATTCTTGGCCTTATTCTGTCAACAATAAATTTGTCTGAGGCTGAGGGAGAACAGGACAGAAGAATGCTCAGGAAAAAGAAAAAAAAAGATAGTGAGTAAGCACCAGCAAAGACCAATATGTGGCAAAAGACAGGCACCATGGAAGGAGGAAACACAGGCAAAAAAGGCAAGCCAGAAAAACAGGGAACTGCATTCCAGAAGCAAAGAAGGTATTGGGCCAAGGGAGAGTGAAAGTAAGTCAAACATCCTACAAAGTTATAGAATCACAGAATATGATGAGTTGGAAAGGACCCACCAGGATCACTAAAGTCCAACTCCTAGCTCTGCACAGGACCATCCCCAAGAATCACACCATGTGTCTGAGAGTGTTGTCCAAATGGACAACATGGACTCTTGTCAGGCTGGTGCTGTGGCCACTTCCCTGGGGAGCTGTTCCAGTGCCCAGCCACCCTCCGGGTGAAAAACCTTTTCCTAATATCAAACCAAAACCCCTCCCACACAGCTTAATGCCCTTCTTTTGGGTCCTGTCACTGGTCACCAAAGAGAAAAGATCAGCACCTGTCCTTCTGCTTCCTCTTTTGAGGAAGTTGTAAGTGCAGTGAGGTCTCCCCTCAGTCTCTTCTCCAGGCTCAACAGACCAAGGGACCTCAGCCACTCCACATACAGCTTCCCCCAGATGATCATTCACCATCTCTGCAGTCCTCCTTTGGACATGCTCTAATAACTTTATATCCTTCTTATACTGTGGCACCCAGAACTGCCCCCAGCACTGGAGGTGAGGCCGCCCCAGTGCAGAGCAGAGCAGGACAACCTCCTCCCTTGCCTGGCTGGCGATGCTGGGCCTGATGCCCCCCAGGACATGGTGGGCCCTCCTGCCTGCCAGGGCATGGCTCATTCATATTCAACTCACCATTGACCCCCATGTCCCTTCCTGCAGGGCTGCTTTCCAGTCATTCTCCAGCCTTGATTGACCCACTCCAGGTGCAAAACCTGGCACTCACCCCTGTTAAACTTCATACAGTCGATCATTGCCAAGGGGTCCTACTTTGTCTAAATCTCTGTGCAGGGCCTTTCTGCAGTGAGATGCAACTCACACAAACCTCCCGTAATTAAAAGTTAATTATTTTTACTGTATGGAAAAAAAAAATGGAAAAAAAAAATCTGTTTATTGCATTAAAGCCCTTCTTGTTGCCTTTGTCTTTGGCCTTCCTCAAAAGATCCAAATCCAGGTGGGATTTGTCTTTTGCAAGTGCATGCTTGGAAGACACGTCTGTATTCCTTCCATATTACTTGTTCTCAATTCCACCTTCTATATAATTCCTTTGCACGTTTGAGTCTTGTTAGGAAGTCCATTCACCCATGCAGGCTTCCCAGCATTTTTGCTTGACTCCCTACTATTCTTATCCCCCTCTTTCTCCTCTGCTAGCACTATCCCTTGCCCCACTCCCAACACCATTTGCAGATTGTGGTTGAACATAACTTGGCTCGAGCACAAATATGTGCTCTGCTGCTGCCTGTGGTACCACAGAGAGGGTTGGGGGAACCTGGCTGGAAGGCAAAGGATATCTACAATTAAGAATGGGGTTAATGGAACACACAAAGACCCCTGTAGCATGGGACTGGGTTTCTTCCAAGGGGACGGGAGAGTAACTAATCTAAAAAAAAGTTTCAATTCAACAACTAAAAGAAAAAAAATGTCAAATAACTAAGGAGTTCAATTTAGATTTTAAAACTCTCCCTGGAAGCCAGCTGCAAGTACAAGTTTCACATTATCAGTACTTTAAGTCCTGCCAACACTTTCATCCCAGGGCAGACTGCAAAATGCTATGTAGCCCTTGGGAGCAGTTCTTCACCTATAAGGATGTATCTTTGGAGCTTTTCAAGATAATAGCAAATTGCTACACTTAAACCAGAGAAATTACACAATGTCACAGCTCTGATGGTCAATTAACTAAAGATGCAAACCATCATTTAGTAACATGGCATAGTAAAAAAATGCCGGTAGTTATTTCTGTTCTGTGTGGTCATACTACAGACTAGTAAAATGAACTTGAAAGTAATATCCCATTTCCATTAGTCTTCACTGAGTCATCTGAGAGGATGGGAGATAGGAAGCAGGGGAGAAAGGCAGCTACTTCCCTCCTCTTCAAGGAGTAATAACCAAATGCAGTAATTTGTGGAAGTTTCATACATCCACATGAGCCCATTTTCTCTTCATAGAAGAAAAGGCCTGGCTAAATAGAGCCACTGCTTCTCAACACAAACCTTTCCATTTTGACAACTGCAGACTCAATATACAAGGAAAAAGTGAACACTTCTGAAAATTTATTCACTTGTGAGAGTAATTTAGACATCTAGTCAGCCACTTCACAAGCCACTGATAATTTTTCATTAAGAAATTATTTAACAAGATGGTTAAGAAGTTGTATCCAGAAACTGAGTGCTGGATGGAACATCTGTCCAACCCCAGTTCATATCCTTGCTATCACAGGTGACCATAAAATATGACCCCCTTCCTTAAATTGAGAATTTTGAGTTTGAGTTAGAATACACAAAGTATAAGAAGACATGACCTTAATAAAACAATCCAACAATGATACAAATCATTGAATGCAAAGAAAATAATTTTTATCTTAAGATGGCAAGTGAAGCAGTAGTAATATTGCACAATGGAATGCATGACAAGTTATTCCAAGTACAACATGCTGTTAAACTTGCTTTGCCATACCAACAATTGCACTATAACAGACGCATTATCTGGTGCAGTGGAACTTCACTTAAAAAATCAGTGTCTGAAACAAAATACAATGCAACATAGTGCCAATTAGTTTTGCAACTTTTAAGACAAATAAGAGATTTTGTGGGTTTAGCGACTGATTCCATATACAGCTTGCATTACAAAGCCTCCCATAGTTTCTCTATGAGTTCTTTTTGTTCCTCAATTTGTCCTTTCATCATCCCCAGTTTGGAGAAGTCCTCATAGGACTTTGAGGAACTCCTTCAAGGCTTCCTCACAGAGCTCCTGGGCTACAGCAATGTTCCCAAGCACCCATTCCAACTTCACATATTTCATGGAGACCCTTGCTGTGGGGGCACTGCTGTGAGCCTTTGCCTCCTTGCTCTTTCACAGTCATTGTTCTCTGACTCAAGCTTAATGGCAGCCAGCCAGATGTCCTCGCTGCTGGGGTTGCCCTGGAAAACCAGAGCCAAGATGCTTCTGGCTGCTGGCACATCTCCTGCCAGCCACTTCGATTTAGCTCCCGTGAGCCACAGCACCTCTGCTTCGGGACAGTGAGCAACAGCTCTCTGCAAAAGAGCCTCCAAGGATTCTCTGGTCCCATGGTTCTTTTCAAAGCAGGCTGTTTGCAGCCATACATTCTTCTTGCTTGGGAAAACTTGCAAGAAATAGGCATAAAAGGCTCAGGCATGCTCCAGCGCACTGTGAGCAACACAAGTGTTTGCATTTCCATCCAGGTTGGTTTTGATCTTCTTCTTCGATCCCAGTCACAGCTGGCACGATTGCCTGGCATGTGGACACACTTCCAGCTTCATCACATTGCCCGGCATCTTGTATCTGGTGCTCCCTGTTGAGTTCCACACTGTTGGACCTGAGATCTGACAGCTCTGTCAGTGACTTTCTTCACCATCTGGGTGTTCCATTGGCTTCCTCCAGTTTGGCAGCAGTAATCCAGAAGTGACAATCCATCAGAATATTCCCCTGGGCTTTGTTAAGGACTCTATGAGCATTCTCATGTCTCAGCCTTGCCAGTGGCAGCCATGGTTCAGCACTGGCTGGACAGCACTCCACAGCCCTGCTCAGCATGACCCTTGCTTTCTCAGGTTGCTCCAGCTCCATAGCTGTTTTCCACAAATGCACCAAGTTTGGAACATGCTCAAGGGCTTTCTCAAGGACACGTTTCTTGGCATAGATGTCCATCTCCAGCTCTGCTGCTCTGATATAAATCCATGGAAGGTGCCAGACAGCCTGGGCCACAACAGCCTTGGCTCTATCTCCAGGCTGAAGCTGAGCAGTTTCCAACCAAATATATTTAGTCTAGGACACGTCTCTGTTCCTTTCAAGGTGTGGTTTCAAGCCACGGGGTGTTTGCCAGTGACCTCCTCCAGCTGGGCTCATGCTATCCAGGCTGGTGGATGATGAGGATTGGTCTCTTGGACAGATTTCAGGAATAAACAGGCTTTTTTCATATCATCAATATCTCCTCCATGTGAGGGAATCATGGAATTCAAGTCTGTCAAATATCCTTTCGGGTCCACTACAGTCTGGCCACTCACAGAGTCTGACACCTGGCTTAGCTTCCTACTCATCAAGGTGCTCCTGGCTTGGCCAATCTTCTTCATATCCAATTCACCTGTCCCAGGTGTCATCAAGCCTGGCATCATTCCTCCTGGGTATGGCATATTCATTCCCTCTAGATATGGAGTATTCAATCCACCAAATTGTGGCTGGTGTGGGTCTATGGAAGTGTGATTCTCTCCTGACTGTAAATGCTTTGCAAAGAAGCTGTCAGGAACAGGAGTCAGCTTCTCATACTGAGGATTCCTCTGATGCTTGTTCCTGGCATCACCAACTTCTGAAATACCCAGCCACTCCTCCTCAGTAACCTCTGCTAACTTCTGTTTCAAGTTTGAGAACTGCTGCTGAATTTTATGTTGTTCCATATGGTATTTTCCTATTTCCCATTTTTCTTGTTGTTCCTTTCTTTTCTGCCTTCATCCATCCTCTTCTCCAAAGCCACATCAATAGCATCTGTTTCCTTATCACCTTTTCATAGGGGCCGCTTGAGAACAAGCTCCCAGTGTAGCCATTGAAATCATCATAACTGGTGTCATTCAAGTTCTCATCTTCATCATTTGTTGGTTCTGTCTGGTTCTGCTTCCTCTGGTCCCCCACAGTTCTCTTCCCCAGCAGGGCAGTTTATATACAGACACAAACGGGACGGGGTTGCTGGGATCAGCGTCCTGAGCTATTTATTTTCAGCATCAGTCTCAAATTATGACAATAGAGAGACGCGAACAGCTCTGCGTCCAGACAGCAGGCCAAAGAAACTTAATGTTGCAATACACCATAAAGCCATATCAGCCAATTACATAGAGCAAAAGCATACTGACAGTAGTTCTATCTAATCACCTGTTGGTCATCCACAGGGTCACAGGCACCACAAGCAGGGCTGATGTCAGAGTGGGTGGTGAAACCTGTGGCTCTGCAGCCCAGCCCCAGCAGTGGCCCAGGGGCGTGGGCATGCCCAGGATTAGCTTCTTCCCTGGTGTCCCAAGTCCCTAAAGCTCCCAGCTTATACATGGCCAGATTCAGGCAGGAATGCCCAGCACCTCCCCAGAGCAGGGAATTTCACAATGGAATTATGTAATCGTATAAATCATAGGATATTTTGGGAAGTCCTTGATGACCTAGGTGGTTACAGCTGTCCTGTGGGGCTGTAAGGCCCATTGGCAGAGAGGACCCCCTTAGGCTGGGTGTAGTTACCGCAGCTGAGTCAGTTTGTGAGACAAAGAAACAGTACCTCGCTCCCCAGGGTTTGCCTCTTTCCCTTACCAAACACCCAGCTCGCAGCCTTAGGGCTGGGAGTGCGCTGGGCAGCTGCTGCAAACAACCCGCTATTAACCGTTCATCAGAAGTAATGTAGATGGGAGTAGAAGGCATAGCTTGGTTACACCCCACCATGTAACCCAGGACCAGGACACCCAGAGAGCTGACAATACTCATGTTTGCAATCAAAAAAAAAAAAAAAAAAAAAAAAAACCAAACCAAAACCACACTAACCAGGAGGGGATAGTAATATTTCTGTGACACAAATTTTAATGATGAATACTAGAGGCAGACTTTACAAAGTTTTTCTTTAGATACAATTATAAAGAAAGAACAATAACTTTTAATATCTACCAGTATAAATCCCAGGGATGAATACTGAAAATGTTTCATTTTTTGAGTTACATATATTGCTACAGTAGATCTCCTAGAGGGACAAAGCTCAGTGCTACTCTATTTCAAAGTCATCCACAGCATTTTAGCTGGGAGAAAAAAGCTTTCTAGAAATGAGTTAAAACTTGAAACAATGAGTTCACCTTCATCTCTTTCTTAAGTTTAAATATGTCATGCATCAAAATTCTCATCTTCTTTGAAAGCACTGGAGTTTAGCCTCCCTTCATTTTCACTTTGAGATACTCACATGAAAGGCTTTGGGTTTGGGTCCATACTGGGACCAGTATTATTTAACATCTTCACTAATGACGTAGATGAAGGGATCAAGTGCACCCTCAGCAACTTTGCTGATGACACCAAGCTGAGTGGTGGAGCTGACACGCCTGAAGGACAGGATGCCATCCAGAGGGACCTGGACAAGCTCAAGAAGTGGCCCATGGGAATCTCATGGGGTTCAACAAGATCAAGTGCAAGGTGCTGCCCCTGGGCTGGGGTAACCCCCAGTATCCATCCAGGCTGGGGATGAAGGGATTGAGAGCAGCCCTGCCCAGAGGGACCTGGGGGTGCTGGAGGATGAGAGGCTGGACATGACCCAGCCATGGGCACTCACAGCCCAGAGAGCCAAACATGTCCTGGGCTGCACCAAGAGCAGCCTGGGCAGCAGGGCAGGGAGGTTTTGTCCCTCTGCTCTGCTGTGGGGAGAGAGACCCCACCTGGAACAGCACCCAGCTCTGGGGTCCAGCACAGGAAGGACATGTACTGCATCATTTCTGTTTTCTGAGGCTTAATATTTATTGTATTTATAAAAACACTATTCCTTCAATAACTTCATGACAGCTATGGTTTTGTTTTCCTTTCTTTTCCTACTTGTTTCTGAAGGTTTACCTGTTTTTCAGAGTACTGCTTAACACCAAACCACTATCTTCACACTATCGTCCCATGATCCTACAATTCTTATCCAGAATAATGTAATTTGTTTAGACTCACCATTACACATGCATAGCTGCAGGTAATTTCTTCATATGCATTGGTTAATACATATCAGCATGAAATACCATTATCATTTTATCACCCAAATCATCTATATTGCAAAATCCCTCCAGACTGCAAAACTTTCGGCAGTTCAACTAAATAACCCTTTTTAATACATCATTTTTCCAACCCTCTTCCATGTCTTTCTCTCTGACCTGGAGAGTTAGATGCTATTCCCCTCTAAGTCTCAAAAATGGATGTTTTACCAGTTCTGCATGGCATACACAGCACACATGACAGATGCAGTACCATCAAACAAATCACATTGACTGGAAAATCTGATGATAGCAAAACACTGGGCTATATGGGGGCATGACATGAGATTAAACAAGTTTCTAAATAGAAACACTCAAGCAACCCCTAATTTAAGAATATTTTTGGTTCTCATGATAAAATATGAGAGGCAGCTGTAAGAATCATCTGCCCTTCTTCCAGCTCTATTTGTCTAGAAGGCTGCGCTACCAAATAGACAAGGGTTTCACTGCAGTCACCTGTACTTTCATTCTTTACTAATCAAATTGGCACAAAATTATGACCAGCAAAAAGGCATGTCAAATCTCAAAGTGCTGCAATGCTGAGTCAAGCAGTCTCAGGAAACAAGCACCAGAAGTGCAGGTATTGCACTAATATTCATCTGTTCTTTGGTTAAATACAAAGGGTTGGTTTTGACCTATAAAACCCTTTACAGTCTGGGTCACTACCCCCTTGCAAACTGCTTCTCTTGTCCTCTTTTATCTCAGTAATTCAGACAAGAGGGTTGCATTCACCTGGGCATTCTCACTGAAGGGCACTTCAGTCCAGAAACTGATAAAGCTTTAATGCATGTTGAGCAGCTTATCTATTTTCCCAGGACTTCTTAGGTGAGAAATAGAAAGAATCTCAGAAGGAGTGAGCTGGTGAAGATAAAAAACTTCAGAAAGGACAAGAGAAAAAAGCCTCTTCCACATCCTATTAAAAACACTTCTACAAAATACAGTTAGTGGTGGCACAGCTGCTGCAGCTTAAATGTTCACAGAGCACCCATCCCCACAGAGTATTTCACCTAAGAGGTTTCTTCCCTCCCCAGACCATCTCTTTCTATACCCCTAGAGCTGAACCCTGTTACAGTGTGTTCTAAAATAGACTCCCTATTGTCCCATGATCTTATTAAGTAGAAGAACATGGATTTTCATGTGATGGAGCACAGTGGCTGCAGAGGGCTGGGACAGATTTATACATCAAGAGATTTATTCAAGAGCAAATATGTGGGCTATAAAAAAATTGAAGAAGCCTCCAAAGTTTTAATAAATTTAAAAGGAGCAAAATATTGATTTCAGAGGGTGGAACGAATTTTCCTTACCTTGTTTCAGATTTTCATTAATTTTTTGAAAGGAAATTTTAAAGGAAACATGCTGTTTCAGTCTACCAAATTCAAACTCAAATGAAACTTCTTTTGGTTAAATGACACGGGAAAAAATATATGGATTAAATTATCTAGCTTATATCTATCTCTCTTGTATCAAGCTGAAGAATCCTATTACATGAGAAAAGGGAAAAATTAAGGTCTATGACAAACAAGGGGAATGATTCCATAGAACTGACAGGTTGAAGGCTGTGAATAGACATCTTCTTCCACTTAAATCGCCACTACAGGATGTACAGCACAATGTTTCAAACCAAAAACTCTACAAAACACTTCATTTAGTTTTGCATGAGAGGTCTCTGTAGTACTGAGGTGTGGGAGGGGTGTGCTTCCAAACAGTGAGAGAAATTTGGGTAGAGATGGCCTCCAAATTGAGAGGCCATTTACCTCAATTACCTCATCACCTTTCCAGGGACTGAGGTAAGGTTGACTGGCTGGTATTTCCCTGCATCTGCCTTGCCACCCCTTCCAAAGGTCTGGATGGTGTTTGCTCTCTTCCAGTCTCTTGGACTGATTATCATGACCTTCCAAAGATGATCATGAGCAGCCTCCCCATGGTGTCCACCAGCTCCCTCTTCCATTTGTGGATGCACTAAACCCACTTGCAAAATCTTCTGGGAGGAAAAAAACCCCAAACCTGGTAGTATATTTAATTTGTGACTGATTTAGCAGAAGATTACTATGAAAATTATTCTTACTGTACCATAAAACAAAGTCAAATCCTCTTGAAGCAATAACTCTCACAATCTAAGATGTCCCATAACTATCTACATGCAGTTACAATGATAATAATGTACTCTTACCTCTTTCTTTAGAAAAAAAATAAATTCTCAAAAAATGAGACAACATGAGCCATATGGTTCATGGAGTAACTATGTAGCAGGGAGTACACTTTCTTAGAAACTTCTTGTAAGAAGCAGAGTCACTGATGCTTGATTATTGTGCTGTTCTTTCAAATAGTAAGATGTCTTCTTAATTGATACTTAAAAATAAAATTAGCAGTGCCCTAGGAGCTTAGTCATTAAAATAGGTCTTGACTCTATTAGACTCTTAATAGACAGAGAAGCAATTTTTTTTTTCACAAAACCCCTTACAGCATCAGAAGCAAAACAAAAGTTTTACCATAAAAACCAATAGCACATTTGATTATGAATAGTAAGTGGGAAAAGAAGTTTAAAATAGGAGAAGCATGATAACATAAATTATGATTCCCCTAGAGTGTTTCAAGGACAAACTGCAACCTCAAGTTTAACTGAGGGAAGGTTTGAAGGCCTCAGAAATGTAAATGCTGCAGAACACCTCTTTTGAGGTGCGATTCCCAACAGAAGTGGGAGAGGCCTTATGCATAAGGTACTTCAGCATAAAAATATGGCTGCTGTCTGACAAAATTTTAAACAAAAATTACTGAAAAATATCCTTAAATGCTTCTAGAACTTATAGTATTGAGGGCTTATATGTCTAATAGAATATCTGTCTATCCTCAGGAAAGGTTGCAGAAATAATTTAAAAATACAGTACCAGCAGAAAAAACTACTACAGCAATAAAAATTCAGACAAGAAGAATTCAAACAAAGATTCCACTGGAAGCCACAGTGGTATAAAAACCCAAGAAAAGATCACTTTAAAATGTCTTATGGCTGCCTTTGAATTTCATATGTCAAACACAGATCTGACACTTCCAAAATAAACAGTTTCTATTTGAAATGCTGCAATACAAATATACATCTCAGGCTCTACAACTTATACCAGGGGTGTTTCTGTTCCTGGGGAGTCTCATTAACCTGTGTGCAACCAGTATGTTGAGAGATAAACATACCAAAGTCTGGTTGTTCTTTAACTACCCATGACAGCACAAACCACCAATTACAATACATGCACAGATGGCTAATTGGTTTTATCACAGTTTTCACAAGTCTGGGAAGGGGGACACCACCTTTCCCAGTTTCTCTGAAGGTTACTACAGCAGCACAGAACCAATTCACGTGTTGAGGCCCCTCGGGTCTTGTTGCCCTACTTGGTCAAACAAAAACCAAAAACTTGTATTGTAGTTTACATTATATGCTCAAGACCCCTGATTAAATTACATGTAGGTCTTCAGTACACACATTGATTTTATCCCTCAGTTACTTATGAAATGCTAAGAAGATTGTCACATACGACAAATTCTAAACATTTGAGAACAGTACACAGTTTTAAGACTCAATTAATTTGTCAGGAATGGCAACACTGAAACCCCATTAAAATAAATGCAAAAAACAGCTTCAAAGAAAAAGGTAGATTTTAACCAGGCATTGTGTTTCAAATCTATTGTATGTAACATTATTTCTTCCTCTAAAATACCTGATGATATAGATCTCTCTCACCAATATTGTTAACAGGTGGACTAGATCACAGGCTTCTGTAATTAAGTTTAAACAGCAACAGCAGTAACAGCTTCCATCCCAAAATCAGCTATGTCTAAGTTCTGCATTATGAGTGAGTTTCACATCTATTTGCTGAAACAGAACAGGGAGACTGAGGACTCCACAGAGAGATCTGAAATCTCTAAAGAGCCTCCAAATATTAGAGATCATCTTCTCCCACAGTCCTGGACTCTTGTCCATCTCCCTAAAACTTGCTTCTGATCCTGCTTTTGCTCCTAGCCCTCCATACCCACTTCTATTTTCACCCTCCACACACACCCACAGACACCAATGTGCTTTTCCAATATCTTCTGGAATCCTCCAAATTCCTTATAAGGATCCTTTCTCTTGGAGGATATTTCATATTCTATATTTCATATATTAGAAGCACTGAATATATTCAGGGGTAAAACCAGTATCCTTACCCTCCCAATCCCCAGGCACCTAAGGTTATGGCCTGAATCCTGAGAGGATATGTCCAGGAGCAGTCTGACTCTGTCCCTTTCCAGATGTTCCTTTTTGTGCTTTAGCACATGCACAGGTAGGTTAGCACAGGTCCATCAAGGAATTGCAGCGTTTTTACAATAGGAAATCCTAGAAAATTTCGGTTATGCTTTAACAGGCCCCCAATACGCATTAGAGTATTTCCATCATGACAATTTCAGGAAAAGCTGAATAAAATGACAAAGGCAGAAAAAAAATCTTGGGAATAAAGTCTAGCCCTTTCCAAACTTTAGGTGTTTGAGAAAATGGGGATGTATAATTTCTAAAATTACCAATCATTCCTACACCTCCTAAACTTTCCTGAAAATTGGCATCTGCAAAGTGATGCTGCAAACAGTGCGGCTTGCAGAACGCATGTGCTGTCAAGTCAGGAAAATAGTTCTGTCTGCCTCAACATGGACTCTGGGATGCACCTGTACTCCCTCATGAACATGCAGAGCAGAAAGCAAGCAGAATAATTCGGCATTTTTTTCAGCATAAAGAATAAAGAGTGCCCTCCATCTCATCCTCAAAAGTTTATACTCATTTTTAGGCTGGGCTATTTCTGCTTCAAACAAGCATTGAACCTAAAATGACTCAATGTTTTGATAGACCTTATTGACCATGTATTTTTTAAAAACAGCTGGCAATTAGGGGTCAAGCAATTAAAGTCTATATTTAAAAAGTACTGCTAAATAATGTTGGCTCACTGAGGACTGCTTATTAATATGATTACCAGCAAAGCTGCCAGTAGTATTTACAGAGGTCTGAAATAAATTCTTGTCCTGTACTGGCATAGTTAGACTATCCTTTTCTTATCCTTGTTCTTCCCTGCTAGTAGCAGATGCCTTATCACTAAAGAAATGGAACAGTCTTTGCAGACATCATTCCAAGGATCATGCCAGGCCAGAGCACTGCCACTCCCCTAGCCATTTCAATGGAGATGAAGAAGTAAGAAATGTTCTTTCACAAGACAGGGGGAGTTTAGTACATGAGAGCATGTGCCAGCCTGGGAGATAGAAGTTTCCAAGTTATGTTGTTTCATAGGATCTCAGAGGGGTTTGGACTAGGGATTTGCTTGTGCTAAATTAATACTTTAGCCTCTCTTCTGACTCTGCCAACTGCATTCCCCTAAAGCTCAACTTTTGAGAGGGCAGGGGGCAAGCTATCATTGAATATTAAACTGCATAATATGGCATAAACAGTAGCAAAACCACACAGATCAAGTGCATCCCTGAGGTCACTTTCAAGAAATAATTTACATTTTTTAATTGCTGCTTTTCATTTCAAACCCAGGTAATATAAACAACATTAAGCCTGCCCTTATCAAACAGATGTTCTTGAACCAAAATCTGAAGTAATAAAAAATTAATACCAATTAAAGGTAGGAACCCATTTCCATACAATGAATGAGGAAGCCTGTATATTAGTACTAGAACAAAACACCTAAGAGGAGATTTCTAAAAAGGCAAGTCAAAACCAGACAACAAAAAAAAAAACCACTTCATTATATAAACATAAAGTTAAAAACCCACAAATACAGGTCTTCCTTTAGCAAAGGCCAATCCATGAAGATACATGAAACAGAACCATTAATATACACATAGTGTGAAAACAAAGACCACCACAAAATAAAGTCAACCCTCAAAAATAACCAAAAAAACCTCAAAACAAATGCATAAGAATTTATATCTAAAGTGCCACATGCACTCCCTGAATCAAATGTTACATATAACTGGAATAATTTAATTCATGTAAATCCTTTCTGAACTAACCCAGATGTTAATGTAAGTTTGGCATAAGTCCAACTAACATATTATTATGATAAAAAGTTTTGACTGCTCCCCTTGTTCTTAAAGTAAACAATTACAGCTAGGGAAGAGGTAGGGTGGTGCACAGTTACCTGTTAATTTGCAGTGCACTATGTGGTTTCACAATAATAAAGTATCTTTAGAGCAGAACCAAGTAGTAGAAAAAGGGCTTTTCCTTAGACTGTCTTATAAAGGCCTTTATACTGAGATCATTAGAAATAAAGTGCCCTTTCACAAGAAGGTGCCAAACTTTAGTCTTGGCGAAGGTTCATTTCATTGTTTTTGACCAAAAGGCTAAAAAAACTACACGATCCAAAAAACACATTAGAAAGGATAAAACCTCTTTGTGCTATGGGAGCAAAGGAATGCAAGCAATACTGAATAGCTTTTGTCTGACTTCATCTTTGTATTTTCAAGGCCATCCTCCCTAATACCCTAACATCTGAATATCTTCAAGATATGCTAAGAAATCGATCTTCAAAATCCACTGAGAACAATACTAATTTATTTATCTGTCAGATGGAAAATTAAGGCTCAGATGTTTAATAACTTGCTAAAAGCATCACAGCACTTCCTCTGCCAGAAGAAACAGTATTTGAATACAGGTTGGTTGTGAGGTTAAAAGTACTGTGAAATCCAATGGATTCATTTAGTCCTGGCCTTTTATACAAATTTTATACTGCTATCAAATTCCAATGAGAAGATTTCCTTCGATGTCACGTTAATGTCTTCCACTGACTAGAACAACCTTAGGGTTTTAAAGTTTGCTGTTAAACTATTACTTTGGCTTAACACCAGCATCACCAATTAGTATTAAAGACATGGAATAAAATTAGATCTGAAGCATTGTGCACTATACCATAAACATGTCATCTTTACCACCTCCTTTCACATCTCCTTTCCAAAAGCATTTCCTTCACTCACTGCAATCCATTAAGATATGCTTTGCTTCTATCATAACATTCCCTCTAAAAAAGAAATTGTTTCTTAGTAAGCTCTGAACTGCAACTGATTGCAAAGCAGCCATGACTACAGTACACTAGCAATGTTTTAAGAGCCATAGAATTCACTCATGCCACAACTAGAGCAAACACTTAAAACAAACCCTGCTGTAAATGACTCAACTTAATGGGAAAAGTAAGGCCATTATGGAAATGCGTGGACATTGCACATAGTGCAAGGTCAGTCAGCAGTGCTTCATCTCCATAATGTCTTGGCTCCTTGTAGGCATTTTTAAAACACTTTTCATATGGTGTTTTTTTTTTTAATTTGTACCAGAATTAAAATTTGAACAGAGAAAATTTCACGGTTGTGATATAGAACAAAAATATAGAAAGCATCTTCTTAAATTTAACTCAGTCTATGAGTTTCCTGGATCCTTACTCAAGTGCATCCCTAACTGGACACACCTACAGACTCAGACACACGGACATTTGCAGACCACCACACCCCAGCCAGCTCAGGGGCTCACACTACCCTGGTTCCACACCACCTGTGTCACCTGTGCTCACTGACCCCACCACCATTGCTCCAAAAGTGCTTGAGCACATTCTGCATGTGTGATACCTAAATGCTTCTGAAGCAGTTTTAGAGCAGGCAGTTCTAAAGTATGGCCTCCCAGGCTTAAGCATTATAAACCTACATCCCACAGTCAATTAAATTTAAGTAATTTCAATCTTAATTCCTCTATCATATTTCATGTTAAACATGTTGTGAAAGAAACCTTTATCTGCTCTCAGAGCTAACGCTGCCCTTTCTCCCAAAATTTTCAGTAGAACATGAACACTGCCTGACTTAAAGTCACCAAAAATTTAGCTTAACCTTCCTGAGTAGCAACTGCAGGAAAAAGGCTCCAAAAAAGGCACTTACAAATCCAGATAGAAGTAACATTTTCGTGGTTACTAATGACAGTCAGAAATCAGCAGAAATGCATTTCATTGAGCTCCCAATAATTAGCATTAGTGGATCAGCATTAGTACAGGCAATAAAATTTGCAAAGTGTAATGAGGTTTCAGAAGACAAATAGGAAAGCCAATGCATATGACCCGAGGCTTTGTTTCACCTCCCTCACAACTGTAAAAGTCATGACTTTACTTATCAGTGTACATTTTATATAACCTGCATGGTAGACTCAGTTCTTAGGGAGAAGAGTGTTGTGTTTTCTTTTTTTAAATTGCTTTTATTCATGTAGGGTTTCTTGTTTTTACACAAACAGAAACACAGATCAGACACAGTTACATAAGAAGCAAAAAAGGTCATCATGGGAAAATGTTTTGCAGTAAGCATATGATTTTGTTGAGAAATGGCAGCATTGAATGAATATCATTAACAGCGTTTTCTTTACTTTGTGCTATAAAAAGAAAATTACCTCCAAATGCAAATTTGGTGACCTGTTCTCAGACCCACCAGCTGCTGGCTTCTTTGATGAGCTTTGAGTCCTCAACTTTATTTACAGAATATTGTTAGATTTAAGCCCACGATCTCTATGTAGGACTTTTTACCTTCAACAATAAAAGCCACTGGCAGATACAGAAGTTTGTCCTTCTTATTTCCATAGAGAAAATTAACTATAATCATCCCTTTTAATCAAGCAGAAAAACTTATTTTAGAACTTATACTAAGTTTGTGCCAAAGGATTGTCCTGAAATGGCTACATAGTATCAGTTATATCGGGTAATAACAGAGCTGGTTTTGACCAAACGGAAGTGTTATATTAAGTTTGCAATTTCTTTAAAGCAAGAAATACACAATGATGAGCTTCAACAGTTACATATATATTCATATTTTCAATTTATGTTTTACTATTAAAAACCAGGCAATTGAGGTTTAATAAATAGAAATTATTTCCATATCATTTGTCTTAAGCAGCATGTAGAAGGAAACTAAAATGGATTAAGATGTTTGAGCAAATAAAACATTTCAAATAGTAGACAGGAAAATCCACAAAAATAAATTTCATCTTTTAACAAGAACATTATTGTCTGCAGTTATTAGAAATCCAAAAAGCTTCTCATTGTTATTTTTTGGTGACTGAAGAACTGGTACACATCATCGCTCCAGGCTCATATTCACAGATATTCTGAAGATGAGAACAAAGCATCCTGATTTTCAGCTACCAGCTAGCTTCCAGTTTCTTAATGAACTAGTTACAGAATTTTAAAAACCCCATTTGTTGAAAATTTTAATTCTGCAGAGGTAACTATTACTGTCAAAAGCTCATTCAACATTCAAGAGGTTAGCAGTCTGGCTTGAAACTTCAGCATAAGAATATTTTTTACCCCTTACTAAACTTTCAACCTTTTTTTCCCCAGTCAAAACTGTCCTGAATCATAGTGCTTTAAAGATCATCATAACATTTTTAAAAATGTAAAATTTAGACCATTTTTTACTTATTTGTTTTTAAAATGCTTTTCTTCCATGGTATTTGCATAATGCTCAATCAGCTAAGTTGTATAAGTACATAAAATACTTTTCCATGGCATGTTTTGATGCCACCAAAAATACAGAGAAAAATCTTCTACTACTCCACTGATTTCACCGCAGTCCCAAATAAACTACATCCTGCATTAATCATTTTGTCATCTCAGAGCTTACCCTTAAAACATTAGCTCAATTTTTCATAATCAGTTAATAATGGAGGTACAGAGACACTTCCCCTAACCACTGCAGCCAGACAAGAGCTTACCCTCCTGTCTGGCTCTGAAGCCCCTCTGTCCCTGCCCGGTCCTGCCAGCTGCTCCCGGCAGCACTCCAGCTGCTTCCCTGCTGCACAGCTGGCACAGCCAAACCTCTGCTTGCCTTCCACCCACGCAAACGGCTGGCATCCCAGGGGATCAGGTTGATCCCAGTGGATCAGGGCATCCCTGTGCACACAGCAGACAGGAAATTTTCAAAGACCTTCAATACTCACCTTCCAAGTCACTGATTCAAGCCACTTATGGAGTCTCCTGCTCAAAAGCATGTTATTGAGACCCATCACTTGATAGGGCATGCCATAGGAAAGCCATAACAAACTGGGAACCCTTATTCAGTGAAATGGACTGACATGCGACAAGAACATTCTGCACTAGTCTGTAACACAGGGAAACAGATGGTAATAAAACTAGCAAAAAAAGCAGGATAAATTAAAAAGGGTTGAAGCGATTTTAGCAGATGTTTATTAAAGGAAAGCTCAAGGGACAAAAGCAGTGAAGGTGAAAATGCCAAAAATAATTTTTAAAAATAAATACATTTTAAAAGGGAAGGCAACACCTTTGGCAAGGAGAGGACTGATAGATGGATGCAGTCAGGTTCTGTAGACCTCTGAAGCTAAGACTTTGAGGATTAAAGTAAAGCAGGAATGAAAAGGCTTTATCCTAAAACACACCCAATGCCAATTTCCTTGTTTTACTTGCAGAAAGATGCTGCAGTGTTGAATCAGAGAAATCAAAGCTCAGCACCATATGTATGAACCCTCTTTATCTGCAAGACTTAAAAGACTTCAAAACGGCCTAACTCACATAAAGGTGACAATATCAGCCATTAGAAAAAAGCCAAACTGTGTTTAAGGCTTGCAGACTGCTGGGGAAAAACAATAGCTGCCACAGAACCCTATCACATAAGGAAATTTCACCTTTAGATCAGAAAATGTGGACACCTGCTTTTCCATTATTTTTTCTGAGTAAGAGAAAGGGAAAACAATGAACATTAAGTTTCTTTCTTTCATGAATATATTTAAGAGTCACCCTTCAATGAACAATTTGATATACTCTGAAGCTTTAAGAGATTTGCTTTAAGTGGACTCAGCAAGCAGAAGGGCCTTGCTGTGGATGCCAAAGAGGTTTTAACCTGTGTGAAAACAAGCCAAGATGTCACTGTGGCCACAAAACACAACCAGCAAAGAAACTGTTCATATAGAAAGGGCCAGAGGTTCTCCACATTCACACATCAAAATTAACACTTTATTCCCTGGTAGTTAAAAGCTGAGCATGACACACTGCAAACACTTCAACAAAAGGCATTCTAAACACTTATAGTTTCTATCATGTAACAGAGACCTGAAGAAGAAAAATATCCTTTTTACTGACACACAGCCTTTAAAGAAGTCAGCCACTTGCAAAATAAATTTTAGCAAATAAAATACCACCCACAAGGCAAACCATTTGTCTAAATATACAACCTAAAAGATTTTTATGCACTAGGAAAAAAAGATTATTTTCATCTAAAGTTCCTCAATTTGCTCCATTGACCTTTCTTGAAATAGTTTTTGTATGATATATTATTATTAAACAACTTTCATTTTTGCATCAATCCCACAGCTGGCAATATTTTAAGAGTGTCCAATATAAAGCTTACTTAATCACCTAATTTCCAGTTGCACTCCTATAATACGTCATTTATCCCAGTGGAAATCAGTGTCACTGAATGGTCTACAATAATTTTCTTACTCTCTAAGTAAGCACAGGAAAAGAAGATATGAATATAATGTATTATTTGCTTACTTCTGTATATAAGCCCTCTATGCACATCCCTGTATTGCACATCATGTACACACCACTAAACAGGGCTACATAAAGATAAGGCTACATATTTGAGAGCCTGCACTTGCAAGTATCATCTATGCTTACACATCTGCTCCTCAGAATAGTTACCACACTATTGTTGAAGTCCTACACCACTTCACATGCTAATAAATCTGAAATAGCACAATTTAGCTATTTACAGGGAAAATAGATTCTAGGTTTCTTACTTTTATTCCACACGTACATAACTATTAGTGCTCTGTATCAGAGGCATGAACAGGTGGCTCTGAGCGTGAGGCACCCCAGGGTGGGCTGGGGGAGCAGGCTGCAGGGAGGCAGCCCAGGCCTCCTCGAGCAGGGCTGCTCCTCTGCCCCACCACCACCACCAGGCTCACCAATGCAGCTGAGTCACAGGCAAATGGTGACAGTTACCCTTCCAGGCAAAGCAGAGCTGGGGATGGTTTGTGTAATGATAAATCTATGTGTCTTACACAGACCCAACCTAAAATGCCAACCTTTCAGTTTTTGTGCAGTACTCAAAGAGCCTTTTGTGGAATACCTGAAGGCCACTGCTCATATTAGTCAAAACAGAGATTAAGATCTCCAAAAATATTTGCTCAGGCATTCCAGAATCCTGCCCCAGAGTCTACTAAGAGTAACAGGGTCAGTGAAGCAAGTGTTCAGCCAAATGAGTAATGCTTGGAGTCAAGAAAACAGCTGGGCAGACACAGATGTTATCTGGGTTGCTCTTTCAGACAAACAAAACATTAAGGGCTCTGATTCATACTCTGCAATAAGCTCTGTCAGAACACCAGCTACTGGTGCTGAAGATCCAGGTGATGCTAGAAAGATCAGACAGCGAGGAAAAAAAATCCAGCACACACACACAATCATTTTCAAAGGCACATACACCTTTGATATCAGGCATTTACGTAACAGCTTCTCTGCACCAAAAATAAAGTCAGCACCATTTTTCCCAGAATCTTAGCCAAGCTCCCCTCCAAGGACAAGAACAGGGAATACTGTCAAACATTGAACCCTACAATTTTCCTTAGTACTGTGATCCTGCATTAGCACCTGGCATCCTCATCTAAACAGTTCATGGCAACCGCAGCACCTCTGACAAACTCTGGCTGTAGAAAAAAGACTCAGGCATGCTGCAAAACAGTTTCTGAAGTTTCTAGGTAATAATGTGGTTAGATGCATAAGCAGATTATCAATCGTGTCACAAATGTGGAAATGTCTACACTGTATTTGAAAACACCATAATAAATGTAAATTTCATTTTCTATCAGGAACAGAGAATTGGGGGAAAAGAACCACACCTGAAAGAAACTAAAAATATTTCAACTTCTAGAAGAAATAGTGAAAGGATATTTTTTCTCTTTCAAGCATTTCCAGACACCCTGAAGTAAGAATTCATGCTTGCAAAGTAGACAACTAAGTACTGACATGTTTCTGAAGTAACTTCTGGGTGACATGAAACCCCTTAGAAATGGAAATGGCAAAAGGTCCCTGATGACCAAAGACTGTTGTACTCTTCTTCAGGAAAAGACCAAAAGGACAATCAAGGAACTACAAACTAATCACCCTCAGGGCCTTGGAAAAATCATGGGGCAAATTGTCTTGGTGCACATTTCCAGGCACAAAAATGGGGTAGTGACTGGCAACAGATGGCATGGATTCAGCAGGGGTAAATCTTGCCTGAATAACAAAATTGTCTTCTCTGCTACAAATCTTGACTGGATTTCTGGCCAACATGAGAGTGATGAACATCACCGACTTTAACTGGTTTTGACAGTCTCACACAGCACTTCTGCATCCAAGTTGTTACATTCTGGATGGGTAGACAACCATCTAAAAAATTCCTAAAAAATGTTAGCTAGCTGTGGCAATGGGTTGCATTGTCCCTGCAAGCTGGTAACAAATGGGGTGCTGCAGGGGTCCATCTGGAGACATTCCCTGTTTAATACCCCTATCAACAACCTGGAAAGGACCAGAGAGGGCAGTCTCTGCAGCTGGTGGGGTGGGATGTTGGTATCCAGGGCTGCTATCCAGAAAGACCTGCACAGGCTGGAGAAATGTCCTGATGGAAACTTCATGCAGTGCAACAAAGACATACAAAAGTTCAGCATCTGGGAGTAAAGATGTCCCAAACTCTGTTCCCTCCTTCCAATGCTGTGGATGAGTGCATGGGCCAGATCTGCAGACACAACCCTGAGGAGGGTGGCAGACTGAGGCCCCACAAGAGCCCACAGCAGCACAGGGGGTCGGTAGCTGGAACAGGAGCCAGGGAAGTGACCCAGCACCTCTGCTCAGCACCTGTCAGACCACCAGAATGTCAGTAATCTACATTACTGACACCAGTCTGGGGCCCTTCAGTACCAGGCACTGACAAACCTGAAAGTTCAATGGAGAGCACTCTAGGCTGGGGGCTACAGAGCTTGTCCTGTGAAGGGGGTATGACAGTCCAAGGTTTGCTTAGCCTGGAGAAGAGACATTTTCAGTTGAATCTAATAGCAGCTCCCCTACAAGAAGGTTATGAAAAGACATATGAGCCCTTTATGATAATGTATAGTGGGAGGAAAAGGAACAACAAGCAAAAACTTGTTTAAGAAAGAGAGGACATAAGGAGAAACTTTTCAACCTTATTGACAGCCAAGGATTGGAATAGGTTATCCAGAGAGGTTGTGCAATTTCCATCTTTGGAGGCTTTCAAGATCAACTGGAAAAATCTCTGAGTAATCTGGTCTAATTTCATGGCTGCTTTGAGGGAGTGGTTATATAAGAGATTTCCTCAGGTCCCTCTTGACCTGAATTATCACACAGTTCCATAGAATTCTTTCTACTGCTGCAAAAACTGCAGTAGGGTGCTTCTGGTAACTCACTGGAAGTTGAAAGGGCACAGTATTGAGTAAGATGGTGATGCTAACTAGACTACTCAGTCCAATTCATCTACTCACACTTGAAAGATTTCCAAATGAAATTTGGAATCTAACAGGAAAAAAAAACCCACATTATTTCTTAGTTACTTGAATATATACATTTGTATTGCTTAGAAAATCACAAAGCAGCTCTAATCCTGCTTAGGTAAAATAGGATACACAACTTTTTATTTTGCTTTGTAAAAGGTTTCAACATCTGCAAATGGAAGTCTTTGTGAGTCTGGTATCTTTCCTACATAATGAACAGAAACTGGCCAGCTCCCAGACAGCCTCACTGCAGAGGCCAGTCAGGGGAAATGAATGCAGAAGAAAGGGAAGGTCCTTTCCCACATGTGGAAGTACTGATTCAGAGATGCTCAACACTCAGCATTTCAAAAGAAGAAATGTAATATTTGCCTGTTCAAGCTGGAAAAATATGTCCTAAAAGAAGGGCCTTTAATTTTGGAAGGAAAATTCCCAGCCTATTCAACTCACCATGATGAAATGCATGTTACACAACTAAGAAAGTTTTCATTTCATAGCACACAAATTAGCCAGCTACTATACTTCCTAGAAGAGAAAAAAACATGTAACTTTTGGCCTATACTCCTAATGACACATAATTTTCATTCCCAGAACAGGATGATGTTTTATTAAAACTTTCCCCAAGGTAAAAATCAAGGTGTTGTTGTGTCAGCTTTTTATGCAGCAATTCAGCAGCTGAACATTTGCATTAATTGAGTATGATACTGGTGATGATTCTCCTCTGCAATCATTGGATATGCTCCATTTCTCCTCCAGATGGTCTTCTCCCAAGTCCACAAAATTGTCTGGGAAGCTGATAACCTTTTACAAATTGACAGCTATCCTAACAGCAACTATAGTTTCCTAACATTTACAGAATATATAAAAAAATACTGGGGTCTAGTTATTTTCATTGTATATTTTGGCATTTTATTTTGGATTGGGTTTGGTTTTGGGGGTTTTTGTCTTGTTTTGAATTTTTGTTTGGTTTTTTTTTCTTTTTCTTTCTTTTTTCTTTTAAGTATATCACCAGAATCTGCCTAATGAAATTATCAGTGATTGAAGAAAAATACAGAAAGAAAAAAAACAGGGGGAATCACATCCCAGGTCTCTATCTGGGCATATGCCTTACTTGTTGGGGAGTGAAGAATGAAATTTCACACTACCTAAACATGCTGAGCATCACTGTACTCCAGATGGAGGGAATAAAATCCCAACACTGCAATGGTGGCAGACATCCATCCACTGGAGTAAACTGCCCATTGTGACATGGGAGGTCAACAAACTGTTAAGGATTAACCCCAAAATAACCATTGAGAAACCTGAACAGAAAAAAAGACAGGGTTAGAGAAATTTCCAAAGCTCATCTGCACTTAGCTGCCTTTCCCTCTGTATGAAATCTGAATATTTTATCAGTTTGATGGTTTTTTTTTTTCACTCACCAATGTAACAGAGAAAACAACAGTTGACTAAAAAGCAATAGCTGGTCCCAGTGAGGGTTATGTTTTCATTGCTGGTCAAAATCTAGAATTAGTTTTATAAACACTATGTAATTGACCTGTGAGGTTCAATAGCTCAGAACATATTGAACAAAGAGCCTAGCAGTATCCAAGAAGGGATTGAACATAATGATTAATAGCCTCTGTAACTAGACTAAAAATTGCAAGAACCTCAGTCTTCATGCTCCAGGGCATAGACAACCAGCTGAGATCAAGCATAAATTTCTGCCCACTATATTACTGTGAAATTATGTGCACTGGGAATAGTTCACCACTTTAGAGACTTGCAAGACTTTCGGTTTCTTCCACTGGTTGGAAAGCATCTACATTCATCCTTAAACATCTGGAAAAGCAAGATTTTCTCACAGAAGAGCTGCCTAAATTGAAACAGTTTCTGACAATTGTCCATCTCAACTGATTTTTAAACTTTTTTTAAAATTGCTAATGCTCCACAATATCATTAGAAAACTGAAACTCCACTACTTTTCCTTGGTGATTGGAAAAAAGCAGCCACACCACAGACAACCTCAGTCAACATCCTCCACCCCAAAACACACACAGACAAACACAAAATAAAAAAATTCCAGCCAAATCCTTTTTTAATGAAAACTGGTTGCACCAGCTTTTCTAAATTATTCTGCTTTTATGAGAAAGAGCTGCTTTGTGATTTTTCAGTAAAAAATAATCAAGAACTTTAAATATTTTCTAGTTTTCACTCAAAAAATTACTTCTATTTACAAAGGACAAGGTTGTGTTCTACTCACATTTCTTTCTCCAATACATACTTCCATGGGCTGTATTTCTTATCTGAATTAGGCTTTCTGCCACAACTCTATATGGCATTCCCATAAAGTGTTTTCCTGTTGTAAGGCATCACATTGGAGTTAGAGGCAGACTTGACAGCTCAGGAAATAGATCCATTGAGCAGCAACTGCCTGTTAACTTGGGTTAATGCTGCACTGGCACTTCCAAATCCAGTAATTGGGGAAAATACTATTATTCATCCAGATTGTCTAAACAGGTGAAAATTCTCTCAGCTGTAGCATTACACTGACTCTATGGTTCTTTTGATTTCCAACTTCAAATATTTACATATTTATTACTATTTTGAACACTTATCCTTCCATATCCATCCCAATGCAATCAAATTTGCCATAGCTTGCCACAGAATTTTGCAGTTCCAGGAATATTTAATTCTTTACCAGTGGTCTCTGAAATCCTACTTGTTTACCAGAATCTTCCACAAACTGAAGCATACTGCAACACATTGACTCATTCTAACAATTTTGCTACTAACATAAACATTTGGTGTATGGGTTTCTTGACCTTATGACTTCAATAAAGATCAAGTTCTCAAATAAAAAGTACATTTTTATGATGTAATAAATAAAAATATAAATACAAAACACACTAAATATATGAATATAATGAGGTAAAAAAATATAATTAAATGAATCATGGACAAAAAGTGGGCAGAGAGAATTTCCATTGCCATTAACATCTGAAATACCAAAGTACTGCCATATAACAAATGAGAAATTATTCTTATGACAACAAAGATACAACAAAAGCAGAGTAAGAATGTGGGTTTTATTCATGCAGTCAAAGACAAGTGCAAGCTACCCATCACTGTTTGGAAATCTGGACAGGAACCTTCAAGATGCAAGCCACAACTATATTAAACTGACAAGATATTTTAATACTCCACTATAAAGAAGAAGCTGCAAAGCCTGAAGCCTGGGATATAGCACTTAAAATGTAAAGGGAAAATAAAGCAGAATTTTTGAATTCTTGCAGAAGTTCTGAGCAGTGAGACAAAACATGGAAAACATGACAGAAATCAAACAGCATGTGTTACCATGCTGGAAAGCACTGGAAGGAAAGGAGGACATGAGAAACAAGAAGTTGAAGGACAAATGTCTAACAATTTGATTTTTGGTTACTTAGAGTCACATAGACTCTGAGGATGTCTCTGACACTCCTTTATTCAGGTGAGGATAATAAGGTATCCTCACCTAAGGGTGGTGAAAAACAAAGTCTTAAGAGGGAACTGGAAGTATTGGTACAAGAAAAAAAAAATGAGAGCTGCAGCAAGAGCCTCCCAAGGTTTAAATACACTTAATTGGAAGACAGATTGATACACAGGGCTCTGCAACTTCGTGCATCAGAAGTCACAAAACCAGCTGAATCCATCTTGCTCCCACTCTTCTGCCATGACATTTCAGTCAAAATCTATAATATCCATTCCTTGATGGTGCTGTGGGCAGAGTTAAATCTCAGGGGGAAGAAAGTAAGTACTAATTTTTTTTTAAATTGCCTTGTTTCAGAAGGATCTAGCTCAATTTGGATGCAAATGTGGAAGTAAGGTACTCCATAAAGCAACAGTGACAGAATCTAGGCAGCAGAAACACCATAAAATGTAGTGAAAAATGGGGTTTTTTCTTCCCCGTTGTTTCCTACATTTCAACATGTTCAGGAAAATAAGATATAAGAAATAGCCTACGTTCTTTTTTTTACTGTAGGGTCACTCAGTGAGTTTTCACTATTTACTCATTTATCTTCATGACAGAATTTCTCCCAAGATATCAAGACAACCCTCTCAAAGCTGCTCTAGTATAAAACAGAATGCAAAAATTAACATCACTTCAACAGTTTTCAAAGCAGTACCACATTCTGCCCACATGTATCTGTGTTCAATTCTCAGTACCTTCAGCAGGCACTGCTCACAGATGCCAATTGCTGGACCCAAAAAGTGAATGAAGCCCAGCTCATGAGGAACAAAAGCAAGTACATCAACTGCAAGCACACCTCAGAGCACACAAGCTGCAGCCACCAGACCTTGGCATGGAAGATGAAAGTATTGCCCTCCTTCCAAGAGAGAGGGCAAAACAACAATAAATCACTATAATGTAGGGAATTCTGGAAGATCAAAATCACTGTATGAGGTAAGGTGGTCTAAAGGATGAATGGAGTTCACAGAATTATGTTTGTTTTCAAGACAAAATTAGAACAAGGCTGTCTTTTCCAATGGCCAGGAAAAAAAGCATGAAAGCAAAGTGGGTCCTAGTTCCTATTCTGGCCTAGGATAATTACTAAGAAGAATCTGGAATGTTTTATCTGGAATCTCTTCTGAACAACACAACTGCCCACAAGAATTTTGGTCCTACTATCGTTCTGATGCTTCAGTTTTAATGAACAGCTTTTTCATTTGAGAAAGTAGTTTTTAATGTGTGGGGTTTTTAAAAACAAGTTTTGAACTTGTTTTTAAAAACCCCACACATTAAAAACTACTTTCTCAAATGAAAAAGCTGTTCATTAAAACTAGTGGCCAGAGCTTTGCCAACTGTATACAAATATATTAGTTTCTTATATGATGCAAAGTCAGATATGTACAAACACGCTGCACAGCATCTGTGTAATAAAGCTACATTCAGTGCTGCCTATTTGCCTGCCACTTCTTTTATGAATGGAAAGATGGTGCCCCCAAAAAAACAACCAAGATCACCTAAATATTTTCATGTCTTACATCAGACATCAAAATGTACAGGAGAGGAAGCAATTTTTCATGCGATTTTTTGAATAACTTTTCTGTATTTCTTGAACCACTCTTGACCAATGCCTCAGCATATTTTTGGAAGCCAGTCAGTAGCTGGGAGGAAGGAAAGTCTGAGAAAACAGACAAAATGTTCTGTACTTTATTATTTGTCATGAAGTGCATCTCTGATCCTTACCACTTGGTACTACCACAGGCTAGGACAGTGATGTATCATTATGCTCACACGCACACACAGATGAAAAAGTTAAACTACATGTTTAATTCTCCATTACATCTACCAGCAGAAGCCTTGTTGTTTTGAATATCTGTAAGCATGTTCTATAGATTCACTTCAACTCAGGACTGCATTTGTAATGCAAACTGGCCTAGTCCAGGAAAGAGATTGAATTGGAATTAATTTTTAATTTCTTTCTAAAGCTTTCAATCTGACCTAGCCCAACTGCACACACCACTACAGCTTTCATTTTTCCACTCTGTGTATAAATTACTAAAACATCACGAAATTCACAGAAAACTAAAAAGCACAGTGGGCTGGTTCTCTGTGCACACAGTTACTTCTCCCAGCTTGCCCCACTGTGACTGCTCCCAGCTTGCTCTTTTCTTATGGGAAAGAGTTTTCATTTGCCCTCTTTCTTCCTCAAAGTTTACTGTACACCACTTGGACATAGAGATAGGCAGTAGAGACTTCACACTTGCAGGCCCTTGCCAGCCATTCATTAATATTTTCTTCACACATTTTCAAGTGAAAATAGCTGTTACAATTACTAGCACTGGACAGATGCTACAGTCACTTCAGCTAAGTACAGAATTACACTATTAACACCTACTTCTCAGCAGAAAAATGTCACTTGCACTGCAACAGCCATCAAAAAGAGCCATCCATCTCCATGGATCAGCAAACAGATTTTTGGCTGCAGAGCCCCCTCAGTCACAAAAGGCCAGCAGCAGAGAACAGAGCAGGTCTAAGGAGAGGGAGCTGCAGCCATGAGGCTGCCCCAAGTGCAAAGCAAAGCTCCTGCCTGAGAAGCCCCCATTTGGTACATGGGCTTGGCCATCACTTTCCAGTGAAAATTCCACCCCGTGGATGAGCTTTCTCCTAAATGAATTGCAAATTATACACCCATGGAGTGCCAGCTGGTATTGTTTCTCTGCAGTTTCCTTTGGTTTCCCTCTCCTCTCCCCTCAATTAATACAACTATATTCATGCCCTGTCATGTCTTGCTGCTTAATTATGTACTTTGCAGAACAAAGCTTTAAAAATGAGACTATCAAGCTGGAGGGGGGAAGGGGGAAGAGCAGGACAACCAGATGTGCAGAGAGACAGAAGGAAACAAAGGGCATTTTGAAAGGGGAGTGAGAGAATTAGGATTTGTGTGGGGATGAAAGGATGGGAAGACAGAAATAGAACAGGAAGATGCACATAAGACTTACTGGTTCATTCACTTTAATTCATAAAAAGGTATATGCTGTATTAAATAATTCATCTGCAGTTATCTAAAATAATTTAATAAATAGTTGGAGCTGTTTGTTGTGAGATCTCAACCTGTTTCCATTTCATGAAGCAATAGATACACACTTCTTGCTGGCAGAGAAAGAATGCTGCATTGTTTTACAAAACTGGGAAAAAAACCAAGGTAAATGAAAAATATATTGGTAAATCTTGGGTTACAAGGTGTATTTTAGTCTTTAGAGTTAAACAAGTTAAACTAAAATATATTACAAAGATCTGCTGCACCAATATTTACTTCATTCAGAGTAAGTTTTTTCACACATCCATTTCATCTAAACTTTCTTTATCGAGGGTACTGCTAAAAC
The DNA here is from genome assembly GCA_039654755.1 of Calcarius lapponicus. Classification (NCBI taxonomy): domain Eukaryota; kingdom Metazoa; phylum Chordata; class Aves; order Passeriformes; family Fringillidae; genus Calcarius; species Calcarius lapponicus. The sequence continues at coordinate 25,146,860 of CM077464.1, forward strand.
TTATTTTGTATACATAGTCAAGAGAAGGTACTTAATTAATGAAGCAGCTGTTTTATCTTCTCGTACAACTTGAATGCTGAGCATATTGTGGTACAACAGGCAGTAGGTACTCCCAGAGCAAGGCTCTGGAATTAGTTTTGGGTTGGACACAACTACTGGAAACTAATTTGTTCAAAAGCATTCAGGCTCACTGTAGCCCTAAAATATTTTTTAAAAGACAATTTCCAACCCTTGCAAGAATATTATATTTTGGCATGTCAAAAATGTTTTGTACCAAAATTTTAAAAAATTCAGGGAAGGAGAAAGACTTTTTCCACTTGAATAGGAAGGGACCAGCAGAGCTCTTCAGATCCCCACTAATCACAATTTTACAGCACAATCCCATGACCAGAGCAACTACTAGGAGAAATTAGGCTTTTCTAGTTTTCCAGTTTGCACAAAACCATTTAGAATCCAGCTGTTGCCTCCTACCACTGCCAAGGGAGCTTGTCGGCAAAGGGAAGTTTATTGATCATGAATTACTGTGTCATTTGCTCAGGTGGTAACATAATAGTTTGGAGTTGGAAATTTTTATCCTTCCCAATACATCACAGAGAAAAAAATCATCTTGAGGTTCCCATTTCCTTTACAATTTTGAAATCCTTTATTCAACTGCAGTATTCAGTTCTCAGAATTACAGTGTAGGCAGAAAATTCTCCCTAATCCTGTATGAATAATAAATTATTCCACATCCACTTCAATTCTATTTGTAAAAATATTTTGTAGGAAACAGCTTGCTTAGTATTGATCTACTTCTTCTGGTTTCACACACCATATACAATGGTCTTCAAATCTTTGCTGAACATGATTCTCCTGTATTGAACGCAGACACAGAGAGGTGGATTTTCCTTCAGCCTCTTGCTGGTGCTTAGCACAGAAGGAACATCTCTACAAATGAAACTGACAGCTTCAAGACAATCTGTAAAACAGAAGCTAATATTCTTTTTGGACAACGGAGTTAACAGAAGCATTGACTTTTAAGCAGCTTTTAATTTTAATCTACTTTAAAGTTAAGCAATGACAGTCTCATTTCATAGCAGGAGCCTTCAATACAAGAAACTGTCCTGTCTGCAGAGAGGGGGCAGAGCTCAGCACTGTGTGGGCATGGCTATATTGCTATTTTATACCACCCCCATCATCACCTCGTTTTTGGGATTTGTCTGTCACTGCTTTCTGTTGTCCTGGGCTCAGGGACAGGGAGAGTCAACCACAGGAAGTGCCCACAATCCTATCTTTGTCCTGGCTGCTACATGGAACTAAGTTGAGGTGGCAAACACCTTCTGTGTGTAAAGCACCTTCTCTTTTGCATACTTTTGTTCTTAATATTGCTGCTGCTACCATGCATTTCTTATTCCACTGTTTTGGGCTTCCAGAAAATTGTTATCTCAACCCATATTGTCTGCCTTTGTCCCTCTCTTATCAGAAGGGGCAGGAGAAAGGGGACTGGCTTATTTGGAGTTTAATTTTCAGCCAGTGTTAAACTACCACAAAAATAAAAATCAAAGAGAACTCATTTACTTGCCCATATTTTAATGTAATATCCTCCAATCCAAAGTCACTTAACTTCTCCCACAATAGACTGCACTAACATTCTACTGCACTAAAGAAGCCTAGTACAAGTGAAAGTTGATCCATTGAAAGAACTGTTTCAGTTTGTTTTGAATCAGATTAAGAATAGATTAAGAAACAGCCTTTTAAATTTTCTTCTGACTACGCTATTTTTATTATCTAGCTGTCTTTGTGAATTTAATGCATTAAAATACCTAATGTAACAGAGCATGAATGGAGGTTGTGAGAATCAAGTTTAATGCAAAGAAGCCCTTTCAAAAAGGGAATACTCAACATTAAAATTTCCAGTATAAAAAACAAAGTAAGCTTGGCTAAATCTTTACTGCAAAAATTAGGATATAGAATCATCTAATCGTAGAATAATTTGGTTGGAAAAGAACTTTAGGACCATCCATGCCAATTGTTAACCTAAGACTGCCAAGGCCACTACTAAACCATGTCCCCTGGCATTACATCTACACTTTTAAGTCTTTTTAATGTCTTTTGTTTTTTTTTTTACATTTACTCTTTTTGCATCTTTTAGTACCTTCAGGGATGGTGATTCAACCACTTCCTTGGGCAACCTGTTCCAATGCCTGACAACCCTTTCATCTGAATAATTTTTCCTAATAAGCAATCTAAACCTCCCCTGGTGCAATTTGAGGTCATTTCCTCTCATCCTGCCCACTCGTTACCAGGGGTAGGAGGCTGCCCCACACCTGGCCACAGCCTCTTCCAGGCAGTAGCACGGAGCAATGACATCTTCCCTGAGCCTCCTTTTCTCCAGGCTAAACAACCCCAGCCCCCTCAGCTGCTCCTCACCAATCTTGTGCTCCAGACCCTCTCCCAGCTTAGTTGCCCTTCTCTGGACATCATTTCAATGTACCACAGCTGAGCCCAGTATCTGAGGTGCAGCCTCACCAGTGACAAGTACAGGGGACAGTCACTGCCCTGGCCCTGCTGGCTGCACTATTGCTGACACAGGCCAGGATGCCACGGGCTTTCTTGGCCACCTGGGCACACCCTGGCTCAGGTTCAGCCACCTGCTGGACCAGCACCCCAAGGTCCTTTTCTACCAGGTAGCTTTCCAGCCACTCATTCCCCAAGCCTGTAGCACTACACGGGGTTCTTGTGACTCATGTGAAACACATGGTACTTCACCTTTGTGTGTGTGTGTGTATATATATATATATATATACATACATATATATATATATATATGACCTCATGGCCTTGGCCCCTTGATCCAGCCTGTCCAGATCCCTCTGCAGAGCTTTCCTACCCTCCAGCAGATCAACACTCACACAGCTTGGTGTCATCTGCACGCTGACTGATCCCTGGGCCAGATCATCATTAAAGGTATCAAACAGGACTGGCCCCAGTACTGAGCCTTGGGGTACCCCACTAGTGACCAGCCACCAAGGGGTGGTAGCAGCATTCACCACCACTCTCTGGGCCCAGACACCCAGACAGTTTTTAACCTACCAAACAGTACGCCATCCAAGACATAATCAATCAGTTTCTCTAGGCTAATGCTTTGGGAAACCATGTCATAACTCCAGAGATCCCAATGGCTAGGAAGCTTGCACAGTCCAAAGCCACATTTATTGGGTCTGGCTGAGATGGAGCCCTTTTTGCCCAGAGCAGCCCTGACAGTGCTGTGCTTTGTATCAGTAGCTAGTGAGGTGTTTATGAACACTCTTTGGCTACTGCAGAGCAGCTCTCTGCCTCTCAAACTTCTCAGCCCCTCCACCTGTCAGATGGAGCTAGGCAAGATTTTGAGAGGGGGGCAGAGCCAGGACAGCTGACCCCAACTGACCAAAGGGATATTCTATACCATGTGGCATCTGCTCAGCAATAAAACCAGAAAAAGGCAGAGAAAGGCAGAGGGGTGGAGTATTTGTCATTAGAATGTTTGTTTTCTGGAGCAACTGCCAGGAGCACTGAAGCCCTTCTTCCTGGGAAGTATCTGCACATCACCTGCTGATGGGTAGCAGAGAATAAAGTTTTCTGGTTTCCTTTGCTTCCACACATGTGACCTTTACCCTATTAAAGTGCCTTTGTCTTGATCTTCACGTGTTTTCCGTCTTATTTTCTCTCTCCTCCATCCTGCTGAAGATGGGTGTGACAGAGTAGATGGTGGGCAATTGGCATCCAGCCAATCTCAACTCAGCACACTGCACAGTGTTGATGTCCTTCTCAGAAAGACTTTGCTGAAGCAGCACCATGACTAATCAAAATTCTGGCCATCAAATGCCATACGACTAATCCTGCCAAAACCACCTCAATCCAACAGGTTGTCAAATGCTTTAATTCATGCTGCACCTCATTCTTCAAGTAATTTTTTTTCCCTTGGGGAGACTTGCACAATCAAGAACCAAACGTACAAAAAAAAAAACTCCACAGAAGAAAAATGTCTCTTTTGCCTACAAATTACATGACAACACTTTAAATCCAAAGGGGATATAAGCAAGAAGAAAGAACTACTCCAGAGACTACAACTATTATATATGGCAGAAACAAAAGCAGTTATTTTCAACAAGAGATTTTTATGGAGAATTCCTCAGTTTCTAAAGGCAGTTCCCACCATATAAAATACCCCAGTGCATGTTAGAGTATTCAAACATCAAAAGGCCATACTTAAGTAATTAATTAAATCACTGGATATTGTACACAAGAATTTTCCAGCTTTCTGAGTCACAGTGTAAGGTTTAATTCATTTTGAACTAGCACCCAGTCACTCAAATACATGCATGACACCTATTTTCAGGGTTCTACTCTGACAATAAGAAAAATAATGTTATAAAAAATGTTAATCTCCTGCAAAATCTATCTTACCACTCTATAGTAATGCATCAAATGACAAATCACTGACTCCTGGCAATAACTGGTATACAACAAATACCATCCCAGTTCATTTGAATAGCCTTTATTTACAGCAAATACAGACAACTTAATATCAGTTTTCTATACTAAAGCTCTTTAAATATACTGATTCATTAAACTGTGAGCTTCATACATTTTAAACATTTTTTCACTCTTCCCAAAAAAAAGTAACTAACTGCCAGAAAAATTTTAAAGGTATTTATTCAGTAAAAAAGCTGCTGTAGTAAACCAGAAAAATGAAATATTCTTGCCCACACAAGTTAAAAAATATGAAGTTATAGAAGTTAGATGCAACAGCTCAAAGCCTTATTACCAGAGCTGGAAATCTTAAACTAGTTGGACAAAAAAATTTCCTCAAAGCATATGCTACACTCAACAACCACTAGACATAGTGGCATTGCTTAGCTTCAGCCCTATCTATCCGTATTAAAAAAAAAATAAAAACACAGATGTAAGCAGGTTGAAGGGGTTTGGAGTTTACCTCTTTGCAGCTTTAAATACATGCTTGTAGTTAGTACATTTCAAGCTCTGTAAGGTCCTTACCCAAATGTGGAACCAGATGCATTCAAATAATTTGACACCTGAGATATCCAAACCAGTCCTAAGGTCCTCAGCCTAAGAGACCTCCAACAAGACTTAGGGGCCAACTTCAAAGAAGCTGTCAGCATCAAGAGAAGTGTCAAAAACCTCCAAGTGCTGCTGTTGGAATTGGTTCCTAACCCTGGAGCAGTGACCCAAACTCTCAGGCCCCAGGCTTCACCTGCTTCACACTTTGGTGTGAGCTTTGTGCCCTGCAGTGGGGGCAGACTTGGCCTGTGATGGCACAGCTATTTCCAAATCTAACTTCAAAACAAGTATTAGAGGGCATAAAATTATACAAAATTAAGCTAATTACTTCCATAAATTGCCCTTATGTCAAAAACTTCCCAGGCATCTTTACCTCTTTGGTTTTTATTCTTTTACTAATGATGAGGTAGTTTCCTGTACTTACAAACATAAGGCAAATTAAAATGCCCTCATTTTCATGCTGACTTCTACTACCTTTTATTTGCATTCTCACATACCTCTTACTCCAATTTAAAAACAAAAAAATTCATTAAGAAAACCCAAAATGCAATGCTTTTTTATGTATCAGGCACTGCTTATTAAATATAATAAAAAGAGGAACTTTTTCAAAACAGATTCACACATTTGCACCTTAGAAGCAGGCATAGCCTGCTCCCCAAAATTATAAAACTCATTTGCACAGAACACTGACAGCCTCACAATTCTGTAACTGGGACTTAAACCAGGAGAACCTGGTATGTACACTAATGTCTGCTAGTATGCTTTTTAAAAAGTCTTCTGTGCCAGTGGTGGTAGCCTAGGTATTTACAGGCATTGTATGTATATGTCTATACCATAATAAGCTTTGCTATATGTAGATATATATGTTTATTCATTTACTCTCATCTAAATAGTCAAAAGATATATATGAAAAGTTTACACATAAATTTTAAGTGCACTTTGAACTTCCCCACCATTTTAGGATTGACTCTGCAATAGCAAATATTGCACACTGAGCTGTTGTGCAGAGATGCTCTAAAGTAATTGAACCACTTTATCAAAAAATATACAGGATTTAAGAGTCAGCTTAAAATAGCTAAGTATTGAATCAGGCAGGTAACTTTAGTTTCTTTGACTCCTCTTCCCCAGTCATCTCATAAGAACAGCTGTAATGAAATTTTACCAATTCCTTCAAGCTAACACTACATCAGAAGTATAAAAGAATCAGAAATTGAAATAAATACTGCCAAATCAAACACCATAGTTTTGATGACTTGTCTGAATAGATGAGAGCTGGCACAAAAAAGAAATTTTGAGTTGTATATAAAAGCCATTTTTTTCCTCATTTCTGTGAAGACCTAAAAATCTCAGCTGGCTTCTTTGAGTTCCTGCCCGAGCTGCAGAAGAGGCAGTCACCACTCTGCTCCCAGCAGCAGGCAACAGCCACTTGGTCATCCAAAGGACCATCTTGCATCCTAAGTGCCAGTGCAAACAAACCAAATTAATCTAACACACAGCAGACAAGCACAGATTGCAGAAGTGGAAGACCATTTCTAACACCACTGCACCATCACCCTAGGTTATAATGCACTAATCAGCAAAAAAATAACAGCTTTTGTAATCACAGTTTTGTGAATCCAGTGCCACTTTTTGCTTTCAATATTAGAATGAGAGGAGGAACCTCAGCCAACTTTTTTTTTTATCATCTGGATCTTAATGAAGTTTATCTCCCTGCTTGCTGTTAAATTACACAGATTAGTAACACATGAGTAAAATAAATACAATCCTTCACATCATTACATTTCAAATTACCATATCTGAGACAGAAAGCACAAACAACACGCACTTGGCATGTATGGAACATTTGCTGCCCAGGTTTGAAGGCAGGACTTCTGCTCAAAAGCCTCTAACTCTTCAGCCAAATAAATGATTTATTCAGCTGGCTGCCATTACAGGCTTCTCAATGGGAGAAAGTACTTTCTAACACTGTACAAAGCGGGCAAGGAAATAATTATCAGGACTCGCTGTTCATCAAATGCTTCTGAATCTGTGGCTGCAGCCGATCCTGCACAGAAGCCAAGGATGCAAAGGTATGGACATGCACAGACTACAGCCCTCCACATTTCCACCATGACATTTAGACCCTGCCAACCAGGTATCCTCTAGGATGTTATATATTGCAGCTCCAACCACAAGTTTATCAAACACCCATGAATGTGACTGATCTGTGCAGTTATGGAAGAAAGGATTTTTCACTTCCCCTCATCTGGAGTACATCCCGTTCATCTCAGCGCTGCTTAGGTCAGGCACCAGTTTGCAGCTGTGTACATTTATAATGTGCTCCTATCAGGTGCTTAATAGATATCCAAATCCTACTGCTAACATCATTTTAGTAGTTAATCAATCAAGCCTAAGTGTTCCCAAGTTCAAAACCAGCAGCTGCTGCGGGTTGACACAGATCCAGCGATGAGCAGTGTGCTCAGGATTCCGTACCCGATTCACCTCCACATCCAAGGATGCTCATGGTGCTCTGCAGCAAGGGTCTCAGCACCATTAGCACCATTTTTCTCCGCCAATTAATTAGCTCATCAACTGAAGACAGCTCAGGGGGCATGGGATTGAAAATCTACCATCAACATAAACTACTTTTCCTAGCAATTACTGGTGGAGACAATAAATGGCCTTGCCAAAACACAGTGTGTATCCCAATGCTACTTGAATACATCACCCTCCAAATAGGAATGAGAAGCAGATCATTTGATTAGCTTGATCTAGATGGGGGAACATGGTATACAACCCCACAACCTACAACCCACACCACAGACTAGGAGAGCCATCACGTATTGGGGTTTTTTGAAAGAGAGCCTTTTTGATTCTACTTCCCCCAATAACATAGTATCAATATTTCTTTAGTCTTTAAATAAGGCACTGATTTGATACATTATGTGCTTGAAAGACTCACAACACCACAATCACAAAAACACCTTTTTCAAAGAAACTTTTCATAAAGCAATACCAGCTCCATTTTGCTCAATCCTTGCAAGCAATTCAGAGGCAATTGCTTTGGACAGCAGAGCAGCAACCTCTGGCACGACTCCCACCAGCTGCCTCCATTCACACGTAAACCACAAAGGTTGGAGGATATTTTTCCTCACAGACTTGTCCATGAATGGTATGACATGATTCAGAAAGGAAAAACCCAAAGAGACATGCTATTAAAAGCCTCTCTACACATTCCCAACTAATAACTCAGTTTCCAAGTCTTTCCTTGTGTTCTCCATCATTTCCCTCTCCTTATTCTCTTACTCTGGTAACACTGCCAGGCTAGACAATTTTTTTTTTAATTCCTCTTACTCTGCTTTCTGTCTTTTGTGCTGGAAAAGAGGCTTTGTCCTATTTGTTTTCCAACATGCTGAGCACAGCTATAGGAGAATCTGCTTATTGCCTCAAAGTATTGCTCACTGACGGGTAAAATAAATAACAGTGTCTTGCTCCTTCTCTTTCCCACACTTTATTCCTTAGCAATGCAAAACAGAGTCTTTACATCAAAAAATCCCCATTTCTTCTTTTTAGAGGGGTCTCAGTAACGTTACAAAACTGAAGGAAGTGACAGTAAATGTCTTAGATTTTCTCTGGCATCCTTCTACCACATAGAGTTTAATTGTATAGTCTGCAGAAGTGCTTTGGCAAAAGTTTTACTTTCTGAGCATGCTGATTTCACTTCAGATGGCTGACATTCCCCAGAAGAGCCAGGGAAGAAATAAAAAGAAATATCTTGGGACTTCCCACTTCCTCTCAGCAGGACCCTGTCCCAAACCTCCTGCCCTCAAAACTATGTAACCACTACAGTCTGTGTACTTTCCAGTGATACAAAAGTGCTCCAATCTGCCTTCCCAGTTAAAAAAAAAATAAATTATATTTATGCTTAAAAGGGAAGAAGGAGCAAGAGCAAGATCAAATTTTTCAAAAAACATCTTAAGTATCACTTTTAAAATCACTATTTTATAACTATTTAGTTCCTTTTCACTACTTGCTTTTGACATACAAATACAAATACTATTGATGAAAGTCAAACAGAAAATTATATCCCTCTGCATTAAGGACTTTAATCTAAAAAGACTTCAGAAAGCCAAATTAACTATCTTCCCTCATCAGATCTACCAGAGACAAGCTCTCAGGATCACAACTAGTAGGAAATTACACTGTGAAGTGGCATTTTCTTACTCTCTTTTGCTTGAATCTCATGCCCCAAAATATAATGAAAGCCATTTCAATCTATATTGACAAAATTACCTGCTAAGAAAACACAGACAGCATTGATGATCAAACTGCTGATAGAATTTATAGTGTATGTTCATATACTGATTTACCCACGATAAGTTATTGAACTGCTTCCTCCCATCACATTTTGAAAAATAATGAACTTTTCCAGGTATTTGACTATGAAAATGTTTTTCTCTAATACTGGACACAGAAACTGCCTGGAAGCCACCAACACATGTGCCTCTCTCAAATTTTGTTCTGATCTTGAAAGGGATCAGATTTTCCTGCCCTGTTAGAAAATTCCACATGGGTTCAGATTTGATTTCTGAGGGGCAAGATATCTTTCTTTCCCCTCAGTATCCTTATGCACCCCAGCATTAATTCATTCAGATACCTTCTCACACACGTACTATCTATGCACTACTGAACAAAGACACAAACCTGCAGAAACAACCTTGCTACAATGGCTAACTTTAAAACATGGATTTCTGATTATGCATGCATGTTTTGAAATTTGTTTAAATTCCCTTCTGGGCAGAGGTTCTTCAAATACAGTCAACATTTATTTCTCATTAATTAATGGGAGCTATTTTTTACTTCAATATTATTTGAATAGTAAATGTTGAAATGCATGTGAAATAAATTGCCTTACAAAGACACAGAAATTTCTGCTCTTCTTTCTAGTGCACTGAACAGAAATTTATTCTTGTTAACTGCGGCTTCCAAATGAGATACCTCACAACATAAAAAAAATTGGAGTAAATCACCATAGTAGATGGAGTACTGACATTGTCATGCCATATTCAGAGCTTCATGTTAAAAGCCCAATTCCTAGATCAAATTATATTTTTGAAGTACTTAATTGTTGTCATTATATTGCAAAGATTTCATACTGTTGTTTCCTTAGTGCAAGAGTTCCATACATACCTCCTTGATGTTTCTCATAGGCATCTCCTCCAAGCACTGACTCTTCCTTCTTCTCACAGTAGCCAACCAACCAATCCACTCTTCTATAACACTTTTCTTATTGGCTACTGGTTAAAGTCAGGTCTGCTCCTAATTTTTAATAATTACCCAGCTGCAACTCTTTAGGGGGTAAGGGTACTTTCTCTATTTTCTTATATTCTATCCCCCTACACTTAATCACTTTTCAACATAATTTTTTCTATTATTTTTCTACTTACAGAACCTTTCCTAACATCATAGGCTTTTCCCACTTTTTACCTTGGGGATGATAAAATCCTGATTCACTTCATCTGAAAGCCTTATTTTCAAGAAACAGATGATATTTCAGTAGACTACATCAGATCTAGGTTCCATTTGAATTACTTCATCTTCTTATATTTCAGTTAATTGTCTGAGGAGGAGGCAGTCCATCTTTCCAAATGACTCTCCAAGTTTCTGTTTGCCACTATGATCATCTAGCTGACCCCTCTAACACAGCTTGTAGATCCTGATCCTTCAACTGGTGTCTGAAGCCATTGGTGGCCTTTCCCATTCTCTCTCCAGCACTGCCACTGATAAAAGATGGAGTGTACCCACTTCCAATTGTTCCTTTCCTTTCCTTTCCCTTTCCTTTCCCTTTCCTCTCTGGCAGATGTTTCTGAACAATATTCTCTCATTTCCCCCTTATGGCATTCTCCATATCAACAGCTGTGTGCATGTTCTTTAGGCAGTCTCTGTTGAATGGAAGTTATTCAGCACATCAGAATCTGCTGGGAAAACAGGCAGCTATGAGAGTAGGACATGAGATGCCTTTATGCCAGAAGGCATGAATGGATCAACTGTTTCCTTTTTGATCTGTAAACAGCTACAGAGGTCCTGGACAATGTGTCTTTGCTAGACAAATGAAAGGAAACAAGGATGCTGTTCCTGATGGTTTCAGTGTCCTCAGACCTTTCCTCTCCCAGCAAGGAAATGCCACAAAGATGGAAAGTAAAATACCACATACCACTCATGCTAACAAATCCAGATAAACAAAGATAAGATCCAGCAAACTTCCACATCACATCATGAAACACAATCCAGAGGTGGGATCAGGATATAAAAAAATCATACACACATCTGTCCTGACATCAGTGTACTCCTTTCCTTTCAAGTTTAATATAAAATGTATTAAGAAACAGCAGTCATTATCAGAGGTTTTCTGGTGCCACCAGACAGCTTAATGCCATTTGGTATCATTATTCACTTAACAGAAACAGCAGAAAACATTTCTTTCATAAACCCCAGCAGTTCTGGGAAACATGCTGCTCTCAGAGCAGGAGCTCCAGCCCCCAGAGCACTGCAAAGTCAAGGTTAATGTCCTTCCAAAGCATTTAAGTGCTGCTGTTTGTAGCAACCTGACCTGAGCAACAAGGTAAGGCGCGCTGCCCCTGCTGCCTGGAGCTGGTGTTCCTTACAGCAGCCCAGCTGGTCTTTGTATTTATGACCAAAGCAAAACAGGTAACACAGCAATATTCCTGCTGCTGCTGCTGCTTGCACAGACTCCAGACCTTCTCTGCCTCTCACACTGCCCCCATGATGCAGGCTGAAGGTGGGCAAGGACACAGCTGGGACAGCTGGCCCCAAGTGACCAAAGGGATATTCTGTGACACATAACATGATGATCAGCCATAAAAACTGGGGGTTTGGACTTTCCAAGGTGCTGATGCTCAGAGACTGGTTGGGATCACTCTACCTCTGGCAGGTGCTGAGTAGCTGCCTTTACATCATTTGTGGGTTTACTTCACTTTTCTTCACTATTAAATAGTCTTTATCTCAACTCACAAGGTCTTCTTGCTTTTACTCTTCCAATTCTTATCCCACTGCAAGGAGCAGGAGGAGGGTGGGAAGGAGGGGCTGGTAGGTGCTTAGTTGCTGTCTGGGTTAAACCCACCACATAAGGTCTTGACTAAAAAGCTCTAATGTGAAATATTTGTGAAATGTGAAGTTATCGTGCTGCTTAAAATATATGCCTGTTACAGACTTAAACACTCATCACTTGCTGAAATGAAATAGCAGAAGTATGATATTCTCAAACTCTATGAAAACAAAGTATTTAATGCAACAGCAAGCTCATATGGGCATACTTAAGAATAAAAATATATTCTGTATTGTAAAGTACTTTCAGAATCCCCATCTTGCAGGGTTCAGAACCTGAATCCCCATCTTGCAGGGTTCAGAAACATCTCTGTGAATGGAAGCTGTTGTGCAGAGCACCTTTAGGAAGTGCTGCAGGTACTTTAAATAGATTTTAGTAATTAAACAACCAGGGACAAAACAGAGCAAGTCTCTTCCCGATAATACTGTAACTACTGATTCTGTTCCAGTGTTATGCAAATATGGGCTACAACTGTAAGTTGTAACTTTTCTGTGGAAAGAGGCTGCATGTCAACAGAAGTGTACATCCTATTCTTTATTTTACCTTTATTTTTGGAAGGGAAAAAAAGTCATTATAAAGGAGAGAACATTGGCTAGTATTTTGGACTTCTGCATTTCCTTAAATTCAGAAAAAACTAAAACTCCTCCAGCCTCCCTTGTTTTTTAGGTATCTTCTAAAATATTATTTTCTAGAATATTCAAATGGGAGACTAGACAAATCAACCTACTGAAGTTTCTTCTAACTGAAGTATTTTCTTTCAGATGAACTTTTCATCTTTTCATATGCCACTTTTCTACACAGAGGTGTTCTACGGCATCAGACCCCAAACAACGGAAGCACAAACTGCATCACCACTGCAAAAACTCTATGGAGTGAAAATAAAATGAAAACTAAAAAAAAAAGCTAATTTGACACAAGCAGCGCTCTGAAGCATAAGCACCAATACATAACAAAAGAGGAAATGAAACTGATTCCACAAAAATAGACATACAAAGCAGAAAAATGAAGCTGGCATATACAATAACCTGTGGTATATTACTATGAGAGCTACAAGCAAGATAACTGAACTCATACACAAAAGATTTTGAAATACAGATGATGATAAGCACAACTTTAAAAACTATGTCAAAAGTTATACCTAATCTTTATTAAATATAAAGCATTATCATGTATCAAGTCAAGAAATAGAAAACTACAGAAAATTAGGCTGGTCAAAAAAATTTCCACTTTTTTGCCGAAGCATAATGGTTTCTGGAAAGATTAAGAAAAGATTTTTCAGAGCCAAAACTGGACCTAGCTGTCAACTCGTGTCTGTAAAAGAGAATAGTATCTGGTGATCACAAAATGCAGCTGGGCTGTGTGATACACATGCTGAAACACTATCAGCTTGTCTAGAGTGGGCTGGATCATCTTTAAGAAGAGGAGAGTTGGCCTCTCATCCTGTTACAGACAAAAAAGGGATCTGAAATCTCAGAACTTTGAAGAATAAATAAGATGTTTATTTCCCAGCTCAAAATTAAGGCATACTACACCTCTACAGTAAAGGAGCCTTTACTCACAACTCTTCCCTGATGTTAAACAAAAGAACACATGCACATATACACAAGGAAAATGCCCACAGAGATATATAAATTTGCAGGAAACAGAATACAAACAAATTAAAGCAACAAGTCCCTGTGGTCCCATTTGGAAACACTGCACAGGAAATCCAAGTGGTAAGGTGAAGCTATTCTGACTAGGAATGCAAATAGAAGCTAAATAGAAAACAGTTTAATTGTAAGCTATTTTCAAATATTTAAGAATTCAAGAAGGGAGAAAGAAGACAACTTCATAATAAAACACTTGCTTTTCGTTAGCATTTTTGTGGAGTTTGTAAAATCTCTAGAGAATGTGTTGCCTGAATATGAAGTCACATTTTGAATACTGTGTAAGTAATAAGACATCTTCCCCTCCCTAGAAAACACCCAGATCCTTCACTATATTCCAGTTTTCCTTCACTGTTCTTCTCTTTCCTCTCTCCAGGCTATTCTATGATGGATTTGTCAGCAGCTCCAGCTCTTTTGTAAGAGACAACTCATTTCTGCAAAAAGAATTTTCTTCTCTTTGATTTATGCCAGGCATTTGAGTAAGATAAATCAAAAACTGTAAAAGATGAACCAATACAAAGCCAAGACTACACCTGGAGTTTTGCCAGCAAAAGTAGCATTGTTTAACAAAATTACCCCTAAGAAACATTACCACTGTGATGTTTATGTGCCCCTAGCTCCAAACATTAAAATGCCAATATTGGATGAAGCCACTCACCAGTGTGCTCTCTCTGTCTCTCAACAGATAAGCTCTGTGGTTTCTGTTGAGGGAGAGCACATACCCTTCCAGTGAGAGTCACCTCCAGATGTTTTCCATTTGTCCCCTCCTCCAACATGTGCTCTGTTGTCCCCAGACACGCTTCACTGTTCCACATCTTGGGGAAAAACTCACCCCCACCCCAAGCCCTGCCAAGGCTTTTACCAGCCCTGAAGCCCCTCTCCTGCAGCGAGGCAGAGACAGCAACATGAGGCAACGAGGTCACTTCAGTGGAGCCCTCCAGAGAAAACTTCCCTCTGTCTGCTTAATTCCTTTTTTACTCAACTTGTCCACATCACACATAGTTTTGTGTATCTGTCATAATTCTCCTTGGTGGTCTTTTCCAGGCTTAACAATCCTACTCTATTTGCTTTCTCCTTAAAACACAGCTGTCCCAAAACTGCCCTGCTTGCGTTGTCCAGTTCCAGCAAAGCCTTTCCAAGAAGGACTCTGGGGGGCACCTTGACAGATTACATAAGAGAGAGCAAAGAAAACAGTGACACCTCATGTAAAGGCATGCAAAGGAAGAAACATCCTTGACTCCCTCTGCTGTCACCTCCTCAAGTCCTTCAAAGTGTCAATTCAAAATCAGAGAAGGAGCAGGGCAGCCTGTCTATCATCTAGAAAAGCTGAGAACACACTAACACACTAGCAATATACCTGCTAGCTTCCTCTCCCAAATCCCTCTGGTGAGCATGAGCATCATTTATATCAAATAAAGATGGTAAAGTTTATACTAGATATAACAAATAAAGACAGGATTCAATGAGCAAGTAAAGACCCAGCCTGCCTGACATGGATATCCGTAGTTTGAATATATTGTGTTACAGACAGAAAATAATTTATTCTACACTTGCATTCATGTTTGGATACAACTGCTTTGTATAGTCGTAGAATAAATACCAAATTTCCCCTTATACTTGCAAGCAGATTTGTGTTTATTACCTTACAAGTTTGAAAGTCATTATGGATATTTGTAATATCCTTTGCTGCCTCTTGAACATACACTTCCTTAAAACCAGCCAGTTTTTTTTAAGTTATATTTAGTCAAAGATAAATGCAGCCTAAGTTAGAAAACTCATTTTCTTAGAAGAAGCCTAAAGAAGAATTCATCTTTAGTAGTGGGGGAGAAAAATTATAGGGGGAGATACCTATGCATGCATCAAAGCTTCACTTTAATAAGATAAAAGAAATAGGTATCAGGCTAAAGCCTGATAAAGAAAACTTAAGTGTGGAAGAATTTTGATTTTCTCTCCCAAGTTTTTTGTAACACACTTTTTTTCTTCCAAAAGAACTAAACTAAACCTGTAAGACCAGTTTATATACCTGTTGTGGCTGCAAGGGACAAAAAAATTTATGGCATGATTTGTAGATTGTCATGTTAATCACTTCTTCACTTCTTGTCTGCAATCAGTCAAGGCTGCTAACATTTACCTGAGCAATAACCATTGTTTTCAACAAGAAAAATTACTACCTTGTGCCCATTTTTCTTATTAAGTAGCATTTTACAAATTAAGGCTTTGATTCTACAAGTATGCACATTTTTGACAAGTTTATGTGTTTCCCTGCAAGCCAGTGAGGCTCTCAGCACACAAAGCACAGAGCACCTCACGCTTTGCAAAAGCTTAACTAAAAATTTAGGAATCAGTAACTAATAACATGAATCCAACTGCATGTTATTAGTAACATGGTAACCTGCTTATTAAAAGGTACTTAAAATGCTAACCCCATCTAGTTTACCAGAACAGTAGGTTTTTGAAATGTGGTTTTGTGATCAAATTCAAGAGATTTATCAGTCTGTCTGGAGAGGGAGAACAATAACAGACATAGCAGAAGATTAAAGAAGGATAACAGAAAACATAGGGAATGATGGATTTGAGAACTCTAATATTTAGGCCCTGCCCATATCTTCCTAAGTAATAAAAAACAAAATAGTAATCAATAGTCATTTTGAAATCTAGAGTACACAATAGGTTTATAGCTCACATCAATTCTAGAGAGAGCTTTATGATGCTTTTAGAGGCACAGAACAATAATTAGAATTGTCAAAATGCACCTCAGCATTGGTGCTTTGTTTTCCATTTGTCTTGGTTGTTAAGTTTGGCCATTAAGACAAAAAAGAACCCAAAACCAAACAAACAGAAAAACAAAATGCTTTAATGACCCCAATTCACCAACCCATAGCTGATTTTTCATTATGAGTTTTGAGATTAATATTTTACACACTAATTAAATAGTTTGGAAGAAAACCATCTCCAGGGGACCATTAATTAATTACAGACATATTGTTTATTAATGCATATTTTTCTTTTCCAAAACTGTGCAGCAAGAGTGGACATAATTTACTCCCTTTTCTTATAAACTTAAATTAATAATAAATCTGCTTTACCGCACTCTTGGTTATTGCCCAGTTTTAAATCATCCTCCACCTTGATCAAGCAGGACCCTAAGGGTACCATTTTCTAGCATAATGAGCACAATCTTTTGAACTATTCTACTGAAGAAATCCGGTGCTCAGGACAGAGCTTCATGAACCAGTTTGCAAGATGCACATCATCCTGCTATTACAAAACAGCAGCAATTCCTAAAATGCAAGCCAATATAAGGCAGTTCACCTCTTAAAGGGTAAACTAAAAAAAGAAAGGACTAAAGTAGTAAATTATGTGATCATGCACTAGTCTTAGACAGAAAAACAAAATAAAAGTATGCTGCTTTTTCAAAAGTAGAGGTTGATCAGTGGTGCTTTGTTGATGTTGACAGCAGCTTTATGCATAAGCAAAGAACTTACAGGCACAACACAGCCATTCAAATTAAGAATACAGTCCTACCATCATCAGCTCATAGACCCTTTCCTAGAAATCAAGCATTAGACCACAAAGTGTTAAAGCCAAAATTACAGCTGGGAGTCCTGTTGACAGCTGGTACAATGCAATGAGTAATTCTGGCTAGACTCGGGTTCCCCAGCTTTTTTTTCCACAGGATATTTCTTAATGCTAATGCCAATTCCAGAACTGGAAACATTTCAGGAACAAGTCTATAAGCAAAGCAATTCACCATAAGAAGCACTTCAGGGCCACACTTCAGATCAAGAACTGAGAGGCTTCAAATAACCTGCATTTGCTCCACACAACTCCATATAAAGTTAGAAACATATCTAAGGAAGAATTAAATGTGAAAACCGAGGTAAAAAAGTGCACACAGCAGCAGTAAGTGGGATGGGATATTCCCCCTTCCCCTAGGTTTATGGAGGAAGAACTACATATTAAAAAAAGTATCTCCCTTCCCACCCTACTGCCTAGACCCACTACTAACCAGAAAAATGTTTTTCTCTTTTCACTTCAGCCTCCCCAGTGTCCTTTACAAAGGGAATACTCAAGACATGGTGCAGAATTCCCTTTATTTGACAAAACCTATTTTTGCTCTGGTGCTTTTGGCAGCAAATGTTTCCTCTTTCCAGATAAATCAATCTGGAGCCTCAAAATGACTGACTTTGCTACGAAGGGATAATTCCAGGCAAAAGTTACTTTATTTCTTTTGGAAGCATGTGGCTCTTTTAAAGGTTCATAAATACAGGTGATTTCCATGGATAGGTTATTCCCCCAGAGCCTCTTGTTTTTGAAACTGACCTCATGGAGGAGCAGGCAGAAGAGAAGCTTAAATACACATCTTATGCATGTTAATAAAAACAAGCAGCACAAGAGCCCCCTTTTTTGTAATTCCTCATGGAAACACTTGATAAGAGGTAAAACTACAGATTCCTGTAAGAGGAAAAAAAATTCAAACCTCAGCAATAAGTACTGTGTTGCTTGCTCTGGAGTACCAAGTGTTGGGATTTGGGGAAGGAAAGAAACAGAAGGACTATTCCAGGGGTGTCTTTGGCAGATGAGCAGTGGATAGGAATGAGTTTCTAAAGGTAAATATTTTATTACAGCTGTTTCTAGAGAATCTCCACAATTATATTTCTTCTAAGTTTTAATGAGCAAGAGGTTTGAAACAGTGTCTCACACAGTCTTCATAGTACTGGGCCTCAATCATTTGCAATGTACCATATGGAGTCACAGATGAAGCAAATCACTTGTCCTTACAGAAACAATTAAAATATTGTAGGTGATCACATATGGAAAAACTAACAATAAATCAATTGCATGTGACACAAGCTATGCAAAAAGCTTCCAAAAAATGCAGAAAGAAAGCAGCCTGTAAAAAAGTTCACGAGTCACAGGATGGTGGAGATTGGAAGGCTCCTCTGCAGGTCATCTGGTCCAACCCATCTGCTCAAGCAGGGCCACCTAAATCACAGTGCACAGGATGGGCAGGTTGTCCAGATGGCTCCTCCACAGATGGTGACTCCACAACCTTAATGGGAAATTTCTCTTTCTCCTAGGTCACTCTCCCAGTAAAAATACATTTCCTGATCTTCAGAGGTTTTCAGTTCCCTGTCTCAGTTTATGCCCCTGGTCCTATCACGTGGCACCACCTCAGAAGAGCCTGACTTTGTCTTCCATACATCCTCACTTCATTGGTAAGATCCCCCACTGCTCCTTCTCTTCTCCAGGCTGAACAGTCCCAGTTCTCCTCATTCCTCACAGGAGATTCTTCCCTTAACCACTTCAGTGGCTCTTCTTCATGTCTCTCTGGCACTGAGGAGCCCAGAACTACCTGTACAGGAGGTGTGGCCTCCTCAGTGCTGCGTGGAAGGGAGGGACCACCTCCCCTTCACCTGTTGGCATCACTCCTCCCAGTGCACCCCAGGATACCAGCACCCACCCTCACAGCAAGGGCACGGTACAAGCTCACATCCAACTTCATGTCCACCAGGACCCCCAGGTTCTTTTCTGCAAAGCTGGTCAGTTCCCAACATAATAGGTTTTAATAAACAGTGCGGTCTGAACTTGGAAACTGAGCCTCTTTTTGAACTCCAGGAAAAATTCCATCCTGTACCCAGCTAAATTCCATCCTGTACCCAGCTCAAGGCCGTGGTGAGTGACACAGGGTTCATTCTGGAAGTTGTTATCTCTCACACCATGGCTCATACTGTTAGTGACACACATGAGTGCAAGTTACGTGGTCCTGAGGCAGAATGGTGGTGAGGTTGTGAATGATGGCAGTTTAATCAAATTTCTTCCTGATTAATTATCTATTTGAAATCTTGAAGAAGGCTAAGAAGCCTTCTCAGGCTTCTTAGATTGTAACTAATATGTTCCAACTGAATATCTCATATTCTTTGAGATATCTATGTTCTTTGGCACAAGGAAAAAGAATTACATTTTCCATTTTTCACCTTCCTCTCCAAGAGGCCTTCTCTCTGATTTTTCACAAGCAATAGAAATTGAACAAGGAAGATAGCCATGGCATTCTCCCAAATCTTAAAAAATAAAAGTAAACCAAATTCACACAGGCTTCCAAGATAAGGATCCACTCACAGTAGAATATCTGCTCTGAAGTCTTGCATCACCACTGAACCCCAGAGGCCTCTTGAAATCACCTCCTCAGCAGTGAGTATCAAATATGCTCATGAGCTCTGCTCAGTCCCAGGGGACTGGGCTCACACTGGTGCCCTCTCTGAAGCTTAACTGACAATACCAAAATGGAACATCACTTTGACTGTAAAAGTCTGCACCATTTCTGCCCCTCCTGTGGGTGAATGAAATAATTAGTGCTGGGAATAAACCTACTAGAGCATCCCATTTAAAACACTGTCAAAATTAATGCGTAAGACAGAACTTTAATAAATTAATTCTTGTGTTCCATGACAGTACTTGTTCAAATATGACAGAATTTTCTTTCATAACTTTTTTTTGCTTTTGAAGGAACATTTTATTGAATATCATGGTTTTGTGTTGTTGAATATAATCATAAATATAGTTTGAGCCCATTGTCTACGTCCATATAAAATGCATGTCTAAGCATTCTCTCCACACCACTGAAAAAAAACTGTTCTTAAGATATAAAAAAAAATATATGCAGTCTAACTCATAACTTCTTAGATACTGCAAACTTACTTTCAAAGATAAAAATACCATTTTCTTCCTGATTTGAACAGAAAAATGTCCTGAAGTGCTACAGCATATCTTTTTCAAGGGAAAGCAAATTAGGCATTTCCCTTCATCTTCTCTGAGCTTCTGTCATGATTTGATGACGGCCAGACAAATCAAATTTAAATGAGCCATACCAGAGTAATAACTAAACAAATGGAAAAAAAACTACCACTCAAGTATTTCTCCAGATGTTGTCCTCTAGTTTCTGGAATTTTGTGCATCTCCAAGGTCATCAGGAGATGCCTCTAACAAACATCCTGTTTGTATCTGGCTTCTCTCTGTGCATGAAAAGCTAAAATAAATCATCACTGCTTTTGTTCTTTATTTTTTTAAACAAAAAAACTATTTTCCCTCCAAACCAAGTGAATCTACAGTCATGAGAGACTTCCCACATCTGAACAAGCCAGGACACGGTAAGAATGATAATGAATTTGACAAATGGAACTTGTATCGTTGTTTGCATGGATAAGCTAAAAAACCTTTTTCTGAGGAAGCATGGATTGCTATTTTTTAACTGCAAAACTGCATCAGTAATTGGCATGGACAAAGGAGAGCAGGTTGGAGATCATTTAATAAATCTGTTTAGAAGGCCAGTAAATAAATGAGAGTTACCAACCCACACTTTGTGTGGCTTCTGCCAGCGTCTGCCAGTGCCAGCATCCCGCAGGTGCTGCCTTCCCTCCCTGCCCACTCCACTCAGGACAGGGCTCCCACCCTGGCTGAGCTTCCCTGCAGCTGACTCAACATCTGGCAAGGACTTCAGAACATCCTGGTCACCACGGACAAGGTGACAACACCAGCTAAAGAACAGGACAAACAGCATAAAGGCATACAGTGAATGTAGATAACTACACCGAGACTAAGCTGTAAACGAAAAGAGGCACAAACAGGAAAGAAAAAAGAGGAAATCAAAGAAGCATATCTGTGCCTAAGAGCTAACCAACAGCTATGGGCACTGCACTTGAACTGTGATGCAGCTTTTGTCACCATAGTGGTTAAAAGGAAATAACTAAAAAGAAACCAGAAATTGTTATAAGGAGACCACCAATTACAAAAGATAAAGAAAAGGATGGGCATACTGATCCCATAGGAGGACGGGATAGATGTGTGCATAGGTAGTTTTCCAAAAAAGGAAAAAAGATAAAACAACCAAAATTAATAGAACAACTTCCAAAAAAGTAACAAGTGAAGATCTTGTTTCTCAGTCAGAAAGCAACAATAACTTTTAGTGGAGAGATAAAGATAAAAATAATTCATGATCAAGCTCTCTACAAATTTCCAAATATTCTCCTTCTAACAATCCAGAAAGGAAAAATCCTTCATCTGTAGAAACAGTATTTAAGAAAAGTAAGCCAAAATATGCATCCTCTGCACTGCTTCTTACAACATACTCGGCATAATGAAAAGTCTTCCAGATCTCAAAGCTGAAGGGCATATCTGACCTAACTGATCACAGCAAGTGACCTCAGACAAATTCCTTCAGTGTTGAAGTTTCAAGACAGACGACAGAAAACAAGTCCAAGAACAGCACAAAGCCCCCCTCAGGTGCAGTTTCAGGGTCACCATGCCTGAGTCCCAGTGTGCATCTCAGTGGAGGAAAAGGAAGGTAAAGATCCATTTTAAAAAATGGTGCTGAGTGTGATTGTGTACAATAATAATCCACTGGCAACAAGAAGTTTACCCTCCCTAAACAAACAGGAAGATGCCTCAAACACATATGTATGGAAGAACACCTTTTTGCACATGTGAGCTATCAAAGAAGTTCACGTACAAAGAAAAGCCCAGTTGAGTACATGGCAATAAGAAAAATATTGTAAGCCACTGGATTTCCTGGGTTGGCACATCAGTGAACATTTTCCAAAGCTAGTAATGTTTTTATTTCTCAATACTTAGGAAGGTGAACACCTAGATTCTACTGAAAAACTTAATTCAAGTGGAGTAATAACCTCAGAGGGCCCCAAACAAAATCAATTCCAGCTATTACTTAGAATTGGTTATAATGCATTATGTGTTCTCTCAACAGTCCTGCTTCCATCATTTATCATTGCTTTCAGCAGCATTCACACTTTTTTTTTACTTAATAAATTACTGCCAATATTTCATACTTAAATAACTTCTAATATTCAAGTTTGAATTTTTAAACCTGATAAGGAGAATTTCCATGCCTGAAATGAACATAAGAAGTAGTACTAGCAGGACTCTGACTCAACTGGCTTAGAAGTAGAAAAGTTTGCTGGAAGGGGGAAAAGATAAATTCCAGAATATATAGAAAAATAGGTGTAAGGCAATAACAATTTCTTTAAGCCTTAATATAATCAAAATGACATTGTTTCGTGTACATAAAATCCATTTTGTTTGAATAAGCCTGTAATCTCTTTTTTCTTATCCCTTCCAAATAATTAACAAGAGGTGTCAATTGACTCAGAACTTTGATTACTGTGGATGAGGTCCTGCAAATATATGGCCTGTCAGCAATATGTGACATACAGCAGATGAGGCAGCATACATGCAGAATTTCTCAGGAAAGTTAAAATGTAGACTGATAATTTTCATTTAGATCTCTTCATAAGAAAAAGATTTAGATCTAGTCATATATCTGTTTGTAGTGTGGCTTGGAAGAAAAAATGAAGAAAAGCAATAATGTCTAAGTACAAAGTAGATGGAAGACACAGACCATCAAGGAAGTGATATGATTATTTCTAGCCTCACAATCAGGAGATTGGCCACAAGGCCAAGAACAAGAAGATATGGATCCCATACATAGCATATTGTGCTTTGTTACTCTATTTAATCTATCAATAAATTACTATATCCCGTATGTCCCAAGAAAATAAACAGCAGGACTTACGTGTAAGCATACTTGATCAAAATAATAACAGCCTACATTCAGACTCCACATTCCTGGAATGCATACACCCTCTGATCTGATGAGCAGAAACATCCCAAAATACACATGCACCAGTGAGAGAAGTAGGCCTGGAAATTCATCTTCATTTTGCAGTGTTTCTCTGATAGCAAAAACATTTGCCTCCAGATCACAACAGAGCTATATATGGCAGCATTTTGGCCAAATCCTCACCAGCCACTGCTGCAGACATGGATTCAGACCAAGTTCTGCTCCTTTGCTCCATCCATTTTCAAAGAAAAGTTAAGCAAAGGACACAGGCATATCAACTGGTCACAAGAACCCTTCTTCCATCCAGTTTCTACAGAAGAAAAGGCAGAGAAAAGGGAGAGTAAGCAGGTTCACACGTGACTTAACCACTTATGTCATGAAAACACTACGCACTTTCTAAAAGGTAACAGGATGTACTCCCACCAAACACACCAGGCAGCAGAACACACAACAGAACACATGGATGGCCCAGGCAAAAATTCAAGCCACTGCCACTCCACAGATGTAAGGGATGTGCCAAGATTAAAGCTCTTCTTCAGCTACAAAAGAAGGTTCTCAAACTTTCATCTCCTAAAGGCCAGGTCTATCCCCCAACAATGACAATGCCTGTACTGAATGGGTAGAGTCACTGCCAAATAAATTTCAAAAACTTCTACATGGTCTCAGGTTTTGCTTCAAAGCTTTGAAATTGGCAAAACAAAGCAGATATTTCATGGTCAGTTTTTCTTTTCACTTTTCTCCTGCCACTTCAGTTGCTTACCAGCTTGCATTGTGGTCCCCTAGATCTGTTTCTGAAGTGTTTCACACTTTCCAGAACCTGATTTATTTCCATGTGCAACATAGCACAGGTAAGTGACAGGAATCCGTGATCACCATATAAATATTAGAAATTCTCTAAGAAATTGTGCAAGGCTGCCCATGAGTTGGGCTTTTTTAAGCCACCAGAAGTTTCACAAACCAGGGTTTTTACAAAACAATGTCCCTTCAGTCCCACAGAAGGCACATCTGTCCCACAGTTGATGCAGTAAGAAGTTTTAGCAGAATGGCAATATTTGCTCTCTTCCATTGATACCCTTCATTCTCAGACTCACCTGAAGCACAATTGCTAATAATATTACCAATCTAGAGAAAACAATCTTTCCCTTAAAGCATATAAGAACAACTTTCTAAGGCCTGAAATGCTGGCACTATTCTGCTACAGATGCACATACATTAGCATCACACACCAGTCCTAAGAGCTAAGACAAAATTCGGATTCATATTTTGTTGGAATGGCCTCAAAGAGATGCAGAGACCAGTAAATGTCTTGGGCAAGCTGATGTCTAAGCCATCTGCTGCTAGGGAACCACTGGACCAACACCAGATCCTCAGAAGTGTGAGAGAACAGTACTGGGGAACAGAAGACATAGAATCAGGAGTGGTAGGAACACAAACCATCTCCTGGGAAATCTCTGTCATGTACAGGCTCAGGAGACAACATCATCCCCACCCATCTTCCCTCCCAAAGGTGGCAGTCTGGAGAGATCTTTATCAGACACACAAAGACCTTTCTAACCCAAGAGGGTGGTCCTCCTGCATCAGATTACATTATCAAGCCCTTACCTCTTTCTTGTCACCATGAAAATATTTGCCTGTGTCATGCATCAAGTAACACTTCAAAAGCAGCAACTTCCAATACTGAGTTGTCTTCTGCCTGGAATTATGTTTCCTCTCACTTGTTCTGCAACAATACATCTGAGCAAACACATTTTTCAGGCACTTGAACCACCTTTGTACACATTTGGCAAAGTAACCTAACTACCAGATGAAGTTTTTCTGACCCAGTTCCCTGATATTATTTAGAAAATGCTTTGACACCTATATTTCTGGCATTTTTTTTCCAAATTCAGTTTTAAGGGGTTTTTATCTTTCTGTCATACATGCACTTCTCTCTCAAGCTACTAACTAGAAAAAAAATAGTAAAAAAATGCAGAAGTTATTTAGTGTATTATGTGCCACCTGCATTATGGCATTCAAATGCCTCTTGTTCATGCTTTACAAAGCTTTGCTTTTTTCCAACTACACCCTTTCCTTTAACTGTTCAAAGTCAAAATAATCTCTATGCAAAAGTTCTGGTTCAGAGATGGGTGTCCTTTAAACCAAGACATTTTTCATGCCAACATCCCACAGAGGGAGTAGCCTTTTTATTTGGGGTGAGAGAGACTGTGAGAGCAAGCACATTACAGAATCAAGAAGTAACTTGGCAGAACTCCCTCCCCTTTCACACACTTCCACTTCAAACACACAGAAGTTGTTCCATGAGTGAAATAAATGAAATTTGGCTTCCTCAGAGTTGGAGACTCTACATATAGTAAGGAGTAGATGAGTATTAAGGATTTTGCTGAAGTCAGAGTATTCATAACACCTCCAACTGCATTCTCATATGCTCACAAGAACTTGCATTTCAGCTTTTCCATCAGAGGAGATTCTTATCTCTACCCCTCAGCCAGCTCACATGCTTTTCCAGCAAGCATCCAGGCATCTAGTGTCAGCCAGTTTCAAAGTTACTGGGTGAAGTCAGACAGCATTACACATGCAGCAGGCACAATCACAGCACCCCAATCTCCTAAGAAAGGTGGCTTTTAAAAAAAGGTGCTCTTGGTATCAGTAAAAATTAACATTAAAATACGGCTAAACAATAGCAAAAAAACTTACTATAAGAAGCATTAATCAACAAAAAATCATGTTTATTTTGAGTCTGAAGATTATTTTCTTTTGATTTCATTGTGACATTGATGTTAATTTATTTAGTGTGCGCACATATGACTGAAGGTCTTAAAACATGATTTAAGGGCACAGAGAAACCAGCAACAGAAGGACAAGAACAACAGCTTGCAACTGCTGACAATAATTTAGAAATAAATCATAATAGCAAGCAGCCAACCAAAGCAGTAGGTTACCACCAGCCTTGAGATGAGTTTAGTCACAACATCAACACTGGCGGTTATTTCAAAAAATATGCTACAATTCAGCCACTTGTTATTGGCCTTGATCACATTGTAATGAAAAATAAATTGGTTCCATCATTATATGGCAGAGTGGACTTGTTACACCAGTGGTCCAAATACATCAAAGCAATCCTGCATAGTTGGAAATTATTAATCTAAACTTTGACAAACTACTGAAACACAAACAAAATGTTCACTCAAGGAACACTTATTTGTTTTTAGACTGCTCTTTTCATGTAGTGCTGCTCCTCAGAGGTGTTCATTTTCTATCATGATATTCAGTGTAGATAATCAGAGCTGCACCTAAAACAACAAAACAGATGCTAACTGTGCCAGAGCCTACACTCAGAGTGTGAAACTGAGGCTGCTTTGAAAAACAGGGCACCTACTTTGTGGGGGGAGGGTGGCTCACAGCTTGCCGTTTTCAGAGAATAGATGAGGTACATTTAAGGACACAAGGAAAAGGTGCCTTACTCAAAAAACTTTGAAAACAGGCAAGAACAGCCCCCCTCTCCCATGATACTCCATGACAGAGGAAACCAAACCACAAACCACTGAAAACACTGAGAACCTTCCCAGTGATTTCAGCACGTACTGACACAGGCCTATGTTTCAGTTCCCACAATGTGACCAGTATGACAGAGAGGAAGAGGCTAAAGGTTAAAAGGAAAAAACAAAACCACACAATTACTGCTTTAAATGAAAGAAGTGTAGAAGAAGAAATGTTGAAGAAGTGGTCCCTATCCACTCCTTTATTCATATGAGTTTCTGGAAGATGTCACAACATCTTAGGAAGGTGAGCACTAGGCTTTAGGCTACCACTAAATCCATTAAATGGATTAATTCAGTGTTCTCTCCTAGAGCAAAGCAAAGACTGGCATCACTTACAGAAAACTGGGATATTTTTCATTTAAAATTTAATCAAAGTAACACAAGAGCAGGTATTAAAAAGTGAGAAATCTTACACTATTCCTTCGTGCTATTGTTGTGCTCCCACCTTATGGATAGGACTAAATGCAGCAGTAAGATCCCTACAATTCTACAAAAAAAAATATTTCCTAACACATAACTTAATCACAGGATTCATTGCTCATGATTCTTTTGGTCCTAATTTACTGGAAAGATATATTTCATAACCAAGAGAAAGCAATTATGTGGTACACTTGTCTATCATGTCTGACATCTTCATTTTTTGTAGTTTCGCTTCAAAGACAGACAACTTCCTGCAGTGTTATACATTTTTCAGCTACTGCAAGCAATTAAAGGAGGTAGAATTAAGAACCATTGAAGTGCTCAATTTATTCCCCTCAGTTCCTGAGAGACAAACAAGTAAGCACCTTATGTAGCACCTACAATACACAGAATAAAGCGACACCCTATACAGCTGCAAATGCAGACCTTGCAGCTTTAGAAGGGTCATCTTCCTCTTCATGCCACTTTCCCTCCTCCATCAGAAGTTTCAGGTCCCTGCTGGCCAGCTTCTGCTCCTGGTGTTCTGGTCACAACTTGAAAGGCTAAAACACGAGTCCTCCACCTCCACCTGTCAAGAGCATAAAGTCCCCCTGCAAGTTCATTGCTCCTTGTTCAAGCACTGCTTCACAGGTCAACTCCCTTCAGGAAAGGGGAAACACAGGCTGAGAAGAGATACACAGCATCTGTCAGCAACATAAAAGAGCATCTTTCCCCTAACCATACAAGGAGAATGTGCTGTTTGAAATTTCTGTTTCAATAGTTGACCATTTCATTTTTTGTAGTAGGAAGCACAAAGCTGACAGCTTTGGCTGGCTTGGAAAACTTCTTCCTCTCTATTCTATCCTTATCTGATATTCTCACTTATTGTCATCTTAAGTTTCTTCATAACCGTTTCCCTGTTACAGCAATACTACATACACAAGCCAGAAGACAAGACTGCTTTTTTTAATATCAAATGGTCTTAGTAGTGTTTTTCAGGATGGCCTCCTAAGACCAATATGTGCACCCACTCCTCTGCTCACAGATTCTGTCTTCCTCAGAAGTAGGTGTTATTAAATCAGGTACATTATTGTTTATTAAGTAGGTGTTATTAAATCAGGTACATTATTGAACGTCTGTTTCATCTTCTGATTTGAAGGATGTTTGAAAAGAAATGAATTAAGTGATGCCTGGTACAGCTCATTCTCTGATTCACACTTTAGGGCTAGAAAATCACTAAGATTTTGTGTAGAATTTGAAGGGATAATAAGTACAACATAGAATCTCAACACACTTTTCTTTCTTCTAAGAAATGACACCTAAAACTATGGAACCAGTTGATGCAAATGTCACATCAAGTTCTTCCATATTTACAGGTAATGGAAGAAAAATCTTTTGTGTACCCTTCCCACTAGATGTCCCTTACTGCCTCTGCAGTAGCTCATTGAAACAATCTGTCAGATTCCATTAAAAACATATTTGAAAGATTATTTCTCCCCCAGCTCCCATGAATTTAAACAAAAATTTGCTCAAGTTGTCTCCTGTTAAAGCAGAACACCAGGTTTAAAGAAAATAAATGCAACCTGCAGATAAACAATCCTGGCGAAGGGAAGGGGACAGAAGAATTGCCATGTTCATATGACAGTGTTTTTTAAGAGATCCTTCTAAATTCTGAGTCACATTTAATATGAGGTATTGCCACTTACTGAGCAGGTTATAGCACAGATATACCACTGCAGCCTTCAGAAGAAAATACTGAACAGAACCAGACCAGATTTGTAAAACAAGGATTCAGAGTTTACTAAGCACGTATCTGCATGTATTTGCACAGGTGTAACTTTTAGGGTGGAATCAAGTTCCATGAGAGTTACAAGAGAAATAAAATAGTCAGGACCACTGCGCAATGCAACAGAGTTCCTGAAAAGAGAGCCCGACCCCGTGACCTTCACTGCAGACCTGAGACGGGTCAAGGTGAGTTACAGCTTTTGCAATGCATGTCAGAAAATGACAAAACATTTCTCTGGTTACTGCTGTATTTGAGCATCAGTGTGATCTGTTTAGAAAGAGATGGAGTCTGATTTGATCCAGAATCCAGGACATTACATCATCATTTATTTATTCTAGAATCTGGCATTACACAACAGCTATCTCACTCCATTCAGCCAAGAATTTAAGCTTGCAGGCAATGAAGAAGAAACGCCAGAAGCACAACATCAACACATGAAAATACTTCCATTTGCTTCCAGCTATGGTGGCAGTACAAGGCAAGCATTGACTTCAATATGACCAGTCATCACAGCAAGGCCTACACCTCTTCCTGCATAAACTTGCTCTGTGGGATGACTTGCACTGACCTGGAGCTCTCAAGCACAAATCGTGAGCAGCATATTTTACAAGTTAACTTGCAAATCATATCACAGACAGGTCAAGACCCCAAACTGATTAGACTGAATAATCAAGCATCAGCTTTACCAATAGACTAGATGTTGGTTTTGTGCTGTTGGGTTGGGTTTCTTTTTAATTTAATAATAAGCATCTCTCTCAGTTGACATTCAGCAAGAAGCCAGTGCAGCAGCACTTTACATAAGGTATTCTCTCAGGAGGGATGTTTTTTTCCCTGCCTGTTACAGTACAGGCCTACAGTTACAGGAATTATCATGGGCAAAGTTCTGTGAAATACTTTCTCTGCATGCAACGTTTCTCAGCACTGAACAGTTCTAAATGGTCACTTTTCTTGAAACACCCAGCTGTATTACATTAAAAAAAAAAACCCTAAGTGTTCCATGCAGACCCTTTGACTAACACATTGTTCTGGTAGTTATTCAGAAAATTAAAATATGTTTGAGCAATATGCATGTATTAATTCACATGGACATCATAACACTACTATCTGTGGGTTTCTTCTAGCACCAGTGAGACATATTAAAGGCATACCTGGACTATGTAAGGTACAAAGACATTTAACCTACCTCATCAAAGCTGCTATCTTCCTTCTTCAAGGCTTTAAAATAAAAAGAAAAAATAAATTATTATCTGTACTGCATTTCAATAAACATAAACCACTAGAAAAGAAAAAAAAACAGGGCATCATTTTCCTGTTATAATAGGAAAGAACAGGCTGGCGTGAATAACAATTTTATACTCAGAATCTGAATCTGTAAATGGAATGTAGAACA
The DNA here is from genome assembly GCA_039654755.1 of Calcarius lapponicus. Taxonomy (NCBI): domain Eukaryota; kingdom Metazoa; phylum Chordata; class Aves; order Passeriformes; family Fringillidae; genus Calcarius; species Calcarius lapponicus. The sequence continues at coordinate 25,177,396 of CM077464.1, forward strand.
GCACAGAGAGTTACTAAGAAAGTAAATTTACATATTTATGAAAAAGTCCTCTCAGGTTAAAGAAAATAAGAGTTTGTAAAGGTGGGTTTGGGTTTTTATTTAAATTCCTAGTGAGTGTGAAAACCTTTTATGGAGAGCTTGACTGAACTTCAAAAAGGAAAAGTATAGCAAACACCTAACCATGTATTCAGTTTTTCAAGTACTAACTCTTTATGAAATAGTATGCATTGTAACATGCCTTTTTCCTTTTTCTTTTCTTTTTTAATTTTTAGTATGACTTGCACTAAAGCAGAAGAGATTTCTTTCTTACACTGTTAACAAGCAATGAATCAACAAACATAGGAGAGAAAAACAGTGCAGAAAATATGTGAACATGTAAGAAAATGAAGACACGAATAGTTCTGCAGTTGTAGCAAAGATTAAGCTGATGGAAAGTTTTCCTTTAGCATACTGGATTTCTTTATTGAAATATGAACAAAACTAATTTTTCCAAATCTGCACTGAACTGTGCCAGTCCAAAGGTACGGGACTGGTTCTTTTTCTCAGCCAGACCCACGAGGGACTGCACTCCGTGTGCTGCACGCCGTGACCTGAAAGTGCTCTCTGTTTCCCTCTCCTGAAGAGCTAAAATTAGATAAACCATTGCATTGGTGATGGCACTGCTTCTTTTCAGTTTAAACCATGGAGGTTTTCAGTTTGAGGGAGGTCATCTGAACAGCCATGCAGCCCATGCAGTGCTGAACCAGAAGGGTCCCTCCTCATCATTTAAGCAGCATAATGTTTCTTACACTGCTGCATATTTCTGCAGGAGATAAATATTTAAGCACCTAGCATGGCTGAGGATCTAGACTCCAGTTGTTCTTTTACTCTTTTAGATGCTCCTTCTGTCTTTAAATCACCAGTAATTTCTAAACATCTTTCAAATCTTGTCTTCAGGAGCAACTGCATTACCAGCTTCAAAAACAAAAACAACCAGAAAAAAACCCCATCAAAACACACATACACAAAAAACCCCCAAAAAAACCAACCAAACAAAAAAACCCTGAAAATCCCAAAAACAAACAAACAAACAAAACCCAAACAACCCACAGCAAAAATAAAAACCAAACCAAACCAAATAATAAAATAAAAGCAAACAAAAAACCCACAAGAAACGAACGAAAACAAAACAAAACAAAAGCAATGCCAAAACTGTAGAAGTTGTATCAGAGGTGGTACAGAGTACCACCTGTGCAAATGGCGCTGCACCTCCAGAATCTCCACCATAGGCAGCAAGGCACAAATCCCAGTTATCTTTGTACAGAAAAGCAGGGAATGTCCAGCCTTCCTTTGCTTTTAAACTCCCATTTCTTTAGGACATGAAATATGGCTTCCCTCAAACCTTTGAAGATCACTGCTTTACAGTTACTCATCTAGATTTCATGCTCAGTGAAAAAAACAATGAAACAAACCCTGATTTTGCTGAGGAGATCTGAGGCACACATTGTACATTTTGATAGTTCAATATATTTTTATGGTTTTGAAGGGTGATCAAAACATTCTCAGACTGCAAATCCCAAGTACTCAGAACTATGAGTCAGGAATGAGAAAGGAAGGAACGAAAAAAGGAAGGAACGAGAAAAGGAAGGAGAAGGAAAGAGAGAGAAGGAGAACCCCCAACCTGTGGAACACTTTTTTAAAAACACATTTTAATCTTCCCAATAACCATTCAGGTCACAATGACATACAAGCTATAAATTAGTAAATTACACACCTTAAGCTGTGCTGACAAGCTCTTCTCCCTTACCAAAACAGAAGATTTTCACGTGACCAGAACACTACAGGAATAGCCAAACAGATAGCTAAACAAAATTCACAGTGTAACAGAACAAGAAGAAATGGGAATATGTGGTCCATTGCATATATTTGGCTTATCTTTAGCTTCTACCTTTGACTAAAAGAGGGCTTTTAACAATCACAAAAAGAGTATGAGAGTTCTGGCCACTCATTTAATGGGATTCTGTTTAATAATGATATCAGTCTCAACCAATTCACTGCATGGCATCTCCCAAAGAAGACACCAAAGCAGCATATTTTATAGAACAAACTATATTAAAAATACCTTTTTCTCCTTGATGCAATCTTTTCCTTTTTAAACTCTTAAAAAAATTCTACCGAACTTAAGGAAAAAATGAACTGTTTACAAATGAAGTTCTCATTATCTCAGGTATGTGAGCTATGTGGATGTACATCAGAGCAGATTAGTGGAGATAACCTTTGTATCAGTGAGGAGCTAGTAACAAAGCCCAGGGATGCTCAGAAAGGCCACAGATTGCTTTTAGCACACTGTGATAAATCTCAGCCATGTTTTCTCTCTTTCTTTCTTTCTTCCTTTCCTCCTTCCTTTCTTTGTAATCTGGTGTTAGTTTTTGACTAAAGAAACTCATAAGAAAACAGAAGTTAAATGGCCTGAGCTGAAGTGATCTCACACGTGATTCTGGTGCTATATGAGCTTCAACAAATGCATAGCTAAGAACTCTTCACATAATTAAGAGATGACTAATGCTTTTATTAAATTATTCACTAATAATTTAATTACATAACTATCAAAGGGCAAAACTAAGAACCAAACCTAATAAAGGTTTAAATCCTAAATTAAACAGTGAGTCAACTGAATTTCTAAGAGTTGCTTAACATGTAGTTATGATGTGTTCACTTGTATGGTCAACACAGTTTGCAAGCAAGGAAGCAAATTTTTTAAACTAACATGGATGTTCATATAAAAATGAATAGGCTGGCAGAAACTTACAAATGAAAAGAATTATGCATATTTTTTCAGATTCTTAGCAATATTAGTTCTTTATGATAATTTTTAAGAGAGACACGCCTGGAAACACCAGAAAATTTCTGCCAGGAGAAAGGGTACCGAAGCTACAAAGGTAGTTCATTTCTCTAGAGCTGGAAGCATACAAGTTCTGCAGCAAAGAGCCACCCTGCAGCACCACAGACCACACACATTTCCCCCAGCACACCACAGTATCATCCTCTGCCAGATTTGCACATAATGGAACAAAGTGAATGCTCAGGAAAAGGTTGACTGAGTGGGCAATTTCACACATCACAATTTTCAGCTCAGCAAAATAAACATTTTCAATATTAGGTACTCTAAGAGTTACAGGACTGAGCCCAGTTTTGTTTGATGAGCCACATCTTCATCACCCTCTTCCAGGAAAGCCAGTGGATGCAAAGCACCAATTCAGAGTAAAGAAAATGGATCAAGCCTTCCTGAGGCTGCTGTTGGTACCCTTTGGGCCTTTGCTGTGCCCCAGGAATAACTACACTAGAGATGGTGGAGAAATGTAGTTTCAAATGTTACCTAACATACTTTAGTGCACTGTAAAAAAAAAAAAATCATAAATTAATTGCAGCTACAGCTTCTCAAATTGAGAGGACTTATTGGCAGGGAGAAGTGGGTCTGAAATGCAGTTTATTGAGTGTTAACTTGCAAGCTCTAAAAAAAATAGCTCACTGCCAATGATAATCAGGATATGTTTCCACCTCTCTTAACCAAGAGGCTAACATAAACTTGGGTATCTAAATCTGGTACCAAAGTCTGGGCTCTTGGAGTATTGAAAGAATTGCATTTGGTAGACAGAATACTGCCAACTGGGGGGAAGGTGTAACAGTGCTTTATCATTTCAAGTATGATCATCAGATCTTTCCTACTGCAACACAAGAAGGTTTGACTCATTAATTATTTGATTCAAACACCATGGTATACTCTCACATCATTTATATGACTATGCTCATGATACTATGTTGAGTACTTAAACCTGCAAAAACACAGACATTGAAGCACAACAGAAAAAGTTAATGTATCATCACTCTTTTATAGAGTGACAGAATGGTTTGGGTTGGAGGAGACCTTAAAGATCATCCAACTCCCCTGTCATGGGCAGGGACAACTTCCATTAGACCAAGTTGCTCAAAGCCCCATCCAACCTGGCCTTTACCACTGTCAGGGATTTATTACTTATGACAAATCACAACTGAGCAGATGACTGAAAAAGTTACAAACTAAATACATAATTAATTTGTAATTTGTTAACCATACCAAGCAACCAGCATCTACAAAAAGAGCATTAAAACCCAAATATTAAATATCCAGAAAGTCTTTTTCCAATGAGGTTTTTGTTTTCTCTCCTTCACTTCAATACAAGAGTTAAGTACAGCACATGTTTTAACCAAGGATTTCCTGGTATGCAAGTTTAGAGTTTCTTTGCTTGGGCTTATCTGTGGCTCTGGTATCAGGGAGTGGACTATCTCCAAACCTCACACAGACACATTAGGCTTTTTTTGCTCAAAGTGCAGTTACCAGAATGATGATCAATATATTTGATCATCTGGAGATGGAACAAACTTGCTGGTAGCAGCTGTGTTTTAATCACAAAACAGCCACCAGCAAACAAACAAACCAACTGCATGCCAGACCACACTCCTACACTCCTGCACACATACACACAGAACTGGAGGAGCTTTCAGACATAAATATCCATGTATCTAAAACCAGGCCAGAGCTCCCAAGGAAACTAAAAGCTTGGTTAATTTGTGTAAAATGACAAGAAGAGCTGATTACCCAACCGAGCCAAATAAAACATGCAGAAATTACCAGCCAGAGGGGCCTTGATCCCTAAAAGGCATTAACAGGACTGTCACTGTTAAACAAAGCAGCATCCTCATTCAAAACATTTTCTTTGTTAATGACTTCCACCATTAGTAAAACCCTTTCACAGCTCTGTGGAAGAGTGTCTCTGTGTTTATACAGGCACAGAGACATACAACAGACCAAACACCTGACTGCTTCATTTTTTTTTCTTCTAATCAAAGAAAGTTAAATGCAATTTACAAGTTTAAGACCGATCATAGGTGAAAGCTGCTTTCAAATAGGGACAGAAAGATTTGTAACAGTGACTTGATACTTGCTTTACAACTGTAACTTTGCATTTCCCCTTGAAACTCTCTGGTTTACAAGCAAGAATAAGCTTTTCTCAGTCATTTTCATCCTGGAGTAGGACAATAAAAATACCTGGTTTCAAAGACAATCATCCTCTTAAAAGCTTGCAGGGCTTGAATGCACACACAGCACGTGAAAAATTAAAATGCCCGAGTGTGCCACCACAGATCCTAGGTAGGGTCACTGGGGGAGAACAAAAGGCCACAGCTCCTGGCTGGGCACAGGCACTTCCCAGCCTCTCCCTGGGACGCAGCAGCTCTGCAGGCTGCCCCTGTCTGCCAGCCAGGCTGGCTGCAAGGGCAGACCTCCCAAATGGACAACGGAGGAAGGGCCCATACAGAGGGTCTGCAAGCACAGACCCACATCTCGTGTGTCGCAGCGCTTCCTCCTGCTGCCCTGTGCCTCAGCTCGGGGATACCTCACACCTCCTCTGAGGCACCTCCTCTCCCTGCTCAGCTGTGTCTTGATGATGTCCGTGGGAACTGATGCTTTTAACAGTGAATTAAGCAACACAGCGTGCCAAAGACTAAGAGAAACACCAGTCCAAGCAGACCAGAACTCTTTGGCATTGTTCTCAATAACAAATTCAACTGCAAAATAAACTGGTGTCAGAACCAAACACGGCGTGGTGGCACCGGGAGGTAACGCGCTTGGCAGTGGCATTCGGATGACGCTACCTCAGGATGCTTTATGTCAGTGACAGAGCGACAAGAATTCACAGCAGATGACAGATAGACTTCTTTTGTCTGCCCCTCTAAATCACTGTGCCGCTATTAACTGCTTCAGCATCTCACACCTCAACTAAAAACAACCTGCAGCCCGTACCAAAAATAAACCAGCAGACCTGCAACAAAATGAGAATAACCGACTGCTTTCTGCTGAGGTTTCTCTTCGGCAGTGGGGGCACGTGAGCCAACTCTCCTTTACAGTTTGTTCCTCCCAGCCGATTTTGGGCTAACTCCATCATAGACCCATGCAGCGCTGCTGGGGCTACCGGAATTGTTTCTTTCCCGAGATTTCTTCCCAATAAATGTTTCTCGGGGACGGTGTCGTCGCGGGTGTCCCCAGCCTGGCAGCGCTGAGCCCACCGCCCTCCGTGCCCTCCCCGCCGGGACCCCCGGGTGCCGGGCAGCGCCGTCGGGCCCGGGCCCGGGACTCACCTATTCGGCCGAAGCTCTCCGATAAAGTTCTCCGCAACTTTTTCATCCTGCTGATCTTCTCGGCGGACTGCGAGTCGATCATGTCACACATCGGGGGGCGCCCCCCCCGTCCCGCCGGCCGCCACCGCCACTACCCCGGCTCCGGGGAGACGCCGCCCCTCCGGCCCGGGGCTCTGCCCGCCCCGAGGGCCGCGGGACGGTCCCGGTCCGGCCCGGGAGAGGAGCCCTACACCGCGCCTGCCGCTGCCGCCCGGCTCATCGCCCCGCGCCCCGGAGCCCCGGGCTGCCCCGGCACGGCCGGACACGGCGGCGGGGCGGGCAGGGCGGCAGCGCCGAGGGCAGATGGAGCAGCGACAGCAAAGTCCGGCCGGGGGCTGCGGGCGCGGGCGGCGGGCGGGAGGGAGGGAGGGCGTGAGCGAGGGAGGGAGGGTGCGCTGAGAGAAAGGAGGAGGAGGAGCCTGGGCGGGCCGGGGAGCCCCGGGGAGGAAGGGCGGCGGCGGCGGCGGGGGCGTGAGGGGGGCAGGCGGCGGCGCCGGGCCGGGATGCGCGGTGCCCGCGGGGCGGCGGGGCCCGTCCGGAGCGCTCGGGCGGCGGCGCTGAGGGGCGGCGGGGACACCGGGGCTGCCCGCGGCTGCAGCGCCTTCCCCGGGATGCGCTGCGGAGCCCCCGGGCCGGCGGGGGAAGGAGGCGCCCCCGCTGCTGCGATGGGCACAAGGGAGAGGGCGCCGCGCTCGCCGAGAGCCGCCGGCCCGTCAGGCTGAAACTCGGGGTCCTCTCCACGTGTGTGTCCAGGCACAGGCGGATAATGTGCCTTCGTGTGCCTCAGCCTGCGACTTAGTGAGTGCTGGGAGCTTTTGAGCTTGTTAACTCAATTGAAGCAACATTACTGAAAAATAAATCAGTTTAACCCATCAAAATGGATGGTCATGTCTAGTCTAAAGTATAAAGTAGGTACTTTTTGAGAACAATATGTTAGGTAAGATTTTAAAGCCCAAGTCTTTGTGGCTCAAATTGTATTTTAATATATGTTATCTGGTTAAAATGAACTTGGGTTTTAATAAGGCCACCTAACACAATTTACTGGGATTAGACGGTGTCTAAGCTCAGTTTCAGGAGCACATTTGTCTAGACAAGTGTTTAGGTGAGTTGGGTCCAAGCCATCTGCAACTCTATGCTCTGGGATTGGGATTGAGCCTCTCTATTGCAATGCAGAGGGGATGGACAGTATGCGGCATCTTGAGGTGGAAATCCATTGCAATTCTCTATTTTAATCTACTATATGTAGAATATGCATGTGCCTCTTGTGGCATCCAAGATAATGGGAACTTGTCCTGCCATAAAGCAGTACAGCAGTGCTGGTAAAATGTCTTATGCATAACACCTGAAAGTACAGCCAGTTTGATAAAAAGGTTTTTGGAAGTGTGAATCCTCTTGACCCTGCTAGCATCTTTGAAACAGGAGCTAAAATGGCATTTTCAATGTTGGCTATGTCATGTTATAGAAGGAAACTGAGAAACGGTGGAAACTGGAACCTTGCAGAGAGCAGAACAGGGAAAAGGAGGAGAAATAAAAATTAAGACACAGACAAAAGCACTAGAAGGAAAAAGGGAGGGAGAACACAAGTGTTTAAGGATGTTTAACTAAATAATTTCAAGAAAATTACATCTAAGTCCTTAATAATGGCTGATGGTTTGATCTTTGTCTGAATCTGACATTACTACCCCGGTTCTTTGTGGAGGGGAAAATGCCATCCATCATCATATATAAAATATTCTGGTCCAGGAGCTGAAACTGAGTTTAACATCTGAGCACTTTGCATTTTCTGTGTCACTATTCACTGCAGGTAGCTCTGCTGTTTGGCTGAGATTTGTACTAACAGAGCTATAATTCAGTCTGTGACTCGCATTCAGCAATTAGGGATATCATTTCTGAGAGCTTCTTAGGAACCTGTAATTAACCATGCTTAATTGATAGATGCTGTCTTACCTAGTGAATTAGCTTAGATCCTAGCACCTAGTGAATTTGGAAAAATATTCCCTTTTTTCCTCCTTATTTCTAAGTAAACTATCATTTTATCACTTGTGAAGGATGAATCTCTGCTAGGCTACTGCAGTCTTTCTTTCACAGAAAAACAAGCAACCCAAAATTTCTGAGAAGCATCTGTCTTTGCAGCTGCTTGGGAATGATCTACAAGCATATGTCAGGGTCTTTTAAATCAATGAAAATTTTGCCTAAATTAGACACCAGTGTGGTGCCAAGTGAGAGAAACCTGGGTCTTGTCTCCTGAAAATTGTACAACCTCAGGATGCAGAGATGTTACACAGACCTTTTCCACCAGAGGAAGGACAAGCTTCCAGCTGTGCACAGATTCTCCAGCTGCACCCTGCAATTTGTGTCATTCTTCCCACCGTGGTCTTTATTTGGCAGAAATATTTCTGTGAAAGTCCTTCTTTGTTCTCTCCCCAGCCCAAACCTCTTCTGTTTCCAAGGGCAGTAGTATTGAAAATTCATTGAATTCAGGAATGTGGAATCACTTTTGTAGCTTTGATCAAGCTCATAAGCTGGTGGTTCTTATTTCTCTTCTCTGTATTTCCATCACCCATCTCGGGAAACCAGTAAAGCAGAAATATGCAATTAGGAAACCACAGAGATAGCAGCTACTCTGATGATGGTGTTTTGCTTCCTTGTAGGGACAGGATTTCAGCTCTGTTTTAAGTCTTTCAATTTGAGGCATAAAAAATTACCATGAAAAACATGCAAAATGATATTGTTGTTTGCTTCTTCTCTATTGTTGTAGAGGCTTCTTCCACAAGCCTCTACCAAGTTAAAGCATGTTTGCCTTTAATGGGGCATCTGTTTTATAAAAAGCCAGGCACATTATTAACAGCACCTTTTCTTACATTAACTCTCCAAAGAAACACCCTAAACAAGAACTGCTTGCAGTTACTTTGTGACCCAAGCATCTCCTTTCCTGGCTTTGGTAAGAATTCACTACAAATCCTGGCCTCTGCTGCTGACACTGAGTCATGCTGAATCACTCTGCAAATGTAAGTATTATCAAGTGCAGGAAAAATAGTTGCCAAGATATCACTTGCAAGCTGGACAAGGGGAAACATTCACCTCAGTGTCTCAGAGCCTCACGGTTTCAGTGCTTCACACTGAGGTGTGGGTTATTTCCGAAGAAGGGGAGAGAGAGCAGGGCTGGCAGTTTGCTCATTATTGTGTAAAGGAACATATTGTTTGGAGCTACAAGCAGCCTGGTCATGGGCCTGGAGCACAGGGTGTGCCAGCAGAGCAGTCTCCTCGCCGCAGATGGAGCAGCCACGGCTGCGCTGTTCATTACTTGCAGGGTAAGATGAAATGACAGAAAAATAAATCCGTGGTGCAGATGGTGGCTCGGGGTGTCACACTGATCTGTGCACTCTCCAGGTCTCAGGGCACTTGCTGTTTGATTTTATGGGGTAATTTTATGTGGTCTGAGCTCTCTCGAAACCCCAGTGTTTGTCGTGTGCCCCCCACCCCCGACCCTGTAATGCTTCTTAGGGCTCTTGAAAGGCAGTGTACTTATGTTACATTCCTGGGCCAAGTGTCTGAATTTCAGAAATCTTAGGAGCACATAAACAAGCAGTGTGTGTTTGTGGAAGTTAATGCCATTGATCTGGAGTTATGTGGGTAGAGTAAGACCTTGCATGAAGTGGTCTGTTGGAGGAAAGCAGTAAAGCAGATCTCTAGGGAGGTGAAATAGCCAGTCTAACTTCTCTGGGGAGAGCACTGTCTTGTCAGGCCTTCTGCTGCCAGTATAAAGTAGATTTTAATAAATCTCCCTGGCTGGAGACATTCTGCATTAGGCCAGTCTGCTCACCTTGAAAAGATCTCTCTGCTGCAGCGTCTGGGACCTGAGTGCTTGGAGCTGTGTTGCTTGTTAACACACAGCAATCCTTTCGTGACCCTCCAGTGATGAAGATGGATGTACAGTCACATAACACACCCCCTCCTCTTCCCCCTTCCCCCAATCTCACTTTCACTTGTCCTCTAATGGTACTCAGTCCAAGATGACTATTATCTGAAGAGAAAGCCAGGCTCTGCTAACACAAATGGTGTCGTATCCTTAGGGACATGACCTTTAAGCTCTGCTAGCAAAATGCATTAGTGACAAAAATTAAACTTTGGCAATAGCAGAACAGTACGTGTGTAATCTGCATCCACATCATAACTTGTTCCCACAAAAAGTTCTCAGAGCTGATATATATATGTAAATATATATATTTAAGTTGCCTTATTAGTGATCGTCATTAAATCCCAGTTTTTATGCAGCCATGGAAATTTTCCCCTTGTTGATATTCCATGCGTCCCTGCTGATTAACAGAGGGCACATAGGCCCAGGTATTGGCTCTCCAGCCTGCCTGCTATTGCTGAAGCCTGCTCTGTGGGGTAAGAAGGGGTGAGTTGAGGCTCACACACATGGTTCCAAAGGCACAACAAGAAAAAAGTGTGTTTCCTCCTGCCTTATATCCAGCTGCTGGTTAGAGGTGACCTGCTGAGCCATCCGTGGTTTTACACCTCTGGTACCCCCTCGTGGTCACTTTATTTCATGTATTAACATATGGGGTCACTTGTTTCTGTTTCATTCTTACTTTACACCATCGCATCAGGGGTTAATGGCAGCAAGTGAAACACAACATCTTTAACCTTGATGCTTGAAGCTCCTGTCTCTGTTAGGCAGCTTCCTTGTGGTGTTTGTGAGCAGTTAACTTCCCAGGAAGATATGGATTCTTTTGGCTTGGCCATCACACAAAGTTGTGGGTTAACCCCCGCAGGCAGCTGAGCACTGCACAGCCACAGAACAGAAAAGTAACAGCAAAAACAAGAAAACTCATGGGCTGATAATTCTATAAGCAAAGTGGAATAAAAAAGAAGACAAAAGTGATGCAAAGGCAATCCCGTGCCACCTACCCCAGAGTGATGCCTAGCCTGTTCCTGAGGCAAAAGACAACTGGCCTACCTAAACTGCACTCCTCTCCACTGCATTGCTGAACATATTGTTATATGGCATGGAACATTGCTTTGGACAGTTTGGGTTGTGTCTCCCTGTATCCCCTCCCCACCTCTTGTGCACCCCTGATCTATTCCCTGGCTGGGTAGCAGGAGAAACAGAGGTGGCCTTGATGCTGTACAAATGCTGCCCAGCAATAAAAAGAGTCTATAGCAGCATTGTTTTGGTCACAAACCCAAAACATGGCATCATACGAGCTGCCATGAACAGAATTAACTCCATCCCAGCCAGACCTAGTACACACAGGTGTAGGAAAATCCCACTGAGGATACAGTGTGCAGAAAAAAAAACAACCCATGAATGACAATGTATCAGAAACCTACATACTTCAAACTAACAAAGTAGCATTATTATTAGGAGCTGAAATATTTTACAATATATGCTCCTGCATAAATGGTGTCATCTCAGAGATTCTGCTGGGCAAGTATAGGTATGCTAGGTTTGCAGGAACGGACTGAGGTGCTTTCCAGCTTAAAATTACCTGGCTACCTAGCAACACAGCATTGATACTGAATGTTGTTCCTGTGAAATAAGTGGAAACACCACTTAGTGAGCTCATTTTCTTATGCTATCTTGATAAAAGTCTAGTAAAAGGGGAAATGGGACTTAATATGCAATGGCCCTAACCACTGGGATTTTAGATATGAATGTTTTGAAGTCACCTAAATATTCAGCAAATACTCATGATGAAAATGATGCAAAATGAAACAGCAGGAGGGCTGAGGTTGATCCCCTTAGATGCACTAAAAAAGCATGTGTGCATCATGTCATTTTATCAGAAACATTGAATAAAGGGTGTTTACTGTAACAGCACAAGTTTTCTTCACAGCAAAATCTCATCAGCACTGTAGCATTATTTGTGCAATTCAGAGGTCTGTGCCTCTACACATACAAAGCCCAACTGATTTGGGCTGGGAAAATATGATAACTGGCATACACAGCCTGGGGAAATTTCTCATGGACAAGGGTCCTCTTGTAGGTAACCCATGATTTTGAAAACACACAGGCACACAAAGCCTATGTTGGTTCTAGGTATGAATATTTAAGCACTATGTGCAAAATTAAAAACCCATATACCAATTTCTCTTGGAAACAAGCTTGAAATGTTAACCCTATTTTATTTCTAAGATATCCCAACCTTCTCTTGCTCTGCTGTGTAGGGGGACACAGTATGAGTAAATGAAGGTAATGTAGAATGTAATCTTATCCCCCAACAAGTTGCAGCTGGACCCTATTACTAAAGATTAGGAGCAGGCTGGATGATAACAGGCCACACAAATAAGAACCAGTGGTACAAAAGAGTGGATTGGTGGGGACTGGAGGAGAGGGAAGTCAGATGGCTGCTCTAAGGATCAAGAACAGTCAGTGCTTAGAGGAGCTGCCTGTGAGAAACATCAAGGAGGTATAAAACTCTGGTGCTATGGAATTCTTGCACTATAATGATAACAGAACTCTTGATTATATAAGGCAACATATAATGATAATAGAACTGTTGTAATATGTAAGACAACACTGCTATTTTTCCTCATTTCTTAAGCAGTAAAATCATTTGTAATGACTATTACCAAACATGCTATAGTAGCAGCTGAACTCCATTTACTCATATTTCTCTGTACCCTTTTGGACTGCTTGAATCTGTAGGACAGAGCCCAATGGGAATGTTATCTCCCTGTGGAGAGAGAAACTCTCACCCAAAAATAATACAAAATATTTGCAAGTATTATACAAGAAAAGCTTCTTTGTCAAAATGGAGATCTGCCCTCTTAACATGAAAATCTGGATGGACTTCAGGCATGCAGGAAAACATTGCTTGTTCTTTCTGCTCAGTTCTATCCCAAAATCAGCACCTAAGGCAGTTAAAAACAGTCCAGCCCACATGGCAGTCTGCTGAAGGGAAGGTTTCAGAACCTGCATCTTACTGTTTTATTTAGTTCCTATCACTGTGGTAACAAACTACTGCACAAATTAAGTGCCACAAATTCACCACTGAATATTGTCCTTCACTACCAGCTTGCAATATCGTTGGTCTTCCCAGAGTCAGCACAAATGAGTGCTCCTGATCTCTCAGTCCAGGTCTTTCTTACAGTGCAGTAGCAGTAAAGGCTCTGGTTGCCACTTAGGGGGCTTATATAGTGATAAGGAGCCACACAGAAGTGATGTCTCTGCAGGTAATGCAGGTATGGTCTCTACACTTAAGTGTTGCAGCCAAAATTTCCAATGGAGGCTGGCCACAGAAATTGTGACGGTTGAAGGATGGCAGCACCCATCATCTGCAAAATGAGTCAGAAGCACAAGAAACAGCAAATTGGCCACTATGGAGTATAACTCCCAGGCAATATGTAATTTTGAGAAAGATGAAAGAGAGGCTTTGTGTTTGTTTAAAGCCCTGCTTCCAGGAGTTAGGGGAGAAAGTATAAAGACATTTTAAGGAAGATTCAACTGAAGAAGAGCTGGAAACACTAATTAGAGGCAGGGGTTGGTGTCACCACAGAACTTGGAAGTGCAAAGATTTATGTAATTAGGAGTTTTAAAAGGAAAGAAAAGGTGGGGGTGTTTAATACAGCAGAAGGTGGAGAGGCAGTAGAAAGAAACTAGGTAGAAAAGAGATACTCAGGACGATAAGCTGGAAAGATGACCTATAAAAGAGATTTTGGAACCGGGATAAAGAACCTTTATCAAAACTGAAGGTTAGGAGCTTGTGCCAGCCAGTCTGTGAAACGAAGAGGATTTTAGTTGCATGGAGAAAGAGCAAAAGTCACTCTGTACAAGAAGGAGCTGCCAGATTTAAAGTACCTGGACCTGTGTGAAAATTAGATGTGAAAATTTCCTCCATTTTGTTTTAAATTAATGTATGAAATAAATGCTAAAAGATGAGACCTCCTGCAAAATTAGGAGGAGAATAGCCCAGGTTATTGTAGCAAATTTTTTATGGTCTCCAGGCACACCAACTAATTATGGCACTTGTGACAGTCTTGTCAGGACAGTTCTGTGAAAACTCAAGCTGGTTAACCTATGAGCCAGTGGCAACAAGAGTTATTTTAATGAAGTGTTGTTCATACAAACTAGCAAGAAACAAGTCAGAGGAGAGAGCATCTGCATTAGGTGTAGTGGCATCTTCATTCAGCTCACTCCTGTGGGCTGAGTGACCCAGAGTCCATTCCATGCACTGCCTGAGCACTGTTTGACCAGTGCTGCACAGCAAGAGTCCTCACTGGGATCCCACTGCCTCTGAAAGGATTGTGTGTAAAACACGCAGCTCTCCAAGGGTGATGAAAATGGAAGCATGGGCAAATATTGCTGGAGCATGGTGCTAATAACACCAAGGCTGTGGGTTTGATCCCCATTTGCTTAAGAGCTGGACTTGATCCTTGTGGATCCTCCAGCTCTGAATATCCTGTGATTCTGTGAGATGTGCTGGGTGGAGGGAGTGCTCTCCAAGGGCCAAGCATTCTCTTGGAAACTTGCTGGATACAAGGAGACAGAGCAGAGGGATGGGTGAGAGGATGATATGAAGAAGAAGGCAGTGGACTGGGATGATCAGCTGGACACACAAGAGGAGTTTATAATAGAGAGGAGGTTCAGATCAGAGCAGAAGGAAGTGAGTCTGACACAGAGAGAAAGACATTAGAGTCACCCTTGCACAGCTGGTAACCAGAACTGCACAGTGGCTTCAGAATTTAATGGTTAGAGGTCCTGGTACCCCACAGAACTCTAAAATTAATCATTGTTGTTGGTTTATATGCAAACATGGACCATTACAAGATAAGTCTGCTTGCATCAGTAATGAATTGATCCCAAAAGACATGCAATATTGCAACTAACTTTATTCAGCTTTTACATCCTTTGGTTATATATTTTACTGAGGATTTAAATATCACATTTAAAAACCTATAGATTTCAAGCCTGGGATACACTCATGTCCACTAACTTCAAATTTGAAATTAAGTACCTAACCCCTTTGTCTAATTGATGAAAATAAGAAGTTAATTCTCATTCTTATTTTTAAGTTTATATAATAAACATTCACTGCTCACAAGCTACTCTATCAGGACTTCATTTACTTGTAAGAAATTTCCAGAATATGCATTTATGTTTCTCCTTTATAAGGAGAAGCACAGACAATGTGGTAAAATAAAGAGGACCTTCAGTGTGGTTCAGTTTATTACAGTAAGATGTTAAAAAGTAAATAATCCTATGTTACTTGCTAAAATATTTACAGTATTTCTGAAATTCCTCTTGCAGTTACAGCCATCCAGAATGGATGTGTCTTTAAGATTTATAAAAAGTGATACACAATATAAATAAATGCATTTACCCAGGGAACAAGGTCTCTGAGGAGTGATTCAGAAGACAAATTCACTGGAAAGTAATTTTTTCTAATGAAAGCTTCACTTGACAGAGTCCCTGCTAAGACAAATCTTTTTCAGAAAAAAAAGTTTGTGAGTGATAGAGTCCTAAGGAAAGCCCCTGATAATTCCAGCTTCCTGAGTTCACAACACGAGGCTCTCATAATTGCATGTGGTGCTCCAAGCATCCCAAAGGAGGTGACACTAAGCCCTCATTCTTCCACACCAATTAAATGAAACAAAATCTCTGTTGTTTTAGACCCATCTTTTCACCGAGTGCCCCCAGTTCACATATAGCTACTTTGTCATAGAAGAACCTTATGCTGATTGAAAATATTTCAGTCAATTTCTCAGTTGTTGTTGGGATCAAGTAGGGGAAAGATGGAAAGCCAGTAAATCAGAATAACTGATGTTGTCACAAGAAGCTCCTTGTAACGAGCAACAGCAGAGAAAAGAGACTATCAAGCAGAAGAGAAGGGAGAATATTCTGAATATTCTTCAGGGTAAAACAGGTAAGAAGGTGTAGGACAGGGTCATTCAATAAACAGGCAGATATCCACAGCTGCATCAGAATGAAGGAAGGAAGTTAGCTGTGATACGACCTCTTGGGTAACTTCTTGCCATTCTTTTACTGCATGACAGAATTACTCTTGGTGCTGCTTCCCTCTAGAATCTGGGTCATTTTGAACTTCCAAACCAGCAGTGTTGTAGTGCCCAACCATTGCTATAAACCAGATCCTTCTCCAGTGTGCTCCAAGGCACAGCAACCACAGACCTCCTGCTGCTCTCAGAGGGTTCATTGTACCTGCAGCTCCAGGTACTGGACAGAAATGAACATTTTCTGTCATTTAACTGAGTCCAGTGTTGGGTGCTGTCTAAATTTGATTTTTTTAGTTGTTTACTAAAAACAGGATGATTCCACAGCATCACTCTATTTTTTTTTCAACTTTTACACCAAGGACTAGAGATTGGCCTTGGGAAGTGATAGCCAGTGACTTAGCAGGGCTTTCTGTGGTGCAGTGTTATCCAAAGATTATCTATCTTTCAAAATAAACAACTCAGCTGCTGTGATTCATGGTCTGTGTTTGATGTCAACAAGAATATTGGTCCCAGTAATGACAAAGAGCTCAGGCTGCTTCTAGCCTTCCACCCAGCTGAGCAGCTTTCAGGATGAGTAAATGAGTGCACTTTTGTATCATAGATCTTCAGAGAATAACTTGAAGAGAAGACTTGCCTTACTGTGTTCAAAATGATTTTAAAAGATAACTGATAATTTTTTTGCTGCAAGTCCCAGTTCCCAAGTTATGCTCCTTGCTGCTTCAGTATTCTCCTTCATTAAGTGTATTTTTGTCTGTCTTAATTTGGCTGAAGCCATGTATCTGTATTTTAGAATAAGAGTTCATCAGGTAATGCAACTAGGGAATAAAAGGAAAAATATATTTTTAATATATTTGGTGCACTGAAAAGAATGTCAGGAAGGAAATTTTTAATAAAAGACAGTTTTATGGCTCCTTTTCTTGCTTCACAACGTGATCTAATTATGTACTCGTTCAAATGACAGTTCCCTTGTGATTCTCATTTAAGAGAAGTGCTAACCAATGCAATGATCAAAACCAACACTGTAGAACAATTCTATCATATTCAGGATACAAGTCCATCATGGGACTGTCTGATCACCAGATTTGCTGGTGTCTGGCCTGAGGGCATTAAATACATGACTGACACATTTGTCTATTTGCAGAGTCTATCTATTCATGTTTCCAAAGTTTAAAAATCTGTTCTTGTGGAAAAAAAAGTCTTTCCTCATGAATAAAAATGAATCCAGCAATATGCTTTTCTTCCACTGTCTGAGCACCCTGGTAGTGCAGCCAGGCCACGGGCAGGCAGCTGGAGCATCCCTGCACGGCTGCGATCTGGCACCCAGGCTTCTGTGCCTGCCCCAGCAGGGGCAAATACAGAACACTGCTCAAGGTTCATAGATGGCAAAACCCACCTTCAAGTGTAGGTGAGGAGTCAAAGGGTTTCATTTATTTATCTTCCTACTCCCCCAGTGGTTTCTGAACTCCCTATTTATCCTCTGAGGGAGAGGGCTCTAGTGTTTGTGTTGCCAAATTCAGCAATATGGGTCTGAAAACATCACTGACTTCCTACACTCTTCCAAATGAAAGCAAAAAGATTTCTATCTTCCTCTGCTTAAATCTGATTTATAAAGTTTAACAGAGGATGTAGGAGCATTTTACATGCTATGTTAATGTGAAAACAAGAGCCTGAATTCTTGTAATTCTGTGTTCTTTTTAATTCCAGCCTGAAAAACTACATAGATAACATACTATATAGATAACACTTTTAATTTATTCATTATATTCTGATAATTTTTCATATAAGTAATTACATTAATAAACTCAGCATAGTCCTTTGAAGTTCAATTTGGAAAGTACCATGTTATCTGCATGTAATAAACCTCATGTATCTATCCTCCCTCTTCTACTATCACATCTAGTGACTACTATTACAAGCTTTTTAAAATATTCCTCTGCTCAGTTTAATAGGGATTTTTACAGTGTCATTACACATTCTAATTGGGTGATTAGGGGTTTTGTGCCACTAATCGAAATGCAGGGCGAGTGACTGAACTAGTGCAAGTGATGTAAAAAGAAATGAGCTAAAAGGACGGTCACAGTTTTACCTACACAGTGAAAAAACCCAGAGTCAAGTGTCAGGCATGTCACTGCAGCCCAGAGCAAAGCCCCTGAACAAAATGCATCTGGTCAAAAATTAACCCATGGGAAAAAGGATTCTCTAAATTTCTCTGTCAAGATGGGTTTGTACCATCCCTCACTACTATTTCACTTTTGAGGCCCAAATCCCCTTGAGCTAGAGGACTTCCTGCATCCAACCATTTTATTGCCCATTTTGGAATACATTCAGCCTGGGCAGCTTTGGCTAACCATTGTATTCTATGTTTCATGAGGGGACAAACTCATCAGCATTGGGATAGTCTCGAATTCTCCTTTCTCACTTTCATAGTCCATGTTAGAGCACTAAACAGTCTCTTCTCTGACATAGGGGCCCATAAGAATGTTTGGTAAGCTCCAGGGGAAAATACTCATTTATTTTGCTAATATCAAGCACATTGCAGTCTGGTGAAGCTGGTGCTTCTGATATTCCTAGAAGATGGACATATAATAAAGGCAAGAGTCATCACAGCTGATGGGTTCTGCCTTAGAAATATATTCCTATGTTCATCTGTTTGTTATTAGAAACATGGGGCTTGGTAGGGTTTTTTCCATATTATTTATTTCACAGATGGGAATGGCAATTTTGATAAAAGGGGAATTGGAGATGGACTTGGATCCTGACTACCTCAGGATAATTTGGGTATTTTCCCCTTAGAAGTCATAGTCTGTCTGATCCCACTGACTCAAATTCACCATGTACCAACCTACACCCAGTTTTAGTCCTGTGAATCACCCTCATTTTGACGACAGAACTGAACACTGACATGAAGTCTGCGTTTCAGCAGGAGCTACTCAGACCACCAGCTAGTCATGACTTTAGCAACCCAGGACAGATGCTCAGTCTGTTTAAAATTATTTAAAAAACACTCCCTAAATGTCTTCATTCTTTGTTATTCAGGTGTGAAGCTCCCTTGCAGCAGCAAGAGACACTCAGGAGGATGACACTGCTGTTCTGACATTTGGATCTTTGCAAAAATTCCATCAGACCAACAGTAATCCTTGAGGGAAAACTTGGGGATATCACTGAGACCAGGAATACTAAAACCCAGAAAGAAGTTGGTTCTCCTAATCCACTACATCTGATCTTCACTGGTGAGTACTGAAGAATGGAAATGCTTTTCCAGACCACAAACTGTCAGGAGCCCACTCTGCACATGGTATTGCATGTGAGGGGAGCCCTGAACGAACCATCTCTTCACCAGCTTGCCCAGAAATGCAGCCATGACAAGATGGTGCCATGCAAATTCCATGTGCCTCCTCTTGCTTTGCAACTGCAATGAAAGCATCGTAGCCACACCAACAACCGTGTCCCAGGAATGAGCCGAGGTTGAGCCTTTGTCCTGCTGTTCAAATAAAGCATAAAACATCATAAAAACAAAGGCTGTGTGCTGTTCAAATAAAGCATCAAAGCACTGTACTGGCCTGTTGCAACAATTTCAGCTCTGCCACAAACCATTTTTTTTAAATAAGTTTCTCATTGGTGGTAAAAAAAAAATTATTAGGAGTCAAGTGAACTTTCCCTGTGTGCTCACTATCACCTTCTTATAACCCAGGAGGTCTGGGAGGCAGGATTTCCCTTTGCAGATGCCATGCTGACTCTTCCACAGCAGGCTCAATGGTCCAGGGTAACTGATCTGAATTCACACTCTAGTGATCTAGGTAATTGGAATTTCAAGAATATATGTGAAGAAAGCAGCATTAAAGAAAACTATGGTATTGCAATATAAGAAGCAAAATAGTCATTGTGGAGATTACCACCTTGAAATGTTGCAAACCCTCTTTTGCCAGGACTGAGAACTTAGGTCATCTGATAACAAGAATTGTGATGTCCATAAAAAGGGAAAAGAAATAATGAAACCAAGTAATGGGAACTTAAAGGACTCTCCTTGAGGGCAAAAGTGGTATGTGTGTGTGATTCCTGAATTGATGCATGGGAAATGAGTAACTAGGGCTGCTCTGAGAACACCAAGTGCCAGGTACTATTTCAAGCCAGATGACCACTGGGGTACACAAAAGGTTGCCCTTGGGATGCAGGTCAGAGAAGTATTGAGCTTAGCAATGTGGCAGAAAGAGCGGTATGAAAATCCACATCAACTTGGGGTAATTAAACATTTCCTAATCCTTTTTGCCATGCTACTACTTGACAACTCCTTGCAGAGATTGGACTGAAGGTCAAATTGAAAAGAAAAGAAGAAAATAAAAACCAACAACAAACAGCTGCCAAGTCTCTGGACCAACTGTAAATATCTTTATCTTCTTCCGGCATCTTACTTCCACATGTTAATACACAAACAGATTCAAGCTTACAGGGTTCTCAAAGTGACTTTGCTTAGTCTATCACCCATTTATCTGCCATGCCAGCACTTGACTCAAAGTGACAGCTTAGAAACTCTGCCCTCTATTACTTTTTCTTGTTTAAAAGCAATTGCTATATCAGCAAGAGAAAAGTCACTCCATTTGATTAATAATACATACTGATGGTTGAGACATTCAGTCAGAAGACTGATAAATTGTTAAGCTGCTGAAATCCACCTGCAGGTTTCTTTAGGTCTAGACTTAGCTTCTGACCTTCCCACTTTGTGGAAGCTCACTTAGGACACCACTAACTATTTTCTCTGTAAACTATGTAAGATAGGGAAAAGGCAAGTTTGAAAGGCATTTCAGACAGCCTTCCTATAAACCAACACTAAGCCTGGTTATTGCTGCAGCAAGTGAATCAACCTGGGAATTTCTGATGCAGCAATACAGTGTGTAGTTGCATATTTTCATTTCTATTAAAGATGACAGGACATAACAAAATACAAAAATGCAAATCTAATCAGAGTTGTGCAAAAGAGAACACCATCTGTTGATCACTGCTTTAGTGTTTTTCCATTATTTCCCTTTTGCCTCCTTTCACAACTCACAACTCTTCCCATTTGTGGATGGTTTGGCTCATTCACTACTTGCACATATCCTAGCCTTCACCACTTCACCGTGGTTTAAAAACAGCAATGAGGAGTCAAAGTGGAACAAAGAATTTTGTTCTCATCTCTGACATTCAACATCTCTTGTAGGAACTCAGTGTCAGAAAATAAAGCAGTTTTTCTTGATAACTAAGGTGTATTGTTGAGGACAAACACTTGAACTCACACATGACAAGCCTAGCCAGGAAGCTAACACTGAGTTGACAAAAGAGAGCTCTGGGTTTCAGAGCCAATGTACACATTTAAACATATAATCCTCTCATGCCAAGTCCAAAGCTTTAATGATGTCACAATAAAGACTAAATGTATTTGCTCAGCCAGATATTGAGTATAAACCATATGAAGCCATTAAAATAAATAAAGGTTTCCAATGTTGTTTGAAGTGATCAGAATCACGACCCTTTCTTTTATGTTTTGGGTGAACGAGCTTTTGAGGAAGGGTCTCAGAGGATTCTGTCAAATGCCAGCAAGCAGAAACACAACTTCAGGAATACTTTGGAGATATTTATACTTCAGTCCTGACATGCCACTTTCTACATATTTTTGACAAGTTCCTTCCTCTCTGCCCTTCAAGTGGTTGTTCTAGCACCCACAGAAAGGATGAATCAATCAACAGCAAGCTTGGCCCTACTGCATTTGGAAAGATGAGAGCCTGTGTGAGCCTTGAAAAGCTTCCACCCATGTAACCTCTCCAGCTCATGATTGGAAGCACAGGGGCAGTCTGAGATGCTGGCTGATTAGAACCCCAAAACCAAAGATGATAAAGCCCAGATTCAGGCAGGCACTGTGGGAACAGCCACATGCAATTCCTGCCAACTTCACTGTCTCCCCAGACTATTGACTTCCCCTCTCCTCATCACTTTTTCTCAGTGTCTTTCATCCTCTCTATTCCTGTTTGGCCCCTGACAAAGACAGCAAGAAAAGCATCCTAGCTGTTCGTTTCTGCCCCATTTCTCTCTGGCTCAAATCTAGAGAACTGCATGTCCAGCAGCTCAGCTGGGGCATCCCAGAGTTGCAAGCCACTGGCACACAGCCCAGAGCCGCTCCTCACGCACCTGCTTGGCATAACAAGAACTCTGAAAGGATACATGGTGAAATCTACATATTTCTGAAACAAAGATACTCTAAAAAAAAAAATAAATGACCATTTTCCAAAATTACTTTTGTACATCTACTTAATAATCAAATAGCAATTAAGAAAGACATGTTACAGACAACTAAATGGAGCCATCAACAAATTCAAGATTTCTAAAGTGGCAAAAATGTTCCTGCCCTATGACAAGTTAAAACAACATGCTTAAATTTTCTAAAATTTTCTTCACTTACATAAATATTACACCCAGCAATATCAGTCTCAAACTCGTCCCATCTGAGTTTTGAGTACTGGAAGCTGTACTCTGTGGAAAGATAAACACAAATTTTAATTTTTTCCCTTCCCAGACTGCTCTTTTCAGACAGCAATACCTTCACTACTAAAATTAACAAGCAGTAACCACTAAAACTGTAAATAGAGGAAAGGGAATAGACTGTGAATGAAGGGGAAATCAGAAAATCACAATGAACAGAGAGTACAACTGTCAGGGCCAGGTTATGCGGTTTCCCTACATATGTTTTGTTATTTTGTTGCATACCTTCTGCTTCTTTTGTTGAAAAAGTGTGGAGGAGGGGAAGCTCACACTCAAGATGATAAATGCCTTTGTTGACACACCTGAGAAACAAAGATACAATGATACCTTTCTACAGCTATTTTCCCAATTGTGGCTACGCTGAATACAAAGGCAAATAACCCTTCTTGTAGTAAACCACAGAAAGAAACAGTGACATACAGAAAAGCAGAGAAGCTAATTAATATAATGAAATAAGGGTATTTTCCATCCAATTATTTGCTCCAATGAGCACAGAAAAGAAAGGTTAAATAATCTGAAAAGTCCAGGGATTTCGTGAGGATTTTTGCATTTTCTATCAAGCTCTAAAGCTGGTGTCCACAACAGTCTCATTAAATTAGTAGTCTTAACTGTGTAAGCAAAAATATACCATATTGGATGTCCAGCTTAACATTTTGTACAAAGGTTTAACATAAGGTAAATTTGACCACAGTCATTACCTTTTCATGTCCACAACTGCCACAACTATTTTGGTTCTCTGAGTACTTTACCATCTTTGAAATTGTAAGAAAGGTTGTCCCTCCTCCCCTTTTTGATAGAATACACAACAGCCCTTCATACACTGTAGCAGGTGCTGAAGAAAAATGCTTTTCTATTAAGTCAGGAATGTCACTACTTGGTCATGAGACAACAGACAGACCTTCATCATTTTTGCAAAAGTTATCTCCAGGGAAAACCATCAGCATGTTTCATTTCCACACTATCAACTCACTCTTATCACAGACCATCATTCTTCTGAGACAGGCATTTGAATAATACTTCAGATTTGACAATGGCTGACAGATAAAGAAACATGAAATTAAACACAGTGCCTACTAATAAAACGCTAAATGTGAATTAAAGGAAAAAGAAAAACAAACAGACCAATATTTCACTAACACTAATAACAATACAGATTCAGAAAGTAGGAAACCTATTTTTACATAAATTTCTGAGAAACTGTACAGAGAAACAGTTTGAAGAGGTAAAGCCAGTGAAAGAACACCGTACCAAAACTAGTGATAAGTGTTATTTACTAAACCTAAGCAGAGGCAGGTTCTTAGACACTGCAAGGAATGACAATTTACATCCTCACCCACAGGCATGATTTAATTCCTGCCACAGACAACCAGAAAAAATGCATTTTTTTCCTTCTCCAAAGTCATACTTAGAAACCTCTTTTAAACCAAGTTATTTTAAAATGGTATGGAACAACAGAAGTAAACAGAATCATATTCAAGATGTTAAAGAGTTTATTTTAGGAATGTGGACAAAAATAACACAAACATCTTCAATACTGTACATTTGTTTAACAGATAATAAACAGCAAGGGAGGTCATTTAAAGTGTGCAGAATAAACAAGAACATATAATTAGACTGGGGGGACAGAAGAGCTCTTTGTTTGTCACATTATACTGGTAAGCTACTAAAAGTGCTCAAAAAAACACCTCTATGAAAAGTAAGACAGGAAATAAATCACATTATGGAAATATCAAAAGAACAATAAAAGGTTAAAAAAAATACTGCCTTCTTATTGTACTGGCTCTGGCAGGGACTGAGGTAACTTTCTTCATAGCAGCCCTTATGGTGCTGCTTTGCTTTGGATTTGTGGCAAGAATAGTGCTGGTAACACACCAGTGCTTTGGCTTTTGCTGAGCATTGCTTGCACAGCATCAAGGTATCATTTTCCCCCCACCCTGCTTCCTCCAGCAACTAGGCCAGGGGGGAGCAAGAAGCTGGGAGAGGACACAGTTGGCACAGTTGGCCAAACTGCCCCAAACTGCCCCTATTCCAGGCTCACCAAGACAACCAGAGGGGAGGCTGGGCAGAGGTCTGCTTCTGGGAGGTGGCAATTGCCTGTGCAGAATTTGTTCCCTCTACCCTCCTTTCCTTCTTACTGTGCCTTTATCTCAACCCTTTGCTGTTCCCATTCTCTCCTGCATCCCCCCAAGGGAGGGAGGAAGCAGCTGGGCAGTGCTTCAGCTGCTGGCCAGGGTCAGCCCCGGTAAACTGCAGAATCTGGGCAACTTCATACTATTTTTTTTTTCAATATACATTAAGTTTGCAGAAGAAAGTGCTCACACAGGCTGATGTTTCTTAAATTTAGGAACACCTAAACATGTTCGTTTCAAGATCAACCTTCCACCAATTTTGCTAACTGTATTCGAAGTACATATTAACATTCCCACAACTGCATTTAATTATTCAAAGACAAATATGCTCCTCTCTGTCAGCTCTTACACATTACACTCTTGGAAGATGCTTTTCCAGGCAAAAGAATCTTCACTCACAAGAATATGCATGATGTATTTTTCATCAACTACTTCTGCTATGTGGAGCTGTGCTTCCATGCTGCTTTTTGTTATATATATATTAAAAAAAATCTCTATTTAGGAACATGAGAACAACTGCTTTAAGTAGCAGTTAAGACTGAACTCAAAATCACACTATTGCAACTATTAACCATCTCAGACAAGTAATATAGATTTTAAGAAGAGAAAGATAAACAAACTTCAGCAAATACTTCAACAACAAAAAACATTTATGAAAAATTAGTTCCATACATGTAGGAGATAGAAACATGTTATTTCAGAAAGTCTTTAGCTGCTTTTAGTTTTACAACTAGGAAAAAACACTTTGGAGAGAAAAAAATAAAAGTGAAAGAGCACAAAGGGCTAATGAAAAGAAACTGTCTTCCTGGATTCTGGAGTACAGCTCTTGTGGAAGGTGTTCATCTTTATTCATTCTCAAATCTGCTGTAGGGGTTATCAGAATCCTGGAGAAGACCTGTAAAACAAAATGGGACTACAGTTATCATTTTCTTTTTACAGAAAAACTCTAAGTTACTGACTTCACTGCTATTGGTAACTGCATGTAACAAATAAAAAGGCAATTCTTGTAATAGCTGCTCTATTACCCAGACAGTCAAGTATTATAATAAATTGGAAGTGTTCTTAAGCACTCTTATTTCTCAGACAATAATAACAACGAATAAGTATTTCAGAGAACATTTTTCTATGAAAAATTATTACAGAAAAACCATTTCTCATCTGTGAGGTATGATACCACAAAAATGCACTTGTGAGAGTCAAGTTGAAAAAAATCCAAATATAGAGATGTCTCAAGAAGAACAGATTCCGAATGGCCAGTTTATAAATGCAAGTGACTATAAGATCATCATCCTTTTAAAATGTAAGATGTTGCTACTTTGACTTAGTTCCACTTCAATTATACCCAACCGTCTGTCATATTCAGCCATTTACAGCTTATCTGCAACAGGACAATAATCTCTAAGAAAAAATGAAGATCACTTCTTATGTGTACTAAAACCTCCAGGGACCAGAACGAGAGCATCACTTAATCCAAGTTACAGTATGTTTCCCTCACAAAGATTCTTAATGACTTTATACTAGAACACTGTCACAGCAAGCACTGCAAAGCCATCCAATTATGCTGAGTGCCTGGATATGCAGAGCATCCTCTGCATAGGTTAGCTGAGCAGTCATTGTTCCACACAGAAAATAATTTCAAAGAGACTTTAAACCACACTTTAAACCTGGGGTAGGCAGAAGGCTGAAAATAAAGGAGTCCTATAAGAGTGCAGAGGCTGACCTTATATTGTGAAAGGACAGGACACTATTGCTATCTTTTCTGCCAAGATTTTTATACTGATATGTGACAAGGACTCTTCTGTAGCTCATTTGTCTAGGTGTGGAGACAGAGAGCAGTGCAGCTGAGAAACTCCAAATCACAAACGTTCAGATTCACAGTAATGAAAAAAAATATTTCTAGTCATTGCCAAACCTTGTAGAACTCCTCTCAGTCCTTTTCACACCATACCTCTTTCCACATGTACCTGCACACAGATATTGAACATTCACAGTTTTATCTGGAAGTCAAAACCTAATGGTGCTGGAGGAAGACTACACTATTGCCTACCTTGTGCAGTTGGTGAGCTTCATTTGAACTGCCAGGTTATTTTAAGATGCCAGTCAAGCAGCACAACTGCTCAGGGCTGCTTACTGTATCAGTTACTGCAACTAACTACCTGATAGGGAACAGTAAATATTTGGAATAAAGAATAAATATGAAAAGTCCTATAATCACTCAAATAAACAAGATTACAAGCAGTCAACTTGCAAAATGTTAATATAAAAAACTATCCCTCATATATTTGACCCTTACTTGTCCATGGAGTAAGCCAGTAACATTTTTGAAGCTTCGGCCAGGTAACATGACATATAGTCTATTTACCTGGTGTAGTACCTTGTATCAGAAGTACTATCCATTTCTATAATTGTTTTTGAAAAAATAAATAAATAAAAATTAAGCATTTGCTTAACAAGAATGTGCTTAGATTATATAATTGCCAAAAATAATCTACAATATTTTCAGATTTTGAAATTTATATATTTTTAAGCTTCTAGAATGTGGTTACTTCTCAGATTTTAGTATTACCTTTCATGCATTTAAACAAGCAGTTGTGATGTCCACTATGTCTATTCTAGCTGTCAAGTAAACTACTACACAATAAAAAATCCTCTCTTATCTTTGGCCTGCCATTCAACCTTCAGTGCCTTCAGGTAATATTCCTGTATTAATTTAACCCCAGCCCAAAGAGAGAAGAAACATTTATTTAATCCCAGATCATCACCACTCCCACCCTTCCTCCAGACTTGTTAATACTTTGGCAGTTAGGATATATGGCTCCTAATATATTTAGTTACCTGAAACACAACTGAGTAGCCCAATTAAAAAAAAATAATTGCAGTACTCCTGTATTTCACCCTTTTGAAACACAAAACACATTTACACAACATTTACCAAAAATCAGCATCAATAATGGAAATTACCACTATTATTACAACTGTCATTGCATAAACTCCCTGCACTCATTTACAAATAAATGCACCTAACTTCAAAAAGCTCTCCACAAAGTGACAAGAGGTGATACCATATTTCTGACAAAATGAACATAGCCTGCAGATTTTTCTCTGCACAGTCTGGCAAGCGCTTATTGTATTTTTTTGCTCTTTCATTCAGGACACATACTCAACACTTCACAGGTCAGAAAGTAGCACAGTAAACCACTAGATACTGTTCTTTACAGCTTAAGCAGCTGAAACCTAGTGGAAAAGATTTTCTACATCCAGTAGTGCCAATTTCAAATTAACCAGAGGATTGTGTAAGAGTCCTGATAAACCTTCCCTACACCATTCTGAGGAGTGAATATACTCTCCTGACCCTGCCCCAAAACACGCAGCTAAAAGCCATTTTAGAAAACTAATCCTCATATTTCAAGTGAATGTGTAATTTTTACTCCTCACTGCATATATCATTCCCAGTAGTACTTGCTTTAATTTTACTGAATTATGTTTAGGAATGAACAGATCTAATCAACACCAATCAGGAATTAATAC
The DNA here is from genome assembly GCA_039654755.1 of Calcarius lapponicus. Classification (NCBI taxonomy): domain Eukaryota; kingdom Metazoa; phylum Chordata; class Aves; order Passeriformes; family Fringillidae; genus Calcarius; species Calcarius lapponicus. Next base: position 25,205,715 of record CM077464.1, read on the forward strand.
GCCTAACTTAAAGTACTCTCACCTGTTTAATCACAGAACACTGAAACTAAATAGGCTTTAAGAACTATGGGTCAATGCAGTGTGAATATTATCGGCTCTGACTTCAGAAATTGATCTCCCAGGAAAAAGGGACTCCAAGAGAAATGGCAAGCCCTCCTTCCACATGAGGACAACCAGGGGTTACAATACCTGATGCACTTTGCTTTCAGCCTTGCTCTCAAGCCTGCACCCAGCATTTAAATTTCTTTTATCCTCATAATTTTAAGTACATCATAAGATTACTTTAGTAAGAGGAGTGAGACAGCAGCTCATCACTTGCACCAACTCTTACTGAAGAAGTATCAGGCTCCAGTAAGTGGACAAAAAACTATATGGGGAGACATACAAAAAAAGGAGTTTGACAAAAACCTTCTGTCAGCTGCCACAGCTGCCCTGCCAATGCCACTCTGAGGAGCTGGCAGCCCATGCTAATGGGGCAGCACATCTGGTTCAGCTGAGGCTCTGCTGCTGCCTGGAACCAGACAGGAGTTGTCTCTCTACTGTTTCCTGTCTGACATGAGAGCCACTACCCAAGTTGTCATTTACCCTCAGGGGTTCAGAGAAACCAGATGTTTGCATCTTCAGGAGCCTTGTTTGCAATCAAGTCCATTGCATGTCACTGGTGAACCTGAATATGGGCACACAGGTCACTTAAAAGTTCTTACTTCTATTTACCCTCATTTTGAGGTTAGTATTTGACCTACTTAGCAGTATCTATGAAACACTCAAAAATTTGAAAGGTATAGTAGTCAAGTATCTTTTATTAGTTTATAGGAAATAATGAAGCATGTTAGTAAATATGAAATGACAAAGCAATGGTCAAAAGAAATTAATACCTCCTTCCAGCATATTAATTTATATTGTATACTAACTATGCATGTTCTCAGTCATTGAGATCTGACTCTCATCACATATCAACACTGCCCAAAAAGAGAATTAACAAGTGAAATACTTACAAGAGACTGTGTATAGCTGAAACAAAAAAAAACCCAACCTAGTTTGCTGCATATCTTCACCCCTTATTAAACTCTTCCTCTTTATTTCTAGCCCCCCATATTAACAACTGTGTTCTTAATAAATAAATTAAATAGCTTTCAGTGTTTGGCAAAGTAAGGTTCTCCTGCCTTGCATTCAGAACACTAAAGAAGGAAAAGGCAAAGTATCTACCTTGAACAGAAGAAACATTTACTGTCATAAACTACTGAATACAAAAACCAAAGCCTTATATAAAATAAACAAGAGAGGATTACGTATCATTAAAATAGCTAATCAAAAGCTTTGCAGGACTAAAGCAATGAAATTATAATAATTTCTCAAAAATTTAATGAAAAAAAAACCTTCCACTAATACTTTGCAAAATCCTCAAATAAATAAATAATAAAGCAGCTTCTCACTAATGCTATACTGAACACACAATAGAAGCAAATGCAGCAGGAATTAAATTGTAGTTCCTTTGTGTACTACACAAGCTGCAAAGTACTCTGAATTCTATTTTAAATTTTTCCTAAGAGTCAACATATAATTTGTGTAATCATATTGCATTCATATATGTGAGCAGATGAAAAATACTATCAAATTGTGCAACAAAGAAACAATTGCAAGTGTGTACTCCTGGTTGCTAAAGCTCTCTATTGCTTCCAATACTCCCAAAGGATTGTGGCTAGAGTGACACCTGCAGTGCATTATAAATGTGTAATTACCATTTAAATGGGGTATGGAAAGCTGGGGATGAAACGGGAAAAGGCATTCCCTTAAAGCCAACCAAATACTGAAATTTTGGGCACCATCATCTTTATCTACAGTCCGGTTAACAAAGTCATTGTCATTCTGCCACTCATCCATGCCTACTTAACTGAGAATCCTCTCTGCAGTGTGTAAGGGTGCAAAATAATCTAGTGCCTCCGTAATTATTTGCAGCAATTTTTATTAGATTATGTTTAATATGCTAACATCTGTATTTTCTAGACAGTAAAAAATGTGACAGAAGATCCAAGTCTCATGGAATTATTCTGACAACCATTTGTCTATTATCAGAATGCAACCCTTATAGTCAACAGCAATTATATTTTTGAATTTCAAAATGTATACATATTTTGTATTTAATTTTTCCTCAGTTACATACATCCTTTAAGAATGTGCTAATTATGTTATATGAGAGTTAAATTTTTTCTTTAGAACAAAAATTAACCATGAGATTCCAGGCCTTAAATTGATATATTTGATAATATAAATTAATCATTGTTTAGGCAATACAGCAAACCTGTCAATAAACTTTATATGGAAGTTTGCTAATAAAATTTAAGTTTTATAGTCCAATTGCAATCTTGTGCAGGTAAGCTGCATTGCAAAACATAAGTGCAGGAAGAAGTGAGTCGGTCTGACTTCTTACAAGAAGGAACACTTTCCATTAACACAATGAATGTATGAACTTGTTTTTCATTTATTCATTGACAGTGGAGGCAAAATGACACTATCTCTCCTATGACTGTGGACAGTATTGCTACAAGCAATACTTGATTTATTGAATTTGATGTCTGTATTCTCAAGGCATTGCATTATACAGTTTTAAATTTCAGGGAACTCAAGTACTCCAACAAGGTCCAGCAAAGCACCCCACGAAGCTCTGGAAGTTAAGCACAGAACAGACAACTGTCTTCAGTGAAATGTAGGGCCATGAAGAGACAAGTGAACTGGTTTCACAAGCAGAACATAACCGAATGCAGCTTTCACATCCCTGAACCCCAGTGCAGGGCTCTGATATGGGAACTGCAATCCTGCAGCCAGGACTGCATCTTGGCTGCATCCAGAGATGCAAAGGTCCATCTGCACTGAGTGCTGCAAGTTACTGTGGGGACACAGCCATTGCCTAAGTGCTTCACTAGATCTTTCCCTATGATTCCAACTTGCTGAGATTGACTGTCAGGTCTCTCCTAAGGAGAAACAATCACAAAAAACCAGTATTGTTTTATGTTGTGCTTGGATTTTGTTTGCTTTTTTCACATCTGGACTATTGTTATCAACCACTCAAACAACTCTTGAAACTGAACTGTGGTTGAGATACAGGGTTAATTATCCTGTAAAATACCACAGAACAACTTCCCTGACTGGTGTTTACTTCCAGTTTCTACAACATTCTTTCCTCAGTAGTTCAAGCTTCACAGTGTAGTTTTCCTCCATTCCAGCAAAAGATCATTCTTTTACAAATGTTCTCCAGGCAGAGAATTCCCTACAGAGTTTGTCTGTATCACTTCTGCATCAGGCAAAGGGCAGGCTGCAGATTCATGAAGGCATTCCTAGACTCTGCCAATCAGTTTAACAAGAGGATGAAAATTAACAGCTTTGAGTGATTGTTCAGACCCCTAGAAACACCTTCTCTGACATTAGTGCAATTTGCATAATAAAAAATGCAGCAGAGTTTTAGCAGATCTGTCTCTGAATACACTGTACTGTTAACCCTATGAACAAATCAAATGAAAAGTGCAAGCATTGACAAGCCTAGATAATAAGAGCCTCCTACACAACACAGCAGGTCCTACAATCTTGTGATGTGATATTCTTCTACAACTGGACCACAGCTCCACTTAAAAACAAAGAGAAAAATAATTTATCCCTACATTAGGCTGCATCCTTCACCCTTCTTTTTCAAGCTTGATTTAAAAAGCTTGCTATATACTAGTCAGTCTCTCCTCCTTCAATAGCCATGACTCCAGCAGCAAAGTTAAAGTAGGTTGATTTATCACATTCAGTAAAAAACAAAAAAGCCCTCAAACCCAGTCTTCTTACTTAGGAACAAACAGAACAAAACACTTATTTTAATCAATATATTGATTAAGTTCCCATCCCAAGCACACTATCTTCTTGCCCAGTTGGACAGTCAGTGCAGGAAGAGAACAGGAGCATAAATGTGCTAAAATCAGGTGTCAGAAGACAGGCATCAGCAGAAAACTAGGCTTGGTTACTTCTGCCACTCATAAAGCAGCTTATTTCTGCTGTGAATTTTAACAATCATTAGGGAAAAGGAATCAACTTAGGCAGAGTATCAAAACAAGATGATACATACCATACTTCTTACGTATTTCATCATGCTTCAGTTTTCTTTCATGTTTCCTACAAGAAATAAAGGCATCAGAAGTACATTCAGACTCTTTTGAGCTGTAAGCAAACTATAATTACATCCAAAAAGGACATCAGCATTTTTTACATTAGTATTAGTAATCACATAACAATTAAAAAAAATCACACTTAGCAGTTATATATATATTATATATATATATTATCTTTCTATTTGCATTTCATCTGTAAGTATTTACATACACTGTGTGTATAAGACTTACCATAAATTCTTATTAACAGAATTTAGTGCGAACATAAGATGTATGACAATAAAAAGAAACACTTTTCTATATAGAAGTAAAGCATCCACATATATGCACACATTCACACTGAGGTCCTCATCTATACATACGAAAAAAGGCACTACACTACACTGGAACATTCATTAATGCTTTCAAGCAGGGAGCATAATTGCAAAATTTAGCTTTGCACAGAACACATTTTGAAATACTAATTCAATATAATAATTCTAAAAGGATAAAAAGGTGTATTACTATTTGCTTAAGATGTACAGCAAGTGTAAGTGAAAACTACTGCTTTCTAAAATCCAGCATGGCATCTATGCAGAGAATAAATTAAAATATTGTGCTAAATATAAATTAGTTTTTATGTTGTCTGACCATAAGACCATTTTTAAGGCTGTATCTTATATTGCTAAACTTTTATTATTCACATAAAGCAACTGTCTGATGAGTTGATTTCTCCTTCCCTTTTGCAAAGGTGAAGGGGGGGGAAATTAGCTATGTTTAAATGGAAAAAAATCCATCTTTTATCAGATAGTTTTCCTATATTACAAAGGAAGGATCTATTTTGCTTATTTTAAAAAACAAACATAAAATACAAGTGCTTAATGAGTATGAGCCAGGATCTATATACCTTGAGGAAAAGACATAGAATTTGGCAAAAAAAAGTTCCTCTAACAAAAATTTTTAAAAAATGCACCCTTTTCTATCCCCTGTCAAAATTCAACCCAGTTAGACAAGTTGTGACTTTTGCCGGATTCCAATTTGCACGTATTCAGCAGAAAGCTGTTAAGCACTGACAGCTTAATTCACCAAAGATCCCATCTGCCCTATGCATATTCCACCTCCAAACAATTCCTACTGCTAATCAGACCCTGTGTGTCCTCAGAAGCAATTATCCTGCTTCCTACAGAGCTGAGGGTTGAAGTGGCCTTTTCCAGCAATTGCACTTCTGGGAAAGCATGCAGACAGAGCACAATAAGAAAAACCAAACAAGACAGACAGACTCAAAAGCTTCCACTACTGTTTCCCAGAGACACCCATGTCCCTTCCATCCCCCTGCATTATTAAGCCCAGGCAGCAGAGTAAACAAAGCAACCTGGCCAAAATGCAGTAACAGAAGCTGGAGAGTCAGGGTAATGAAATTCATGTAGAAGAAGAAAGTCAGGATTGAGACATTGAATAGAACAGAAAAAAGAGGAGACAAATTTACCCATTGAAGGTAAGCTGATAACAGGATTTCTGCTTTCTGTGGTACGTAACAGGAAGATATTATATGGGGCAAGGGATCTCAGGAACAGAATAGAGAAATTCTGCTTAAAACAGCCTTCTCCAACATAAAGCTAAAACCAGGTTTATTACAGGTGGTACTAATGGCATTTCTTCCTTGTTTTGCATATCCTGTCTGAAGTAATGAAGACTCATTGCTGCAGTTTCAGCTACTGAAACCTCAGTACTTCAGCAGCCAGAGTGAATCAGCTCTGAATTCAGAAAGCACCTGCTTAAGAAGGGGATGGTGCAAAATCAAGCTGTGTAGGCTTTAAACCTCAGAAAGGCTTTAGGATACTTCCCTAGGCTATTCAAAACAAACCACCAAATATCTAATTAAGTTTGATGGGTAAAAACATTAATATCAGTGAAACATTCAAACTGTGACAGGCAGCCACGATGGCTTCACTTCACCCACGACTAAATCCTTGCTCAGTAAATAAGGCAGGTACACCTCAACCCAGAGGAACCAGACACAGCTCTGAACAGGCAGTCCCTGAATCAGCCATCCAGAGTTACTGTACCACCCATATCTCACAGGATGATCAGCTCAAGTCACTTCAGAGTTGGTTGTTTCTTAACACTGCTGCTATTACTCCATTTTATACATGCTGAAGTCTTGGCTTCTCATGCAAGCTGTCCCCACTGCCATAAGCTGAGGAAGTATTTTTCTCAATACTTACAATTCACATAATAATTTTCCATACTTGGTTCTTCACAAATAAACTGCCATCCTTTCTTTCCCTGGCCTCTCTCCTTGTTCTCCCTTACTATCAATTTATACTTGGCACTAGATCTTCTTGTTTAGCATTTATTCATAAACTTCTAAAATAAATAATTATTTATAAATTATGTAAGCCTAACCTAAAAATATACCATGTATTTGCAAGTGTAAATAACTGAATGTATAGAAAAAGACTCACTACTCAATGCCATGCTTAAAAATGATTTTTCATGTTAGAGATGATGAAGTCAAATAAAGAACTAAAGCTATGTGATAAGATACCTGTTTTAAGTCAAAAATTGAACTTCAGACATCGTTCATGCCCCTCACTATAAGTGCAAACTCAAACCATCACCAGTGATTTTCAACCCTCTCACTGAACTGACAGCTACTTTCAGCCTTGTGTAAATAAGCAGACAGCCAACATAACAACCCTTACTTTTCATTTTAACAGGCATCTTCCAAAGAGACACTAAAGTATCCATAATTAACTGAATTTCAATGCAAACAAGTATTAAACTTTAAAAGCAGACTTTTACAACGTACCTGAAAGACAGAAAATACTAGGTGATGCAATCTTAAACTTTCCACAAAAAAAAAAAAAATTCCACGGAACACTATGGAACTTAGGCCTCCCTACTTTGTTTTTACCATTCACTAATGGAATCATGAAATGAAGCTCAGGCTAGTCCTGTTCACCTTCCATTAACAACTGATATAAGCTGTATTTGAAGTAGCTGTATCCACAGAAAAAAAGAAACATGTAACATGACAAGGAAAAAAACTAGAAAGAACAAGATCAGTGCGGTGCCTATTTTCCCCCCTATATTTATCTGAACATTTATGCTATTTATCTGAACATCTATTCAGCTATTTTCACGAACTATGTGTAAACTTCACAATAGAAAGGAAGGACTACACAGTACAAGGCAGTGTTTTCCTCTGCTTGTCAAAAATGGTTTGTTGAGAATATTAATTTGTTCTACAGCCTGCTAGTAGCAATTCATTCTCCAAAGGTCTTAGAGGAAGCAAGCAGTGGGTAGGGTGAAGTGCTCTAGGTGCTGGAAGTGGCTTACTCCTCGTGTTTTCCCATGACCCCCAGCCACACACACAATTGGTATGCATGTTCAGAACATGGAAACACCCCAGGGCTGCTGCTAAGCTCTCTCCTGCAATTAAAGCAGTTTCTGTTCCACAGACACACTCCTGAGACAAGCTGGGAAAGAGGAATGCTGCTCTAAATAAAGCTGCAGGAATCATTCCGCAGAGCAACCTGCTCCCAGTGATCCTCGTTCCTAGGCTAAACTCAAGAATGGAGCTGATATTAGCTCTAGGTTGCACCACTTGCTTGGTGAGCGCACAGCACACCTTACACTCCAGATGCATCAGACTTCCTACAGATTAACTGTACCAAGAATTTAAAGCTGATACACAAATCACAGTGGAAAGGTTACAGAACACAATCATCCCATTATGCATGTACTCAGAAGTCTTTGCTTTATAACACAGGTAAGTACTCTCTTAACTAAACAAAGCAGCATGATTAAGGGTGTACATTTCATCACAAGGCACATGGTTTTGGCATACAAAATACTGTTGATATTCCTCACTGGATCCCTCCTCTTTAGAAAGAAACAAAAGCATTATAGGAGAAACATCATGTTCATACTAGCACTCGGCCTGCTGTGCTGTGACAAGTTATAACTGGATTAACAAGTAGAGAATTCCCCTTTTTTCTGACCCATCGCAAATATTCAACATATCTGAGAAACTGTGAGTGAGCCTACTTCCTGAATTGGACACCTATTTCTTACCCTTTCATGCACATTCAAATCTGACACTTTCACCTCACAAATTCAGATGTTTATGAAAACAAATTTCTATCTGTCCTCTTCTTGGATAATGTCTGTCATTACCTTGCAATGATGCACAGAGCAGTCATGGTACCTGCCACACTGAGCATCAACCTGTTTGTTCTCTGTTCATTTACAGCAATACAGCACCTAATCAGGTTCATCAATCTCATAATAAAGCTGTTTTGTAAAAACCTGACACTGTCATGCCTAACATCACAATGCCTCTTTGTTTAGTACTCCATGTATTTCTTAGAAAGGTAGAATACTCCTACATCATCGGGAAGTGTATAGCTATATATCAAGCTGTCAAGACTTACCTCTGAAGAGACTGTAGCCTTCTCTCCTCTCTCTTCCTAGCTAGCTGCTCCTCTTCTTCCTCTAGTCTGTTAGAAAAATGAGGGAAGGAAAGCATAAGAGGAGTAAAAAGCAACTTTATTGCTAAGCTATCACTATTTCTACTTCATAGCCATGTAAAATTTCACAGCTGAGTAAGTTTAATTTACAAGTTTGTGTAATTATCCTTTCACATTTTATAATATCCAAATGCTCTACTACTCATTGCAGTAATGTGCCCTTCAGCCTCCACAGAACTATTTACAGCTTCTTAGGAAGAGGATGCAGACTGTTCTAGAAGCAGGATTCCTAACTGCCCTTTTCCCCATGTGCCACACCTCATTTAAGAGTCACTGTTCTGCATGTGCACAGTTAAGTCCACTGTTGTCCTTTGGAAGATGATTGATGGTTCATAAGCCTTTGATGCCAGAACAATTTATCTTTCCAACAGCCATTACTATCCAATCTCAAGCTGCCCCCAGGAAATGAGTCTGTTCTGGAATGAGCAAGGACTTACCTGAGCATCAGCTGTGTGATTCTGAGAAATGCTGAACCTACACAGTACATCTGAGCTGCGCTTGTGCAGATATGCTCTACTGAATTCTCTGCTGCACTTTAGCTTTGTGTCCTGCCTTGCAGAAAGCTCAGCTTCACTTAACCATTAGACAGACTGCGTAAGACTTGTAGGACTCTAAAGCAAATGTCAAATGACTTTTCTGTTAGTTCTTCCCTGACAGAATTTATGATGATTCTTCAGGATTAGTAAATGGGCAACTGCCAGGTGCTAATCACCTTCCAGAAGGGAATAAAGTTCTAAAGATGTCTGAGTTGAATATTTACAATATTAATACACCTGAGCAGCATTACCACTCATCTGCCGCCACCAAGATCCAAGTTAAGCAAGAGTGACATCCAGTGGTTAATTACAGCATGTCAAACACTTTAATACACAAAATTCAGACACATTCAGCTGTGGAAATATGAACTCAATTCCTTCATGTGCTCAAACAGTCCATATATCTCTCTCAACATTTTAGTTATTTCAATACAAATACTTAAGAATCCATGCAATGTTTCAGAAACAAATTTCTTACTTCCAGCTTTTTCCACCTAAAGAATTAAAAAAATTCCGGAGGAGCACAAAACACACACAACAGGCCACTTTTATTTGAAAACAGTGTTGGACTCCTTTGGAAAACTAATCAATTCTCCACATCAGCATGTCCAGCATAACTAAAAGCTCCCATTCTTGGGCACCCTTCTGTAAAAATGCTTTACTGGAGGAGACCCCATGTCTTATATCTATGCAATAATCTTCACAATTGGTGTTGCAAAATATGAAAGCATCAAATAAATCAAATGTTGATGTATGATTCAGAAAATATATTTCTTCCCTCTAATTAAACAGTATTAAGCATCTTTTGATTTCTGGATACTTTGAATTAACTGTTCTTCCAAATTCAGAAAGTTTGAGATTATACAAATAAAAACACAGTTGATAACAGAAGTTCATGAGAGTCTATTTGTAGTAGAGTTTCACAAATAATAGCTGTTCATGGAACTGTCAAGTACATGGAACCAGACTCTAAGAAGTCCAAATTCACAGGATAAAAATAAAAACTATGCACCAATATTGCTAGAATTCCTGTGGTAGGATGGACACAGATGAGCCAACTACATTACTGATGTGGGGGTTAATGCACTTAAGTATTCTCTGTGTTCAAGGAAAACCTAAGTTCAGGCTTCTCAAACACAAACACCACAGCTTAAGAATTCCCTAAAGAAACACTGATACTTCTGCAAAACAAGGTTAAACCTTAGAGCTCAGATGATACATCTAAAAAAGAATCAGCTAAACAGATCTAGTACTACATTTCCACAACCCTTCCTCCTATTCACAAAAAAAAAAAAAAAAAAAAAGTTTCTTTTGTGGAAAATGAGTCCCCAAAAATAAGGAAGAAGAGAGCAAAAGAATTCCTGCTGAGAACCACTGGGCTTAAAGCAAATAATGTACCAGGCTGCAGTGTAATAACACATTCTGACTTCTCCTGAAATAAGCTGGACGCCAGATTGACAAGACCTTTAAATCCTCTGAGGGTCACAAGATTAAGCTTGACACCTTTGGAGTCTTGGCATAAGATGACTCTCAACTAACCCTCTATTTTTAGAATTAGATGTCACAGTACTGATTGACAGCTACTAAAACTGAAGTCCAGTACAAATATCTCTTTTCACAGGATTCAAGCTTTATTTGCTGACATGTCAGCTACAGGGGCCTACTCAGTTGCTCAGCAGAGGATGCTGGCAGATCTTATCTAAGATCTAAACCTGTTCTTTACATCTCCAGGACTTATCAGCACAGGGATAAAGAGTATTCATTTTTGCACTTGGGAAGATTTGGCATACCAGCCTACCAACAAACAGGTACATGCTTCTTTCTCAGGGAAGAAAGAAAGGAATGAGATGTTATTTACAATTATTTTCACATTTCTTTAAAGCCACAGATGTACTGTATTTCTCTGGCTTTAAGGTCAGCACTAAACAATGTAAAGTTACATAAGTTCTTTTAAAAAAATGAAAACCAAATCTCAAACAGGAACGAGTCAAAGGTATTTTAAAAAGTATAGGAATCATTTCAAACCAAAACATAAGGTCCCCATTTTATTCATAGAAGTACCGAAAGACAAAAAGAACAGAGATAGCTGAAACTACACTGTTTAGAAAGCTTCAAAACTGGAGTGATAAAGGGAAGCATGTTGTGTGTCCCACTTCACACTGCAATACTGACATACCTATTTTAGCTACTCATCAACTGCTTCCCTCCTTGTAAGAATATTAGCTACTCAGAGAAGCCAGTTTAAAAAAAAAATTTACAACTTCTCCAAGATCTCAAGAACATTAAATTTTTGCAGTACTACTTTCTTTGAAAATAAGTAAATTATTTTTAGTATCTTAGAGCAAAGAAGTATTATTTTACATACAGAATATCTTTTTGAATTGGCAAAGACAGCTAATCCCTTATATACTGACTGCTGACAGATCCTAGAGCAACTCTGAAAGATGGATACCAAGTGCCATATAGGACATTGTTGCTCAGTTACTTTCTACTCATCTGGTCCCTTTTTGCTGTACCATGAGCTTGCCTTGAAAGAAATTATTTACACCATTATCAGAAGAAGCAAGGATTTACTTGGTCACTGAAAAATTTCATGTCCAATGTTAATAAGAAAGTGTAAAATGTAGAAAGTGCAAAGCAACAGCTTACCTGAAGTCAGACACATCAGCGCTGTGACCACTAGAAAAATCACTTCAATTTCAGTGTCATACTACTTGTCACTACATATCTCTTATCTTGTTGTCTTTCTCAAACAAATAAAGCAAAGTGATCAAAACTGCTTCCAAATGAAAATATTCTTAGTATACTGGAGAGTAAAAACTGTAGGTAGATAGGGAAGACCAGGAGCCAGTGTTGGTAAAGAAAACAAATACAGGTTTACCTCCTCCTCCTGGAACGCCTTCTGCAGTAACAGCAGTAACAGCAACAGACTGTGATGGACACCAGAATGAGTCCAGCTACCACAGCCATAGCAATAATTAAAGCCTCAAAGTTTACTGAAAAACATGAATATATTGAACTGGTTAGACTCCATCAGTAACATTTATCTTTCTGATAACTCTTCCCTTCCTGCCCACATACTTTTTCATCCCTAGATGCAAAACATGATTCTGTTGAACTACCCCAGATAAAATGCAGTATACCACATTAAAACTTTGCTATCATGCATAATCTACACTGAACAGACATTAAGTAAAACCACATTTCTCATTCTGTTACTTCCCTACAAGTTACAAACAAATATACTTCATCCCATAAAGCAAGAATTTAAAAAAAAATTGTTTAAACAGAATTTATTTTTTTCAAAAGTATACTACTGAACTGAAGCAAAAAAGGTTTTTGGACGTATTAAAGTGAAGGAAAAGACCATCAGTTTTCAGTCTACACTCCTGGCAACAGTACCTATTTCATCTGCTTACTATTCACTAAAACACCCAACACAATTAAGCTACTTTGTATTACACTGTTCTTCACTTCACTCTCGTTAATAATCTGTCAACACGTGCAATTCATATAAAATTGTAACTGGAAGCCAGTAATTTGTTTTTGACTTTGAAAGCTGCACTATTCACCTTCATTTTCAGCAATGGTGAACAACATTCATCTCTTAATTTTATTTGCTTAAAGAAAAAAAAAACACCACCACCTTCACAAGTTAATTAATTTTCCTGCTGTGTTTGTAAGGGACAGTCCCAATAAAACCATATAACCCTATTGCATATGGCTGTTTGTAATTTGTAAAAAACCTATTAAGGAAATGCATATTTGAGGGTGTTTTTGTTGTTTTGGTTCGGGGGTTTTTTCTACTTTTTTTTACTGAGAATGTGCTCCATTATGAAGTTTTCATTCTGTGTTTAAAATACAGTCAATTTAGAAACACAAATGGCACAAAACATAGAAGCCATTTCCACAGCAGCAGTAAACTGTCAAGACCACCCTTAGTATCAGTAGAAAAGGATGTGTTTCTCTACCTGGTGTGTTTGAGAGTGTTAACTTACTTCGTAGGGGCTCATTTGATGCTGGGTTTTGGATTTCTGGCTCAAACATGCCGGTAACACACCGATGTTTCAGCTGCTGCTGAACAGGCTTGAAGAGCACCAAAATATTTTCCCACCTCCCCCCTGCCCCCTTCCCTCTGTTTCCCCCAGTGAGGAGGGCTGGACACAGGCAAGAGAGTGAGAGAGATCAGGAAGGGATGCAGACAGAAGGCTTGAGCCAAACTGGCCACCAGATTATGCCATGGTCAGAGAAAAAAAATCTGAGGTAAAGGACAGGTAAGTGGAGGGCAGAATTGGCTTCCAAGGGGAAAGCCAATTCCAATGGGCACTTATTGTTTGAGGACTGGCTGAGCATGTCTGCCTGTGAGGGGTGGTAAAAAAATTGTGTTTTTTCCTCTCCCTCCTTTTCCTTCCCTTTTTAAACTGTCCTTATCTCAAGCAAGGAGGTTTTCTGCTCTTGTTCCTTTTTCTTCCTCCATCCCATTGGGGCCATGGGAGAGAGGGAGGAAGCAAGCAGCTGTGCGAGTACTGAGATACTGGCAGGAGTCGGCCCTCCACACTTCCAGAAAAAAGTCTGCTAAAATTTCATAATAAAAGCCTTTACAACACTGCAAGCCCAGTTTTCTTAAAAGTGAGTTTTATCACTGAAATTATATTCTTATCATACCCTAAAAAACTCCAACAAAAGTTTAAGCACAAATGCCTGTTCTCAGAAAACAAAGCACAAAGCCCTTCTCTAAGAACACAGAATTGATAAAGTTCACCTGTACTTTTTCATTCAGTCACTCTGCAGCGGTCATTAAGTGGTAGTGTTCAGAAACTTGAATGCTCCACTTTAACACCAATCTTCTATTTCTGCTACCCTAATTCAGACTACTACAAAATCTCTCTGCCTTAAGCATAGTAACTTTCTTCGGTCAACACTGTCACTGATAGTTCACCCCCACTTGTTTTTGTCCTTTAGTCTCCTGGTGTCCATGCACAAACACAAAAAGCAGCAAGTCTTTGCTCTGCTGGACTGAAGCTGTACTCTTGCTTCACACAAGAAGATTTCCAATGCCTTAGGTGTTCTCTGTTCCAGTCTAGTCTGAATCTAGATCTGTAAACAATACCTCCCAATATTTCACCCTGATGACAGCTCATGCTCAGTCGTGTATTTTGAAGTAAAACATGCACAGCAAATGGAAACTGAAGAAAAATTACACCATGCAGGAATTACAACCTACAGTGGCATCATGCATGTTCCTTCTACACCTCATCTACATTGCCTTTGGTGCCCATCAATTACACTGTTATTTCAGTTGTTTGAGCAAAAACAGCATTCAAGAATTTCTGTGTGACTCTATTCCTGTGGTACTAGTTCACTGCTGTCACTGGAATATAATAGAACTGTGGATCTAGACAAATCATCCAGTACTTTTAGAAATTTTAAAGAAAGTAACAATGCTTTAAAGCCATTGCATCACCATACCTACACTGATTGGGGTTATGGCTTCAAATCATAACCACTGCCTCCTCACCCTGCGCCTCCAAATAAATTATCAGGAAACAGATCTAGCAAGCTTACTTTAATCATACTCATAAATAATTCTCTACAGCAAAAGTAAAATTAGTACCTACTCCAGCAAACTCCCCATCGAGCATTTGAGAGAGAACACAATGAAGACGGTGGAAAAATACTTCTTACAGGGTAATCAATACATGTGTTGTTGGTGTAACACCAAAGGCACTGTGCAAAAGAAACAAGAAAAAACCCAAATTATTAATCTTCAAAAACAGTTAACTATTTAGTGCACCACTCCAAAGACAGATTTCTTATGTGAATGTAATACTGGAGAAATGGAAGTGCTTTGTCTTCTAAAGCCTACAGAAGTCCTCATGGAATTTCTCAGTAAAACCTAAACTGAATGGAGAATAAGAACATTTTGTACTTACAAGTAACACTAGCCTGAAAATATTTGGAAACGTATTGAGGTACTCTGCATACTTGAGGGTAAAATGGCTTTGGGTTTAAAATTACTGGAATTAACAAACACAAAATCAGACTGCCGACTGTTCAGAATTTTAAAACACCTCATATCTTTAAAGAATAAAAATACACCTATAATCTTGCTTCAGCCTTGCATTTCATTATCAACAGAAAGAAAATAGTAAACAATCCTTATAAGTCTACAGGAACTTTTGCTGCAACATAATGAATGATACAGCCTCATCCAGTCTGAGTTGCAAAGTATTCTGTGTACCTTAATTGCACATGCTCACGTATCTGGATATTTTTAAAATCTCAAGTTTTTATGTGTATTATAAAATTCCAGCTCAACATTTCTGCTTCTGAAGTCATCTCTAAGCATCAAGCTAGGTTTTGGTTTTCATCTGTTAAAATAAATACTTATTCAGAAGTCATTTACCACACA
This sequence comes from Calcarius lapponicus, assembly GCA_039654755.1. Classification (NCBI taxonomy): domain Eukaryota; kingdom Metazoa; phylum Chordata; class Aves; order Passeriformes; family Fringillidae; genus Calcarius; species Calcarius lapponicus. The sequence goes on from CM077464.1 coordinate 25,221,319, forward strand.
ACTCAAACAGTGAAATACTTTTGAATAACAGCAATAGGAATCTCTGACAGGACATGTTTTTTTTAGGATTCATTATAAAAAGAGTTCAGCCAGGAACTATGCTTTATCTAACAGTACTATCAAGAACATCTCTGTCATACATCCTCAATTACACAAAGCCTGTTATCTTGCTCTTAATGGTTTACAAAACGTTAAATACAAAGGAAACCATTTGTAACAGATTCCGCTTTCTTGAAAAGTGTGGATACAAGAAGAATATATTACTATTTTGTCATTGCTAGACTGTACAATTTAAACATACCCATAAGGATACATCAAGAAAAAAAACCTAAGGAAAGAGAATTCATTTTGCAAAAACTGTGCCCTTTTAATTATGGATGCCAGATGAGAATACGATTTTTTGGCTGAAATATTTAATAAGAATTAACAGTTCAAAAATAATAACTAATGGGGGGCATAATAAAAGTCACTGTTAAACTCTGAACATAATGTTGACCCTGTTTTGAGTAGGAAGCCGGATTAGGTGGCTCATGAGGTCTCTTCTAATCCAAATGACTGTACACTGCTGGTGACAACTGGGAGCCCAGAAAGGGCAGCTGTATCCCTCTGATGGAGACTCCTGCATCTAACTACTGAAAACATGTCTAACCCAAAAGGCAGTATCTGACACAGCTACTGGCTGGAGCAGGGGCTGAAGTACAAGAAAATATTTCAGTTGATTCATTCTCAATGATAAAAGAATCTGACAATACACAATCATCAATACAATTTTTCCTTTAAAGCCAAAATAGGCATAAGATAAGCAGGTAAGTTCAGATATTTCTCAATCTTTCCTGGTGAAAAAGTTTTCCAGTAATGGAAACTTATAAGCAACTTTAAGACTCCTGAAATGTTTCTTTTCAGCAACATCTGAAGTTTGAATTTGAAATAATCTCTCACTTCTGCTCTGCAGGGACTAATGCCTTCTGCATGCTTATTGTAGAGCTAAAGAAGTTTTCAGCAAAGAACAGAGACACAAATTCTAACATTTAAACGTCTGCCTTACTGCAATCTCATTGGAAATACACTTTGCTACCAACAGTGGTTTAGCCTGGCAGTCTTCAGCCCAGAGTCAGTGGAGGGACCAACACACTCTGCCTCAGCTACAGGCACTTCTTGCAGCATCTTTAGAGAAAGGCACTTCCAGTTTATTTCCATTAATTAGCAAATAAATGCTGTGCATTATCAGCACAACACAAGAAAAGCAAGGCATTTTAACTGCCTAAGACTGAGTTTATTAGATGGACATTTAACAAAGTGCTACCCACAAAATGAGGATGAGTCTGAGGCAGCAGCAAGATCAACTTGCTCAGCTGAGCAATAAAAGCCCTGAGCAGGAAGGTGCACTGACACTGGAAGCCTGGACTCAGTCTGTCCTCTCCAGACACAGCACAGAAACACCCTGAGTGACCAAACCATGGAGCAACCCTGGCAAAGTGAAAGCACACTGGCATCAAGTGTGACGGATGGGAAGCAACACAGCAGTTGATTCTATCCCTTAAATGAGAAACAAACAGCCTAAGAAAGCCTAACAGTTTGATTTCATATAAAGTGGAAATTCTTATCAATCAAAAATATGTTAAAAACCTTACCGAAACATTTTTTAGACATTCTTCACAGGACTTCTGGGAAAATGCTGAACATGCTAGAAAAACAAACAAAACCAAATTACAAAGATTATATACTTATTTTTATTCCAAAAGGTCAAGCATTTATCACAATATTTAAGCCTTTTTCCCCACTAATCCTAGATACAAGCAATAATATTGACTGAAGTAATGAAATCTCAGTAATTCCAGGAAAATTGCAGCAAACAGAGATAAAAAACATTTATTTTTAACCTCAGACATATGGGAACAATTCAAGCTTACCTTTAGCCTCAGTCTGCTTTCTCTGAGGACAACATAGAGAGTGTAACCCAAGAGTCTCCGGGTATCTCTGCTGAAATTCTAGAACTCACACACTTCAATTTAGGGAACATTCCAAATTGTGCAGTTTTGGCAGCTTTGCAAGAGCTGACCCTTGCTTAGGATGTATTTAGTAATCCACAGGTATTAACTTTTTTCTGGGAGAAAAGAGTTTTTAAAAGATAAAGCTCTCCAAATAATATGATTTTGAATAACAATAAAAAACACTTCCAAACATAGGACACAAAGTTAATATGCAAGAGTTCAATAAGAACTTTAACAGAAGCTTGACAGGCCAAGCAATGTATTTTCTCCAATTTAAAAAAAATACATACAGGTGTTCACAATTACTTTTTTTTGGAAGTATCCCATGTTGATCATCTTAAAAGCACTCTTTTTATATCCATAACTCAGACATCATTTGTTGCCCACAGGACCATGTACATGTCATAGTCTTGACCTAGATGAACTGTTTGAAAGATGAGGGGGAAATCTCTTTTCCTAGTCTGAACCTGGATTTTTATTCTAGTAAAATTGTTGTTCCTATGATAGTTTTTTATACCAGTTAATGAAACAAGGTTGTTCTTATTTCACTACATCACAAATACAAGAGGAAAAGATCTCCAAAGGGAGCATTAGCCACAAGTTGCCAAATTGAGGTAGTTTCACTTGCTTGTGAAACACTATATATTTCAATGTTTTCTTTTCATAATTAACTATTACATATTTCTGATATTAATTCTTAACATTAAATGCATTTTATGTACCAGTATATTTATCTTTAATTTATATATGCGTATAGAAAACCGCCTTATCAGTTTATCCGGTAACAATGAAATTGTTACAAGTACCAATTCACAGCCTAAGTGTTAAGGCCCCAATACCAAAAAAAAAAAAAAACCCAACATGAGAAGCAAGTTCAGAAACTGTTCTCAGTTTATACTCCAAAATTTTCCAACAGGAGATTTCAACATGGAGCACCACCATGCTTATTAAAAAAATTACTTCATTACTTTTCCAATGTGAGATTTTAAACACCCAAACAGAGATGCTTTCTGAACATGAATTAGTAAGGCTAATTTGCTTCAAGTTAGTTGTCTCAAAAAGCTGGAGGTTCCTTTTTCAAGTATAAATCCTTCCCTAAAGGAAACTAAACACCTCTAGCTGGGACGTAGACACACCTGTCAAGGTGCACTTGAGATGCCCACATTTGATGTCAGCCAACCTGACACACACCTTTGTGGTCACATCGGTTGGTAGCAACTACATCAGAGGAGGAGCTTCACCAGCTGCCTGTCAAAAGCAACGAAGAGATGAATGATTCCAACAGAACAGGAAGGGAGGAGCACCTCCGTCAGCTTCTCCTGAGCCACATTCCTCACCATAATCCAGGGCTGAACAAACCCTGGCGACGGGGTACTCTAGGATAACCCTGCTTGAGCAAGGGAGGTTGGACCAGGAGACCACTGTGGTCCCTTCCAATCTGCTCCTGTGATTCTGTGACTGCTGTCTCCGTGCCAAGGTCGGGACACCGCCACGGCCCCGCAGACGGGCAAACCCCAGCGCCATCAGCTCGTCCTTCGGCCAGGAACGGGCTATTCCCTCCCGGCCCACGGGACCGCCCTGCGCTAGGGACAGCACCACGGCAAGCCCCGAGCTCTCCTCTTGGAGCTCCGGGCACAGCACCACGGCAAGCCCCGAGCTCTCCTGATGGAACTCCGGGGTCAACACCACGGCAAGCCCCGAGCTCTCCTGATGCCGCTCCGGGCACAGCACCACGGCAAGCCCCGAGCTCTCCTCTTGGAGCTCCGGGCACAGCACCACGGCAAGCCCCGAGCTCTCCTGATGGCGCTCCGGGCGCCGCTGGGCCCCTGCAGGCCTCGGGGCGAGCCCGAGCCCGTGTCCGCCGCCGCGCCGCTCTGCCCGGCCAGGCCCGCCCGGGAAGGCCGCACGGCCGCACCCGGGCACGGACGGGAAGCGAAGGGAGCGACGCCGCGCCGCCCGCCCCTCCTTACCCTGCGCCGGCGCCGGCGGAACCGTGGCGCTGATCCGCTCCACCCCCGCCACGGCGCGGCCCCACAGCAGCGCCAGGCCCTGCAGCCACAGCGGCCACCGCCGCGCCGTCTCCATGGCCGGGACGATACGGGACAGAAGCCGCTCGCTCCGGGAGCCGGCCCTGCGCAGCCGCCGCCAGCCCCGGGGCGGAGCGGGCTCGGGGCGGGGGCGCGGCCCTGCCGGGAGCGGGCGGGGCACGGGCCGGGCCGCGCCTTCCTCGCTCTAGGGGCGCGGGGTGAGGGGCTGGGCTCTGGCTGCCGCTTATCCGCTGTCGCTGTAGCGCGAGATGTGGCATACCCGGGGCCTTTTCCTCTCCCTTCTTCGTTTGATGTGACACCCTTGTGCAAGAGTAGCGAGAGGGCAAGGAGGTGGCGAGGATCCTGTGCCCTGCCTTCTGGTTTCGTTCCTTAGTGAGGATGCCCACCAGGCTGCCAGAGCCAACGGAGACAATAAAGACATCCCCAAGCCAGTGCTGGCCAGAGAAATTAGTAAAGAGATGGGGGAAAATAGAAATTTTGCCATGACCTTCCCATTTTAAAAGACTAATGGGTTGTTGGTTATTGCATGCTGATGCGCTTCTCAGGGCCTTTGGGAAGCATTTAGCACTCTTTCAATGCCGGGGATATACAGAACACTCAGATAAATCTGCAAGATACAGGAACAAAAGAAAGACCCCAAACCCTCTGAGATGGCAGGGTAAGGACACACAAGACATTTTGGGCATCTCAGTCACCTTAGATAGCTGTGGTTAGACACCAAATCAAGTCCTTAGTGACCAATGAAGTGATTTGCCACGCTGTGACAGCCAACTTTGCTTTAGTAAAACAATCCTACTGCTGAACTTCATTGGCTTCTCTGTGACTTGTTCAGGAATTGGAAGTTTGATATTTGTCAATCAACAGCTGAAGTGCCTGTGCAGGTTTTATTAGGGCTCAAAGATTCTGCTTCAAGCAGGAAGCCAACATTCTTTCCAAGAATGGCATTGTTCAGTGATTCCATCTGCTTGTGACCTCCCTTCTCAAACACTCCTCTTCTATTTGGACCATTTTTATTACTCTTGTGTAATAAGGCCATTGTTGCTATAGAAAGTACTGCAATTGGTTTGTGGACATAGGGACAGCAGATCTGGGCTGTTAGAGAGGCTTTTGTAAACATACTTCAGCCTTAACAAGAAATAAAAGGAATGTTTTCCACAGTGCTTGACCTTGCCATCCTATCTGTTTTTAGACACCTGATTCACCTTACTGCAGAGATTAATCTCCCTAAAGTCCTACATGGTAAGAGATGAGTAGCTCCAGGAAAAAATCAGAGGGAATTAGGATAACTGCTAGTATCTCTGGTGGCTTAGGCCAATGTGTAAAACTGAAGAGATCAAACCTGAGTAAAGTGCCCTTACCTTAAATTAAGTTTCAACCTGTGCATTAAAAAGTTGTTTACATTTGATTTTGTCTATGTTATCTTCAGATTTTTGCCAGCAGCACTAGAGTCCCTGCTTCTTGGTCTTCAGGGATATTAGCTATATTGTGGGGTAACAAGTCATATGAAGACAAAGATGTTTTATTTTACCTGAGGTTAAATATAGGACAATGTTACTATGACTTCAGTGTGCTTCAGTTGGCAGAATCCTTGAATGGCTGGGGTTGGAAGAGGCCTCTAAAGGTCATCTAGTACCACTCCTCTACAATGAGCAGGGACATCTGAAGACCAGGTTTTACCATATGTTAAAGTCTATAAATCTTTATGCTCTGAAAAACTTTTTTTTCTTGTTTCTTGAAGTCACTTGGAACGGGCTCTTGGGACAGTAGAGAGACACAGGTAACAGACAAAGACTGCCAAAGATAAGGAACTGTTTACAAGTAATAATTCCATAGACTGTAGCTAGGGAGGCATATGCCAGAGGTGTATCAAGTCTGAAAGGCTTGAAAAAATGAACACAGAAGGGCTTTTTTTCCTAATAGAAGACCTAGAGGGCATTGAAGACAATTATTGTAGGGGGATAGTACATAAGTAAATAAAGGTGGTATAGAATGTAATCTTACCCCCTAAAGAGTTGCAGCTGAGCCAATTATTAAGGCCTGATGTTAACAGCCACACCTGTAGCCAATAAGAAGAGTGTTATAAAAGAGTGGATTGGTTGTTGAGGGGAACTGGAGTCAGTTGGCTACTGCAAGGATAAGGAAGAGTCAGTGCTTAGAGGAGCTGCCTACAAGAAACATCAAGGAGGTACAAAACTCTAGCAACATGGAAGCCTTGCAATGTAATGACAATAGAACATTTGCAATATAATGACAACAAGTTATTGTGTAGAAGACTGAAAAAAAAAAGTTCTTAGAAGAAAACAAAGTGCTTAAATTGTGAAACTCTGTATATTAAGGACATTAAAAGTTTAGATTAGGCCAAAACTTTGGATTTTTTTCCATAAATATGTCTGTTAACAGTTATTAAATATCCAGATACCTCTGGTTCAGAAAGTCCTTGAACCACACTGCTTGTAGTTGTGCGCAATTGCTGAGGAAGATGCATTATGTGATTGCTTTGTTCTGATAGTCTTCCTTAGGCATTTGTTACTGACTGCCATTTTAGGTGAGATACTGAGTTAAAAGTGCCCTTGAAATGACTTTATAGAGCTGTTCTTATTAATTTTCCTTTTCTTCAAATCTTATGTTTTATACCATCTGATTGCACTGAATTATGTTTGAGGCAAAGGGGGAATCGTTTTGCTTTTTTTTGTATCGTATTTTTGGATGTTTTTATGTCCTCAGTGAAGAGTGACTTCTCATAAAACAGCTCAAATTCCAAGCTTTCCAGAATTTGGGATTTTTCATTGAGCTGCTCCTAATACAGTTATGTTAGAGGAAGTATTTAGCTGCAGCCAAGTGGGAAAGGAGGGGAAAACAGAATTTGCTGAGAGCTCTTCAGAAGTATGGATACATCCATCTTCTCAGATTTAGTTTTATTATGCCTTTGGGGGAAAAAACTCCATTAGTATAGTTTATGAACAGCTGGGGTAATTCTCTCACAATAACTATTCCTACAGTAATGAAACACTTTTTCTTGATTAGGTAGCCACTCCCTCAGCAGACATAAATTGCCAGGAAATGGAGTGTAGATGACAAGAACAAGTGATCTACCAAGCAACTTTGGAAGAAGTCAGTATATATTAAGATTGCAAAAAAAAAAAAAAAAACTCAGAACTTACAACAGATTTTGATTAATTTGTAATTCCATACATATTTCAAATGATAACAATTTTTTTTTCAGCTCTATAGATTTTGCCTGGGGTTTTGAACTGTGTTTCTACTCATGCATTTTCAGCATCACCTCTGGCCCCTTTACCTCATCTCTGCTCTATCATTGTGAGAGAACAGCTTAATGAGCCATTCACTGGGTAGCTGAACAAGGAACAGAATGGGCTGACAGAATCTTGTCCTTTTTTAGCTTGTTTATTTTCTGTTATCACAAGTGCTAACAATCTCAAGGGTGATATATAGGTTACAAAACCTGGGTGTGTTCAGTTGATTCCCTTAGTGGCAGTATTACTTCATCACTGTGGCAGAGTTTGCCCAGCTTGCCTGATTGCAGTATGTGTAAATAATTCAGCTGATGAGTCACAAAAGTGATTAGTGTGTCACTGGGGTTTTTTCTGTGTTGGACTTAGGAACACAGGCCTCGGTAAAAGACTTCTACTGCAGCAATAGGTGTTTCAAAAAGCTTTTTTTGAAAAAAGCTGGACCACAAATGCATCTTCAAGTTGCAGTTTGGTTTATAATTAGATCAGTGTTCCCACAAAAAGCAGTCTGTACTTCTCTCTCCCTGAATACTTGTTCTTGCCGCTGAAAAGCACTGTGGTACACGCAACAAAAACATCTCTGTAGTCCTATAGAGAACTGATGCAAATGGAAGTTACTTTTTCAGTGAGGCCAGGGATACTCTATGGGTTCACTGAGCAGGGTACCAAATTCTTGTGCTGGCACAGCAGAGGGGGAATTGTACACCATGGGCTTTTGTTCGTTTGTTTTTTCAGTTCCAGGACCAGCTTAAATGTCTGTTGGCTTCATATAAAGGCTTCAGGGCATTGTTGGAGTCATGGGAGAGGGTTCATGTGAGATCTAGAACTTTGTTAAAGTACTAAGTGATTATATACCTACAGGGAGCAGATCTTCTGAGTTAAGGACATGCATGTTCATATAGACTCTTCCTTAAGAGTCTATTCAGATCTTAATAGAATTGTTTCTACAAATATCTTCTGAAAAATATTAATAATACTATTTTACAGAGCAAAATGTGCAACTATGAGTTCAGACAATTTCTCAAGGTCAGATACAGAAAATTAGATCTTCCAGGTCAATGTCCACCTTCTGTCATATAATAACCAATCTTCCATAAATAATTGGTGAAACAGATCTCTTGGAGGTGCTAATAATTAGAAGTGGGAAGTATCATAAACAACTAAGCTCTGGTCCTGCAAAAACACAGATAGCAGATATTTGCAGAGATCAGAGCAGTGTGCTTTATTTAAGGTTTTTGTGGGTTTGCTATAAATGCAACAGCCCAATTTCAGCTTTCAGACAAACCCTGGGATTAAATCGGAGACTGGCTGTTAAATAGTATTATAAAATTCAGATATGATCAGCTGAACACTGCTGGGACTGGTAAGAAAGTCAGTTTCCTCAGCTCATGTGGGGTTTTGCTGTCATGGAAGTAAGAATTGCACCCACGGTGAGTGTTTGCTTGCAAAGAGGTAGCCTAGAGTTTCTCTGCTAAGGGTGCTGATATTCCTTGATTTTTATTGCACAGTACTCAGGTGACCACACACAATGTTTAGGGAATAAACATACCTTTAGAAGAGTATTTGCATAATTACTCAATTATCTTGTGGTTATAGTGAGAGATAAAAATACTAGTCTCATCAAAAAAGGCATATACTGAAAATTCTTGCTTTCTGACCTACTAGTTTTTCTGACATAAAGTTTTTTTTAAGGAATCGTCAAGAACAGCTTTATGTGCTCTGTTCTGCAGAATGGTTAATAGTACTGAATTTCAGTCAAATTGAATTACAGTCTCTTATTAGTTAATTATAGTCTCTATTGTAATACCACTATCACCAAAATGATAAGCCAAGTGCTTCAAACTTTTATTTCAAACTAAAATGCACTGCCAGTCAAATCTGGCAGTGCATAAACAGCTGTTAACATTTAGTCCTCACTAATATTTCAAAAAAAGATAGAGTAATGAATTTTCTAATATATCATGTACCAAACTGATCCCTCCTAGCACAGCTAACTAATTTATTTTGAAAAGCATTGGACATATTTAGACAAAGAATAATTGTTAAAAGAAGCATTTCTTCAATGTCAGGGCTGATTTGGTTTCTGGCTGAGCAGTGTTGCATTAAAAATGGACAGAGTTTTCAAGAAAAATAGTGTCTGGGGCTTTGGCATAGGCTGTTGCTCAGATCTCTCTAACAGGCGGGTTGGTTGCAGTCTGGGTAGTGACAGGAGTCGCTGGGTCAGGGGAGACTCCATGAACTGCTTCTCTTCTCAATTCTCATTGTCTCTCCTGCCAGCTGGCTCCTGATCCTGTGAGACTACTTTAGCATGTGAATTATCCATTGCCATAGGGCACTTTAAACTAAACCATCTTGCTCTATTAACTATGTGCAAAAAGACTGCTCTGTGTGACTATGTCTGTGTATTTACAAGAACAGTTTCTAAAATTTGCATGCATCCTACCTGCATGCAATCCCAGCAGTTCTGCAGCAGGAACCATCAGGAGAGTCTGAAAGAGCCAGATTCTTCACCCAGGAGATTATGGGACAAATTCAGGTGTAGCAAATTGTCTTGGAACCAGCAGGAGCTGCTTGGAAGGAACCCTCAGCACTGTCTGAATTCCTCACCTGAAAATCTTTTGCAATAGTTAGACAGATCCTTTTATTGTGGAGCTGAGGAGGAGGCAAGTCTGTCACCTTGTGTTTGCTCAGCTGTGTGTCTCTTCTGTGCAGGGACTAGCTGGGAATTCCTGGAGCAGTCAGGGAGTTAAGGAGTTTGGGGCACTCAGTGTGCACACAGGGACAACCCTAGGACCCAGCTACGCCACAATTACAACTAAAGGACAGCTCGACTTTCATCCATATGTCTCACACCACTTAACTTGGATACCAAACCTCTTGCCACAACACCTCTGTAATTAAAACCCTGCAGAACAGCATCCAGCACGAAATACGATAGGCAGCTTGTGATTTCCTGTGGGTCATCTCTGAGATTTAACTGAGAACAGATTTTTCCTGGGAACATGGATATAATGCCATGCAGATCATGCTCTTTTAAATTGCTCTTTCTCCCTTGAGAAATCTATTTCCAAGATTCTGCACTTTTTCCTGGAATGAATTAATGTAATGATACTTAATTGCATGTTTTGTATTTATCATTGGCTTATTTTGTCTTGCCTCAGTCATAGCTGGGCAAGAGAGACATTGTAGTGCAACAGTCACTTGGGGTATAGTAAATGGAGAGTCACAAAACAACAGCCCAACAAAAGAAGGGTTCTGTTGCATTCCAGAAATTACTAACTCCACTATTGGTTTAACAAACTGACAGATAATATCCTTTGGCTGTTATTTCCCAGGACTTATCTTGCATGTGAAAGACTTCCGTTGTCAAAAAAACTGGTAAAAATCAGCCAACATTTTAATGCCAAAGTATGGGATAATTATTTACCCACACATCTGCTCTTATTTAGTCCATTTTATAAACTGTGAGAGGACCAGATTTTCTCTTGGCATTTCACAATCTATATCATATGAGTTAACAGACTGTTTCAGTTGGACATCAGATCTTTTCCTTAATACTGTGTATTTCCTGCCTTGTCATCACTTCAACTTTTCTTTCCCCTGCTGTAGACTTGGATTTGGTTCAGAATGCCATATAGCTATGCAAAAACTTGTACTGAGATCTCGTACATCTCTGTTCTGGTTTTTTTCAGTACAAAGTGTTAATATAATTTACTTCTTGGATCAAGTAATTCAAGGATCCTAATACCAAAGCATCCTGTTGTGTCTTTGGGCTGTCTTCCTCCCTCCATCACTTTAATTTACACCAATTAAGAAATAGTATCTGTATCTAATTATTGCCCAGGAGTTTCATGTAATACCAGTTCTACACCATCACAGAAAAGGAATCCCTTCTGTCATATGCAATATAAAATTCCCAGCCTTATTTAAAAATGGGAATGTATAATTCCAGCACATATCTCCAAATTACCTCATCAGGAATTTTGACTGTAGCAAGCACTTATATGTTGCTAGGCAGTGAGTGACAGACTTGTTTATAGAGGGGTAATATGCTGAGTGGGGATTTCCAATTTGAACTCTATATCCAAATTTCTGATCTTTTCCTCCATGCCTGTGCCAATGGAGAATAAAATCCTGCCTTCTCCTACATTCTCCCTTCTTATGTGCAGGCAGAGTTGTGTGCTTTGGACAAGTGATAAGAGACATGACACAGTAGCTGGACACAGACAATATTTTCAGGAAATGTAATAATAATTTAAAGCCATAGAGGAAACTTTAAGAGCTCAAGAAAACAAATTGATAAAACAAATTGTTAGCTCCCTACCATTAGGAACTTGTGTTTAATCTTGTTAGGAAGATGTGACACCAGAGCCAGAAATAAACCCAAGAAAATGTGTTGAAGTATTTCAGTAAAGGCTAATATCAAGATGAAATGAAAACATTGTAAAAATAGCTGTAAGAAAAATATTTTCCAGAACCAGTCCAGGAAACATGACCAATTTTAGTTTGCTAACTTACAATTATATTCAAGCAAATCTAGGCTTATGTTATCCTTTGACAGACCACACAGGAGCTTCTGCAGCCCCTTATGCCATCTTTGGGGCCCTACAAAAATAATGAGATGTCACCTGAGATATTGTCTTGTAAAAAATGGTTCCTGGAGGGCTGCTGTGGACTTCTGGACCCAGAGAACTGACTTGCCCATGCTAGGAAAGCAGGAGAAGGACCCTGAAATTCTTTAGGAAATGAAGCCATCCATGAAACAAAGACAGTTACGATGTACAAAAAGGCTATTAGAATAAAAGGACAATTTTCTAGGGACAGAAACTGTCAAAGGCAACCTTTCTCCTCTAGAAATGGTAATCTATTTGGCTGACCAGAGAGTCAAAAGCTGCAGGGTTTTAGTACTTTTGTATGCACACAAGAAGAAGGTCAGAGGCATATTTCATCAAATCATGTTGTTTTCATGTTATTTGTCTAATAAGACCTTTTTGAGTTCTTTTAGTGAGTTTCAAACCAAAAAGTGTTTGTGATGTGTTTGAATCTTACCATGAGTAGTGAAATTCACTCTGAGCAAATCCTGTTCTGCCAAGTGTTCAAGATCTTCTGTAGCAGCTCTAAGTAGATTAGTGCTGAGAGCCTGAGAGAATTACAGCTCCCAGAGGGCCTCTCAAGCAAGGCGTGCAGGCATCAGCCACCGAGATGAGCGGTTCTCAGGGTTCTCATAACTCCTTGCCTAATTAGGGTGCAGCCACACAGCATCTGAAAGCACACATGCAAACTAACTGGGACTGCTGCAGCTTAATGAATGATGAGCTCCAGAACAGCTGACACAGGAACTGCTGAAAGCCCCACCAGCATCTCAGCTTAGCCACAGCACCAGAAACCTCGTGTTGTGGCTGCCAGTGTCCCAGTGTACCGTGAAGCTTGCAGAGCCAGCTCTTTCCCAGCTGTTCAGCTGACTCTCCCAAGTATTTGCAAGGGAAATGTCCTCACCTCTGCAGCTGTGGAGGCCAACAGCGTTCGGTCAGAGTTGCAGGTAACAAGTTAGATCTGAAGGTGCCCCCACCACAAGCCTAACAAAGAGCAGAAAGGTGAATGTGCTTTTTGATGATAGGGCTTGTGTTCTCAAGGCCTTCCCTGGGAGATGTATAATTGAATCAAACAGAACAGGCATCAACAGAAGGCAAGCTAAACTTGTGCAATCTCACTTACCTGAAGCTGTACTGTAGAAGACATGCCCTCCACTAAGCCCATTTTGTGAGAATTCCTTCCAGCTGCTTCCCAAGACAACAGTTTTGCCAGGAAATTCAACCTGTCTACAGAACACCATAGCAAAACAGTACAAAGAACCTGAGCATTTTATTGTTGCTGACTTGACTGAAGACTTAAAACAATGAAATTATAGTAATCCATGATGCTGAGTCCTAGAGATAACACTAAGCTATTCACATCTAGCCTATAAATGAATGTAAATACCTTACTATGTGGCACTATTAATCTACTAAAAATTAGCTCTTTTCTTACTAATATCATCATCAGTTTGTGCAAGCATACATAGTCTAAAGCAGTGTGATCTTCAAATTCAATAGAAGTCAACTCCTTTTTGTGCTTCATTAAGTTTTCCTTTTTTTCTTGCCATACTGTTTTTCTGAGTGAATTAGGATGAAATGAAAGAAACAAAGGAACAAACTTTGAAATGTTTTGAAACATGATTTTTTTTTTGTCTGGCTAATAGATGTTCTGTGTTTTTCTCCAAATGCAGCATTTTTCAACGACTTCTATGATTGATAAAATCAAACCACTTTGAAAAAATTTCGAATTAACAGAATCCTTCTCATGCAACTTGCTCACTAAGTGAGAAAACAAAGGTATCAAAGTAAGGCTTCATGAAGAATCAACCTAAGACTGCCATCTTGCCCTTCTTCCACTCACATACTCCCACTGCCTCCTTTGTGTTGGCAGGAGTGCTTGTGACCAGGAGGCAGACCAGATTAGCCACCTGGGGGGCTGAAAACTAAACAAACACCAAAAGGAGCAATAAGATATGATTTCATCTCCTGGTAGCAAACTATATTTACATCTGCTTAAGCCCATCAAAAAAATCACATGCTGAAGCCTCTTGAATAGAAAGTCACAAAGGGTCTGCAGTAGTAGAAGATAGATACAGCATCTGTTTTAGGAAACAACTTATTTTTTACCTAACTGCTAGTATTTATTTAAACTCCAACGTGAATTTGTAAATGATCTTACACATTTGCTTATAAATATATTGTGGCTTTGGCAAGAAAACAAGCACAGTATTAATGGTTACAGACCCTCTGACTGGTGGAAGGGCTGTAATATGGGGTGGTAAGACCACAGAGAGAATGGAGAGCACCAAGCTTTGGAGCTGAAACGTCAGCCTTGGCAGTGATGGCTACACAGCAGGCATGGCATATAGCTAAGTAGTGGTACTGAGCACTTGGGTCAATGTCTGTGGTCCCCAAGGACGCATCCTGCCTGGGCAGTACTTGCATGCTGTGTCTTTTTATTCCTCTAGGAGTCTTGGATGTCACATAAATCTTATTCAAATACTTAGAGCTTTCATTATATATTTTTCTCTTTGTTAGAACAGAAACTAGGACAACAGCAGCTCTTGGAAGTCTAGTTGTCTGGTCTCTCTCCTCCAAACAACCAGTAACTCATACACTACAGCTCACCACACTTTCTACTGCCCTTTCTCAGCCTTTACATCTCCTTGCAGCTGCCACACCCAGAAGACAAGGGCCCCATACTGCCCAGCCTGGGTAACCAAATTGACTCTTTGGTACAGAGACAAAAAGCAGTTTTGAAAACAGTAAAAACTTCTTATCTTCCAATGAGCCCTCTGTATGTCTTGATGAATAATGGTGCAGCAGTGGAACAAAAATCTTACAGAAAGGCTTATGCTGCTTCTGAGGTGCACTGCTGCTTAGTAGGTACATGAAGGGATAAGTAACATTATACACCAAATGAACCACACATGTGAGCTCTTTCTGTGAAAAGAAACAAGGGAAAAAACTGCCAAGACATTTGTTTCCAATGAGCACAAAAAGGTGGGGTAGTTTTACAGGAATTTTAATATGAAAAAAATGAGTCACTCCCACATTTTGGGAGAAACTGAGTTCTCTGCGTTCCAGTATTTACACCAACATCCAACCAGCTCTAGGTTTATACCAGATCAAAGACAGAGGAGGCCTGTCTGAAAGTGACAGCAAAGGAGGAAATCAACCCACTGAAGCAGAGATTATAAAATCATTTTTCCACCCCCTCAAATGAGCTGTAGTACTGAGACAACTGCTTTTTACTGTGCCTTCTGCACAAGAACAGTTCTCATACAATCTATTTCCCAAAACAGATAAAACCCAAATCTCCTAGAATGCCAGCTGGGAAGACTAGAAATCCTGAGGAATTAGCAGCACTAAGTGTCACTCTATTCTGCAAAATAATTCAGGTTTTGTGAACTCGAACTATGATATCAGCATTTTTAACACTCAAAGTGATTTTGTATTTTGCCCCTTAACATTGGGGGAAGGCTCAGTGTAGCAATGTGGGTTTAGATGGTGGTCACTGCTACCTACTGCTATTCCCCAGTAAGCACCTCCTGTGGAAAAGCTGCCTAGGGAAGCATTCAGGCAGGGCCCTCAAGTCCACACACCACACTCACCCTGGCTAGCTCAGTGAAGAGAGGCAGAAGGGCCTTTGGTATGGCCAGTTCCAGCGAGGAACCATGCCAAAGGAAACCAGGGAGAAAAGACCAAGCCATGTGGGGTGCACAAGGTGAAGTATGGGGTCAGTGGCCAAGGGTTTGAGGGCACCAGGGTGGCACAAGGGGCTGGGTGAAGGGCATCAGCCTACAGGGAAGACGGGGCCATCCACGAGGGATACCACCAGTGAGGAAACAGGGAAAGGAGAAACTATGAGAAGGTGGGACATAGGGGGAAAGGAATAGGGTGAATCATGGCCGTTGTGCAAGACTCCATGGGGAAGTCCTTTCTGTCCACCTAGGTGGGGAAAACCATGGGATCTTTCCAAGGCAATGCCCTGGGGACTTCCCAGAGGGGGAAGGATTCAGAGGATTCCACAGCTCAGTACTGAGTCACTGTAACCTGCTGAGCTGTAGTAGCCAGGAGCAGCTCACAACAGAAGTGAAGCATCAAGAACCACCATCATCCTTCAGGAGTGCCACAAGTCCCTGGGATGCCCAAGAGACTTTCACAGGTCAGGAGGCAGCATATTCTCCAGCTGTCAGCACATCCTGCAGAGCAGATGGGAGGCAGGAGTTTGGCTTATCCTCCCTTTTCAGAAGGGCTGGTTTGGGGCTTTGTGATGCTTAAAAAAATTGTTTTGTTTCGCTCAAAGCAGGAGTCCCTATAAAATTAGGCAGCTAAAATGCAGTATACACGTTTTAAACCAGTTAAGGTTTAAAATACTCTGGTGATCAACAGTGGTCACCTGATCTGGTGATCAATATCAAAAGGTAAAGTCTTTCATATTCTAGTAGCTACTGTTTTCAACAAAATTAATCAAAATACACTGCATCTGTATGAGACTCTTTTATTAAAAATACATATCTTCTGTTTCACATAAAAAGAACCAACACTTAACACAATTTAAAGAAGTTGGACAGGAACTATGTGATAAAAGACAGGTTCCTGTAATCCCAGAGCACCCAACCTTTACTGCACAAGCTACAAATTAAAATCTTTCTGTTCAAGACCCCAAGTGTTTGTCCTACACACAGCAGTGCCCAGGAAGGTGCAGCTGGTCAGAGGCAGGGATGCTAACTGCTCCCCAAAGGCTGTTCCCTGGCAGACATACCTGCAGGACACATGTGCTCTCTCCCAGTCCAGGGAGGCCTGGCACTCCCCAGCCCTGGTGCTGGGCACGATGGCAACCTTAGCAAAAGAAAAAAAGTTGGAGTGGCACTCAGCTCAAGTGTCACAGGTTGGCCATGTCTTTCTGTAACAAAGGAAATACAGCACAGCACTTTCAGGTAATTTCACTTAGGATTCAGCAGAAACATATTAACAGCATTGATGAAAGAAAACCAGCTATGCTTCGGTGATAGAACATGATGCAACAGTCTTCTTGCTAACTGAAACCTATGCTGGAATCCATTATCTTCTGGAGCCCTACTTTTCATAACTCATTCATCTCTGGCTTTTGGAAAGACACAATTTTCACACCAACAAGTTATCAGCTTAGGCAGCAGCAAATACTAATTAAAAAGTTCTGTGCATAAAAATCAAAGTCAGAATACAAAAGAGCTGTCAAAGGCATCTGCTATTAAAGTGCACAGAGAACAACACTGGCTAAACTTATATTCTTATAGAAAGCAACAGTTTGCCAGGCTGTCATTCTTGTTCTGGAGATGCTGAAAATTCAGCTCCTTTTTAAATCACCAAGAGACACATTCATCAACTCTTAAAAATGATCAAAATGCTTTGCAAATTCAGGCTCAAAGAGTTTATCAGATGCTGACTGTAACATTTACTGGCCAACTCATAACTGAAGCAAGGCACAAAGAAGAAAAGACACTGAAGTGATGCAGAAGCAAGATGACATTAAATCACACACCAGTGGCCCCTTTGCTTTGACCTTACAAGGCATTAAGGGAGATGGGCAGCTAAGCCAGCAACAGTGTTGGACAAGCAGATGAACTGTAAAGTTCAGTTCTGAAGGAAAAAACCTTGGCTTGCATGTCAGTACACGTGTTCTACTCCCATGCAAGTCATGATCTCATTAAAAAAGATACTTCATACTCTCACACCCTGTAAACCTAAGAGAGTATGATGTTTAGGCCTTTAGAGGCATATCTCCTTACATACTTTTTACTGTCTACAGTGTTAATTCCTTAAGACTGCTGTTAAATCAAGCACTGTCTTAAAGGCCTGGCACTTTACTGACTATGCTGGGAATTATGATAGACATCAGCTTCCTCTCTCAGTCCACTGAAGTCTGAGATCTGCCAGCTAAAACACAATCTTTCTTTGCATACTGTTATTTCACAAATTTTAATAGACCAAGATTTGCCCAGTACAGTACTTGTTTCTATTTCTAACACCTAAAGGAAGAAACTAAATGGTTTTCAGGACCTTGGAAGAATCTTCAGAACTGGAATTAAAGAAATTGATTTGATTTTTTTTAGAAAACCAAATTTATTCTGGGGTTAATGAAATGCAAATATCCACTAAGATCCAGAATGCCACCAATCAAAACAGCTTTCCTTACTGGGATGACATCTTAAACATAAGATCTTAATTTACCAAAACCTGGGAGAATCAAATGCTTGTTTAATTATAGCACTCTTCAACTCACTGTCATGAAATTTTCAAGTAATGTCAAAGCCCATATTAAAGAGCTTGGATCCTTAGGGTTCATCTGCTGCTCTGTATTTTAGAAGGCAAAAAGTGATTTAAAGACATCCCAGGCTGGGAATTTACAATCCCTCTTCATCCTTGTAGAGCTACACAGTGAAGCTCAAAAGTTATTCAAAATCTCATCTTATGGAAAATAGGAATAGGGAATTTTCTGCATTTATGAGGTGGCAGCAGGGGAAATAACTGGATTTTAAAATAGCTGAATTTGAAAGTGTTAAAGAACCCAGCTGAAAAGCTTAAGTCTTAATCAGTAATGAAATAAGCTACAGCATGAAAAGTCCATCAACCATAAAGATCAACTCTGAAAAAAACACAAGCTCATTGGTCCTTCTATATACACTTTTAAAAAACATCTAAATTAAAAAAAAATTTCTCCCCAGGGTTATAATTCCCTTTTCAGAGAGATGTTGTTATAGCTTGTATACAGTGTTTCAAAAGGATCTTTCATAGTCTTCATAATCCTTTATGATTTTCCCAACCCTTTCGGCAGGGAGTGACATTTCTCTCCAGAACTGAACATTTTATATCATACTTGAAAATCTACTTTTAAGAAGGCCTTCAAATACAACATCCAAGGTTCTAATCACAATTTTTAAATACTAGTGTTTTTACTTTTAATCACAAAATAGATCTTGTGAATTTGCTAACTTAGTAAAAAACAGACTAGAAATAAAATTCACAAAAGATTTCTAGCCTCCAGTAATTCACAAAATGCTATTACAGCACAGAACAACATTCGTAGTTAAATCAGTTTTATTCCTTCTGACAGCTACTTTGAAAATAAAGGGTAATTTGGCACTAATTCTGTTACAGAAGTTCCAAAGCAGGTATCTGTTTGTGTGTACAGAGAAAAACAAAGAACAGTGCACAGAACTGAATTAGTCTGCCAAACACCCTTTTCAGACATCACATATTACAACATGTGGGTCTGGATGAACAAGAATCTCAGTGAATCCCCTACACCCAGTTCCACTGCCTGCATCTGGACAATACACGGGTGCAAGGGTCATACAATGAGATCAGAATCTAGAAGTAGCTTATCAAATCTCTAAGACGTTCAAACCTCCTTTGACATCAGCAAGCAAAAGGATGGATGCATACAATTGTTAGTGTACTGATCCAGCATTAGCAGCAACTGTGACTGTAGTGAGCTCAGAGTCAAAAAAATAAGAAAAAAAAAAAGGAAAGGTGGTCAAGAAGTAACAAACAGACCAGAACAGCAACAGACTTGCTGAACTCGGGCCTCCATGGCTTTGTGCCTTGGGAAACTTGACCTTACAAAGGATTATGCTCAGTGCAGGGCAGCACAGAGAATCAAGCCTACAATTTTCATGGCTTGAACGAGCACAAGAACTTGGCTTCCAAGGCTTTGTCTCCTTAAGATGAATGTGTCACAACAGGAATGTCAATTTCTACGGCAGAGAGGCGAGAACGTGCGGAGTAGGGCTGAGAGGCATAGCTGTGCATGCTGGGGGCGTGGGAATACAGGGGCTGCCAGAAAGGAGAAGGGAGGCTTTTGCATGCACAGTACCACAGGAACAGCATGATGGAAGTGAAAAACAGACCGCCAGCACTGGCAATGGCAATAAATACAGAGATGTCAAAGCTGAAGACGGGCTCGTATTTCCTGTTCAGATAATTGTTATAAAAAATGACCCAGATGGACGGAGTGAGACAAATGGCACAGGCAAGCAGGAACAAGAGGCCGGCCACGAGATGGCAGCCTGCACTGTTTACCAGGCACTTGGCCAGTTTGACGTTTGGCACGGTGGATACAAAGGCTGTGTTACACATGCCAATCATGCAGAGGAACAGAGCTGAGACAGCAGTGAACATACTCAGAGGAAGGGCAAACTGAAGAACACGCAGATCCAGCTGATCGACAGCCGTGTACCACTGTGGGTCATAGATCACACAGTCTCTGCTCCCATCAAAGCGCGCACACTTAATCCAGAGTCCAGTGTAAACCGTCACGTTCCTCTCATTCTTGTTGTACGTGTACAGTCTCATCTGCCTCCAGTTTGGAAGCAGAACTGCTGCAAGGAGCCCAGCTACTGAGGCTGTTCCACTGAGGAAGGCCAGTACGGTCGCCGCGTGAACATCTCGGCAGCCCATATTTGCCCACAGAGGTTGTTTCCTGGGATTAGAAAGAAAAGTATAAACGAAAACCATGGACACAGGACTAGCTACAGTTGATTTTTGATTTTAATAAACTTAGATGACAGCTAGTAGGCACTAACTTTGTGGCACCTTCTTTGTCTGACATGCTTAACACAGTGGTAACACTCTAAAAACCACTAAATTCATGCTTTAATGAAATGTCAGGTTATTTCACAGACTTATGACTTCTCAGCTGACAGACTGTTGAAGTTGCTGTGCTCAAGATGAAAAAGTAGCACATTTGAATGTGTGAGTCTACACAGCCATGATTCAAGTTCACCTGTCCTCAAGTGGCAGCTCCCTGACTTTAGCTCAGATACAATATCAGAGTGCATGCTCAGTCCTACCATGCTACATGAGTAAAAGGGAGTGGCTTAAAATCTGCATCAGTAGACTGGCAGGGAATGCATATGTAGGCAGTTATACACATTTTATATAGGCCAAACTGTTGACAAGAGCTGCGAGATAGTGGTGGAGGCTCTGTTGAGTAACTTACTATGAATTTTTCAACAGCAGCAAACAGTTCTGCCACACTACTCCTGCCTTTCAGAATCAACTGTCCAAGCTCACAATTACAGAAAGCAGATGACTTTTCAGCTTTCACATTTTTCACTCCAGAGCAAGTGTTAATACTGCTTCAGTTTCAATATTACCACTGTCTGCATACCTACTATAGCCTCTTGTTTATCGAGATGCTGAGAAACAGTCTCAATGATGGGCCTTAACAAAACAAACAAAAACTTTAAAAAAAAAGACTCAATTCAAGTTATCAGTTATCCCTTCTCTGTACGACCAAGATACTTCAAAGAAGCCTAACACATAACAGGCACTGAGCATTTAACCCAGAGTGTACTTGAAGCTGGACACTAAGAATTATAGTACCTAAAAATGAACAGATACTTTGCAAATTCTTACTGAGTGCCATTCAGTTATAAACTCCTCCTGAAATCTCTTCCAGATTATTATACTGCACTGTGCATATCTATCAAATGTCTGAAGTGACAGACCAATCCCTTGAGTACCAGAAGTTCTGCTTAATGCACCTACAGGTAACTGAGTATCTGTATCACAGAAAGGTTACAGACCTGGCTGCAAACAAAAAGGCAACCAGATCTGATCCTCACTCTCCATTTATACCTGCAGACATCCAATGACCAGGGAGCTCCAGTTTTCAGGAAAGGAATTCCCATGTATACTGGAAACACACTAAAAGCATTATCAAGCCATACAGCTAGCCAGCATTCTATTGATTTATAGATAAATAAATGAAGTTCAATTTGTTTCCTAAGAAACCATTAGGCAATTATTTTATGCCATCTAACCCTGAAGAATTGCACTGTAATGTGGACACTTTCATTTAAGTGCTGATCACGGCCTAGATTCCAAAGCAGCACTCTGGAAAGAAATAATGACAACCACATTTATGCTAAAAACTACCTTATTTGTCAAAAAGACAGCATTATATTGTTGCTAAGGATAGCTGAGTATGGGCAAGCTTCTCTTCCCATGGCAGTAAACTCTTCAGATGTCAGGTCATTAACAGGATAGCCCCTGGGTAGGGGGACCAGAGAAGTATTTCTATTATGACTATTTTAATATGATGCCTAACCCTAGCTTCAGTAAGGTCAAAACAATCAACTTGCAAGAAAATGGAACTATAACAAATGAACTTCAGGGGTAAATCTAATATTACATCAAATTTTTTCTCCTCAAGCTTGATGCTTTTGCTCTTCCATAAAGAGCTTGCCTTTCCCTGGATAAAACCTCTATGCAGACAGGGCATACTCCAATATAGAGCTATATGTGAACCAGTGAATAAACAATGACTGACCATTTTCAGAAACCTGTTGTATCTGAAAATTCATTTGCAGTAGTAGATTACAGCAAACAGGCACATTACCCACCATCCCTTCCATCAGGGCAGACTTATCCCATCTTGCAAATACTGCTGGCGTGATGATTGTAATTATAGCTTTAGATCCCTGATGAAGACAGTAACAAAACAACTGTTGTCTTAATTAGATGCCTTCAGTGCACTTACCAGCAATGTCCTCAAATCAACAGAAACCTTAGCAACTTCTGTAAGTAGGAAAAAGGTGTTACTGGATCTAAGAAACAGAACAAAGAAAGAGTCAACATCACATCTGTTTCATGTAATTTCAGCTACAGCATTTACACTGCAATTCAGGAATTAGGAATATCAGTTATGTTTGCTTTAGGCCAATTCCATCACCTTCTACAATTTGCTCTTGTTTAAAAAACACAACTCAAACTACTTTTTTTTCTTCAATTTTTTTCTCCAGAGCTTGTTCTCTATCTATTCATCTCAAAAGACAAATATGCAAAAAACTGCTTTTCTCATTCTCGTTCCAAGACACAGAGTTTGCATCCTGAATTTTATGTTTTTAGCAAAAAAACTATAAGAAGTCATACAGAATGATTACTGCAGATGTTAGTTTCCAGGCTGCACTAAAACAGCAGCGAGGAAAGGGTGGAATGATTATTTAATGTCAGAAAACAAAGGACAAGCTCTAAAGTGTTTATATATCTTGTGGGTCTCTATTCCTTCCTGCCTTCTACATAAAAGTTTCAAGGAAACTGGAGAAAACCAGGAAACACTGGTAATGCCTTTTAAATGGCTGTCCAGCTTTTCCAGAGGAAAAGATCTTGTGGATTTTCTACCCCCACATCTAAGTCCCAAGATCAAATCTGCAGTCATAATAGGTAAATCACTTTACTACTGGACAGCATCAAACCTCCAAGTATGTCAGTATGCAACTGTTAAAAGTTACAACCTACAGGTGAATTTGCTGGGTTAAAATATGCAAAGACAGAGTTTATTCTAAACTACCCATATCAAACCCTGAAATATTATAAAATTCACATACGAATAGGCTCCATCACCTACAAAACCAGCAAAGAAATCCTTCTATCAAACTATCTAGGCAAGAAAGAGACTTTACAACACAGTCATGAATGCTGATTTTTTCGCTGAATGAGAAAGAGGGTTTCAGATTCGTAAACTCATTAATAAGAATGCTATTGCACATAAAACACAAATGCAAACACACAGCCTGGAGCAGCAGCTTTTGTTCACTAACATTACTAATGAATTTTCAAGCTTTCTGTGCACTTTGCAGCTGAAGCCAAGATAAACACACAGACCTCCCTCTGCAGGTTCACACCCATGAACAACCACAACAACATAATTAAGCAGAAAATTAGTGCAGACAAACAAAGCTGTCAGAGGGAGCTGTGCCCAGCCCAGGGGTCCCTCCCCTTAAATGATGAAACCTGTGTTGTAATAAACAGATTCAGAACAGCTATGGAATATTCTCCAATACCCAACTCATTTCTGCACACACAGAGTTTCTTTTGGTTTTCTCTTCCTCTCTTTAGTCCATCTGATTTTACTGTCTAATCCTGGCGGTGTTGAACAACTAGGGACCTCAATCACTTGTGTCCAAGGGAAGAAAGCACACTTTGGTCCAATAAAACCCTGCCTTGCCTTAGATTCTTGGCTTCAGCTTCTTCCATCCCAAGGATTTTAAAGCTGTACTGTGCAAGACTCTTCTATCTGATCCACAGAAGCTACCAGTCCTAACAGCACCCCTTATCAGGGAGAGATTTTACCCCCTATTCTGAAGATTCATGTTGCTGTAACAAGAGATGCTGGCTGAAGCTGGTTAAAAACTGGTAAGTCATTAAAGGCCCACAAGATTAAAAAATGAAAAAAAAAAGACAATAAAAAGGACATTTACTATAGGCATAATTCAGAAATGAGTAAAACCAGCTCTGTTCCCTTGCATGGCCTTGAGAAGCCCACGGTCTGGGAAGCATCACTGTTTTGTAAAGCCCTGTACGACAGAAGTCACAGTATAATTCATCAACACAAACACATGCCTGACTATCTAAAACAGCATGAGCAGTTCAAAATTTTTCACGAGTTTTGGCTAACTGGCCACCTGAACTGGAGGCCTAAAGCTCGGCAGTTTCAAGGGACTGGCTCAGAACCACTGCCACCAGTCTTTTTTTTTTTTTTGATTCTGGGAATCAATCATGCAGTTCCACGTTCTACAAAACTCCTTTTAAAATTAAATATAGACGTACCGGGTTAGAATTAACGATCCTAGCTAACAGATTAGGACTTCCAAGAAAAACTTGGAGCAGGGGTAATTATTTTACCGACTGAATCGGAAAGAGCATCTGACGCACGGAGAGGACACACAGCGTCCCCCCGGGGAGCGCCGCCGATCCCCGCCCGCGACAGCGCTCCGAGCCCGCCGCCCTGCGATCCCGGACTCGCGGGGGAGCCGGGAAGCGCCGCAGGGCCCGGGCTGGCCGTGCCGGGGCCGTGCCCGCTCACCGCGCCCGTGCCCGCTCACCTTGCCGCCGCGCTCAGGAGGCGCCATTGCCGCCGCCCCGGCCGCGGAGCCGCCGCGCTGAGGGGAGGCCGCGGCCGCGCGGGGCCTTGTGGGGCGGGGCGGCGGCGCCGGCGCAGTGCGGGCCCGGCCCGGCGATCCCGGGCTCCCGGCCGCCCTGCCCGGCCCGCCCGCTCGGCGCTCTCCGCTCCTCCGCCAGCCCGGGCTGGAAACGCTGGTGCTCTAACACGCGTCCCTGCCACAAGGCAGCTGAGCGCTGCTCCGAGGAACGCAACTGCCGTAGGCAGCTACGGCCCACGGCGGACAGCTCCAGTAAACCAGGCTGCCTCTCGGTCCAAACACACCCCCACTACCCCCTTAACCTCACTCATTGAGAGCGGTGTTCACAAAGTCTGGAAAAAACAAAATGCTATTTTCAGCTATCAAATAGCCTGCAGAAAAAGAGGCTCAGTGGTGATGTTATCACTCGACAAGCCTGAAAGGAGGTTGTAGCCAGGTGGCAGTCGGTCTCTTCCAGGCCACCAGGAATAGAATGAGAGGACATGGCCTCAATCTGTACTAGGGCAGATTCAGGTTGGACACCACGAGGAAATTCCTCAGAGGTAGGGTAATGGTCTGCCCAGGAAGGTGGAGGGTAGAGGTGTTTAAGGAAACACTGAATGCCATGGTCTAGTTGACAAGGTAGTGTTTGATCATTGGCTGGACTCAATCTCGCAGGTCTTTCCCAACCTAATCCATTCTGCAATTCTGTAAAACCAACAGCCTATTCTTAGCATCAGTGAAAGCATGTTAGCCCTGAACACAGTAAAATTAGAGGAAAATCACAGTACGAACCAATACCAATGATAAAATAAATGCATTACTGTGGAGGGATAGAATGTAAGAAAATAGTGCAGAAGGTAGTCTCACCCCTGTGAGTTGCAGCTGTGTCCAATAAAACAAGTGCTACAAAAGAGTGGGTGAGCGGGGTGAGGAGAGAGTTGGGGTTTGTTGGCTGTACTGAGAAGAAGAAGGAGTCAGTATTGTGAGGAGCTGCACATGAGAAATCAATGACAAGGTATGGGATTTTTGCAATAAGATAACACATTATGACAAACCATACCTTTCCTCCCAGTTACTGCTTTAACAAAATCTAAAGAAGCAGGGTATGATACGTATATTGCAAAACAAAACCAAACCAAAACTAGAAGACTTTGATGTATTCAATCTTATTTTGCTTTACAAGCAATTTAATAGCTTTAAAGTAGAAAACACCCTGACAATAGAGGACTTTGATTTTTTTTAAAAATTAAAATGTGAGTGTGCCTTGTAATATATAATCTGTAACACAAAATATTTTCAAAAAATGTATAGCTCTGTTGAGAAGAAGCTGTTTTCTTCATCAAAATGTAACATAAACACAACAACTCCATAAAAGGAGGGAATCGCAAACTAAGCATGGGAATTTGAAATCAGGATTTCAAATACAACTAAGATGACTACAGTAGGCACTAGCAGGTGCCAAAAAAATCTCCAACACTACATATTGATCTTGCTTTTTGTGTTCTTACAAGTCACTTCCTAGTAGCCATTTATATGTGTTTTCCTTTAAATCCTTAAAACCAACAAAACCCCTGCAATCCCATGCCTGTCACAGCAGTAGGACTGGTTCATCTTAGAGGGCCCAGACCCTGGAAAATTCCTCCATCAGAAACTTCCCTTGGTTCTTCTGATGACCACAGGATATGCAGAGTTGTTGAACTTGCTCCTTTGTGCAAGTTATATTTCCTCCATTCCTCTCACTTGGCAAAAAATGTTCCAGGGACCATCAGTTTTTAAGCAGTGCTTTGAGTTACACATGCTTTGGTCTTTACATTGTTGAGCTTTGTAGCCAATGTAAATAAAAACCCCTGTCTTTTTCCCCACCTATCCAAGTGCCTAAACAAATGGAGGGAAGAGGGAACAATTAAATGGAAGGTCTGCACAACAAAGGCTTCAGGTGCATAGTTAAAATATTAAAATGTGCTGGATCCATTCAGGAATGTCAGCTTCTATTCATTTGTTCTTTGGAAGTTTGTAAAAGCAGGAGTTTCTTTTTCCGATATTCTTCATTCACCTGCTCTGCTTGCTCATCTATGGATTTTCTTAGACATGTTTTGAGTTCCTCAATTCCTTCTCCAGTGTATGTAGATATAGGAATCACCTCTCTGAATTCAAGAGTATTTTCTGGAATCATTTCTTCCTCCAGTAAGTGAAAGAAGTCTGAAAAATTGTATTAAAAGAGTTAGTACAATCCCCAAATACTGTATCACTACAAAGCCCATAAAATCCCATTAAATGTAGAAAATAAACTTTTAAAAATTACAGTTATAAACACTGCTTCAATTAATATACATACTATCTGCATAATTAGTCTTCTCAAATCTCAGAAGACAAGCACTAATATAGCAGTTATACCATTCTTAATGCTGCCATGAGAAGATTCTATACACTTCCAATGAGCACAAAGAAATCCCAAGTTGCAGAATATGGGAGAATACTGGTTTCTACACACTCCAGGAAAGAGAAAGCAATTCACCCCAATGTAATTGCAAGATTGAAATAAACCTACACAGACGTTTCCATAATTTTCATGTGTTTATGCCAAAATCACATGCAAATGGTACATATATCAGTGCCTGTGAGGGGACCTTCTATGCAGGTTACTCTTATTCCAGACACCTAGACTGGAAGTTTACTCTCCCATATCATGGTTGGGGAAGATCATCTGGGATATCTCTATTTTATTAGAATCCTTTCCAAACAGTGAAGCCATTACAAATGTATATAAACAGAGCTCTAAATGCAGGAAGTGATTTTAAACATATGTTCAAATAATAAATTTAATAGCTGACTTCAGTCTCAAACAACTCTCTGCCAATGCAGAGTTATCCATATGAAATCTTACTACTACTTTTGATGAAAGTTATTGTTGGAATTTCCTTTACCCTGAGGATTCTCTAGTTGTGTCATAAGTTCATCCAAGTTATCCTTTGCACAAGGCAAATCCATTTTATTAATGGCAAGAAGCGCAGGCTTTGTTATAAGTTCCTCTTTGTACAGTTCCAGTTCCTTAAAAGAAAAGTAAATTTCCCTTAGTAAGCATTTGTAGTTTAACAAGTGCTACTTCAATTTTACATCTCCACTTGCATTTGCTTAATTGCCTAAATAACCCTTCTTGCCCAAGCAGCTCTGAGTTTGACTCAGGTGCTCAAATTACAGCACAGAATAAAATAATGTTCAGTGATACAGTCATTTTTTTGCTGAAAGACAGATTTCAGGTAAACAGGCAAGCTCATTCTGAAGTGCCACTTACTGAAAGAATGAGAGTTTTTGTTTTTGTATATACTGACATCTATGAACACAAAATCCATTTCAGAAAAACTTCAGACCTATAAAACATAAGAAAATCCTTTGTAGAGTATTATAATTCTTAAACATTTTAATATTAGAAAATCCCAGCCTTAATAAACTAAAATAAATAGCAGTACCTGAAATGTAGAAGATTCATCAACTTAAGTCACACAGTTAGAGATAAATTAAAAATGACATAATATGTATTATTTGAATCAGAAGCATAGTTAAGAGATGGAAAGAGTGAATGCAAAGCTGGGGCCTGATGTTGGTCTATGCAGTAAGAACTTCAAGGCAGGGCTTTAACTGTGACCACACATTTCTACTTCTTAAAATGCTACTGGATTGGGGAACTGAAAATGATGTGTCTTTTTACCTTTACTGTGAGAAATATCCCACATGCTGCACAGACTAATCAATTCTATTAATAATTATGTGGTACCCACCATGGAACAGTTTAACCTGGACAAGTAAAAATAAAGACTTCATCATTTTGGAGAATCTCTTTGGTCACTGGCCTTGCATTATAAATCCAGAACACACTAACATTTGAATGTTTCTCGATCAAAACTGAGCCATTCTCTTGACTCAACACATACAGCTGTCACATAGGAAGATGAGAACTTACCTTTGTTAGAAGCAATATTGTTTCAAAGGCTGTTCTGAACTGAGTCTTCATAGACAGCTGAAACCCAGAAATATCAACCTGAAAAAGTTACACAAAAACAAGTTTTGTGGTGTAAAATTTTGTTGCAGTATCAAGGTACTCTCCATCACCTACTTTGCCCTGGAATGTCCATGGCAATGTGTTCACTCCTGGAAAAATAACAGAGATCAACTAAACAGCAAAGAATCATCAGACACTGGAGGCACAAACTGGTTAATTCTGATCATGTTTCTCAAAGGTCTGTTTTTTCAACTTTTTACGGGAATCTTACAGGAAAAACAATCATGTTTTTATTATGCATGGAACACTTCACTGTTCTAAATTAATTGGAAATTTTCAATGATAAATTCCATTTAAGAACTTAATTTATCATTAGTCATTTGAGTGATCCATTCTGTAAACACAATTACAGCTATATTTATCACAATCACAAAAATTACAAATGACTTTCTAAATTCCAACTACATTGCAATTAAGATATATTTTATTTATTGCACTATGATTTCAATAGACTAAATTTTATTTAACTTACAACTAAGAGAAGTTGTTTGGTTCTCTCTACATGTTTGAGAAATTTATGGCCCATTCCTTTGTTTGCATGTGCACCTTCAATCAGTCCTGGGAGATCAGCTACTGAAATCTAGGAAAACAAAAGTTTCAAACAAAATACTTCCAGTGAGCAAATCCAAGGGCTTTAAACTATCAACAGTGATTATCACTATACATGAACAAAAGAACCCAGACAAAATAATATGCATTGGCTGTTTCAATACATTTACAATCTAACATTAGAAGCAGATTAAACAAAATGCTGCTATTACACAGACCTGCTGCTCCTCTTGTTTCCCCATCTATTTTTTATAGCTGTGTGCAAAGTACAAAATAGAGGGTAATAATACCTCAGCAGAGCTCTTACAAAATTTAGCTAATACCTGAGAATAAAACAGACTCTGAAAGGTGAGCAGCTTAGGCTATCACATTTGTATAGAATTCAAACTGTCACTGAGACAGCAAATAAAGTCTATTCCTTGTGGCTACAGAGTATCATTACTCCAAATACAAACACTGCTCCCCTGAGCATGAGCAGCTACAAGAATTTGATTTCTGCTCTTCAGCTCAAATGAGACTTTGAATAATCAATCAGCTTCCAGACAGAACCCAGCAAAGACTGCCACAATGGACAGGTACCTTGTCACTTTCTCTGCTGGTTGAGAGGGCTGTTGGACAGCTGAGGCAGACTGGAAAAAAGCATAATGATACTGAACCCCCCAAAATGGCTACTCAGTAACTCACAGAAAGCTAAGACAGAGAGTGGAGCAAAGAAGAACAAAGGTAGGGTCTTCAAACCTACCTAATGCCCATTTAGACAGCAAATGGATTAAACTGAACAATCCCTGAAGCCAGCATACCATAAAATTTCCAGTGTGCTACTTAGTGCAGAAGGGGGCTCAGATACTCTGGTAGAAAATGAAGTGATTCTGCTAGTTTTCATGATCTGGTACTGAGATCTGAAATCCAACTCTACTCAGGTCCTCTACTTCTGTGTTTTTTTTTTTTTTTTCTAAGCAGTAATGACAGACAGCACTAGGAAACTTGCATGTATTTTCTTTTTTATATTGTACTAAGATAAAATGAGCAAATTGTTACATATCTCTTTAAAAGTATCAATGTTCTTTAGGAAAAATGAATCATTGTCCTTTGAGTGATACAAGACAGACACCTCAATCATTGCTCTTAATTACATGGATGACATTGTTTTGGTTTCAGCAGTTGCAATATGGAGAATACTTCCTCTTACCACAGAGGTTCCCCATGATCACAGCCTCTAGTTCTCTCGACTTTAGGAAACAAGTATTTTGTCCAAATAGTTCCTATATAGTCCCCAACAGTGTGGTATAAAAACCATAAACTGTAGAAATGGCCAACAATAAGGATCACTGGCTATGACAAGAAAAAGACTTCAGAAAAGAAAGCCAGGAGTGCAAGTAGATCTCTTGTTGGAGAAAAATACACCAGTATAAGCAAGAGATCCTCATTCATGGCAGACAGTTTTTTGAAAAAGCTATGAAAAATCCTGTTTATTTGCAGCATAGCTTTCTAGGATAAGGTACCCTAAACTAGCAGATAAAATGAATATAAAAAAAAAATCCCTTAGACATATTGCATCTCTGCAGGGAACCAGACAAACTAGACTTACTTTCTTTAATACACAGTTTACTTGAAGTTTGTTAAATGAAGGTTTCAAGCATCAGCTACTGAATCTCCCTAGCATTACTGGTTCTGAAAGCAGAAACAAGAGTTTTTTGTCTTTTCATATCTGAAGGTTATGTTTTTCTGGTTAACTCATCTGAAACCCTTTTATGCACTCGCCTTTTATCTTGAAAATGATGAGTCCAGTGCTGCATGTATCATACACTTCAAAAACAAAGTAAAAGCACATCAAAGAAGATTCAAGCTTGAGGAATGAAATTGTTTGCTGCAATTTTTAAGTGAATCTGGGGTCCAAAATCTATTAGCCTCTCTAGTCTCATTTAACACTGGTTTCCCCATCAGTGGATACTGTAGAAAGGATTCCAGGCACCACACAATTAATCTGACAACTTTTATCTGAAGAAGCTGGGTGGAACAGAGCTCACAAAAATTCAAGTGGTAGGGCCATAACTCCAGCAGTCTTTCACAACCAGAGCCTATTTCAAAAGGAACTGGACCCAGGTGCCTCACCTCTCAGGTAGTGCACTATCCTGGCTGTTCGGGTAACCACTATCATGTCATACTATTTCAGTTTTTAATTCAAAAACCCAACCCACCAAACAAAAAAAACCCTATGCCCCCAAAAACAACCAAACCAACAAAACTACCAAAAAGACAAAAAAAAAAAAAAAAAAAAACCAAAAAACAAAAAAAAAAAAAAAAAAAAAAAACAAAAAAAAACCCTAAAAAAGTTAGAACAGCCAACCTTGAAAGTCATAACAAGAAGTTATGGTGGCAGGGTTATAATTACAAAAATCCCTGCCATTCACTAATGTAGATCTTCAGCTAATGGACAGATCTGCCACTATTTGCATTCTAAAAATTACTCAGTCCGAGCTCTCTGCACA
This sequence comes from Calcarius lapponicus, assembly GCA_039654755.1. Taxonomy (NCBI): domain Eukaryota; kingdom Metazoa; phylum Chordata; class Aves; order Passeriformes; family Fringillidae; genus Calcarius; species Calcarius lapponicus. The sequence goes on from CM077464.1 coordinate 25,253,192, forward strand.
AGCAACTTGCAAGAAATTTGCTTCTTCTAAATAAAAATAAAAGGCTGGTCTCTGAAACAATGATTTTTTTCCAAGTCCTAAACTTTTAAGAGTACACTAGGACACAGCAATCTCAATTCCATAAACAATTTCATACCTCTAAGATTGTAAGCCAGGATTAGAACCACAGAAGGAAGGGAAGGTAAAATGAGAAGACATTTATTAAAGTGACTTGAAATAAGCTCTACATCATAATACTGTGTTTGGCTACGAAACTCTCTTATTATTACTTCATAAAACAGTACTTTTCTCACAACTCTTAAGTCCATGTAATTGCATTTGACATGTACACATTACAGATACACTTATGAAAATACCTACAAGTTTTCATTCTCTCTGAAATTCTGTTAAGCAACATAAGTAGTCACTCTATATAACTTCAACAAACAATCAGAGTGAGGTTTCATACCAACCTGCTTATAATCTGCATACATGATCTTTCCTAGTTCAGGCTGTATTGTTGTGACTGTGGGAAGGGGACAAGAAGAAAACAAAACTGTTTTTAACATTTAAAAAAAAAGTTAAAGTTACAAAACATTTAAATATTGTAGAACTTTATCAGTGTATTTAAATTAAACAAATGTGCAGTAGCAAAAAGAAAATAATAAGGAAAAGGAATAAAGAAAAAACAAAATAAGATAGATGAAAATTAGGCCACAAAAAATCCAGTGCTTCACCAAGTCTTATCTCTTTCTGCAGGTCTGCCCCAGTCATTCCAAAATGGGAACAGTGAAGGTAGAGAAATTTCAGACACAAAAACTATTACCTAGACTATGGATTAGCTTCCAAACAGGGATCAAACAATGAAAGATAAAGTGAGATAGGACTCTTCAAACTGAGAAAAGGCTGTAGAGAATTGGGAATGGTGCAAAAAGGTCAGTAGGAATTACTGGTACTTGCTCTCTTACTTTTAAATTAACGAAGTCAGGTAACTAATTTGAACTTACTGATAGAAAAAAAATCAAAAAATTTCTGTCTGTTTTTCAGTGGACAGATTAAAACCCCAAAATCTTCTCTGTTGCAATTGGTAGCAAGTTCTAAAGTAAACAAGACGTTCAGGCAAAGGAACTTGACAGTACATATTCTGTAGATTGAAGATATTACACACCACAAAGAGTCTCAGTTGCAATAAAAGGGGCTGAGACAAAAATAAATCTTAAATAGAGCCTGCATTAACAGGTTGAAGCATTATGGGGGTGTATACATGAAAAGCTGAGATGGGTGAAGAACTGGACATTGAGGCAGCAAGTTTCTCCTTGATATATTTCTTATAATTAAAAAGCCAGGCAACATTGCTATACCCTATTCTTTATTATAAACCTTTACTATAAGCAAGTCAGCAAAAAGACTTCTTTTCTTTCTCAGGAAATATTACTGCTCTAAAAATAAGAGTATGAACTTACATGCATAATTCGCAATCTCAGGTTTGGCATGAGAAATCTTGCTTAACAAGGATGACTTTCCCGCATTTGGAAACCTAGAAGGAAAGTCAGGATTAATACACTGAATAAAATATGATTCCTGTGTATTTATTTCCAAACATGCTCTTCGATGCTATCAACTCATTTTCGCAGTGATTTACTCAGACTATTTTTTTTTTTACAAAACAAACACGCCCCAGATCATTATGATTTACTTTTTGGCATCAAATCTGAATAATTCTTCTAAATCCAACATCCTCCTAAGGATGCAGGCAGGAGAGTTACATAAATACAGGAGTAATACATTTAAGGGAAATCTTTCAAAGTCACTCAGACAGTAATACAGCATTACCATCCAGGTACACTTGGATTCACTCTTCACGTGCTACAGCTAATTTTGTAAATTATGCTTCCATTCTAAAAAGCTGTCATGCAAATATATCTTACAGTTGGATTTACAATCTCTTAGCATACACATCAGGGTTTACAAAAGTCTACACTTTAAGTACCAATGCTACCTATGTTAGAGTTTAGCTAACAGAGGAAAGCAAACGTGAACTCAGAGAGAGTGGTTTTAAGGCAGTTGTATGAGGGATCCTGAAATTAGTCCTAACCTACCTGTTCTGCTACCAAGTAAACCTAAAAGAACACCTAGGAGCTGGTCTGTGCACACCTGTGTGTTATAACATCTTCACTTTACAAGGGATATCCATACCTGCACCCTACAACAAAAATGTTCCTTAAGGGATACACCAGCTTTTACAAAAGCTTCTTCACAGAATACCTCTACCCACTGAAACAAAAACCTAAGTTAAGACTGAAATTGTAACACCCACTTGTTTTAAAGATTAACCTGAACTGGAAAAGGCACAATAGCTTTGACGCATGTAAAACTTGAAGTTAATCCTGACACCCAAAGATAGACTACAGTCCTTATACTTAGGACATAGTCCATCCAGAAAGTCCACATAAGACTTGTGTTCCAGTCAAATTCACAAATACTCATCTCAGAATGACCAAAGAAAACTCTGTCTACAGGCAACTCAACACAGTCATAAAATACAAAGGCAGGTGTTCCACAGAAAACCAAGTAAGTCTCCACTTGAATGCATGAAGAACCATGGAGAACTGTGGCCTGTTAACAAGGCTGGTGCTATATTGTAGGCCTATACAAAGAGGCTGTACATAAATCTTTCTTAAAAAAATGAAAGCAACCTAATGACTCTTGTTATAAATAGGGAAACTATTGAGTGCAGTTTTCATACACTCTGATGTGGAAAGGTGCCTTAAAGACATTCCACAAGGTTACTCTGGTCATATACTCTAGAAAGCACTTTGTTTCCACTGAAGTAGATTATGTTCTTTGAAGTTTAAATTGCAACCTAGACTAACACATCACAACCAGTACCCAAACTTGATGGGCCTTTCTCAAGTCTACATAGTTTTTTTTTAACCTGATCTAATAGCAAACCACTCACAAAAAAGGCAAAAATAGCAAACACAAAGAGATCAAAGTACAACTACAACCACTGGAGACTGATTCATACTCTCAATAAGAAAATTATATGCTTCTCTAATTGACTGATAATGATTTTTGTGTCCATTTTGAAGGCAAACTGTCAGCTGAAATACAAGATTAAAGAAGCATCACCATCATAAAACTCGTGTACTTTCACAGTGATCAAAACAGGAAAAAAATTCTGTCATGTAATTACTGAAGACCAACTGAAAACTGTGTAACTTTAGAGAAATGTTTTACTGTCAAAATTATTTCTAATAACAAAAAAAGAAAAATAGTTAGTGTATCAACCTGTCCTCAAGTTTCCATTTTTTATCCATGCTGTCTTCAAGTTTCCATATTTTATTGGCATATACCAACTAGACTATTTCCATCTCAAACTCATAATTTCATGTTTCCTATGTTTTTTTATTAATAAGGACTGCAGGACTGATTTATGTTAGCAGATGCTGAATAGAACAATGGTTGTACTACACTACAAGTGTAGGCTGTTGAAAGCTTTCTCCAAATAAAAATATATTTATCTGCATTGTTATGAAGCAGCAACATCGATATGCAAGTCCTGCTGTTCTAGTTTGTAATTACTTCCAACATTACAAGCTGTTTTTTTGGGAGATTAGGAAACATGGCCTTTGGCATTCTCTTCAGAATTGCTACTGAAAGGATCTACTTGTGCCAGTGCCGTGAAGGTAAACATGTAATGTGCAGTTTTCTTGGCTCTGTTTTGCACCTCCTATCTACTTAATAAATATTGTGCTAATAATATTGTGGCCATCACTGCAAATGCTAAATACAATTATATTACTAATTATGTATTATCCTGATTCATGAAGCCCTTCACTCACCAAAACATAATGAACACTTTCAATGTTAAAATTAATTTTAATAGCTTTAAACTCAATCTGATTTTTTTCAAACTGCAAATAACTTAGGTGACAATGCAAATGCACAATTAACATTCATCATCCAAACTCTCAAATTTCTTTGAAATCAAATTTGAAATGTACTACTTTGTTTTCTAATATTAGTTTTCAAACTACTGCACTTACCCAACTAAGCCAACATCTGCTATAAGTTTCAAATCAAGGTGAACAGTTCTCCTCTGACCTTTACAAGGCAGAAAGTTTGTAGCCAAAGAGCCTCCAAGACCTCCACGAGCTGCTAAGAATCTCTCTCCTGCTGCATTAAGCTCTCCTGAAAATAAATTTGTTAGTGAAAAAACACAATATCCCGCTGTAGTTCACTTGTGATTTCCCATTTAAATGTACCCAGTTATAAGACAATTTTGTGTATGCTTCCTTGCAAGAACTGTGCCCTCAAGGTGATAGTGAATTTCCTTGTCTGGCAACAAATGAAAGCCATCACACCCCAGTATTCTTCTCTGTCATACAATCAGCCACCTCAAGAAAACTACAGGCAGGCCAAGTATGGCCAAGGTACTTGGAGGGTTTTCTGAACCTTCCAATGTTTGAATTCAAGAATGCAAGGAAAAATATGCATTGATAGAGATGTGGCTCCCTTCAGATGGTTCATATTTTTCCATTAAGATGCAGACTATGATATCTCCCTTAGGGTTAAAATAATTAAAACAACAAAAAAAGGACAACACTTGGATATCTTTAGCCCCATGATATCCCTGCATCATAAACAAATCTTGCAATACATCCAGTGTAGTTAAACATCCAAACCAGGGCAATTTGGGAATTTAGTTTTAATTCTAAACAGTCGGAAAAGAAAAACTAAGAAACTGCAAAGGAACCATTGAGAGCTATTACAAGAGTATTGACAGAGATCTTCTTGGTGAGTAAAAAACAGAAATGCATTTTAAGTAACCTAAAATTCAGCAAGGATCTTTGTCTTTTGAGCATCTTCATAATTCAGTAAAGATACAGGGACACTTACTTGGGTTTATGGAGACATAACTTATGTGAGGTCATGAATGGTTCTGTGGAAGATCAGTGTGGCTTCCAGCCTTTAACATTTGTTTCCAACAGCAAAGGACTTGTATGTAGTGATACAAATCAACTACTGCTAATTTCTGGAAGGGGTCCCTGCTTTTCCAACAATTTTTACAGCGTATTTGTCAATTCTTTGGTCAAACAAAGAAAAACACAGACATATTTTGGAAAGCCTTTAACCTCAAAACATCCTAGTATTAGAAATTCACTAGATGTTATCAATAAATGTGACAAACATTAGATACCTTAAAACAAAGCAAAGGTTCTTACCAATCTGCTTGCCATCGTCATCAAGAACTGAAATTCCCAAAGGCACATGAACTTCACAATCTTTTCCTTTTTCACCTTTTAGAGCTTTAACACTGGGAGAAAATAAACGAGGCTTAGTACCTTAAGCTGACATTTTGCTTTCTGGAGAAGTTTTAAATAACAACTTTCATTAAATAGATTCTTACCTGCTGTTGGCTCCTGTTCCAGCTACAAATCGCTTGTGGGGATATTTCTCCCTAATGCTCTTTAAGGTAGTCCTTTCTCGGGCGACGAACCAGACATCACCACCTCTTCCTCCTTCCCCTCCCAGGTTAGGATAACCCATTCCACCGGTTCCTCCTCTCACATAGACCCGCAAATCGTCTATGAAGTTGCTGTACTAATAAAACAACAGTTTCGACATCAGTTAATTACCTTCTCTTTATATTTCGCTTCACAGAATCGTGTGTAAAACCGCTTGGACTGATCTTTCATGGCAATAGATGAAACTACAGAAAGCAGAGCGTTATCGTTTGTAATCAATGTTTGGCTTGTCTTCCCCGGCAGCGACACCTCACGGCGCGCAGGGCCGCGGGCAGCGGGCCGGGCCGGGCCAGCGGAGTCCCGCGTGTGCCGCCACGGCGGGACATCGCCGCCGGGCCCTGAGGGCGCCGGGCGGGACGGGACCGGACTACCGGCACCCGGGATCTCCCGGAGAGGCCCCGCAAGAGGGACAGCGGCTCCCCGCCACCCAAGCGCCGCCTGCGGCACCGTCCCCACCGCTCCCCGCGCCGGCCGCACTGACCTTCCGCAGCACCGCCGCGCCGCACCGCACCATGGCGGGAGCAGCCGCCGCCCGGGCCCGAACCCTGGCCCAGGCCCGTGGCTGTGCAGAGGGCACGGAGCAAGAGGGCGGGCGAGAGGGCGAGCTCCGGGTGCCGCACGGCGGCAGCGCAGATCCGGCCCCGCTCCGGCCCTGCAGGCGCGCAGGCGCGGCCCGGCTCGGCCTTGGGCTCCCGGCGGCGCTGCAGCTGCGGCCCCGCTGCCTGGCACGGCCCCGCTGCCTGGCACGGCCGGGCCCGCGCCTCGAGCCCAAGGGCGGCAGCGACGCCGAGACCCGCAGGGCCAGAGGGATTTAACAAATCGTCCGCAGAGTTACAGACGATGAGAACGGGTCCTGCCTCGCAGTGAAACAGGCCTCGTAACCTCAAAGGAGGGACGCTGGGCAAAGGAACACCTGAGCGTTTATTGCACATTCCTGTTGAGTCGTCGGCTCCTGCTATGTCACTGGCCATCTCTTGTCATCTGCTGTGTCTTTTGTCCCTTGGCTGGCGCCACAGGTCCCCGTAGCCTTTGTAATGCAAGGGATTGGTGCTAGTTCATGGGCTTTAGAATCCGGCAGTGGGAGGTGTCGACCACCAGTACACCAAATGAAAAGAATAGAAGACTGAGCGTGTGGACTAATTAGTATTGGAAAGGAAATAATAATTTAAGCAAAAGAAGATAGGATACTAATAAACTACTAGATAACTTGTAGCCAATGAACTGTGACTTTGCTTGCTAAAATGTATATATAGTGTAAAGTTTTGAGAATTGGTACGATGTATATATAAAGTTTTGAGAATTGGTATGCTTGATTTGTGGAAAACTTCTGCCTCGCACCCTGTGCAGAATAAACTGCGTCTCCTTTGGAAAGGAGAGGTTTGAAATCTGGCTTTGTCCGTGTTTAGAGTCTCTAACTTGTCAGCAACAGGAGGGCCTGAGAGGAGAGCCCCAGCTGCAGGAGCGGGCAGGTTTTGGTTAACGCAGTGCTCTCCAGCAGCATGTTCTCCTTGGAACCTGTGTGCTGCTTGAGACAGCAGCTGCTGCTGGCTGTCCCCATGCAGCCAGACCCTTTAAAAGTTGTTGGTCATATTGCTGGTGTGCCCTCCCTCAAGAAATTGGGACCTGATATTTAAATTATGCTAATTTTCAGGATAAGTATGACAGTTAAAAATACATGGCTTTAATAAGGTTTAAAGTGCTTTGTAGTTTTTAAATGGTCGTGAATAAGAAATTATTTTGTAAATCGTGACATAAGTAAGGTCCAAAGAGTAAAATTGGTGAAAAAATCATAGAGTCATAGAGTGCTTTGTATTGGAAGGGACCTTAAATATGATCCAGATCCAATCTCTGTCATGAGCAGGGACACCTTCCACTAGACCAGGTTGCTCCAAAGTCCTTGTCAACCTGGCCTTGAACATTTCCAGGGATGGGGTATCCACAGCTTCTCTGTGCAGTGCCTCACCACCCTCACAGTAAAGGACATTTTCTGTGTATCTAACCTAAATATTCCCTCTTTTGGTTTGAACCTATTGCCCCTTGTACTATCACTACAGCTCCAGATAAGTCCCTCTCCAGCTTCCCTGTACGGCCACTCCACAAACTTGAAGGTTACTCTGAAGTCTCAACACAATCTTTGCCAGGCCAAACAGCCCAAATTTTCCTGGCCTGTTGTCAGAGGGAAGATGCTCCAGTCCCCTTAGCACTTCATGGCCTCCTCTGGGCTTGCTTCCACAGTTCAATGTCCTTCTTGTGTTGGGGGCACTAGAACTGCACACAGTGCTCCAGGTGGAGTCTCATGAGAGCAGAGGAGAAAAATCACCCCCAAGTTCTTTCATAAGCTTTTATTTTGTAGATAAATATTTCTTAGAAAATTATGACTATGTTTTTCATTTCTTGTGGGTTTTTTTAAAGCACTAATCCTCATCAAATAGTGAATATTTTTCTGTTCCTTTTTACAGCTTTCCACAAGGTTTTACATTCTTGATTGCACCAGTTAGCTGCCTGAGAAGAATCATTACCACTTACAGTAATTTAATACTAAAAATAACTTTAACAATGTATGTTATCTGCTACAAAATAAAATAATTTTAAAAAATTAGAAAACAGCGGTATGCCTTATACATTCTAAATGGCCCAGCAGAACATTTAAGCTCATGTGAATGGCAGAACAGAAATGATTACCACAGCAAAAAATTCAGAACTCCCATGTTGTGCTTTCAGATCATGGGGAGCACATCTGCAGTCCTGAAGCAGGTAATATGTGAAATCTACTGGGAAGTGTTTTGAACTGATCAGTTAAGAATGTCATGATTGGAAAGTAACAAATGTGGGCCTGGCCTCGTCCTTGAGGCATTGAACTGAGGGCTTGGCAGGCTGAGACTCCTCTTCTATACTCAGATGTTACCAGAGGTCAAACCACATCATGAGCAGCTCCCTGCAATCTTCATCTCTCTCTCCAAGTCTTTGAAGTTAGGCCAGCTGAACATGGACTGTAATTGCTTATCTTTCAAAAGAAAAAAAGTGATCTGGCCAACCACAGACCCTGAAACGTGGTCTCAGTCTCACTGCAAAGCTTTGGAAAAACTCATATTTGCTATATTAATTCCAAAAACATTTGATACAGTATCACCTGGGAAGGAATGAGCATACTGGGGTTAGGAGAGAAACTGAAAAAATCAGATAACCACAAATAAGGTTGAAAAGAAAGATGTCAGGCTTAAAGGGTTTGTTTTAGTGTGGTCATATTTGATATTTTTTGTAGTAGTCCTGATAAAATCAGTAAGAGCATGCTCATGAAAATTTGGAAATGAGATATACTTAGGAATCACCCTAAGTACAGAAATGTGCTACTTTTGGTTGGGATTGAGTTAATTTTTTTCACAGTGACTTGAATGGGGCTGTGGTTTGGATTTGTGCTAAGAAGAGTGTTGATAATGCAGGGAATTTTATTGTTGAGCAGGGCTTGAATAGAGCCAAGACCTTTTCTGCTCCTCACCCCACCTACCAGTGAGTGGGCTGTGAGTTCATGGGAAACTGGGAAGGGACACAGCCAGGACAGCCGGCCCCAGCTGACCAAAGCATATCCCATACCATGTGGCATCACGATCAGTAGAAAAGGACAGGGAAAGAAGAAGGAAGGGGGGAGAACAGTTCAAAGTCATGGTGTTTGTCTTCCCAAGTCACTGTTAGGTGTCACAGGGCCCTGCTTTTCTGCAGATGGCTGAACACCAGCATGCTCATGGGAATTTGTGAATTAATTCCTTGTTTTGCTTTGTTTGCTGCACAGCTTTTGCTTTCCCTATTAAACTGTCTGTATCTAAACCCACTTTTACACTTCCAATTCTTTCCCCCATCCTGCTCGTGAGGGAGTGAGGGAGCAGTTGCTGGCTGGGATTAAACCACCACAAGAAGTATCTCAGGAGATGGATTTCATTTCATGTAGGGAGGTATTAAGGTCATTGTGTAAGGTCCTGGTAAAATCTCATTTGGGGGTACTGTGAAAATCTAATCAATTGTTCCGTAGCTGAGCTAATGTTGAACTAAGAGAGGGCTAGAGGGAAGCTGGGTTCATCATCAGAGACCTTGAGAGCCTTTCAAAAGAACAGATTGTAGAATGGCTCAGCTTGTTTACTGCAATAAAACAAAACCAGAAAGGAGACACAAGTGCTATGTATAAATATATCAGGAAAATAAACATGAAGGATGAAAACCATTTAAATGAAAGGAAAAGATACAAGAACAAACAGATATGTACTATTCAGTAATAAATATATCAGGAAACCAGAATAATGTTTCCAGTCATTACTGCAATTGACTAATGAAACTGCTTTTTCATGGAATTAGTAGGAACAAAAATATTTCTATTTTTAATATGGCACTTGATAAATGTATGAGGTGATTGTACAACAGAGGTTTTTTTGTAGTGGCAGGGAACGAGTCCCTGTCAGGAGGATCTTCCTGTTCTGTGTTACCATGCCAATTCATAGTACAAACAGCAGAACATTTTGTCCAGGTTTGTGATTAATAATATGGGAAGGACCTGTCAGTTTTTTTCTGAATAGTAGGCAAGGTTCAGAAGTCCTTATGAATGCAACAGTTAGATTGTGTTACTGTAACTTCAGTAAAGCATATGATGTCAGTATCCTATAGAAAAGAATAGAAAGAAGGAAGTAAGCAAAAGAACTTTTAAGTGAGATGAAAAAAGCACAGGTAAGTTGTAGATAGCTCTTCAAGGATCAAGTCACAGGCCCAGAGCCCTCCTTGGATACCTGTACAAGTATGTATCAAATTACACCGTGGTTTTGTGCTGTTTTATGCTTTTGTGGTACACAGTGTTTGAATTTAGTCCTTACAACTGTTAAGAGCAGCCTGGTCTGAAGCTGATCCACTTAGCAGAGCCTTAAATTCAGTGTGCTGCACTTCCTTAACTGCAGCAGAAGGTTAATGTGTTAATGTGTGGATTAGCCCAGAGGTGCCAGCAGTACTAACCAGTGTTAATTGATGTCATTTAATTAGTCCACAACTTGACCTCAAAAAACAGAAATAGAGAAAAGCTGGTCTCCTATATGTTATGAGTTAAAGACGTTGAACTTATTGACATAACACTAGATTTGTTTCAACAGAGAGCAAGTTTACGCCAACAAGCTCATGCCAGCAGGGAATTAAGCAACATTTCATTTGAAATGTGGCATTGTGCATTTTCTGGATCCTTTAATAACATTAAGTGGCTCATCACACATACATGTGCTAAGAATTACTGAAACAGAATCATTTAACACTCTGAAGTCTGAGGATATTTAGATGTTTCTTTGTTCAAATAACTGACTTCAAAAATGTATCTGGTATCCTGAAAAGACTCTGTTTGCCAGGACAGGACTGATTCCATCACCTTTCTCTCCTGCTTGCATTGGTGTGTCATACTTGATTTTCAGTAACAGGGCTGTGAGAACTTCACTGTCAGGCCTGATGGCAGAACATCACTCTGTCATTTTTTACTTCAGAAGCTGCTAATCAGTGATGCAGAGGGTGACTCAATTCTTTATTCTCAGTGAATCAATCCTGTTTATGAACAAGTGTGCCTATGTCACAGATAAATATATAATTCAGTCACAAAAGGCTGGGAGCATTTTAAAGCTTTCCAAACTGACTTATATTTAGTCAATGCATATTCTGAGTTTCATGATAAGTAATGCTTCAGTTCCTGCTCTTTCATTTTTACTGTGTACTTCACATATTTGTATATGGTTTCTTGAAAATCACAAGGGTACAGCTACTCAAATCACAGTTTTACCCCTCTGTTTCTTTTCTCTCATGGTATAAATTACTAAGTAGTGTACTGTCATCAGGTCTAACAAGAAGAAGCCATAAAATCTCTTCCCCCAACAATTTTAGAACTTCCACCAGCAGATTTTTGAAATTTGCTTTATGCGATGCAAGTCAGTCAGTCTCAGGCTTTTTCTCAGTCTAGTAAAGAACTAACTTGGATGGAAATATGTAGAAAATACGCAGAAATATTTTAGCAATACAGCTTTATTTAACATAGAGTTGAAATAATCAAAAAATGAAAGTTAGTTTTTCTTTCCTTGCCTTTCTGAACATGCACACAGCTGGTAAGTTTGCATAATGGTCTTTCTAATTGAGAGAAATAACTTCACCAACATACCTAAGGTCCAAATATTGTAAAATATATTTGCAGTTTTATGGAAAAGGATAAAGAGATTTACCCAATAGCAAGGGTACACTCTTCAGTACCATAAAGTCCCACTAGATGGAAGCACCTCAGCTCTCATAATAGAAGGAATAAATAGAAGTACAACAGTTTAACACACATGCCATGGAAAGGCATCAATGCTGGAAGAATCTTGAGGGAAACATTTTATTTTGCCCAGATTCAGCTATCAACTAAAAAATTAAAAATCACAAAAACAGATACTTTTACTATGAGCCATATGAGCCGTCTAATAAAACCCAGTGTCAAGCAGTTGTCCTGGAGTCCTTGGGTTTATATGTATGCTGTAAGCTGCAACTTTGGAATTCTTTTGGAAGCCCTGCAGAATTAAGGGCTTCCAAAGGGAATTAAGGGCACAACACAACTTTTCTCTAAATCCTATTTACATTTAGTCATTATCTCAAAAAAAACCTTCCCAAAGTACATGGATAGGTTCTCTGCTTTAAGGATTTTCCCTTCAGCCCAAGCTTTTATGTAGCTTTCAGATATGTTAGATATTACATAGGTGGTCACAGACTGATTTTTCTTGACTTTCCTTGACTTTTCTTGTTCTGAAACAGAAATTTAAGTGACTAACTTAATAAACATGATCAGTGACTGTCTTCATAATGCTTCCATCCTACAAACTTCATGTAACATTTCACAGGATTATTAGTTACCAATAATTCTGATCTCTGCTAACTTGAATTCATCAATGGGTTCATCCTTGTTCCAGGTGGCATTCCCCCACAGGTGATGATCCCTCAGTTCATGACTGACAAAGTGGATAACATTAGAAAGGAAAATAAAATACAGAAGTCAGCCTTCAGACCCTTTCTCACTTAGAGATGTGATTTTTTTAGATATTATCAATAAATCTTCATGTAGATTCCTAAGAGAACATTGTTGACGAGGTGACATTTTAAAAATAAGTATTTTTATTTGAAAAGATTTTTCCCAACAAAAATCTATTCCTCAGCATTTTGATTTCTATAGGTGTGTTCTGCAAGTACCTTGTTTTAAGACTAAAAATGGTGGATTTAACTAGAAAAAGGAAAAGCAAGAGGAGAGTGATAAAAATGAATCTGTAGGATGAAGAAATGTGATGAAAAGCTGCCTTCAGCGACTGTTGGTGTAGAAGGAAAATCACTGTGTCTGCACCAGTAGCCTGTGCTACTACACCTAGATGTTTTAAGTGAACTTGAATGAAATGAGAATGAAATGAGAAGGGATTGAAGCAGCCAAGCAGCTGTGGAACTGCCCACCTCTTTACATGCCTTTAAATGCCTTTGAAATTTTGGCAGTTTCACTGTGACAACACTAATAAATTTGATAGTGCATAAAGAAAACAAAAAGGGAACATTTTCTTAACTTGAAAACTTACTGAATGCTGTTTTTTATCAGTGATACAAGGGAGCTTGCTTAAAGAGAGGTTTCTTGTGAAGTCTTTTGAATGATTTAATTTCTTTTTTATGAACACTGCCTTAGAATTTCAAGGAATAATTACATCTAATAGAGCTTTAGCTCCTTTCAATGATACAACGAGTTCAGAAGTAAGCTAAGTATATTCCAGTCTTCCAGATATTTCCTTCTATTTAGTTCTGTAGTTTTTGAAGCAAGATTTTGAAACAGTGTTGACATGGCTTAGCTGGTAAGGCTTCCAGAAGATACAAAATTATTACGAACTGTCATTTCAGAGTAGATTTGTATTTGTGCTTAGCATTGTATATTTTGATTTTTGACAGAACTTACTAAATTTCTACTTGAAAAAAGCTATCTGACTGTTCCTGTCATGCTGAACTCCACCAAATCATGTTGTGAAACCTTAACAGACCCAATTTTACCACATATTTGCTCTTTTTCATTACTTTGAACATTGTCCCAGAATGTTCTGGTGGCAAACAGGAACATGCACGGAAAGCTAGGTTTATGAATGGGAGTTTATGAAATTAGAGTGCTCATGTTCCCGATTAGGATTTGCTATCCATTATGTTTCCCTCCCTCTGAGAGGCCTCTGCCCCTCCCCTTGGCTCACCCCCACGCCGAGGGCAGTGTCTCCAGGGGATGCCCCAGCCCAGGCTGGGCTGACACTGGGCGCTGCTGCAGAGAGAGGTGGGGCTGCTACGGCTCCCTCCAGCCTTCCCCCGACCCGAGTTCAGCTGCTGCTGCTGCTGCTGCTGCTGCTTTGCCAGTGGCACAGTCGTCCCTGTGCACTGTAACCTCGGCATCCTCGGAGCATCCAGCAGCTGCCGGGCACTTGCAGCCCTCTCATGAATGTCTTTCTTCATCTCCAAGTGCCTGACTTCTCTTTTTCGAGGCTACTGTTTTCCATCTCCTCGCTTAAATACTGTAAGTACAACTTCTGCTGTGGCTCTTTAGTTACTGCCTTTGTGAAATTCCTCTCTCTTGTACTGAATAGTGGGAGTTACTAGTTCAAAGTCTCGGAGGTTTGTTGTGGTCTCTGCTCCTGTTTGTGCTGTTCAAATGGGCCTTTAGCATTTCAGTTTTCAGCTGGATTAAAACATGAAATCAGAACAACTCAAAATGTTGGTTGTTTCCTGGCTGCTGTTTTCCTACTTTGTAGGAAATTGCCAGTGTGTCCTTCCTCTGAATGCTGGTGCCTAGTGCAGTGGAAATGAGAAAAGAAGCATTTCCATCCCTACTTGTTTGCTGGAACCAGTTTTCTAAGAACCCAAAGAAGAAAACTAAGGCATGCTGATAAACTCTCAGGATGCTGAGGCAGGTAATCTTGCTGCCTGCTGAAATGTAGCTGCCTGGGCTTTTAGGAAGGGATTTTAGGAGCTAGGTTGGAGGGTATCTGTCTGGCTCAGTTCCTTGGGTTCTGAAGCTGAAGTAAAGGAATAAATGACTAGGGACCTCAGGTGGCTGCAGCAGTGTGATTACACATTCAAACTAAAAATCATCCCAGGACCCTGAGGCCAGAGCAAAAAGGCCTATTTCAAGCTGTCCTGGTTCTGACCCAGTTTGGTGTGACTGTGAACTCCATGGTTTCATCCCAACTCTGTATTCTTACAGACATTCCAGATAAATGTTGTACGATCCATGGATTATTCTCTTTCTAATTGCATCACTAGGAATTGCAGAAAGGATGTCAGTGTGTTAGCACTTTGAAGATATCACAGACTAACTTTTAATATTGACAGTGCCCAGAGATATTTCGAGTGGAAGAGCACACTTGCAGTTCTGGCCAAATTCCCAATAAAATTTGCACAGCTGCCCAGAATGTTGCCTTTTTTCTGTACAAAACCTCACATCATTTTCGTATCTGTATTTTACACTCCAAATTGGAAACTGTGAGAATAAGCATGGCACCAACTTCTTTAAATGGAATTGATTCAGGATACCAAAATAAGGGGCACTATCTCAAAGTTTTGACTGTTTTCTTTTTCTTGAGACTTCTTCCTATGCTTGTCTTTTTTGTTTGATTGGTTTTCTCTTTATGTTTGTTCTCCTGTTCCTCTGCACTTTATCTTGATAGAAAGGGCTGATTAAAAAAAAGAAACAACAAAACAAACAGGTGTTTCAGTGCTGTTCTGTCTAAACTTGATTCAAGGATATGGAATACACATCATAGGAAGAATGCATTTTTCCTAGGGGGAATCTCTGTACAGTAAAGAATACATACTCTGTAGCATTTGGAGTTCTTATTATGCCTCCTGTTTTATTGCTCTTTCCATCTCCAATTCTCCAGATACTTTCTCTGTTTTCCATATATACTAGAACTAATAATGCCAAATAATGCCAAAATCTTACTTAATTTTCTAATATAAGCCAAAAAGGAATTTTCCCTCTTCCATTCTTGGAAGCAACAGCTGCTGAATGAGTTCATAGCATGCCTACACTCACCCAATACACCTGTACAGTCTGATTTACTATCCCTTCATTACCATCTTTCTGAGTCAGACTTTCCACGAAAGACTGTTTACAATTGTTATTTGTTTGCAGTAACTTAAAATAGCATACCACTAGGACTCTTTAAGTATCTGATATTAACCTGATTTTACTGACAATCCAAGCACAGGAGGTTAAGGGAGGAAGTGCTGGTCTCAAGGAGCAGTTCTGACTGCTCTTATGGTCACTTCAACTTTTTGCTTTGGGTTTTCATACTCTAAATGGCATTAACAATTTCTAGGTGCAAACCTAGCTTCCAGCATCAGGGCTCATTGACTGGTATTTGTTCCATGGTTTGGAAAAAAGGTATTTTTCTGAATAAATTATCTCTTATAAATGATCTCTTGGGGTACCCATGAGAGTTATGTGACAATGAACTATATAACACCAGAATCACTGTGATTTTATTCACTTCTTTTCAGGAATCTTCTGCAAGTATGGAATATGTATGGAAACGATGGTGGTGTCTTCAGCTGGGCTGTATGTTATTAGTGAATTTGGTTTATGCCAATCTAGAGTATCAAAAAGAAACTCCTCCAAGCCTGAGTGAGATTGACCATCAGTGCTGGGAGGTATCTTCCCATGGGCTGGTGGAAATGAAGAAACTCAAGGTAGCAGATACAGTCATTGCTCTCTGGGGACTTCATGATGTTCCTAAGGAATCCCCTAAGCCCAAGCACAATGAACTCTTCAATGATTTAGCCCAGAACTTCTGGGATATGTATGTAGACTGTGTGCTCTCAAGATCCCATGGAATGGGTAGAAGACAATTAACATCTCCCAAATATTCTTCCCACGTACTCACACAGAACTTTAGGAGGTAACTATAATTATGGTACTAATATTAAACTGAACCAATGCTCCATCCTCACCCTTCATTGTTTAGGACAATGCAATATACTAATTTCCAATTTTTCTGTCTCCATTAGTCAAAAGTGTTTGCATCTTTCAATGGTAGGCTACTTTCACAATACATGAGATATTAGTAGTTACAGTACCACATTTCTACATTTAACAAAGTGTAAAAAATACTGGGTGTACATATGAAAGTGCGTGGAAATGGATGCTGCATTCTCTGTTTATCACTGTGTGCATATAAATGAAAATACATGGAGTAATTACAATACTGAAAGTTTCCTGGTATTAGGAGCTCAGTCTCAGCTTTGGGGATTCATTGTTCTGCAGAAGGGAAGCTCAAATCCCTGACACTTTGAGCCCTATTTTTCCTAGTAAAACTACTGACATATAATGTGATGTCATGGTGACTGTGAATCATTAAACAGTGACAGGTTCTGGTCATCGTGATCGGGTTTGAGTCTGAACTGAGGTCATGTAGGTGACTTTACATCTTACTAATCACTCCTAGATCTGTTGCCCCCATTCCTCCTCAGCAAGAGGCTTTTTTCTGATGTACCCTGTCAGATGATTCAGGTTCTTGGAATGAACATGAAGAATATTTAATCATAGCATTTCTAATATATTGCTTGGGACAATAACTACCTGTCTTTCATAATCTTGCAGGGTCTGCTTTCACCAATCCATTTTAGGCCAAAAGGGGAGAAAATGAAGATACTTAAACAAGGGCAACATCAAAACGAAGGAGCACAAAAATCACAATATGTATTGCAGATGTTTGGACAAATCCTTTGGCATGGTTCAACCTTTTTTTTCTTTCTTTTTGTATAAAGTACTTAATTACTCCTAAACTGATAAGTACATGAACCCCCCACACTGTCCCCTTTTGCTTCCCTGTCTTGCAGTCTACTAAGCTTGCCTTTTTCCTCCCTCCATGTGTGAATGTGTTCTGAGTCAACACATTTGTTTTCCACATAAACTTTAAAGTCTGGATGTGTCGTATTTTGTAGAGTCATGTATTTTCCAATTATTCCTTTTTAAAAGTTAATTTTGATGGAAAACCCAAAATATTTTTATACATTATGCAACTGAGAAAATGTGAACAAATTTATTTTATAAATTGTCTTGCACATACTATTAACCTTAAGAACTGAAAAAAAATAAAAAAGAAGGAGATGAGACATTAAGCTAAAGGGAAAAATTATGCTCATTGTAATGTCTTGTGCAGTCCTAGACTTTGTATTTTATCATTGCTTAGTCTAAGCTATGGATTAATTAAAGTATTTTTTGTAAGCAGCAAGGTCTGAATAGCAGTAGCTTTCTTGCCTATTAATATGTTATTTGATGCCACTACTATGGGACATGCTTTACACAAGACTGCAAATAAGGTGATGCAGCCCATCCCTGTCATCGCGGCTGAGATGGGACCCTGTGCACCAAGTGGTTCAAAAGAGGGATGGGCTGACTCAACTGCTGCTCTCAGTATAAACCACTGAGCATGGATAAAATAATTCAAGGAGGTTAACTAATCCAATTCTTCTGAGCATAAAAAATCCTGAGAAATGATGACTCTTCTTTGCTTTACTCCTTGGGCAATGCAGCTTGTTCAGTCCCTGTTGTGTTTTAGACTTTTATGAGATTACAGGTGGTTTAAATTATTTTAGGAAATAGTACTTATGCTGTAAAAGCATATAAACCTTCATAAGGAACAAGAAATCCATCCCACATAATGCCTAGCTCATATATAGTTTGTAAAATATTCAGCAAGTCTCACAGATTTGTAAATGTTCATTTAGGTAAATACAATATTGAACTGCATCTTCTAAAATATATCTCCCACAGTATTCTGGAGAGGGTACAAAAGTAGTGAGAGATTTTTTTGACCCATGAACATCACTTAAAGTTCCTGGCAGAAATAACATTTTTGAGCAGATGGAGTTATTACACACCCAAACACAGCAACTTCAGGAATTGATGCATTATGATGAGCAGCAGGGTGAGAGCATTATCTAACCTGCCCCAGCAGTATCCAGTTGATAAAACTGTGTACTGCATTGCATTTACAACAGAAGCTTTAACTGGCATAAACAATATTAAAAAATGCCCCTTGTTCACCTACCTTGATCACCTACAGAAGTGTTAAAGTATAATAACATTTTAAAGGGATTGTTTCCTCTATTAGTGGTCTTTTAATTGAATGCCAGAGCAAGGTATCCTATGCAGTTTTAAAAGCTTCATCCTTCTTCAGGCAGTAAGTCTGTTTTAGTTAGTTTTCTATAAGACACAAAAGTGCTTAGCATCCACCATAATTGTTTCCAGAATGTTTGAACCATCAATTGCTATGGTCACCCTGTGGTGTCTGCCAAAGGGGCAGGTGATTATGAACCCCAGGTTGCAGCAGCAAAACAAATTCCAGGTGGACATGCTATGGTGTGCTATGAGAGCTGTGGGAAGCCACAGCTGACTGCTCCTGGCATGTCAGCATTAGGGATTAACAGCGAATGAGATTATCTTTTCTTCCACCACTACCCCCTCTTTTTGCATCCCTGGGTTACAGCAGGGACAGCAAGCCCAGCTTCTTGGGTGTTGAGTGTTCCCCCCTGCAACAGCCAAACTATGGTCCATGGCTGTCTGGCAAAATCAAATGCAGTTTGTGCTATGTGCTGCTTGTATTAGTACTGATTTATGAAGGATAAATGTAACTATTTGGGGAAATTCTGTCCCCTTCATTCTCCAGTCATTATTAATTAACATTAATGCTTAATTACCAAGAGCATTTGCATTTGCAGCTGCTCTTTTGCAGTCAGGGTGTCTGCAGCAGAAACAATAGAGTTGTGGGAGAATGCCATGGGGCTCATTTTGTGACTGATTTAAAGTTTCTGCAAAAGCAAAACTGATTTCTGGTTCTTTATCCATACCTTGGCTACAGTGTATTGCTGTATTTTTTGCTCAGAAATTGGAAGGACTCTACATTTTTTTAATGGGCCTTTGCCTTGCTGCCAGTAGTAGTGAGTCACCTACGCATTCACATATGTGCATGTAAAAAAACAAGTAAAAACCCCTTTAAACATCATAGTCTTTGGTCTCCTAGTAAAATATGTATCATTTGGTTTTAATTGTAAAAAGACAGCAGACCACATATTCTCTAAACCAGTAATAAAGCAGCAAGGCTGCTGCAGAGCTGTCAGAGAAATAGAAATATCAAGAACCGAGCAAGACATTTGACACAGGACTTCAGTAAGAGAATCTTTATATACCTTGGCTAACTTTTTTTGTAGGCAGGCAAGAAATACAAATAGTCTAGTTTAATAAAACAAACTTCATACAGATAGTCTTGAGAAAATGTAATAATTAAATTAGTTTATAGTTAAAAATTATAAGTAAGCAAAGGATCACCATAAAAAGTTAAATTAGCACAACTCAATTTAATTTCTCTATCTTTAAGTTTTAGATGACTTTTCTACTCTACAATGTGATGACTTTCTTACTCAACAAGGGTGTAACAGACCTGCCCATAAAAAAAAAAATCCTTCTGATTTTTGGAAAATGCATATATAGAGATTTTTCTAAACTTCAAATATCATTTTTCATATGTATGTTTTATTTTATGTCATTATTTTCTTAGGGTTCTTATTTTTATAGAATTTAGGTAGTCAATTTTGAAACAAAAGTGTTTGCCTTTATTTTTAATGCCACTATTTCTCTGTTTGTCTTGTTGTGTGAGAAACATTTTGAAGATATACACACACCCTCTGCCATCCCTCTTTCATGAAGTAAAAAAAAAGTGAGTTGGAGTATGTTTAGCTCAAATTTATTTCCTGTTTTTCAAGTTGGCAGTTAAAAAAACAAAAGTTTGTGCTTTTCTCAAGATATTGGTGACAGGCAAAAAAGACAAACTAAGTGCCAGTTTGTGTGTCACAGCATAAAAGCTTGCAATGTCACAGAAATTTATGCCAGAGCACTGGACAGCAACTGGTTTTAAAATGAAGACCCTCAGGGAGTCTTGTGCTATTGTATAACAGCGAATTCTGGCATTGACCAAATTAAAAAAGAAAATAGCTCAGAAATTGAGTCATCTACACAAAGAAAATAGCTCAGAAATTGAATCATCTACAGTTTGTGTAGGCATTCTAGAGGTGCAAAGGTGGAAGAAGATGAATTTTTTCTGGAGACAATGGGGATAAGAGCCCAACAATTATTAGATTAGTAAGATCAGTTAAAGAGCTGTGAGCAACCCAAATGGAGAAGGACGTTCCAGAAGGCCTCTCCAACAGGCTGGGAGAAACTGCTGGCACAAACAAGCTCCTTAGTGAGTGTTTAGAAGAAAACTTGGATGTCAGAAGTCCTGATGCTAAAAGTGGCGATTCAAGAAACAAAATGGGCTTGAGCAAAAACAATGTGGGTATGGTATTCAGGAAAATGAAGAATTAAATGTGTTTATGTGAAGATTTATGACCCTGTTCAATGAGATGCTTAAACTGCAATGTATGGAATGTGTCAGGAAATTAAAATAGTGGAGCTGTTGACAGTGGATATTAGCACACAAAGTCACTAAACTAACATACCTTTGTACCATACTGTACAGGGGACTTTATAGATAAAACATCCCTATATTATATAATTAAGGGAAAATATAATTTTACTCTTTTGATGTTCTAAGCAATTTTTCAAGTCATTAAAAACAGATTTTATCTTGTATCTACATATAGGTAACTACACATTAATATACCACTCTTTGGATCAGCATCTATTCTACAGGTACCGATTTTTTCTTGACTGAGTCCAATGTTTTATCTCTTTTGATAGTTTCTGAAGGCTCTACAAACAGAGGAATTTCTACAAGCATGGTCTGTATTAGCCAGTAGCCCTTCTTGAGAAAGCCCTTCCACAGTTACAGAGCGACCAGGTGCAACCTGAAATACAAAATAAATACATTGCTTAACTCTCATGCTAGCATTTAAAATGAGAGGAGAGTTAAATCATGAACTGCCTTTTGAAAATATTATTCAGTTGGTGGAGATGCCCTCAGGTTTCTGAGGGCCACTAAAACTATCCTTTATAGTAAATTCAGTTTGTTTCCATCAATACAAAAGAGAGTGTTTTTCCAGTGGGTGATTTTACATGCTCTGCTTTTCTGCCTTCGAGTCTGATTTATGAATTGCAAAAAAGAAAATCAAGCCTTTATCCAATGGAAGTTTGCTGTACAATGTTATTTTGATTCGTATAGAATGTTAGCCACAGTCTGTGACCTCAGAATTCCACTACAAATTATTACTTATTACTCCAAATAAGAAAAAAAAAAAGAAAAAAAAAAGAAAAAAAAAGAAAAAAAAAAGAAAAAAAAGAAAAAAAAAGAAAAAAAAACAGGCCCCCCTTTCTCTCAAAATGAAATTGCATAGAACTACTGCTCCAGGAAATCTCCAAGACTGAAAGACACATACCCTTTCCAGACTCATTACTACTCTTTATATTGAATAGGTTGGGGGTCTTGGAATAAATATCCTTGAGTAATAGCTCTGTCTTCTAATCATGACCTACTGAAAAAAAATACAACTCCTTGCATGCATGTAGCTCACATGTTTGATTAGCTGACCGTGACTGGTTTGCAATAACCATCTTAGCTTAATCTTCATCTCTCCCTGCTGAGGGTGTTAGGCAGATTGTTGCATCAAAAAATTTTCCAGCCATGTCTGTCATTTGTAATTCTCCTAGCAAAGTACCTGAGGAATGTTATATGGTGTTGCTGATACATTTGTTTTCTCAATACACCTATTCTGCAAAATGAATTAATCTTCTCCTTGTTTTTATCTACAGTTATTGAAATATGGATTGTAGAACCACAAAGGTATTTTCTTGTTAAATGCTCTCCCTCTAAGATACGAATATTCAGAGCTTGAGGTTCAAGCCTTTAAAATAAAATCTGACAATATATTTCTCTCCACGAGCAATTTCCAGATTACTCATGCTTATATCAAAAATTTTCAGATACTTTCTGCAAAATATTGCTGTTTAACAGTCTCACTATTGTTTACGCATGCAAGTACCTAAATAATTGTTTAAGCCCACTTCATCTTGCATTCCCAGATGTGTTCTTTCCATATCTTTCTGAAGTTTAAGATAATGTGGGAAAAATCCTAGTCCAGCACTCTGAGACAATCCCTTTGCTTCCTATTAGGTTCCTTGCTTCCCCATCACATCAAACATGAATTTCCTCTTTTCTTTTTCAATTTGCTGCCACCTTAGTTGTCATTATTATTCATGTCAGAGAGCCCAAAATAGAATCTCTTGCCTTCATACAAATTTGAAAAGAGCACCTCATGTTTATTCCTTCTCATTTTTCCTCACATGTAAGAGTAACTTATAAGCAACAAAGAAACTATCCCCCTTAAATCCTCCTTAGCTGTGATGCTTACATAGAAATAATACAGTTAGCTCAAAAACAGTTTATTGGCTAGACTGAGGATTCCCCCATGTTTTTTCAAAACTCAATATCTAAGTATGCTGTTAGGTGTGAATTAGATCTTAACAAAAGCTTTTTATTTTCTCACACTTCAATTAACTGATAGAAATGAGAACAAAATGGTTTCTGCAGATGCAACAAGTGGTGTATCTGCAGGCAGTCAGGGACATGCTACTAATAAAGGACGCCTCAATGGATGTATCCAAGGTTGCACAGATGTACTAACAATTAAAGGAGGAGGTCTTGACCTCAGCAAGGCCATCATGAATGGCTGTGTCATGACAGGTACATGTCACATAGCAGAGGGCCCATCTTGCCCACACTTTTTCAGAGTAATCTGCAGATCTGAATCTCACTCTGGCCAAGAGCTTGTCTAAGGCTATGTCAGAATGGGAAGTGGTGATTTGCAGAAGATACAGATTCTTTCTTATGTACTTGGAGCTTGTCAATATAAACATTATTAAAGAAATTGTAAGCAGCAGCATGTATACAGCCATTTACCTATTCGTGAAAATAAAACAGTGTTATTAAGGATTACTTACTGTTGTATGGAGTTTTGGAATATCAGTAGAATGTTCTGGTCCACTGTGAACCTTTGCCTTAGATCTGGAAGCCTGTATTAATGTTTTCTGATGCATTTTTGCTTTCTAAAGATAGTCAGAAAAAAGGTAAAATTGTTTTTATCTACATTAATTGTGTCATTTGCACTCATTTGAAAATATACAAACAACGTGACAAAATAAATCAGGTTATAATTCTATTTGCCTTTAATTTTAAGTACTCTCCCCCTGTTGACTCTTTTTTGTACTGAACACCCAAAGCCAGAATAAATGGCCATGGCACTGCAAGGGCAGGAAGGGAATCCCTGCTTGCTGTGACCTGTGGGCTGTGCTCTGTGCAATGCAGCCCTTGGTGCTGTGAGCCTCCATGGCCACAAGAGCACACTGCTGCCTCAGCTTTCACCCCATACAGTGCACACAGCCGCCTCTCCAGGCAGACCCAGCTTACTGAGGCATCTCAACACAATCTCAATACATCCCAGGTGAATGACTTCACATTTTCATTTCCTGAAATTCATGAGCTTTTGGTCAGCCCATCCATCCAGCTCCTGAATAGCAACCCTATCTCCCAGCATATGGATTGCTTTCTCCAGTTCAGTGTCACAGAACTGCAGAATCACAGAATGATTTGGGTTGGAAAGGACCTTAAAGTTTATCTAGTTCCAACTCCCATGTCATGGGCAGGGACACCAGACCAGGTTGCTCAGAGCCCCATCCAACCTGGCCTTAGACAGTTCCTGGGATGAGGCATTCACATGTTGAACCTCTTGAGGATGGATACTGATTCAATATCCAAGTCACTAATGAAAATGTTAAATCAACACTGTATTATCAAGCCTATAATTAACTCAGAGGAATATCACTCAAAACTGACCACTAGTTAAACTTCAATCACTGACCACTGTCCTTTAGAGCCCATCAATCCAGCCAGTTTTTCCCACAGCTTGCAATCGACCTGTATGTTATCTACTCCATGTATTCCCATTTTGACTACAAATGCTACACAGGACCATGCTGAAAACCTTGCTAAAGCCAAGGGAATAGGCATCCCCTTCCTCTTTTTCCAGAACAAATAATTTTATCACAGAAGGCAATTGTGTTGGCAAGGCATGATTTGTCCTTGGTAAATTCATGACAGTCTATACCAATCTCCCTCCCCATGTGCCTAAAACTGCTTCTCAGTTTAACTCAGTTAAAACTAATGAGTCTGTAGTTCTTCTGTCCCTTTTTAATTTCTAATTCTAGCATTCATCTTTCCACAGGCCAGGGAGATGCTTGCATAGAAAGAAAATTGTTCTCCTTTGCAAGTCCTTTGGGAAATGAAGAAAAATTAAATTTAGCTGCCAAAGTTTTTCTTTTAAGTCTGTTTCCATTCATTTTCCAACTTAGTCTGGTTGCCAAACCCGGACTCTAATATTTTTATGTTGTTTTGGGATAGTGCAAATATTGCTAGAAGAAACTCCTTTCATCATAAAATATTTCCCGTCTTGAAAGATGTTTGCTGTACTAAAAAAAAGAGAATGAAGATTAGAAAAAATAAAAAAGAGTAAGAATGAACAGACTCATAGTTTCAACTGTTTTATAAGAAATACACATATATACACCCACTCCTCAATTGCAAGTGACAATGCTGATCCCCAATTTGTGGTTGTAGTCAGAAGAATCAAAGATTATATAACTTTTCCAATACATCTTATGGTTACTTCTTCTATGTCTCTGTAAATATAAAATTTACTTACTTCTACTTGAATAGCCTTATAATTAATTAAGAAATGTGTTTGGAACTTCACAATTATTAAAACGACATCATGATTGTAAATTTTTTACTCCATCAAGTTTCTTACCTTCAATGCCTCATAGTTTGATGTCCGAGCCAAGAAATTTTTCCAAGATTTATTTATAATATCTCTCTGTATTTGGGTAGCTTGGATCTGTAACAGAAATGAGATTTACAGCATGCAACACAATGCTGGTATTAGATCTCTTCTGATTTCATTGCTTGTGCCATTTGAAAAGAACGCCCACCTCTGCCCCTTTGGCTACCTTAGCTCATCCCTCTCACCTGAGACTGGACAATAATGTACTAAAGTACCTGCCCTTTAAAAACTGCACTTATGCACTGCCTTTATAAACAAAGAGGTTTTTGTGCAAACTAATTTTCCTCTTTTCCAACATCTATGTTGGATGAGGCCCAGCTCTTTCAGGAGTACTTTCTGTATATTCTTATTCTCAAATGCTGAGTAAAAGTGATAGAATCAGTTCAGGTGACAAAAGTGCTGTCATCATAATGCAGGACAATCCCTCAAAAACACTAGCATGAGATTTTAAACAACTGGACCAAATTATCTTATTTCTCAGAAAGCAGGAGAGGGTGAGACAACAGATGAGCAAAACAATGAAATGTCTGCCTTATAACCAAAGCTGGAAAATGTCTATACCTTCTCATTCTCAGCATGCTGGGAAGCACAAAGCCCTACTTTCTGAAGTAATAAAGGCCTGTGAATATTCAGCAAGGGAGCTTATAATAAAGACTTGTATTTCATTTTAAGAAGCAGGTGTAGTTGTAATAGGTACTTTGTACTGTCATCTGCTACAGGTGAACATGAGTGCAACTCTATAGTAAAATAATGATCATTTCTCATTACCCCATTGCTGATGCATCACTGATGATACTGCTTCATTTTTTCATGCTACTCTCTAAATACTGTGGAATTTATAGAAACTGGGAGGACTGAGGTTAACCTAATTTAATTTAAAGTTAAAATTTGGCTGCTGAGACAGATTTAAACTTTTCAAGCAGTGTTCAGGTACAGGATTCTCAACATTATATAATAAGAAAATCTGCGTAAGAATGGGAAAAAAGCTTCGGTGGGCTTTCCTTATTTAAATACTCCTATGTCTTACTTCCTTGTAAATGCTTTTCTCTTCCTTGATTTCCTGCTGGTGTTGTCTTTCAAGCGCTTCAGCCTGCAGACCACGAACCATTCTTCCAGTATTTTCTGACATCTCTGAAATAAGTTCCAAGGCTCTCTCGTCTGATGTAACAGGCCTGAATTCTTCTTTTATTTCTGCAGATATTTCACTCCAAACCTCTGCAACCTGTGTGTGAAACATACACCATATTCAGTATTTATTGCATTCTTCAGTTCCAATTATTCAAAATAAAACAGAGCCACCATATCTCTCCTTATTTTTGTTTGACTTCTTAAAATTTTTATGCAAGGTAGATGCACTACTACTATGCCAGATTCAGTAATGATAAGCCTCCCTAAGCCTTCCCAAGACCAAACTTGATTCAAAGAAGGGCAACAAGAACGCTGATAACTACAGAAATTCTGAAGGAATAGCTTCAAGATACCAATTTACAAGAGCAAAGTGTTGAGTCCTACTTCCTACTTCTTAAAATCTCAAATTGCAGACATTATTAGAGAAAACTGCTACACAAGCCATTAACAGAAGCTGGAATTATCAACCAAAGACTGAGTCTTGCTATTTCCTGAGCACTGCAAGCTCTCACAGACTTGTTCCTAAGCATAAATTTATCATAAACTAAAGCATCTTTTGAGCAAGACAGCTCTCAAAAAGCTTGTTACCCTGCTGCAGTCCTTATAGGCACACCATTGTTAACTTTACACTGGATGGACAGATGGATGGATGGATTGATGGGTGGGTGGGTGGATACTGCACATGGGGACAAGGTAGCAAAGCACAGAGGAAAACTTATAAAAATGTGGTTTTAATGTCATTTTTAATAGTGTCCCCTTAAACTGACCTTACTGTGCAAGGACACAAGGACACAGTTCTACTGTCCAGTCCTTCCCCAATTTCTTACTCCTGGCATATTCCTGTCTTGATCTGGCAAACGGTTAAAACTATTTTTTTCTGAGTTATTTTTAATTAGCATTAGTTTCATTAGTTTCATTTTAATTAGTCTTATTTGCTGCATGGTCACAAACATTTGTAACAATATGAAACAAGAAGATGGGGATTGATGCAATGCTGGAGGCGGGATTGTTTCTTTTGCTGGTGAATATTGGCTTTCACTATGTGAAATTATAGGTGACTTGTGACATAGGGAACAGCTTTGGAAGGGTTATTTGTTTGTTGTGTCCTGAGATATACTTGCTATTTTTGGGAATGCAGGTACAATAGTATTATTTTCTTGAACTATACTCACTTTAAAGTCAATATAATGTTGTATAATAGCAAGTGTAGCAACATCCTTAGCAGATAAGCCAGGTAAATTTTCAAAACCTAAAAGAATATTAATCACATCAGTATGATGAATTGATCTTAAAACATAATATTCTAAAAACCTTATCTGTCACATAAACACATGCAAAATCTTCATCATACATACACCAGTCAGTCACTTTTGATCCTTAGCATTTTTTGCTGATTAAAAAACACCTGTTTCTCTATAATACACTCTTTCTGTACTAAAATCTTTACTTATCAATGGCTCTGTCAGCCTTCCAATCATTTGGATGTTACACTTTTGTGGTAAGGGTTTGATTTCTATTAAAGCAGACAAGCAGCTGAGTGTACTGATCACAGATTCTAGAGCAGCAGTTCAGCACATAAAGAGTTTGCTTTAACTGTGAAGTAGCCAACAGGAAAATTATACTAGTGCTTTGTTCCAAAGCTATGAAATGAGGGTGTCCCTCCATCTTGCAGATTATTGTCTTCAGCATAATGCCTTCAGCATCATGACTCCATCTTTACAAAATGTTCCCAGGATGTGGAAAAGAATAAGGTAGGGAAGTATGGTTGCTGAGACTATGTTTCATTTTTCTTTCACCTTGAAGGATAGTGGCACTTAATTAAAAAAATGTAAATATAGTCTATCAAATCTCTTTCTAGACTTCATCATATCATCTGTGTGGTAACTGGGAAAGTAGCATCTGCCTAGAGTATAATTACATCATGTTTTGAAGCTAAGAAATACTGTAAATAAAGACCATTTAGCATCACTGCTTTTCTAGATTACAGGCTGTTATGGAGCAACCCAGGAAGTTGCTGATAAAAGACTATAAAATATGTCCATATGTTATTGTCAAATTTCATATAATTTCAGTACTTCACAGGAGACAATGTATATAACTAACATGGAGGATATCTGTGAATATAGAAGAAAGCTGAAAGAAAATCTTATGCTTTTTTATTTTAGTAAAGAATCCAGCTGTGATCCAACATTTGATATAATTAACACTACTAAAATTAGTAAGAGACCAGAGCTCCTACAATGGAGGAGCAAGTAGCTATAGATTATTAGAGAAACTAAGGATGTTTTCAAACCAGCTCATTCTCTAGGTAAAGCAGAGAACTGGCAAGCAATCTCAGAACAACCACTGATTATCTTTGAACCTGATGGACATGAAAACAAAAATAAGCCTAAAAAACCCCCCTGAAACAAGTAATTAGAAAATGTTTATGCAGCTAAATGTTAACAGAAAAAAAATTAATATCCAACATGAATCACTGAAAACTAAGACCCAACTTTTGTCTACAGAGAGAAAAAAAAATCTCATGGATGTGGAAGAATTTATCACTTATCTTGAATTCAGTCTAGATTTTAAGACAAGGGTATAATGAGTATTCATATTCAGTGTACAAACAATGAAAAATTAAGAGGGACTGCCACACTTGGAAAGAAAATATTAAAATGCAAATTAATCTTGCCATTCTGAAAAACTATCTAAAACCACAGAATTTAATTCAGTAAGGACAAATAGAAAATTCTAACTGTAGGAACAGCCACCTGTACAACATTCTAAATTGAATGAGAAAACAATATCATGCCACCAGGAATACAGCTACAGTTACATTTATGTTTGAATGTTTATTTACAAGATGTGTAGAGTAACATAACTCCATCTGGCGGTGAGGCCTGTGCTGGAGTACTGTGTTCAGCTTTGGTACACTACAGACCAAGAAGAATTTGATTCAATTGGAAAGACTACAGAAAAAACAAGAATAACTAGATATTATGTTAGAAAATGCAATCAATGAGTAATATGTTTCTCAATCTAGAGAAATAAATGTACAAGTGCTAAAATATGTGAAAGAGATATTGTGTGTAGGAAAATAAATTGAAGAGAATTTCAAGCAAATTTTAGGTTTAGTCCTAAGAAAATTCTTCCTGGTGGTAGGGGCAGCAAAGTAGTGGGGAAGTCTTGAAATCCTAATAAAGAGGGACTTTAAAAAAAACAAAACATAAGGACCAAGCATCTATCAATTAGAGAGTACTGATTCTGAATCACATTTCCTTTGACTTTTTTTTTTTTTATAGTAAGTTTATTGATAAGCTCAGTTTAATGACAAATATGACACTAACAAGGCAACCCATTTGTCTTACCTAGCTTGCAAAATAATGAATAAATTTTTGCCCGTACGCTCTCTGAAACTTCCAGGATGGAAAAACTGGGACAGCAGGCAGGCAGTGGAATGACCTTCTGCTGTTTCTGGAAGCTGGTAATAACAGGTCTCTTGGTGTCTAATATAAAAACACAAAACCAGAGTAGAAGAATGAAGCAGTAGTATGTCCCCAAACTTAGAGGAAATCCATCTTACTTTGTGGACACCATGTAAATAATTTTGATTGTTTGGTCCAGAGTTGAACGTAATCTGGGTCAGGAAATTTTAATCAGCGTGACTAAAAATTTGTGAGAGCAGTACTCACTTCTTTTTACAATGTAGAACAAAATAAAATGCCTTT
The DNA here is from genome assembly GCA_039654755.1 of Calcarius lapponicus. Classification (NCBI taxonomy): domain Eukaryota; kingdom Metazoa; phylum Chordata; class Aves; order Passeriformes; family Fringillidae; genus Calcarius; species Calcarius lapponicus. Next base: position 25,283,415 of record CM077464.1, read on the forward strand.
CATAGAAGAAATTAAGCAGTTTAACTGTCTAGCATTAGAAAAGCTGGTCATTGTTCTGTTCAATACTTGGTCCATTCCCAGCTGATCTAGAAAATGCCATATAGTGGCCAGAATAAAATGAAAATAAATGAATAACTAAAATGAAATAAAAAAATAAATGAAACTGAAGATAGGCTTGGTAAGAATCATAGTGTAAAGTTATAAATGCTGTTATGTACTGTCATCAGAATTCATAATACAAGAGCAAAGAATGTCATTATTTTACTGGACTGCTCACAGTTCCACATACATCACAAAACTTACCAACAATCTTTCCATGTTTATCACGTTGGACTCCCAAATCCTGCTCCTCCTGTCTCCATAACTGTACTAGAACGTTAGCTGCTGTTCGATCTCTCTTCCCTCGCCAGATACTCATGTGCAAAACGGTTTTAGGGTTGTCAGAAAATTCAACCAAGATTCCAAGAATTAAATTGCACAGGTTGTTGTCCTTTACCTTTATCAAGGATAAAGTAAAGAAAGTTTTAAACTGTTCAAAGCACATTGATGTCTTCTTTCTGAGAAGTTGTGTACTATGTAATCAAGTAACTGCAAGCTTTTAATCACTACTATTTGCACAAAATTAGTGTATAAGCCTGTACATCCTTAAAGTTTCTGTCATCCTGCTATGCAAAGATCCATAAATCAAGGAACATGAGGATAGGGTCATATATGATGCATTCCTGTGTGTACAATCACACAGTAGTTTTTGTGTATGTGGCTCCAGGATCATATGCTGGAGAATACACTGCTACAAAGGTTTATTGCTGTAAGAAACAGAACTCTGAAGGCAGAGGCTGAGCAGTACCTCACAGCACACCTTCTGTTTTGTGGCCAGATCTTTTGGCAGCTCAGAGGAGGCAAGGGCTTCAAACTGAGAAAGGGTCAGTTTAGATTAAATATTGGGAAAAAATTCCTTCCTTTGAGGCTGATGAGGGACTGGAACAGCTTGCCCAGGAAAGCTGTGGATGTCCCAACCTTGAAGGCTGGATAGGACAGGCTGGAGGTGGCTTTGAGCAATCTGATCTAGCGGGAAGGTGGCCCTGCCCATGGCCAGGGGAGTTGGAACTGGATGATGTTTAAGGTTCCTTCCAACCCAGGCCATTCTATGATTCTGTTATTCTGAGGGTCTGCAGCCTTGCACTACAAGAACATCAGGGGCTGACAGCACCAGTGTGAATGAGAAGTGAATGACCCAAGGAAGGTGCATTTTTATTTCCTAAGAGGTGAGATGTCTGTGCCAGCTCCACATCCAAGATCCACAGAAGTAGCTATACACTCAAGATACATGTACAAGGTAACTTCAGACATAAAAACTGTTAAAGCCATCAAGTGCTCTTACTAACTTCAATATGAAGAACTGAAATGCTTTTTGAGAGATGTCATCCAAACTAAGAGCAAAGTTTGGGTTTTCTTTTCAAAAATAGTGTAATTTTGTTAAATTAAAAAACTCCTTCTGTCAAATACATATTAAAAAAAGGAAAAAAATACAGGGAAAACCTAAACAATAATTTCAGAGCAGATATCTTGGTATCTCTCAGGCAGTTAAATATACTTGGGTTTTTTTGTTTGTGTTGGTTTTTATTTGTTTTTTTTTTGCTTTTGTTTGGTTGGGTTTTTTGTATTATACCAGTCTTAGAAGATACCGCAACAAAAATAACAAAATTTGCCATGTTGTTTTCCTACTCTTTCATTCTACAAAACCAGTAATAAAAATACCTACTGCCAACAAATCCAGAAGGAGAAAAACGCCCTGTTTTTCAAGAAAAGATTCCTCTGCCATGCAACATCCAATGACACAGGACCTTAAACAGAAATAATATCACTTATGTAGAAAAACTTTTATGATTCTGAACATTCTACAATCATCTGATTTATTTTACTGAATTTCATATCATTTGGTATGCAATATTCAGGGAGTAGAAAAATCATGTTTCATGAGCCTTTCATTTACACCTATAACTAAATATACCTTCTTGACTGCTCTTTCTTCTCCTGCAGGTGGCACGCCTTCCTTGAAGCAGCCTGACAAATTTGGCAGGCTCGCAATGAACTGGAATATGTATTTGAACTGAAACTAACTCAGTAAACGAGTTTAAAATTTAACCAGGTTATGTCCCTAATCTGGTTTATTGTAGGGCTGCATGAATATTAATGCCAGCAAAAACAAGGGGGTGAGTCAAGCAATACTTTTTTTGGCAACAGTTTGCTTCTCCCAGATTAAACTGATCATAAAGCCAGCATTCATGTTGCTGTTGCTTCTTTATTTCCTCTGCTATGGTCATTAACAGAGAAACTAGAGATCTCCTGTATCAGTATTTTTTCCCAGCAAACGTATTTGCTTTTTAATGTATTTATCAACCTCCGCCTTAAAACAAAGTTTTTATTTTCCTCCTATGTACTGACAATCTTTAAAATATTTCTAGCCCAATATAGCCAGTTTACAGACAATTCTTATGTTTACATAGTTTTTTGCTAATATTGGTCTATTCTTGCCTGCTGTTTACCTCTCTAAACTAATTTACAGACTCTAACCACACGCCTCTCTTAGAAAGTGTTGAGTAACTCTGCATGTCAGGAGGTCACTCTGTGTGGGGAGTGAGGTTGTCACCCTGAATCCCTATTTAGAAAATCTTACATGCAGTGTATTTCATTTCTTTTGCATAATTTTTAATTAGTCAAATTTTATGAAGAATTTTTATACTTTATAAACAGAAGAAAGGCCTACATATGCAGAGAAAGGTCATAGCATTGCAGAAAAAATACAAGATTTGACATTTTTCCAAGTTACTGCTGCTAAAATACTTCACTAACCTCAAACAGTCCAGTGCACTGAGGAGGAGGCAATTGTGGCCTATTCCACTACATAACGTCGTTGGATCCATTGTTAAGTATGAGATGAGAATACCAATTCCTTCACAGCTGAATAGTTCCTGTTGAAATGTTAATTAAAGCAATGTTTCTTAAGCTGTATTTACTAAATTTAAACATGTAAGAAAATACAATGGGAAATGTAAATATATTGCAATAACTTTGGTCCACTTGTTAGAGCAGGAGGTACACATAGGAAAAAAGATTTTCAGTTTTTTCAAAGTTCAAATTCATTTCTTAACACACTTTCATATATCAATTTAAAAATAATGTAAATTAATAATCAAATAGGTTCAATGCTTGCTAGTGGATTTCTGACTGTTTTTATATTTTAGCTGGGTCAAGAAACATGACTCATTAACAATGAACTACAATTGACACCTGATTTTCAATTAAAACACAAACAAGCAGTCTCCTTTATAAGAAAATATGTTTTGACACTTTGTGCATAGTATAAGGTAGAAAGATACATACCTGTCTGTCGTTATCATCTTCACAGAGAATAGACAAAATAAATAATATGTCAGTTTGGATTTCCAGTAAAGCAATACTTTCTTTTTCTTTAGCTTTGTCTGCTGCATACTTTAGGATGTCTGTAAATAGATATATTTTATATATATATGAATGCCCCTATACACATGTCAGAATTTTATTACAGCTGCTGCTTTTTACAAACTCAAATTTATATGAAAAGATTTTTAAAGTAAGTTCAGTTTTATCTCCTGTGTTTCAATAATAGCTTCCACAAGTGGTGCACTCTGATGCTGCAGTTTCATGGCCTTTACTCTTGGTGACAGAGTTAATGACAGCAGCTTGCACTGACTTCCCCTTGTTCAGACTCTGTGCTGCTCCTTATATTGTGCCAGTGTAAGGAATTCAGGGAACTGATATGAATTAAAGAACTCTTAGAAAAGACAACAAACTGACTGCTTCACTCTACTCCACAGCTTCACAAATGTTTGTACTGACAGTGGAAATGTGGAACAGACATGAAATACCACCATTGCTGAGAAAGTCAGCCTTGGAACCACGATGAGGAAGAGGGCATTCATACACAAAATTCCCTTAGAGTAAAATTTACTTGATTCTGATATGTAAGGTATAGTAATAATTTTGCTTTCACTAAAAGCTGTAGGTTTCCACAGAGTTTTCACTGGAGTTGAACTGAGGCTATAAAATAATTAATTTCTAGGCTTTTTATTAGAACATAGTCTTTGAATTCCAAAGGATCTTTCCTGTTTTGTTTTCTTCAGAGTACTGAAACCTTTCTGATATTGTAAGAAAAGAACTTAAACCAGCTTGTTTTGGAACTTAAAACCAGATTTAACAGTAGGTATGTGTTACTGAACAAGAAGTACTCTAAAATTGCAGGAGCAGTGATTAAGCAGTTTTATTCTGCTTTTTTCCTTCACGTTGTTCATATAAAGGTACCTTGTTATTATTTTTATTCTATGCCAAAGAGGAGTTGTGGAAAGCAACACCTTCATAGACCTAGGTGGAAAAATACTCATTGGCTGGAATTTCTGGGGACTGCCACAATGAAAACAAGATCCACCAAGTGCAGTAACATAAAGTGAGAAGGGGCAGGTTTTGCTCTGAAATTAAACATCTAGACTTTTAAAACTGTCTGTTTTGCTTAACTCAATCGATGTGTATTGAAATGAAAAAAAAATAACATCAAATCAGTTACATCTTGGATTAATTGGTTGAGTTTTTTTTAGTTTTTCAGCTGTCAAAGGACACACTAAAAACACAGCACACAAAAACACATGAACATTCTCAAGTGTCAACAGAAATGTACTAATTAAAGATCAGCAATACAAATTGTGCTTTACCCAGTAGCTGGCTAATTGCTCCCTGTTCATACAAATTCTTGCTCACAGCATCATCATAAAGGGCCACAACAGATCTCAGAGCTCGGATGCTGTAGTGCATTTGCGCGAGTTTGGTGCCCCGACCACCAGTTCCATGGAAACTGTTACCTCGACCAAAGAAAGGATCTGTGGAGCAATCACAACCAACACTGGTATTGGCACACAATCTATGTTCAGAAGAATGTGCTCAGGAAAAAACAAAACAAAACAAAACAAACCCCAAAAACCCAAAACACAACAACAAAAACCCCCAAACCCCACTGAAGTTAGAAATTATTCTTGTTTAAAATCATCTAGTAATAAGCCTTTTTTACATGCATAAGAAAGGTAACATTTAAAATTATTATACATTTTTTAACCGTACTAGGTTCAGGAGCAGTTTTACAAACTCAAAATATATTATGTTTAGGATGACATTTAATATCCATCTTTTGATCTCCATTCAACCCAATTAAAAATTTCTTAGGAAATTTCTTAGGAAACCCAGGAAGACATTTTATGATGAAAAATACCTATCCTTAGAAGTCTGGTCAATAAAACTGAGTGCACTTAGCTCTATTTTTGCTTAGCTCACACTCTTATCTGATGCCCAGAAGCCAGCTGTAGTCTGGAACCTGTCTCACCATGTACGACTCTGAGTTAACATGTCCTGTCTCATGGCAGGAATTCCTGCTTGGACTTCTTGCCACAGGGGAAGGGCCTGGCTCACTTAAAACACAGACAGCAGAGGTGTTTGTCTGAAGGAATATCAATATAGTGGTACACAGGGAGAGGGGCACCAACTTATCCTTCAGTAGAAAAAAAAAGGTTGGTTGTTTTTTGGAAACATATGCTTCCTAGGTGGCCTATGAAAAAGAATCATTCTGACATCATGAGTTTTACATTTTGCTTTCCTGTCAAAGAAAGTAGGTTCAGCTGAACTGTTTTGAGGTTACCTGTGTGTGAAAGCCATGAGTACCCACTGACCTTGGCTCATACACCATTCTAGAAACACAAGGAGAAGAGTATTCGCTTGGCAGGACAAATATTTGTCTACTAACACAGGAGACACTGAAGCTAAAACAGCAAGTGCATGAAGCTGTAATTCTTCATATTGGGCAGCAGACCAGTCAGGAAATCCAGACCTTTTATTTTTCTTTACATAATAAAGCAAAGCTGGCATCACATGATTTTCACTGAGGAGCTGCAGAGTCCAGACAAAGAAAAAGAGAGACAGTTTACGGGTTTCACATGCAAATAAGAAAAATCTAAAGGGTGAGTCAACTTTATCTGTCCTACAATAACAAAATTAATTTTTAATTGAGAAAATATGTCATGAACACTACAAGTACAGGCAAACTCTTTTTATATTCTGTAGCTTTCCCAGAGATTGTGGTTTGCTAAATTTTAATATATTCTTCAGGTGTATTTCAACAATGCTCTGCAGTCACTTGTCAGCAATTTCCCTAGCATGGTCTAAGTTTGTAACTTTCTAAAACAGAAATTGTATGCTACTTTTCAACAGCAGGGCTTGGTCTAAAGCTATGTATTAATTCTTGATTTGAAGAACAGAGAATTTCAGTGTATTGTACTATGGTAGATGGAGAGATAAGTAATATTCTTGTGATTCTTTTTTCTTTCTTTTTTTTTAATTATTATTTCTGTTCTATTACAACTTACCTTTGCAGCAGATGGGTCTTTAGATAAGATTCTTATTATATTAAATAGTAACTTCTTCATCTCAAAATCCTCGTAGGAGTAGGTAAGTTTAAAACCTTTTACCAAAGGATTGGGAAGTTTAACTATGATGGAAATGGTAGATAAGTTACAAAAAAATCATAATTAAAAGCAAAAATTGTGTAATTATGCACTATGGAATCTCTTACCTTCAGTACATGTTGCAAGTACTATTAAGATCTTTGCAAATCCACTTTCCTAACAGGCATTCAAAAAACACACATTAATTAAATTGCAGTGAAATTAAGACTTATGATTTACTTTTGGCTTGACTTTTTTCTTCAGAACACAGAATTTAATGTATCCTATGGCAGAATAAACAGAATTTTATCAAAGAATTGAACAACCATTTGGACATTATACAACAATAACTAACTGCAGTCCTAAGGGTACAATTAGTTAAACCCATGTTTCATTCGGTACAAGTCTGAACTTCTGTGGGGAAGTCCCAAACATTTGTATTCACTACTATAATCTAACACAAAAAATATTCTCAGTGCTTTTAGAGCTGTTTTTTAAAATGCATTTGGTCATGTTTTACATCAGGGTCATCGGTACATATGAAAACTGCACGTATGGGCAAGAAGAATTTACCAATACCACATATGAAAAGCTCAGAAATAAAATCTTGTAAATCACAGCTCCTAGAGAGCTAACAGAAGGACAATAATATTTAATATAACTATGGATAGGACCAAAGCCAGGAGGTGTCTATGCAGCACATTAGAGGCAAAGGAGAGCTGTTTCTGAGGTAAGCAATTAGCAAACAGTTTTTTTTCTAACTCAAAGAAATTACATCATTATGAACTTTACATAAATTTTACAGTTTGCTTGTGATGAGAAAACTTTTCCTTTTCAAAGGTTCAGACTCCTGTGCTGATTTGTGAACTACATAAAATATAAGACTAACTTTTCTGAAGTTGCTTGGATAGTATATTAAGAAGAAAAGGGAACATTCTGAAGCAAATTGTTATAGTATTATCTATAAGGCAGAATTAAATAGTAATGTTAATGTTTTTTCTACCTTATATTTATACCTTGTAAAATCTCTAGGCAGGCTGAGAGTAAAAAACCTAAATTAAATTGTTTTAATATTTTCTTTGCAGAGAAACAATTTTTCTTCCTTTTAGTATAAGGAATTAAAAATACATATCTGCTTTACTTACTTTGTAGGAATAAAATGCCCTGTTTCTACAGCCAGATAAACAATTTGAATGTTTTAGATATTCAATATGTTGCTGCAATTGTCTAACAGATATTTCATACTAGTTGGTGTTAAATGAAAAGCTTGAATGAAAAGTCTATAATCTTCATTTAGTAATACAGCCAACTGGTAAACTTCTCTTCAACAGGAAGCAATATATTCCTGAACAGCCAATTTATCCACAGGGATCTGATTGCTTAATTATTCAGTATGTATGTCCCAACTTCATTTGAAGCTGTAAATCTCAAATGTAAAACAAGCGACTAAAGCAATATTAACATCTATATAAAGTTAATTTCTCTGCAAGTTTCTCATAAAAATTCTGGAATATTACAAAAGAATGAGTCATCTACATTTCAGGCAAGTCATGGTAGTGCATTATGTGACGTAGTCTTTCAAAGAATTTATGTGCCTCTTATTTACTGGACCTAATTATTTTCTCCGCATCTCAGAGCTCCTGAGCTGATTTTTGCACACCCTTCTTGTTCCCAGTTATGAGGCACACATTGGATTTGGGTCATCTGAATATAGCTTACATCTTCAAACAAAAAATGAGATTTAGTGCAAAACTTTTTAGGAGAATGGCACATTCAAGAATCCATACAAGAATACAAGAATTAACATTAAATTTTGCACATAGATAATGTTAATGTGATTTTCTAAGTATTAAATAAGGTTGTTAGTATTCTGGGCTAATTACCTACAGATTTTAAGTCTCTTTGAGGTAAAGACAACTACAGAAAGAAAAAATGTTTTCTTGCTCAGCAAATCCAAGAAAGAAAAAAGCACTGGAGACAAAGGAGAAATAAATGTTAGAACCCAAATGGGGAAGAATATCAAGCTTATAAAAGCAAAGAAGAAGCTATTAGCGTCTGGAATACAACTCTAAATACTTACAATCATAGGTACTGCAGGGCTTTCAGCTAGTAATGTGGCAATCACCAAGAGGTCATTCCGTAGCTGATGATCGCAGCGCCGGAAGCCACACACGAGCTCGACAAATGCTTCTTTCAAAGCACTTAAAAGAAAAAGAAATGCATTTTCACCTTTTCCTTTGGTATTCTAATGTTGCATAGCTCTAAATATATGAATCCTCATTCAGCATCATACTTTTCAAAGCCTTAAGGTTTTACTACAAGAGAAACAGCTTAAAACTTTATTATGAAGTGGATTCCTTTGGGTACCGCTAGACATCCCATTTATTCATAGATGCAAGATGCATATAGTAAAAATTGCACCTTCCACTGTTTGTGTTATAACTAATTAATATAAACACACAGTATTTACTAAATGTGGAACTGGACATTGCTGAATGAATATTGAGAAGGAATAGTCTAATCTTAAATAGTTAAAACAGTCTAATTCACTAAGGAAGAAGCTGTTATTTACTCCAGCAGAGAATCTAGAAATAAACCTTGTATATCATGGCATAGAAATTCCTTGTAATTTTGTAACATCGGGACTTCAATAGTGAAGGAATACTGGCCTGTTATGCCCAATGTGGGAGCTTCAAAATGATGCACTTAACTCTTCTATTGTACAAAGCAATAGATAGAGCTATTCCTCCTGCACTATGCAGCAGAGCACCTTGTTCTTTGCCCTGTACCAGCAACTACTATCTTAATACTGAAATCTTAATGAGGATGCAATCAGAGATCCATTTACATTTCTCTCAGTTAACTTCAAACAAAATGCTACACAACAGAATGCTCCAGATGTTTCCACAATGACAAAATTAATTCATTAAATGCTCCCTGTACTTACTGTACACATTTCAAGCTTCTGAGCTGATTAACAACTTCTTCCTTTGGGGCTTTTTCTAGCAGGTTCCATAGGATATCTGAGGAACGGAACAGCAGCTGTCCCGAGGGATCAGCACCATTTAGACACAAACAAAGAGTGATGGGTGCTTGGATATTCACCATTTGTTCACAACTTTCTCCTGAAATTATGTAAATCAGAGTAATTAATTCTCTATAGGTCAGTAATTGTTTCAGGCATGTTCAGAGAACAAATGATTTAAGATCAATGGCAATAAGATTATTGAAAGAACAGTTTGTACTAACCAGAGGTGGAAAGATGCTGGAGAGCTTTAAGTACCCACAACTTCTCAGTAAGTTGATTTTCAACTAATGTTAGTGACTGAACAAGAATTTCTGCTAATCCTCCTAGTTCAGCCATCCGGATTTTATAGTTTGGATTTGTTGGCTGGTAACCTGTACATACAGTAGCTTTAATTAAAATGCAGTAAATTGCAGTAAAATTAAATGCAGTAGAAACACAGAATTTTGATTACTTCATAAGCTGTTCATACTTTTAAAAGAAAGGATTGAAAATCAAGTATCATTTCAAGCAGTTAAAAAAGACAATCCAATACACAAGAGCTGCTTTTCTTATATCTGAATAGTGCCTATTAAACATCCAACTGACTTACCCTCAAGCAGACTTCAATGCTATAGAAACAAATTACTTGCTTAGAATTTAGACAATGAAAGCAAAAGCAGGGCTATAGAAGTGAAAAACTTTCTTCAGCCATCAGTAATCTACTTCTCTTCAGTAGCCTGTTGACTAGAGAATTATTGCATTCTATCATCATATTACTTAAAATAGGTGAATCCAAACTTTGATTTACAAGCTTGGCTTTCTAATGTGTCTATATTTTTACTTTTGTCCATGCATATGCAAATCTGAATTTCATTACTAAATTATGGGGAAGGTGAAGCATTGAGAAAATAAATTCATATTTATGCTTATATTGTGGTAACTCATGAAAGCAAAGTTTATTTTAAGCAGCTTAAATATATATATGTGTGTAATACATACTATATATATATATCAAATTTCATAAAGTACAAAATTGATAAATACAGATAATGCACATGGTGAAATGAGGTTTAACTAAGCACACACTCTGATAGGCTCAAAGCTGATATAACTTTACAGATAAGAGAACTCTGCAGGGTCAGACTTTGTCAAGACGTACATATATGCTTAGAGATGAAATATTTGAATTAAAAAATCAGACTGAAACACATTCTTCATTTCAAGATAACATATCCTATTTTCTAAAACGGAAGAAGAAAAACAAAATTGCGCAATAACATTTATTTATCCTGACAGAATCATTTACAGATCTAAATGCATACATAGCTATGTGGAGGATTTGAGTCTTGTTTGTGAGGTAAAAACAGATTTGGATGCTTTCCCATTTCTAGGATTTTGAAAGGGTTGTAGTAGCAGCAGCTTCTTTAGGCCTCCTAAAATAGATGAAAACTTGTAAAAGGGCACAGGATTAGTGCCCCACTGCAGGAACACAGCACGGAGCACACTGACATCAAGCATGCTCCTTGACCTGCACTCCTGAGCCACACTGTGGCAATATTCACTCAGGTTGGCTGCCTATAAAGACAGTGCAGTCTCACAGCGTGGGATGCTGTGCCCCTCTGGGAGGGATCCATGACTGACTTCACCTGACCCCAGTCTCTGGCACCATCCTAAGAGTCAAAGGAATTATATAATAGTGGATTCTGATCATGCCTGAGTTCATGCATAGCCTCTTTCTGCAGAGGTAAGTCACACCATTCATTCAAACCTATGCTCAAAGGTGTCCATATAATATGAATTCAGTCAAATTTAAATAGATTCAGATCTATCCCTCACAACACAAGTGAAAGCAGAGCTGCTTCTCTCCAGGCTACATATAAAAACCTGAAAACTACATTTCCCTTCTTATAATTCTGATCCTAACTGCTTTTTTTCCCCCTCCATTACCCACATTTCAGAGATCTTGTATCACTTCACATTTTCTGGATGCACTTTAATGATAATTTTGTAAGTGCAATAATTAATTCCTTGTGCATTGATGAACTTATTTCAGATTTAGTATACGCACCTCTATAAAAACATGTTAATTATATATTTGCCCATGTTATATATTTAATGTATGAGATACAGTAACCATAGTTATAAAGAAAAATTAATCAATAGCTAATTAAAAGAGACATTTCAGAGTAGTTGGGATCATTAAAAAATAAAAAAACTCTGCTTTACCTGAAAGTAGTTTTCCTGGTAGGTCCATATTAAAAAAATTAACAACACTCTTACAGATTTGTATTCTAACCTGAGAGCTTTGCAAGTTCATCAAGTGACCTGTCGGAAAGAGAAATAAATGTAATTAACAGATTTTATAATTTTTTAGAAAGTATTCTTAACACAGTATTCTTCTTTTTACAGCACTTAATATTACCTACAAATTTGTAATTTCATGCAATGTTTCATTATAAAATATTCAAGAGGCAGAGACTCCCACACTGGAGAGGACAAAGGCATCTTAGAGGAGCAGCCTAAGTTTAATCAAAAAGTTACCTTCTCTGCTTTATGGCTACAGACACTTACAAGGCACTGGATGGTAGTCCAGAAGTTGGGGAATTCTGAGGAAAGCTACTAAGCTACTACACTAAGCTATTGTCATCACTACCATGCCATTAGAAATTCTTCTAAGCAGATATGATATGAAATAAAGGGAGCATAGAATCAGGAAGGATATGTGTTCCTGGCATCCCAGGTTTCAGTGTTAACAGTGACACCCCCATTTCTCAGATCAAAATGAAATGGAACAGGCTAGATACACGTTTACATCTTCATCTGCACTGATAACATTTTCTCATGTAGCTTTTGATTCTGCTAGCCAATCTTCAGGTTAGCTGCAAAGTAAAAACTGTTTCTAATATGAAAAAATACAGAGGATTGAATGAATAATTTAAAGAAATTACCTACATTTACTAAGGAGTAACAATAAATTAAAATCATGCTAATAATACAGTTGATTTTATTGCGGCATAATAATAATTTTATTGTGGCGTATCAGGTTACACTCACCCAGTTGTGTCATGGATTGTGAAACTTCAACGGAATAGTTTACTTCATCAGATGATTTCCTTTTTAGAAATGGTAACCTGCAAAATGAAATTTAAAAATATTACAACTATGCAATAGTTAATGAAGTCACCAGAAATGTTCAATACTCTCCTCTTCTTCCTTGACAATTTTTTCAGATAAGGACACAATTTCTAGGGTGAATGCACTGTTTGCAATGCTGATTCTACACTGAAAGCTTAATAATCTGCAATTACATGTTGGCAATTAGTGGTACATATTCATAGATAATATTTTAATAATTCAAATATGATGCAACAAGACATGCTGAATAAACAAATGTAATTTAAATTTGGAAGACTAAATCCTACAACCTAGGCACTATCAGGCTATTACAGAGCTAGGCTATGTACAGAAGTGGAAAAAAGGGATCATATCTCTGGGCAAGACCTCTTGAAATGGATAAAAATAAACCAAATAAACTGACTCCAAATAGCACAATAAAAATTTATTTTTAAAAACTGGATATTAATAAATACTCAATAACATATTCAAAATACTCAGATATGACATAAAGATTTAAGTGCTAAAAACTGTCTAACAGTAAACATTACAATATTATGCTAAGGTCTCTAAAGTACATACTGTGGAAGCAGCTTTACAGTAAGTTTACCTCTGTAAACACTGCCAGAGGAAAAGAAAGGAAAGAACAAACAATGGAATAAATGCTGGGAGAGGCAGGGGAGAGAGAAAAAAGACTTTGGAAAAAAAGAAAGTGGGAAGAAGACATGTAAACAGAAGCAGCTACAAAAGAGTGGAATATTTCACTATTTTACTGGAGAAATTAATGTATCTGAAACTGAATCCTAAAAAATGCCCAAACCCAGCCTCTGCCTCTGGTTAAAGGCTTCTCTGTCATATGAAGTAGTAGTGAATTGTGGTAGAATTTCCGTAGTACAGAAATTAAACCAAAACCCAAGGGTGCAATTTTCCAAAACATATTCATTGCAGGAACCACAATTAGTGCTGAGCTGCTCTAAAAGAGGAAAAGTCTCACAGATACATTTTATCGACTTCATTCACTCATTCTCACTTTTGCCATGCTTCTAGCAAACACCAAAGACAATTAAACTCCATGATGTACCTCCTCATTCCCCACTGTGTAGCAACAAAGAAAAACAGTACATCTCAGGGTGCTTAGGGAACTAAAAGCTTCAGCTGAGAAGTTCTGTGTTTATTAAACCTAACAGTTGAGAGGAAGTTATGTAAAAATTTATCTGAATATCTCTTTTACTATGCCACTAGTTTTCTATCTGGTGGGTTTTTTTTCCTTTATTCTCCTGAAATGAAAATAAATACAGGAGTAACTGTAGCTACAAGCATACCATAAATAACGTACTGAATTACTGAGGAGGAGAAAATTATTGATAAGTGGGGATAACACCTAAATTCTATTCTACAGATTACTTAAAATACAGTATAACAACAAAGATGCCCAAAAGTTCATGCAATACATTTTTGAAGTAAATAGAAATCCTAAATCCTGTTGATGTTCATTCTCTCCTGTAATATGGCTTGTCATTTTGTAATGCTTACCTTCAGGTATTAGAGTGTCTTTGTGTCCCCCTAAGTTTTTAATCTCACTTAAGAGCTTCTCTGAAACAGCAAAACACACCTCAGTACCACTCAGCTGCTGAATCCTTTGAGGCCAGCAGTCCCAGATGGACTTAGGCAATAAGAGACCTTGGGGAGCCTCACTTCCAAGCAAGCTGGGGCCCAGTACAACACAGTTTTGAATTATGTAACATCTAACTGCACAGATACTGAACTGTTAATATAGGTTCCTCACCCATGTCACCAGAAACTGGACACAAATAAAAAATAATTGATGAAAAGGAAGGATGATCCAATGGATACTTTGCAGTTACAGGTGGTTTGTAGATAAATGCTGTATGGATACGCCAGTTTTCTCAGAAATTGTATAAACCTGTTAGTAAGCAGTATTTAAATCTCTAAAAGAGGGGCTGAGGTACTTACCCAAACAATTTAATAAGTTCACATAAAGGCTCAATGAAAGCTTCTCGTTCATCCGTTTTTTCTGCACACAGGTTAAGAATTTCAGTAATTTGTGCAACATCCTTAAGGGGCTTTTAATGTGAAATTAAGGAAATCAGATCATCTGTACCACTATGAATCAGCAGAAAAAGCTGAAAACTGTGCTCATGACACTTCAAAGACACAGCCAAGAAAAAAGAAGACCAATATTTACAAAGTAAGGTGTTTTAAAAGAAGTATGTGTGTCAATACTTAGGCTTTTTGAAGTAGCCTTACTTTTACATAAGTACAACTTTTGCAAATCTGATTTAGGTGTCTTCTCAGCTGAACTTACTAGAAGCTCAGCACTAAATTTCTAAAAATGTTGGATGAAAAGCTTTTACATCACAATGTCAGATTTACCTATCTAAATTCTGAGACAGCCTTGTGATATTTAAATTGCTTTCTCCTCTAGTCCCAAGTGACTCACTGAAATTTGAAAATCTGGACCCAAATACATATGGAGATTATTTAATTCAAGGGTAGAGGCACAAAATCAAAGCTGAATTGAGACTGAGAAGTTACTACCAATCCACTGACTCACAGAAAGTGCCTTGAAGTACACAACTCAGTTGTAATGTGATGCCTTAAATCACTGTGCAGTTATCTGAACTGTATGAAATTAATAACATTTTTCCACATACCAACGCCCTCCTTAGTACTTCTCATTACTGGAACCTTTAAGTTTGTACAGTAAATATGAAAAAAGGTTTCAGATAAATTAGTCTGACTTCACCGTTCTTTAAAATGTCTCCTTACTGGAAGTCTATTTTATCTTGCTATTTTATCTGCTGTTTTTTAAGTAGTGGCAATTTTTATGCTTTTCTATTCTGAGTTTAAAGTACACCAGTTACATTTTGGACACTTTCAGACACTGTACAGGTGAGAACTCTCTATTGAATTTTGTGACAAAAGAATCTAATATCCAAGAGTCTTGTCAACCTTCCAACCTTGGCTGTGTGCACACAAGGAGGTCAGTGATGAGAATGCATATCCCTATTCTCCACGGGTAAACACAGTACAGCATCAAATACTTTACCAAAAAGTCAGACTATTACCATACACAAACCACCATGACTTCGAAATTCTAAAGTGGCAAAAAGGATACAAATCCATTTTCAAAATGCTTGACTACCTTCTTCAGAGTTTTCAGCTGCTCTTTTTCCAAATCTTTCTTAAATACAAGAATGAAAAACAGGTTTTAATTGCAGTTTGCCCAAGAACCTTAAATGATTATGTTTATGTCCTTTTAAGTTTAAACGAAAGTGGAAACCAGATTTGAAAGTTTACAAGACACAACAAAATTCTCAAAGTGCTTTGAAGAGGGATTAACTCCATGATGAAGCCTCATTTCTAAGTATGAAGTCTGTTCTCTTGTAACTGAAGAGGCTTTCAAAAACTCCTGTTCAAACGTGTTGACTCTTTCTCTTAAATTCTTTGTGATTTTTTGTAAAGCAGCTAAGAAAACCAAACTATGTGACACACAACATAAATGTGTAAGCATGTAGATCTAGGTGGCTTAGAGTGCTCTGCACCACTAGGAAACAGCCTTCAAATTCAAAGCTGAAATCAACTGAAGTGAGGATATGTCAGGATGCGTCAGTGATGTGCAGCTTCCATTTCAGCTCTCCTGAGCACCTGCAACTTGGGGCAGGCCAGGAAATTGTTTCAGGACCCTACAAGCCCACAATCCTACAGGCATTTTATCATATCGACATACCATATCTACAGAAGCAGTAAACAATAACATCTGGCAATTTTCCTTCAGTCAGTCAGTTTATTATATCAGCTCTGTATTACAAAAGGGGAAGAGGGGAAGATATAACTACTTCTCTGTGGGGCATTAATTTAAAATGTGCTAGTTTAATCAGGTCCTTTTTTAGGAGCATAAATTATCCATATTTTGGATCAAAATTATTTGATGGCTTAGTGAATTTAATCTGCCAAATCATCTTGTGGAGACTAAAAATCATCTGTGAAAGCCCATGAGATGACCTGTGTGCACAGGTAGTTGTATTTATTCTTCAACACTGACCTTTGTATATTTCACCTTCATTTAAAATCATCTCCCTGGAGAACTGTTAGCAGTTAACTTGGGAAATCACATAAATTCATGGCGTACTTTCAATAAGGTTGTACGCGTATCTATTTCCCAGCTGAAGGTTTCAGTACTCTAAAATTCTAAAATATGCTAGAAATTCTGCATGTCTATTTTTGAATGCTCATGCTTTTGTCTTTTTTAAGTTCCTCTGCGATCTTCTCTTTATCTATTTTTAATATAAATCCATAAATGACAAAATTTTTAAAAATAACAATTATCATCTTTAGAAGCATTCAAATACCAGAAGATATACTCATCTTTGTGCTCTGTACCTCCAGCCACCTGTATTTGGTATAATAAACCCATCTGAGTTTATTCAGGGTGGGTGCCAAAGTAACTGTATAAAAAATTTGCCAAAACCCCATTACCACTGTGCAACATTTAGCGAGGAACCAGGGTTACTTACTGAGTCTGAATCTCTGAGTAGTGCGATGATGTGATTCAGATCCACTGACCTCGACTGTGCATCCTGAAAAAGCAACACTCTTAACCTTTTTCTTTTCTCGATTTTGAAATTTTGTTTTTAAGGTGTTTAAAATGTGAAATAGCCGCGTTAAGCCAACATGAATTTACTCAGGGATGGGTAAATTCAAGCACACATCGGGGTTTGTTCTCAGCCCGAGAAAGACAGCAGGGCAGGACAGGGCACAGGGCAGGGCCGGGCAGGGCAGAGGGCAGGGCCGGGCCGGGCAGGGCAGGGCCGGGCAGGGCACGGGGCAGGGCACAGGGCAGGGCCGGGCAGAGCACAGGGCAAGGCACAGGGCAGGGCACAGAGCAGCGCAGGGCCGGGCCAGCACCGGGGCTGGAGGTGCCCCTGCCCGCGGGGGGCTCACCTGGGCGGCGTCCGCGGCGTTCGAGCGCCTCTCGCTGCCGCTGCGAGAGGGGCCGAGGCGGGGGGAGCGGGAGGCCGCCCGTGCGGCGGGGGGCTCGGCCGCGGCCAGCGAGGCCATGGCGGCTCCGCCGCGGCGGCAGCGCGGCCCGGCCGTTGCCATGGGAGCGGCGCCGAGGCCCGGCCCGGCCCGGCCCTCCTGCCGCTGCTCCGGCTCTCCTCCAGCCGGCCAGAAGAGGCACTTCGCGGGCTGCCGTCTGCGGACGAACGCGACCTCGGCGAGAAAACCATTCCCCCACCCCGTCTACATGCTGGGCAGCTGAAAGGGAGGAGGCCGGTGGGACCATAACAAGTAATCGTGAAAAAACCCTCCATGAGATGCCGCCACGACAAAGCCCAGACAGGAAAGCGCAGCCTGGGGTAGCCTGGCAGCGGGGAAAAGGGCGAAAGTAACCTTTTCTGTGCATAGACTGATACAGAAAAAAGTGATAAAAGCCGGGACAGAAGGGTGAGGGGATGTAGGTACCTTGCAAACAGTGAGCAGCTGTTTGAGGTTTAGTTGACAGCTGAGATTCAAGCGCTCGGTGTGCTCACAGGTACTCTGCCGCTCACTTCAGCTGCCATTCCTGGGATCTGGGCACACTTGGGGAGAGTTGCACACACGTCACGTTGGATGTGCACATATCCCGAGTCTTTGAGTGCCAGCCTCGGTTTTCATTGACAAACAATTAACTACGGTGATTCCAAACAAATATTTGAATGTGCAAATAAATTTATTAAATGCTAACATATCTGGAGATTTAAACAGCTAGCTTTTATATGAAAATAAGTGATTGATAACAATCAAGAAAGACAACTTTATGGCTCCAACTCTAACCAACACAGTCCTTATTTTCATTTTTCCCAGCTTGCATGCTACACCCCTCCCATTTCATACTTGTCCTCTGCAAAAATAAGGTGCATCTCACATTTAGTACTCACATACACTAGAGAGTTCTCTTTCCATCAAGGGGAAAATACACAATATTGTTTATTTGTGTATACACAAAAATACCCCCACACACTCTGCATTTAGTAGAAATTCATCCTGTATGCAACTCTGAAATGATAGCAAAATTACAGCCTAGCATAGTATAGGACTCTGAATTTAGAAAATGCAATGGCCCCTTTGACATCCGTGACATCCTGAGCTGTGTTCACAGAACACAGGTCATACAAAGGCAGGACTGCAGCACATTTATAAAGTGCCCTCATACGATGTGACAGTGCAGTTGCCAGCCTTGGAGCTGGTGTTTGACACTCTTCATCCATCCACGTACACACATCTCTCCATTACTATAACCACTTTACTGGCCCTTCCATGTTCTACTTAAGTATTTGTTTCTGTGAACATTCTGTATTGTATTCAGGCTTATACTGGATGTTTCTGTGAACATTTGGTATTGTATTTGGGCTTATACTTAATTTTCTATTAAGCATCTGAGATTTAAACTGCTGACAATGCTTACATGTCTCAAGGCATTTAGCTGAAAAGGCTGGATTATGTATATTTTTTTCCCCTTGGTGTCCAGCTAGGAACTGAAGTTGTATGTACTCAAAGTTTTAAAGCTTATATAAAAACCTGCTTACATTTATTTCTATTGTAGCCTAAGTGATTTCAAGTTTGGTTGGTCCATGTTTTGAATTACAAATGTATAGGGAATATATCTAAATTGGGCAACTTAGTCTTTAAATTATAAGCTTAAGTCACATGGCACTTGTTGGCTCACTATTCCAAAGATCATGTTACAAAGCTCCATTTGCTCACTGTACACCTTCTTCAAAATGAAGCTTTTAAAATTTAGGATGAAAACTACATTATGCAAGTTTGACTGCTGCCCTTGGAAATGGCAAATGCCCATCCTTAAAATCATGCAATCAACTGTGGTAATATTTACTCAAAAGTTAATAAACCCCAAACAGGCTTATATTGTATTTTTACCATATCTACCTCTTCCATTGGTGATGAACATATTCAAGACACCAAGGCCTTACTTATCAGAGTATTGAATTATTCAGTATTTACCTTTCATGTGCTGCAATGGGGGCCTTCAGCTCCTAGTCAAGTGATGTCCTTTTCTTGGCTATATTCTACATGTAGATTCTGTCCAAAGCCACCTGCACTCTTTATCAAATATGACACTGAGGTCTTTAAAGTACAGAAATCAGAGTCTTTCTAAGATTCTTTCTAAGTCTGTTGACTCCTTGACTTCCTTTTCATTCTCCTTTAATTTTTTTTGTCTGTACTGACAGACCTTCTATGTTTGATATTCACAGAATAAAAGGAAAAGACCTTTGAAGTGACTGGCAGTAGACTCAACCTTAAACCCATCAAGCCAACAGAGCTTCCAACATCTGGATTTTCCTGCCTGTACTGTTAAAATACAGTGCTGAGGGCATGGAGTGGTATGGAATTGAGGGGAACTTTCACACTGATCTTTATTACTGTAAGGAAACACAGTAAATCACAGGACACAGAACTTATACTCTTGTACAGTACAAGGTAAGCCTGGAGAAGGGTGAAGTTTGGGGCCCCAGCTGCTGGCATGATATCAAACATTCAGTAGAACAAGCACTGAGATATAGAGAAATGGAGACATTAAAAAAATAGAAGCCAAGAAAAAGACTTCCAAGTCCAAAATGTTACAGTTAGGTTAGGCATGGCACAAACCAATATTAAATGTTCTGAATCTTAAAAACACCTATATTCCATCTGGGTGTGGGAAGGCTATGTAACCTAATGTGAAAGCAATGGAAATGCTGCCAGCTCCACTGACCCGTGCGTCTTTACTTCTCTGAACTCAGAACAGTTTATGATGCTGATGGACAGTTAAGCAGCATTCTACCTCTCATGTATTGTTTTCCTCTTCTGCTGGCATAAGCCTCTTAGAAAAAAAGTTATGTATTTCCAAAAGAAGGACTGCAAAGTGCTTCACCTGTTTGTTTCATTTGAGGAGTAATTCTATTTCATACACACAAGAGGACACTTGGCAAACATACTGGCACCTAGCAATCTCATCATGGCCAAACTTTCTGTTGAATGAAAAGTGGACTGAATATATGCTGAGAGTACTGTATCTGAAAGCATGGAGAATATCTTAGAGTAGGATAAGGGATATAGCTATCCAGTGTATCTGTGTGAAAAAGCTGTAATCCAGGCATTGAAAAAGAAATAAACTGCCCATAGAATATTTTTATGAACTCACATTAAAATTTTATCTCTCAGAGAAAAGGTTGATCAGAGCAGCCATGTATTAGAAAGAAACACAAGATAAAATTTATTCAGCATAAGCACAGAAGAAAAAACAGAATACCTTACATTGATTTTTTTATTGATTTTTGTGTAAAACACAGTCTGTGGAAAAATAGATAAGAGCATTACTAATAATTTATAATAGCCCTGTTCAGAGAGACAGCACAAACAGTCTGACAAACACAACTACAAAGAGAATATTACACATGGGAGACATATTATGCTTACTGTAAGACACTGCCAACAAGGCATGAGAAACAATATATAATGACAGAGATCATTGATCAAGTCAGTTAAATGTGTCACTTATTTTAAAGGCTGTAATCTAATTAATTCAAGCAGTATCATATGGTGATACAATATCAGTACTGCAACATTATTCATTATATTGACAGAAAATACTACAGGATGAACAGCCAAGAATTCAAAACCTTTATTAGGAGATGCACTGTCTGCAAGGAACTATGCATATGCATTCATTACCACTGCATATGTGAAAATATTACACTGAAATATTAATTCAATCTAATTTTTATGCACCTGATATATCTAACTTTCAGAGGAAAGCCGTTTCTAACTATATTCATACCTGTGAAATTTATTGCCACTGGGGAATTCATTGCCTTATATTAATTAACTATTTCCTTTAATGCCAGTTGGACAGCTAATTTTTACAGACACAAACATAGAGACACACTATTTTATAGGCAATTAATGACAAATAAAAATATTCTTGGCACATCATATAATTTACAATGTTGGAACAAAAAATTAAATGTGGCAGCAATTCACAGTAACCATTATCACAAGCTAAAGAACTTGCAGAACAATCACAAAATAATTAATCTCTAAATAACTCAAAACCTCTAAATAACTCAAGAACATGTGCACTTAATTAACTTGTACATAGTTCCAACAGCTAAGAGAATTTTAAGATAAAATTAAAGACACATGGAACTTATGATAGAACTCTGTTTTAGACAGTGTTAAGAAAGAACACCTTAATATCCATGGAAAACAAATAACCTGTTGCTAAACACATAGAAGTCTCCATTTTATAATACGTGTACAATTCTGTATCACATATTAAGTTCTATTTTTTAAAACTGTAAAATAATTAAGAGAAATTAGGCTTATTTCATTACTTATTTTCATTAGGCAGTTAAGCAATTTATATAAAGCTACACAAAAATAACTTTATAGCAGACTATTCCCCAAAATATGTATTTATTCTCCTAAGTAACTAAGATGTCTAAATGAATTTAGTTGTTTATATTTAGGCAATCTAAACTAAACAATTAGCCTCAGGTATTTTTCCAATGAGAAGCCTATAGTGAGTTTATAGAAATCAATGTGTTTGGTCAGATGAATAAAGATCCCTTGTGGGATGAAACATATGCTGGATATAAAGTTTGCTAAATGCATGAGTGTTGTTTACCTTCAGGCTTAACAGTGTCTTGTTAGAACAAGCTGGTCCTTAAAGAACACTACAAAATATTAAATAACAGGTCAACATGCTATTCCAGTTAGAAGTAAATACATGGCCTAACAGGAAACCATGTATCACTTTTGTAGCACAAATATTTCACAAAA
Organism: Calcarius lapponicus; assembly: GCA_039654755.1. Classification (NCBI taxonomy): domain Eukaryota; kingdom Metazoa; phylum Chordata; class Aves; order Passeriformes; family Fringillidae; genus Calcarius; species Calcarius lapponicus. The sequence goes on from CM077464.1 coordinate 25,305,903, forward strand.
TTCTTTCATATAATTGATGTAAAAATATTGTCTATTTATTAATACTTCAATATTTCAACCTTTCAAGTAACATATAAAATTAAACCACATTTTTAATTTTCTACACACAATTTAAATATAAGAATGACTCATCATTACTCTCTCCAGACATCTTTGGCAGTTTATAATGTAGCAGTTTAATCACTGTTGAAGAAACTTAATCATGAAGTAACTTTTTGCATAGGAAAGAGGGCCAATACATTTCTGTAAATACTGTCAGTGGATGCATTACAGTACAACATCTATGGCCTTTGACAGTAATTTTCAGTTAGTACAATATCATAGTTCTGCAACATTATCACTATTGCATCAAAATAATTAAATAATTGTAGGGAACATTAATGTTAACTACATATTCCACAGAAATGTAAAATTACTGTAAAATAATAGCAGCATATTTAATGTTCAAATGTAGTCAGATTGTCAATGGTAATACTTTCTGCCTAAATCTGTTCAGAGGTATGAAATTCTACTCTCAGTTATACCAGCTCATTCTAGTGATTTTAATTAGGTTTCATGTGCAGGACTGGGGTAGAACATAGAGTGGTATTTATCCCATTAAAATTATCCAAGATTTGATATGTTCGTTCTAAGATTTTAGAAGTTAATTTTATTTAAAGGAATGAAGCACAATGCTTCAACCTTGTGTGGTTTCAATCTATATTAATGAAACAGGAAACAGTCCAGGACATTAAATTCTGCAAGCCTTTTTAGAAATACACACCTTTTGGAATGCCATTACAGAGAAAGTTATGTTAGAAGTCATAATTGTAACTTGTTCTTCATTTTTATGTGAAAATCTCATTTGTAGTAGTTTAGGCTCCTGTCTGTCTCCAGCAGCAACAGGGTTTTCAGTTAATGTCTAGAATGCTTGGTTAAAAAGTATTGTACTTGTGTATCACCACCAGTCTCACTGAAATAGCTGCATATTGGAGGAGGAACAATAAAATAAATACCCTGAAACAAACTTATTTGGTTTTGGAAAAAGGAAAGAATGCAAACATTTATTTATTTATTTGATAGATTTATTGAACCTTTTTTCCCTTCTTTAATTTTCTGTTAAAAAATAGGAGATTTTCAAATTTCTAAAATGTTTGATAAATTTTTGGAGATCGTAGCTATTAAATACAGTAATCCAGAGGCAGCACCTGTCTCGAATAAATCCAAAATTATTGATTTCCAAGAAGCTGAGAAGTTGTGTTAGGAAAAAAAAATCACTGGACATTTGCTCTCTTTTTAGAAGCATCTACCACTTGTCAGCTACTGGAGACAACTCTCAAAGACCTTAGCCTGACCAATTATTGCTGTTATTATAATTTATTTTTCCAAAAATGGTGAAATAAAATTAATTATTTTCCTTCCCACTGACTCCTCACCAGGGCTTAAAAAGGAGGATAAATCTGAGCTTTCCAACTACTTGAAATTGAAAATTTGTGAACTAAAATAAAGTATCAAATATCTGTTGACCCATATAACAGTTGTATTTTTCAAAAAATGTATTTACAAACCTCCCTTTTCAAGAATCCACTGGCCTCTCATTCAATACAAAACATGTCTAAAGACATATAAAAATACTTAAATTCTGAAAAAACATCATGCAAGTATTTTATTTTTCATCTCTAAATTTGAACATGCTTAAAATGAAAGGAAGTTCAACTATCTCTCATTTTGCAAGAAACTCAGAATATACATAGGCTTGATGTGTAAGTTTGGGGAATTTGGATACTAGTATAAAAAATAAATTGTTGTAGATATTTTGAATTTTAAATTAATTTAAGAACAACTAACATGAATTCTTTAGGCTTAGGTTGGCATAACTGGGGGCAGAGTTTGATTCTAGAATCTTCTTTTTCTGAGAAGGTGTTATTACAAGCAGAGATAATGAGATTTACAGGACCAGTGATGTTTAAAGATAAATTCAAGCTTAATTCTATATATTCCTGATACATGATAGGACAAATTCTTTCAAAGCAATAAATAATAAGAGAAGGTTCAGCTAAGAAAATTAGAGATTTTAAACAGTGCAAATATAGATAAGAAAAAATATAATTTAATACCAGAAAATTAGAACCAAATACAAAATCTGATTCACTGAAATAGAAGTTCTGCTAATTAAGCAGTAGCAGCCTGAAGGTATGAGTTGAGTTTGGTTGTTTTGTTAGAGAAGAGTAATCACTACTGACACAGCAGTAGTAATAAGTAAATGTGAACATTATTTAGAATCTGACAGCAAATGCAAATGTCAAGGTTTAGAGATTTTTAAGTATAATAATAATAATAATAATTTGGTTTCTCAAAACTTCAGGCATATCCCAGAGACACTTGTAAAAGTTAGACCTTTATATAAAAATAGAAGATTGGATTTGCACAAAAAGATACTAAGAATTTAAGACACATTCTGGGAAATTCATATATAATAACTGAAACTCCAGTGTAGACACATACGGAACATGAGTATTGTGATGCTTCCAATATATTGGAAGTTTCACAGTGAAAATGGATTTTTATTGTTGCTGAATTCTCAGCTTTTCTTTTTAAAATTTCTTCACATATTTCAAAGTCATTAAAAAAAATCAAAAACTAGTTTACACACGTATCTTTCTATAAATGTATAGCACTGTTTTGAATCTTCATTATATGATGTATGGAAATAAAGAGATGCCAAAGGTCTAAAATCCTACTTTATACTTTGGAAAAAAAAAAGACAGTTTAGTACAATACCCTTTGCTTACAAGATGTCACAGCATAATTAGGACTGGGTTTGCATATTCCAATCATGTAATGGTGTAAAACCACACACAAATAAATATACTGTACATGTGCAATACACCTGACCAAGTGCAAGGTGCTGCCCCTGGGCTGGGGTAACCCCCAGTATCCATCCAGGCTGGGGATGAAGGGATTGAGAGCAGCCCTGCCCAGAGGGACCTGGGGGTGCTGGAGGATGAGAGGCTGAACATGACCCAGCCATGGGCACTCACAGCCCAGAGAGCCAAACATGTCCTGGGCTGCACCAAGAGCAGCCTGGGCAGCAGGGCAGGGAGGTTTTGTCCCTCTGCTCTGCTCTGGGGAGAGAGACCCCACCTGGAACAGCACCCAGCTCTGGGGTCCAGCACAGGAAGGACAGGGACCTGCTGGAGTCCAGAGCAGGGCCACTGAGGTGGTTAGAGGGCTGGGGAGCCTCTCCTGTGAGGAAAGGGGGAGAGGATTGGGTTTGTGCAGCCTGGAAGGGATGGCTTAGGGGTGACCTAACTGCAGCTTTCCAGTTCCTGAAGGGAGCCTACAAGAGCGCTGGAGAGGGCAATGGCATGTACTGGCAGGACAAGGGGGAATAGCTATAAACTAAGTGAGAGTCAGTTTAGATTGGGTTTAGATTTAGATTTTTGGAGGAAATTCTTTACTGTGAAGGTGGTGAGGCACTAGCACAGGTTGTCCAGAGAAGCTGTGGAGGCCCCATCCCTGGAAGTATTCAAGGCCAGGTTGGATGGGGCTTTGAGTAACTTGGTCTAGCCAAAGTTGACAAGGCCCATGACAGGGGCATTGGAACTTACTGATCTTTAAGGTCCGTTCCAATTCAAACTACTCTGTGATTCTGTGATCATTACAAATTAATTTGTTTCAAACTCTAGTTAATTCCTATAATTTACTTTATATTTTGAACTCATGTAGTTTTAATAGAAAAAACACTGCCCAGAAAATGTCATATTAATAAGCAGCACTCTGACACGTATCCTCTAAGGCAAAAAAATATCTGTAAAGCCTGGTTCTAATAAAATATTATTGTGATATAACTGTGCAAAGGAACATTAATTTTTTTTTATTTCATAATCATCTGCCCTTTGTAATCCAAAACAAAAATATTTTTGTAGTTATCAGAAATAGTTGTCTTCTAGTTATAAACTTCTCACAGTTTGGTTAAGAGCTTGTATTATATGTCAAGCAAGAGACTTTATAAAGACTCCTACTTAACTAAACTCCTAAAAATGCAAGTTTATTTGACATAGACAAAAAAAAACAAAGCCCAAACATGTACAACAGTGTTAACAAATATCATCACATTACAGTTATCCTTTCTGGGGAGAGATGTGGAGCAGACCCACTTACTTCTTCTATAACATGGCTTTTCTCCCATCCTCTTCGAATTCTCCTCAGTTTCCTACTTACACATGGCAAAAGTAAGATGATCTTACCTACAATTACAATGGAAGGCAGAACAAGGGCAAGAACAAAATTTGGTGGTGTATAAAATCTGTAATACTCTTTTTCAAAAGCTCTCTTCCATCCATAAATCAGTACATGGAAAGTACTTATAAGCAGAGCAATGTATCCAAGTGTAGACTGTGAAAACAGAGAAAAGAGGAAAAAAAAAATGTAATAGCAGTTGGTCCTTCACCTGACAGCTCTAATACATTATTTGGATTATTTTAACATTTCTATTAGGCATCAAGTTAAGATCTCTTACCTATTCACTACATTAACTTAGCAATATATGGTTTTAAGTTACCATTCTGAAATTTACTGCCTGAACTTAGCACTGATTTACAGAGTACCTCTGCTAACATCTACAGGCCTTAGTCAAAGCTGAAATGATGTCTGCCCAAATTCTAAGTAATGGAAGCCAACTTCAGGATAGGTATGCCAGTAAGAAACAATTCCAGAGTAGTTACTAGAACAATATTCATTGTGATTGGAAATTAAGTTTCCTATTTCTTAATTATGAGGAGAGAACACTTCCAAGATTCTTTATTATGGAACAATGCAATTCTGTTGGAAGAGATATGGGCCTAAACTTGCATATTTTTATCCCTTTGAGATGCACAGGTTACTTCTGCCTCACAAAGGCCTACATCCACTTGTCTGATGTGAGCATAAACCATCCCTTACCTTCTCCCTCAGCTGTTGCTGACTGTTTAATGGGAATATCTGAAATGCAGGGCTTGGCCATAATAGCACAAAGCAGTGCTGCAGTCTACCATAAACCAGCAGTGCTGGATAAAAGGTGAAAGAGAGGGTTCCCACAGCAGCCTGCAGAGGAAGGACCTCTCAGCACATAAATCTAGAGCTTGCCACACAAGGTGGTGATAACAGGGATCACTCAGCAGTTCTGTGAATCCACCTTTTTAAGGACCCTGTAGCTGTAACGCTTCGTAGATTTGACAACGCATCAACTTAACTTTCCCAAACCATGACAAAAGAAGACTACTATGCTTTGACTTCTAATGGTGACCAAATGAAGGAAAACTCTTTCTGGCCAAAACTGATGTAATGACTAACTTGGCTGGGAAACAGTTGTAGAAAATCATTGAAACAGAGAACGAGCATTAAGAAAGGTAACTGACTACCAAGGTGTGGTCTAATTCCAGCAAACAGACAAGCAAAGAAAAAATGCAGCCTAAGGGTCTATAATAGGTAGTGAAAGAATAAATTCCTTCTACTTCAAGATTAAGCATCTTCTAAAGCAAGAAGAATGTCTGAGCTAATACTATTTGCAAGGATTCACAGGTATAATGGTATAAAAGGAAAATATTTCTGTTAATTTCTTGGGATTGCTACCCTGTTTTTTGACTTTCCCGTATTTATGTGGTTTTTTTTGCCAATGGCTTCAGGGCTATTTTGTTAATCTAAAGATTAACAAAATAGCTGCATACTTCTTCTTAAAAAAAAAAAATTGTTCCCAAAATATCCCATAGTAAACAGAACATTTAGACAAACACTCGAGGATATGAAAATGGCATATGTGGTATCTGAACGGAACTTCTGGTAAGAAATTTGGACAGCAAACAATACGGTCAAACCTGATGTTATAGTATGTTGTTGCAGATTTTTGTTGGTATGACTGTCCTGAATTCATTGTTATATTACTGGCAGCAGGGAGAAGGGCACAAGTGAATCATATCCCTCATTTCTTCATCAGGATTACTGATGAGAAATATAACAATTCTTGAAAATAGAAAGAGAAGGGAAATATTATACATTCATTTCCAATTATTTTATTTTAGTGCTTACTTTAATTCCATTTGCAAACTATAGTTTTGAGACCTCTATATATGTCTATCTAATGGTCAAAATGGAAACTAAGAAGTACATCCAGTATATTTTAAACAAACAACAAAAGGACAAGAAAAACATATGATGCACTTTTATTAAGTTCTTTTTTTTCTTGCCCTGTGAAGAGTTGCCACATGCTTCTCTGAAGTGTTGGTACAGCATGTGCTAGTGTGTACTGCCCAATTTCAACCACAGATCTAAAGCTAACAAAGACATTGCTATAGCTTCTGTCAGCTACCAATGTCAGCTATGTTCTTCAACTGGGCCCTTAATTATCATTACCAGGCTCCAGATGATAATTTCTTTAAGAGCAGAGGACTTCTGAAAGCAACAAGAAGAAATACTGTTTCTTCACTGGTAAATTCACATTGAACAGTACAGTGAGCAGCAAAATCAGTTGTAATTCTTGGCAACCCTCTGCCTGGGCTTTAGGATGGCTGCTGGGAAAAGTCAAAGAGTATCTCCGACTGCTTTGTTTTCTTATCTTCCATAATACTAGGTTTCCTGAAAGCTGAGTAATAGATTAGCACATTTCCTATGGACTCCCAAATCTTTTAGCTTTTCTTTAAGTTCTCCCTGTTTTGTTTCTTTTCCTTCCTAAACAAAGTCAGCTTTTAGCCAATATGGGAGATTTCCAGCCAAGGCTACTGATAAATTGGACAAACTGGTATTGCATGAGAAAGGAACCAACAAAACTTAATGGAGCAGGAAACATGAAAGAGAAAAACCCCTAAAATGTTACCAGCAAGATGAACCTATTTAGAGACAAAATGTGCTGTGAGGCAAATCTGCTCCAAGAATTTCCACATTCACAATGGTCAAGTAGTTCCAAGCAATTTATATATACAAAAGGTAGTTTCTAAATTCAACATTTATGCAAGATATACTTCAGATTCTCTGTGTAACAGCTATTGCTAAACTTAAAAACTGTCTGTAGTAACTTCTGACTGGAATCTTACCCACAAACTTGCTAAATACTCAGGCCTCAGTCTACCTTACTCTGGGGAAAAAGTATCCTATTCTTGTGGGAGAACTAAGGCAGGGCAGCCTTTCCTTAAAGTGTATGCATGAGAAATTTTACTCACACTGCCTCCAAAAAACTTTAGGATGGGGCTAGCAGAGAAAAGGAATATCTACAAAAAAGTCAGCTTCCTACCACTCAAATGGCAGATTTGTGTTGTTTTTTGCTAGAAACATGAAGCTTGGCTTTCAAAACCAATCTGCTCTGTCCATTGCCATTTTAAAAGATGGGGTTTGGACTTGAAGTCTTAGACTGGAAAACAAAAGTAGCAGTCATTTATGTTTACATTATATATTTACAGTTTAACTTTTCTCACTAGACTGAAGGATCCAGCACAGGATAGCTTGCAGACAACATCCTCCATTTCCTTGTATTTATGTGAAGAGTCAAGGACTGGTTTCAATAAATGTCTTTTTTTCTGTTTACAGTGTGTTGGTTTAAGCTGTTTATTCTGCCTGCTCTGACAAAATATGAATTCTTTTGTATTCCTTGCCCATGTCTTCCTTTGCTCCTTATCCAATATATTTAGATGAGAAAAAGAAGAATACTGAAGTGGCATTTAAGAAAATTGATGCATTAGTTCATCAGCCCCAGCTCTCTTCCCTGCTGCTTTTCTCAGTAAACTTCAGCTCTGGGTTATGTTAATGTCACTGCAAAGTTTCACACTAAGTTTCAGTCATCCAGGATCTCCTACTGAGAAAACTTCATCACTGCCTCATTCTGTGGCTCCTCTATCTGGATGTTATGAGTGTTTCTCTCCAAATCATGATGAAGTAATCAAACCTTTGTTTTGTACAGTGGTCAACTCTGTACTGGAGCAATTCCTGTTTTCTGTTGGTCTCTTAGCTCCTTCTAGGACTGACACAGTAATTTCCTTTTGCACTATTAAACCTTCTCATATCTCACTTTGTTCATATGCATACTAGGAGTGAAGCCTGCACTACTTGTCCTCTCAAAGTCCTTTTCCCTTGATGAAGCAGGCTGGGATTTTTGGAGCTGCTGACACCTGTGTTTGAAACCAGGCTAGGTAAGATGGAGGCATCTCCAAAAGAGTTTGGGATATCAAAGACAGCAATTCTGTGCAAAAATACTGACAATTGGTCTTTCTTTAGAGTATTAGAAAGACTGTGTTTGAAGACTCTTTGAACTGCTGTAGGTTGGGGAGATGCTGCTTAGGGCTTGTTCTACTGGAACAAGGCCAGTCTGTACTGTACATTTTAATAAAATCAGATTTTCCTAGTAGGATTCAAGACTATGTTCTTGTGGTAAAACTATTTAGAAGAGGCCACACCCTTATTTTGATGAAACTACATTTTCTAAGATGAGCAAGCAAGAATGTGTTGTTCTCAGTGGGAAGTGCTGAGCTGGGACACTGTCTGAGTGTGCTGACCAACTGATTCTTCATCTGTCAGATGTGTAACAAGTCCAGCAGCTGTTGAGGCAAATCATCTGAGATTAAGGACTAAAGCTAGAGACATACTGCTTTTCCCAACTGAAAAGAAAAGCAGCAATGGGATGATAGGTTAGTAGTTCTGCTGTTTATCTCCCTGACACAGAAAAGATGGAGAAATTTAAGTTTAATTTTCCTTCACTGAACTGAACTTCAGTAGAAGAAAAACATAAAAGAGAGTAAGTATTATGATGTTTTATCTGTTCTCCTTGCATACTGGGGACAGTGAAACTTATACAGTACTAGAGACTCCTTTTACTCTAGTAAGCAATCAATGAAAGTCTGTTTTCTGATTGAAGAAAGCAGTAAGATTTTTTTGACAAGTAACTAAATGGAGACTAACTTACATCCTGAGAATTAATGACAAAGTAAATATTCATTAACTTCAAGGAAATTTTTAGTAGTTCAATACTTTTGTAATTAAGAATTGCCAATGATCATAGTTCATTACCAATACCAGTTATCTTCTGCACACAATACAGTATGAACTGTAACATACATCCCAAGCAAAAAACTTATTCCCAAAGAAGTTCCTCAAAATACTGACAGATAGGTCATTAAAGTTCATAATTATTTCGATTTGGAAATATTTTGACTTAATTTACAGTGGAAATAACTGCAGTAAATATGCAGTTGTAGATACATTATTGCGATTTTTATGTGGGTTTTGACTCAGTCACACAAGCCTGAAATTTCGAAATATAAGTAAGGAAAAATAAGACAAGAATGCTGTTTTTGTGGCTGGAAGTTATTACTGGATAAAGGCATCATGTCACTCACAATATTTTTCCCTTTTGCACTAATGTTTTCTATCACCCAACAGCAGTACTATTGTCCCCACACAGAGAACTCCAGATGGCAGAGATATTGTAACAATACACGAGTATTTAGTCTCTCTGAAGGCTCAAAGCCATGACCGTGAATAAACAGCTCTATCAGGGAAACTCCACTTTGAAAAACTTTTCAGCAAACTTTTTGTAGGTATACCTGCAGTTTTCCAGTAACAGAAATCAGAAGGAAAAGACATTACAGACAGACGTCAAACAACTACAGCCTTTGAAGTGTTCCCCACCATTCTCTTTAAAATATCTGTAAATTATAAATGAAGCACAACCCAAGCCCCGAAGTTTAAAGTCAGTACCCACATTCTGAAGTGAACAGGATTCAGAATTAAGCAATATTATTAGGCTAAGCTGAAAAAAATGTTAATCAGAAAAGACTGAGCTGAGACTACAGTACTAAAGCCAAAGTCAGAAAACAAAACATAACAAACCCAAAAACTTTGCACACTTAGGAATTTTCACCCGACTGAATCCTAATAAAATTTCTTATACCTGACTGCTACCTAGAACTGCTGGCAGTTATGTGTAAGAACAAGCACTGAGCTGTTCATTAAAGCCTATGTTTCTCGGTATCTTATGCTGGTTAGATCTACATGTTCTAGATACTTACCTGAGGAAGGAAGGCAGCAGATGGTGTGCCAGGGCCTTGAAAGCCTCTGATTTTAATAAATAAAGCTCCATATTTTACTAGTGGGTATTTTCAGGTAATGGGAATAATGCAGTTGAGAGCTGTGTCAAGTCCCACAGTGGATGAGAAGTAAAACTTAACCAATGGCACCATGGCTGTCAGAGGATTGTGCACTAAAAATCTTTCAGGGCAAATTAAGTCTTCAGTTTTAATAGCTGTGTACATCTACCTATACAAGTATCTCATCAGTATCACTGCATTTAGCAGGTTTGTCCAAATTTATCTAAATTGAATTTAGCAAGAAGTTCTAAGAACAGAAAATGAATATACTGGTGATCATTTGGTCTTAGCTATGTTGGTTATTTAAGATCAAGAAGTGTTAAATAAAAAGTCCTGTTCTACACTCATGAAATGCTTAATGTGCCTTCATGGTAACATATTTGCTAAGTAATTGTTTTTATTGAATTATCAGAGACAGAGGAAAAAAGGCACTTGTCACATTGCAAGGAGCTTTTGTTTATGATGTCTATCATGACTATGATGAAGGAATTCTTGTTAACATCAAAACCCCCTTATTAAAAAAGTAACACACCTGAATAAAACTGAACTCCCTCCAGTTTAAGGCACTGTTTACTGAAGGGATGGAAGTTACTGCCAGCAAGGAAAGCAATCCAAGACTCATTATTCCAAAGGAGATATACATTTCAATTCGCCACACTTCTTCCTCATTCCAAGAATTTTCAACATTTGCATGAACCTGATGAAAGAGCAGAAAGGATGAACTTTATTCTAAAGAATATTAAAAACACCAACAGAAGTTATTTTGCTGACTTAAAGTTCACAGTCACAGGACAATTATAAAATGTGGTCAAATAGAGATTTCAGAGGTTTCTGCATGCCTTGGAGAAAAACAACTATTTCCTTACTGCTGGTATTGGCTTCTGCTACATTAAAAATATGCTAAACATGGAAATTTTAGATGAGATGCTAAAAGAAAATGTAACATTATATACCATTTACAACAATACTGTTATAAAATCAGGTAATTCTGCACATTCTTATGCACTGTAGAACAGGAGTTGTGTTCTTCAGACTCTGCAAACTTAAAATCTGTAACATAAGTTGGATAAACCTGCAATTTATTTTTATTTTAGAAATTAGATTTTAGATTTTTAAATTACATTTAGAAATAGCTTAGCATAATTTCCTTCAGCTTTTCTATGCTGAATCCAGGCTTGCTTCTCTCTTTTACTATTGCCATCAGATTTTTCCAAGATGGTTCTCACTGGAGAGTTTTACCAGAAAAAAGAAACAATTCAGGATCTTAACAACTAAGAAACTTAGATATTAATTTTTTTTTCACTTCCAGGTTAACAATTGCAATATGACTTGTCTTGAAAAAGGTGCACCAGAAATATTAGCAAGTGACAGCTTTACAGTATCATTAAAACTAAGATAATTTCTTAGTAAAAGTACCAGTGAATCCTTTAGTATTACTAATTTTAAGTGTGAATTACTTGCTGTCTGTTACAGTTTTGCCCTTCCCCTAAGTTCAGTATTTGATGCTAGCTCTTTTAGAGTTTGTGACACTCCCTGTTAATTTGTTACATTTATTTCCTTTTTGGTTTTCTTTTCTGTTCCATCACTTCTCTCTTTCCTACAGATTTTATGCGGTGAATGGCACTGCTTTTTTTTGGGCAATGCTGCTTTTCTGCCACTTTAAAGGTTACAATAAGCTGTCTCACTGACAGACAGCAGCATCAGACCCTCTTCTAGAGATGACAGATTTGTTGGAGAACGTTTCAGGGTTATGCAAGATCAATTGTTCCTGGAAACTGTGAGTCAATTTCTATTGTCTGCAATAGATGATGTCCACAGAATTTAAAAAGAATAAAGTACTTTTAACATTGGTCCAAAATGTTACAAAATATAAGCATCTTCTTTTTTTCCTTTTTGGAACACAGAAGCATCTGTAAGCATGATTACAGTATCTGCCCTTATACTTTTCAAATTTGTAAATACACTTATGATATACATACTTCCCCCATGTGCAAGTGTACATAGAAAGGAACATACCTCAGAATCTTCCTGCTTTTGCTCTTATCCTGTCTATCCTACATTCTTTTTGTGTATATTGCTATCAGGAATTTCAGTGGGACATGTCCTTGATTCCCCCTACCACACAAACTTAACTGCAGATTGACCCACAAGATGAGCAAAGTGCAGATATTTCTTTTAGTCTCCTTATCTGGCAGCACCTATGCATAAGATAACCCATAACTTTTGTGCCAAAAGCAGTAGAACAGATTAAGAAAAACCCAATTATTGTATTCAGGAGCCATATGCACCCAGCCAAGGCATTTTTGGCTTATTGAACTAAAGATTGCCTTACCTGTTGGTATGCCATGTTGAGGAACAAGTACCTCTCTGATCTCCTCATAGGCAAGCAGAGGCTGTACACCACGTGCACTGTTGCAAAGAAAAAACTGAGCAGCCCAAGCTGCTTCCGACACTGGAGCCAGCTGTCCAGCCAAGGAGGAAAGCGCCGGTACTTAGTGCCATAGTAAAGCTGATAAGCAGCTGCAATAAGTCCTGATAAATACACTAGAGAAAGCAAAGTGATAGCAACAATTGGCAGGGTCTTGTTGACAATCTCAATGGGAATCTTGTAAAAGTCACTCTGCTGATTTCTCATGTACGGATGGATGACATCTCTGACAAAGGAGTAGATGAAGAAAAATGTTGCCAGGCTAATGGCAATGAGTACAGGCCCTTTCCACAGGGTGAACAGGCGCAGAGGCAGGTTTTCAATCTCCCTTGAAGATGACAGTGCCCCCAAATCAATAGGAATGAAACTGAGCTGACGGGCAAGCTCAATAACTTGATGGCGAGCCTGAACATTGTTACTGCATATATAAACCTGTTGGGAGAATCAAGGGAATTGTCTGTAGTCAAAGAAAAAGACTCAAAGGTAAACAAAAACCAGCAAATCCACCAAAAACCTTAAGCGCTTCAAAATCAAAAGTACATCAAAACTGCTAAAATTGTACACTTTATCCCAGCTTATATTGCCAACATGACAATAAAATCACATAAAAATCTAGCCAAAGTGCAAACATGCACTTTGACTTAGTAACTTAGAGTAATCAAAACAAAATTGGCTTTTTGTTGGATTTAATAATGGGGAATGTCTTGGTAATCTGTACACTGAAACCTGTCATACCGAAATGTCTACAGGACTGGACTAACTTGAAGCTACAGCTCAAAGCATTTAAGAAAATCCAAAATCTCTCAATTGAGATTCTTGAACAATGACCCTTAAACAACTTTAGCATCCACAGACTGAGAAGCAGCGATCTGTGTAATCTCTCTGTGGGTAACAATTTTATCCTTATTTCACAACTCAGATTTCCACAGATTTCAGATTTGAGTATTTAACAGAAAGGACAAAAACAAGCAGCCAAATAAGAACTTATTCTAAAGGCCCATTTTTTACACAAAGAAGTGTACTGCTACAAAGCACTTCAAGGTTCCATTAAAATTTACAATGGGCTATAGCTTGCCCAACACTATTTGCTGACCATATGCATTGAAGCAAATATGATCTGTTTTGACTGAAGTGAATTAATATTGTGCTGTTCTGAAAAGGGATAAAAGAAGTATGGTGAAGTTATTTTTTAGATTATGCTAATTCCGTATCAATTGCATTCCATTTAAATCTACCTGAAGTGCCAGAAAACTGAATTTAGTCTCTGGCAGTCATGTTACATCAGTTATTTCTTATGTACTTCTCAGATTTCATAAAGCTGTGATGGACTGGATGCTTGCACAGGCTTAAATCCTTTACATCACTTCAGCAAAACATGAAAAACATAAAGGTGCATTTTTTATATGCAGGATGGATTTCAGAACATACTCGGAAGGACTTTGAACATGATGTTCCCAAGCAACCCTGGATCAAGTGAATGATCACTTAGAAACATATGTCCCTCCTTCTGTTCCCATATTTATGATTTTGGAGCACTCTAAAAGCTAGATAATTTCTTTCAATCACTTTGCTGCTACATTGAACGCAAGCATTTTTAGAACAGCTGATTCTTGACCTCTGGGATTGGGACCTGAGATTTCTGTGCATCTCTTTCAAAAGTTCACCCCAATGCTGCCCCTAAAATGCACTGGAAAAGCCTGTCTCTACCCTTGTATAAAGCATAAGGAAACACATGAATGCATTTCCTATGGAAAACATTAAGACTCAACTC